>CP136056.1:135359368-136559368 GCA_032464435.1 Aegilops umbellulata
GGCGTAGCTGAGCATGGCCCCCAGGGTCCCATTCAGCTCTTCAGCTGTTAGGCCGGTGACATGCAGCCTCATCAGGTCCTCCGCACCCGTTGAACTGCCACACGCGTGCCGAGTGTGCCTGGAGTGGCGCGAAGCAGTGCCCCGTGAACTCCTTGACAATCATCGCCCCCGATAATTTTGCAGCCCCATGCATGACAATCCGCTCCAGGACGGGCTCCGCTGTAGCGACCCGACCTCAGATGGTCAAGTCTCTGTGCTCCGGTGTCATCCCTGGATCAGTAATGCTGACACCACACAGTACTTCGAAGGATTTATAGCAGAGTAGCAATCACACACTTATTACATCGGTATCTTAAAGAGATCTTATTACAATAAATATGGCTTAAGGCCATCTAATAATGATAACAGCGGAAGACTTGGAAGATAAGTGAGTCCATCAACTCCAACGGCATCACTGAGTATAGAACCACGACCTAAAAGGCACCTTACTTGTCGTCTGAAAAGTCTGCAACATGAAACGTTGCAGCCCGAAAACGGGTCAGCACAAGGAATATGTTGGCAATGTAACACATAAAGAGGATAATTAATGATAAGCCTATACTACATGCATATATGGCTGGTGGAAAAGCTCTATGGTTACAGTTTTGCGTAAAGCCAATTTTTCCCTACTGCAAAGGAATAGATTTTTATTTAACTATCATGGTGGTTGAAACATCGAGAATGGTTGACAGCATTCCGATCCCAATTAAGTGAACAATTAAAAACCCAACAATATTAATTAGAAGTAACATGATGAGATTCACATGATACTCAAGTACTAGATACTCAAGTTGTCCATAACCGGGGACACGGCTAATCATGATTAGTTTGTACACTCTGCAGAGGTTTGCGCACTTTTCCCCACAAGACTCGATCGCCTCCGTTTGGTTTCTCGCACTACAGGGTGTTTGAGAGACGGATGACCGAGACATAGTCTTTCAGAAGCACTCACACCTTACGTTGCGATAGACCGTACCAACCTACATCCCCTACATCTGCTAGTCTACCACTGTAAGAGTTTGCACGACTTAGTCAGCTATGCCAGAGCCCATGATGGCTTGTGGCTGCACACGGAAGTTAATAGCATGAATGATCTTATGATCCCTTTGAGCCTGGGTGGCGGTCCAAAGAAAAACAGGCAAGTCCTGATAGAAACCAGGTGCCTCAATCCACCCAGATGTGTGTTTAAGTTGCCACCTTAGATAAAACCATTAATTAACAATACTCACATCTGTCATGGATATTAGTCACCCAATCCACGTCTACTAGCATAGCGTGGCATAATAAGCAAACGTAGAAGTAACTCCCAAAGGTTTCATAAGTAAAAAAGGTAATAGGTACTACCTCAACTACTTCCCATCCCACAGTTTTAAACAGATCCTAATCATGCAATGTGTGAGGATTGGTCTAATGCGATAAAAATTGGGCAATGAGAAAGTATGATCAAATTGTTACTTGCCTTGCTGAGGATCCCCGAAACCTAGAGCTTCGAAATAACAGGCGGCGCACTCCGGGTGATCTATCGCAGACAAACAACAAGCATACAATAAGTACTCATCTAATGCACAGGTAAAGCTCGAACAGAAAATTGAACCAGAAAGTTCAACTTAAGAACTCCGGTTGCAAAAGAATCGAATTAGAACAAAGCAACGGAAAACAAACGGCGGAAGAAAACAACACGGTTCTAGCAATTTGAAACTAGGTCAAATTTTACAGTAGCGAAAACTTGTTTAAGTTGATTAGTCGGAACGGTGGTTTTGAAACGAAACTCCAGGCGCTTGAATCACCTGATTCCGATAAACGAGCGAGAAGATAAACTAAAACGAAGATCGGATCTGAAATCGCGATAAGAAAAATCGCAGAATAAATCCGACGAAAAAGAAAAACGAAGCAGAGTTAAACGAACGGACGTTCGTTAACCGATACTAACCGGTGATCGCGTTCGTTAAAAAGAACGGTCCGGTGAACGCTCGCTAATTAACAAAACCGAAAAAAACCGATCTAGGCTTTCGAAATAAAACCGAAACATAAAAAAAACCGAAACGCTTTTATTAGAAAACCGAACCGGGCAAGGGGAGGGTGGCGCGGCTCGGCTACCTCGTCGGGGCGGGGCTCCGGCGGGCGGCGGCCGCGGCGCTGGCGCGGGGCGACGGCGAGCGGCGGCGCTTGGCGGCGGTGCGAGCGGCGGCGGCGGCGGCGGCGGGGCTGCGCTGCTGCTGCTGCTGCGGGGTGCGGCGGCGGCTTGAGGGGAGGAGAGGGGGGGTGGGGTATTATATAAAGGGGGGAGGGGGGTTGCTTGGGGGAGGGGGCAAGCAAGGGAGGAGGAGGAGTCCTCCTCGGACTCGGCCGGCGGCGGCGCGGCGGCTCGCAGGCGCGCGCGCGGGAGGGCGTCGGTGCGGGCCGGCTGGCTGGGCCCCTGGCCCAGTCGGCGTTGCGGTTTTTTTTAAATAATTTCGCGAGGAGAAAAACGAAGAAAAATAAAATCTAACGAGCTCCAAAATTTACGAAGTAAATTTTTCCCCGACTCCTAAAAATGAGTCGAACAAAATGAACTTTTTCTTGGGGCCTAAATGCAATTTTTGAAAACACGCATTTTTTCCTAATTCAAATAAAATGCAAATAAACTTCGAAACATCCAAAATTTGTTTTATTTATTAAATCTTCATTTTTTTCTAAATTTGGGAAAGTCATATTATTCCCTTCTTAAAATTTTGTTATTGGAAAAATAATTGAAGATAAAATAAATAAAATCAAATGATCCTCTTTTCAAAATTTGAGAAAACTCAAAGAAGAAAATAACGAAATCTCCAACTCTCTCCGAGGGTCCTTGAGTTGCGTGAAATTTCTAGGATCGACCAAAATGCAAGAAAATATGATATGCATGATGATCTAATGTATAACATTCCAAATTGAAAATTTGGGATGTTACAAACCTACCCCCCTTAAGATGAATCTCGTCCTCGAGATTCGGGTTGGCTAGAAAATAGGTGAGGGTGGTCCTTGAGCAAATCTTCTTCTCTCTCCCAGGTGGCTTCATCCTCTGAGTGGTGGTTCCACTGAACTTTGCAAAACTTGATAACCTTGCTGCGGGTAACTCTGCTGGCATACTCGAGAATCTTGACTGGCTTCTCCTCATATGTTAAGTCATCTTTCAACTTAATCACTTCAAGCGGCACTGTATCTCTTAGCGGTACCTCCGCCATCTCGGCGTGACATTTCTTCAGCTGAGAAACATGGAATACATCGTGAACTCCTGACAGTCCCTCTGGTAATCCCAATTTATAAGCAACTTCTCCCATGCGTTGCAGAATCTTGTAAGGTCCAACGAAACGCGGTGCTAACTTTCCTTTAACTCCAAAGCGCTTAACACCTCGAAGTGGGGATACTCGAAGATAAACTCTGTCTCCGGTTTCATAAACTGTCTCCTTGCGTTTACAATCTGTGTAGCTCTTCTGCCTTGATTGAGCTACCTTGAGCCTATCGCGAATCAACTTAACTTTTCGTTCAGACTCCTTGATCAGATCTGGTCCAAAGAATTGGCGGTCTCCAACTTCGTCCCATGACAAGGTGTCCTGCACCTCCTTCCATACAAAGCTTCGAAAGGTGCCATCTTCAAACTGGTTTGGTAACTGTTGTTGTAAGAAAACTCCGCATATGGCAAATTATCGTCCCAACTAGATCCATAATCTAGTGCACAGGCTCTTAGCATATCTTGCAAAATCTGATTGACTCTCTCAGTCTGTCCATCCGTCTGTGGGTGAAAAGCTGTGCCGAACTCTAGTCTGGTTCCCAAAGTTTCATGCAACTGATTCCAAAACTTTGAGGTGAATTGGGTTCCTCATGTATATCTTTGCCAACTTAGCGCTGGTGTAAGTGGTCTTAACTGGGATGAAATGTGCTACCTTCGTCAAATGATCAACTACTACCCATATCGAGTCATAGCCTGCTTTCGTCCTGGGTAGTCCTGTGATAAAATCCATGCCTATCTTATCCCACTTCCATTCGGGTATCGGCAATGGTTGTAACAATCCTACTGGCTTCTGATGTTCTGCCTTCACTCTATGACACACATCACAAACTGCTACATAAGCTGCAATATCCTTCTTCATTCCGGTCCACCAGAATGTTTCCTTCAAATCCAAATACATCTTGGTATTTCCTGGGTGAATCGAATAGGGTGAATCATGTGCCTCTTGCAGAATCAACTTCCTGATCTCCGGGTCATTGGGCACATAAACACGGTCCTCAAACCATAGGGTATCGTGCTCATCCTCACGAAATCCCGTTGCTTTTCCTTCGCTCATTTTCTTCTTTATATCTGCAATCTCCTTGTCAGATTTCTGAGCCTCTCTGATTTTATCCATCAAGGTGGATTGAATCTCCAATGCTGCTATATAGCCTCTCGGAACTATTTCCAAACATAGCTCACGAAGATCCTCGGCTAACTCCTTTGGTATTTCTCCCGTCATCAATGTATTGACATGGCTCTTACGGCTCAATGCGTCAGCTACAACATTAGCCTTTCCTGGTTGGTAATGCAATCTCATATCATAATCCTTAATGAGCTCCAACCATCTCCTTTGTCTGAGGTTCAACTCCTTCTGTGTGAAAATGTACTTCAAACTCTTGGGATCCGTGTACACCTCATAGTGATTTCAAATGAGGAAATGTCTCCATGTCTTCAATGCATGCACTACGGCTGCTAACTCCAAATCATACGTAGCATAATTTAATTCATGAGGTTTCAGTTGTCGTGAGGCATACGAAACAACTCTTCCTTCCTGCATAAGCACTGCTCCAAGTCCTCGACGTGAAGCGTCGCAATACACCTCATAATCCTTGGTCTGATCTGGCAGAATCAACACTGGTGAGGAAACCAATCGTTTCTTCAACTCCTGAAAACTGGCCTCACATTCCTCAGTCCAAATGAACTAGGTATCCTTCTTTAACAATTCAGTCATAGGCTTTGCGATCTTTGAGAAATTCTCAATGAATCTCCGGTAGTATCCTGCGAGTCCAAGAAAACTCCGAATCTCTCCAACTGTCGTTGGTGCTTCCCATTCGGTTACAGTCTCAACCTTTGTGGGGTCAACTGCTATCCCTTCTCCGGATATAACATGTCCAAGAAATCCAACTTCCTTTAACCAAAACTCACATTTGCTGAACTTTGCATATAACTGATGTTCCCTTAGTTTCTCCAAAACCAAACGCAAATGTTCCTTATGCTCCTCTTCATTCTTTGAGAAAATCAGAATGTCATCAATGAACACTACGACGAACTTATCCAAGAATTCCATAAATACCTTGTTCATCAGGTTCATAAAATAGGCAGGTGCGTTAGTTAGTCCAAATGACATAACGGTATACTCATATAATCCGTATCTCGTATTAAAAGCTGTCTTGGGTATGTCCTCCTCTTGAATCTTCAACTGATGGTACCCTGATCGCAAATCGATCTTGGAAAACACTTTAGCTCCTTGCAAACGATCAAACAGATCATTAATCATTGGCAGTGGGTACTTGTTCTTGATGGTTACTGCATTCAATCCACGGTAATCGACAACCATCCTTAACGATCCATCCTTCTTCTCCACTAGAAGTACTGGTGATCCCCAAGGCGAAGAACTTGGGAAAATGTAACCTTTATCCAATAACTCCTTAATCTGCTTCTTAATTTCTACCAAATCATGTGCTGGCATCCTGTATGGTCTCTTCGATATTGGCCCAATGCCTGGCATAAGCTCAATCAAAAACTCAATGTCTCTATCCGGTGGCATGCCTGGCAACTCTTCTGGAAATACGTCAGGAAAATCCTTTACCACTGGTACTTCCTCCTGTACAACTCCTATAAGGAATTCAATTGTGTCCTGTTGGGCGCGTGTCGAGATACATACTTGATTCTTCTTCCTTCGGGCGTCGTGAGCAAAATTGTCTTACTGGCACATTCAATGTTCCCTTCATACTTTGACAACCAATCCATTCCTAATATCACATCCAATCCTTGAGATTCCAGTACTATTAGGTCTGAGGGAAACACATAGTTACCAATCCTTAATGGTAACCGATCACACCATCGACTAGCCATGTACTCTGCTCCAGGCGAGGTTACTAACATGGGTGACCTAAGGGCTTGGGTTGGCAAGTTGTACTTATCCACAAATCCCCTTGATATGTATGAATGCGATGCACCAGTATCAAAAAGAACAAGCGCAGTAAATGTCTTAACCAAAAACTTACCGATTACTGCATCAGGCTGAGCTTCAACCTCCTCCACGCTAACGTGGTTTACCTGTCCCCTATTGAAAGGTTTTGGCTTCTTCCCAGAGCTTCCATTGCCGTTCTGGCCTTGGGACATTCATTGGCATAATGTCCGGTCTTGGAACACTTGAAATAGGTGACTTGACTCAGATCTCTCTTGGTTGGGGTTGATGGAGTGGTACGGTTCTGGCCGTTGCTTCCTCCGTTCCCATTACCATTCTTGTGGCCATTATGGTTGTGCGAACCACTTCCTCCATGGGTATGCTGAAACTGAACTCCCGGCTTAGGGGTAAAACGGGGCTTCTGCTGGGCTCCAGAGTTATACTTCCCCTGTCCATACTTCCTCTTGCGGTTCTCAATCTGCTGTTGCTTCCCTTCAATCATGATGGCATGATCTACCAACTCCTGGTAGTTGTTGAAACTTGCTACCAGCAACTGCATGCTTAGCTCATCATTCAGTCCTTCCAAAAGCTTCTCCTGTTTAGCTGCATCCGTAGCAACATCATCTGGGGCATAACGTGCTAACTTGCTGAAGTCGTCAACGTACTGGCCAACTGTCCTTCCTCCTTGGCGTAAGTTGCGAAACTCACGCTTCTTCATGGCCATAGCTCCTGCTGAAACATGGGCAGTGCGGAAAGCTTGCTGAAACTGATCCCATGTGACAGTGTCAACTGGGTAAGTGGCTGTAAAATTCTCCCACCATGCTGCCGCGGGTCCGTCAAGATGATGTGCGGCAAACTTCACCTTCTCAACATCTGTGCATCCTACAGTGGTCAACTCCTACCTATCTTGCGGAGCCAATCGTCTGCTACTATTGGCTCGGTGCTACTGGAAAACACCGGCGGATTCAGCCTAAGGAAACGGGCTAGGTGATCAACTAGTGGCGGCGGCGGAGGGTTGTTGTTGTTGTTGTTCTGCTGATTCTGGACTAGCAATTGCATCAATTGGTTCTGCTGCTGGATCAACTGGGTGAGCTCCGGTGGAAATCCATTGTCACGTCTCGGAGGCATCTGAGGGGTTTAGAAAAGATGAGATTTAAGAATGGAGTGAGGTCTAAGAGAAAACACTACCCAAATGCACATGAGACAAATTCACACAATATCACTTCATTCAATTCAAACAAGGGCTTACAAACGGTCTAGACTATCGCAAAAGTGCTCGAACTATAATGTATACATGGGGAAAATACTACTAATATTTGGTGGTCATCTAGAAATTTGAATCGCTGGAAGACTCCATGATGTCTGCTCCAACTTCGTCTTCAAAGTCGGGTTCACTTGGGTCTGAATCGGTGTCGTCGATGATGATGTAGTTGTCGGGATATGCGACGTACTTGTCTTCCTTCTTGGATGCTAATCTCTCCTTGAGTTCTTCAATCTCCTCCTTAAGATCGACATTGTGCCTTGCTAGAGCTACGATCTCGTCCATGTAGTCCTTGCGTGTACCCTTCAGTTCTGCTTCTAGCTCTATGATCCTTGCCTTCGCATTCTTCAACTCTATCATATCATTGCACATCTGGTTCTCTTGGCGTCGAATGTGCTGGTTTAACTCCTGGATGAAAGCTGCAATGGATCTATCCTTCTTGATGCTGACTATCTCCCATTCTTCATCTCGGCGTCCGCAAATCTGGTAGATAGTGTCCTTGAGGTCTTCTTGATAAACTTCTCCAATGCGTCCCATGGTGATATGAGCTGCCATGCTCTTTCCCAGACTCCAGGTTGGTGCACTAAAAACACTATCTATGGGCTTCGTGATTGGCGCGAATGTCCTTCCCTGAACGTGAGCTTGAATCTTCCAGCGCCCCTCTTCAGGCAGAGTGGCGTTGAAAGTCCCGGTGAAGCTTGGTAGTCCAATGTTCAGGTACTTGGTGACTTCCTTCAAGTGAAATCCAAAAGGTGTGCCTTCATTCGGTTGCGTGTACTTGATCTTCGCATCCGTCATCCTGAAAGAGTAGAAAAGATGAGGAGTTAGAAAATGAGAGGAGAAAAGTGATCTATGGCTTTAACTTAGTGGTCGTGTCCTACAATCAGCGTGTGCTCTGATACCATCTTTGTAGCGACCCGACCTCAGATGGTCAAGTCTCTGTGCTCCGGTGTCATCCCTGGATCAGTAATGCTGACACCACACAGTACTTCGAAGGATTTATAGCAGAGTAGCAATCACACACTTATTACATCGGTATCTCAAAGAGATCTTATTACAATAAATATGGCTTAAGGCCATCTAATAATGATAACAGCGGAAGACTTGGAAGATAAGTGAGTCCATCAACTCCAACGGCATCACTGAGTATAGAACCACGACCTAAAAGGCAACTTACTCGTCGTCTGAAAAGTCTGCAACATGAAACGTTGCAGCCCGAAAACGGGCCAGCACATGGAATATGCTGGCAATGTAACACATAAAGAGGATAATTAATGATAAGCCTATACTACATGCATATATGGCTGGTGGAAAAGCTCTATGGTTACAGTTTTGCGTAAATCCAATTTTTCCCTACTGCAAAGGAATAGATTTTTATTTAACTATCATGGTGGTTGAAACATCGAGAATGGTTGATAGCATTCCGATCCCAATTAAGTGAACAATTAAAACCCAACAATATTAATTAGAAGTAACATGATGAGATTCACATGATACTCAAGTACTAGATACTCAAGTTGTCCATAACCGGGGACACGGCTAATCATGATTAGTTTTTACACTCTGTAGAGGTTTGCGCACTTTTCCCCACAAGACTCGATCACCTCCATTTGGTTTCTCGCACTACAGGGTGTTTGAGAGACGGATGACCGAGACATATTCTTTCAGAAGCACTCACACCTTACGTTGCGATAGACCGTACCAACCTACATCCCCAACATCTGCTAGTCTACCATTGTAAGAGTTCGCACGACTTAGTCAGCTATGCTAGAGCCCATAATGGCTTGTGGCTGCACACGGAAGTTACTAGCATGAATGATCTTATGATCCCTTTGAGCCTGGGTGGCGGTCCAAAGAAAAACAGGCAAGTCCTGATAGAAACCAGGTGCCTCAATCCACCCAGATGTGTGTTTAAGTTGCCACCTTAGATAAAACCATTAATTAACAATACTCACATCTGTCATGGATATCACTCACCCAATCCACGTCTACTAGCATAGCATGGCATAATAAGCAAACGTAGAAGTAACTCCCAAAGGTTTCATAAGTAAAACAGGTAATAGGTACTACCTCAACTACTTCCCATCCCATAGTTTTAAACAGATCCTAATCATGCAATGTGTGAGGATTGGTCTAATGCGATAAAAACTGGGCAATGAGAAAGTATGATCAAAGTGTTACTTGCCTTGCTGAGGATCCGTGAAACCTAGAGCTTCGAAATAACAGGCGGCGCACTCCGGGTGATCTATCGCAGACAAACAACAAGCATACAATAAGTACTCATCTAATGCACAGGTAAAGCTCGAACAGAAAATCAAACCAGAAAGTTCAACTTAAGAACTGCGGTTGCAAAAGAATCGAATTCGAACAAAGCAACGGAAAACAAACGGCGGAAGAAAACAACACGGTTCTAGCAATTTGAAACTAGGTCAAATTTTACAGTACCGAAAACTTGTTTAAGTTGATTAGTCGGAACGGTGGTTTCGAAACGAAACTCCACGCGCTTGAATCACCTGATTCCCATAAACGAGCGAGAAGATAAACTAAAATGAAGATCGGATCTGAAATCACGATCAGAAAAATCGCAGAATAAATCCGACGAAAAAGAAAAACGACGAACAGTTAAACGAACGGACGTTCGTTAACCGAGACTAACCGGTGATCGCGTTCGTTAAAAAGAACGGTCCGGTGAACGCTCGCTAATTAACAAAACCGGAAAAAACCGATCTAGGGTTTTGAAAAAAAACCGAAACATCAAAAAAAACCGGAACGGTTTTATTAGAAAACTGAACCGGGCGAGGGGAGGGTGGCGCGGCTGGGCTACCTCATCGGGTCGGGGCTCCAGTGGGCGGCGGGGCTTGGCGGCGGGCGGCGGCGGCAACGCTGGCGCGGGGCGACGGCGAGCGGCGGCGGCGGCGCTTGGCGGTGGCGCGAGCGGCGGCGGCGGGGCTGCGCTGCTGCTGCTGCTGCGGGGTGCGGCGGCGGCGTCTTGAGGGGAGGAGAGGGGGGTGGGGGAGTATATAAAGGGGGGAGGGGGGTTGCTTGGGGGAGGGGGCAAGCAAGGGAGGAGGAGGAGTCCTCCTCGGACTCGGCCGGCGGCGGCGCGGCGGCGCGCAGGCGCGCGCGCGGGAGGGCGGCGGTGCGGGCCGGCTGGCTGGGCCCTTGGCCCAGTCGGCGCTGCGGGTTTTTTTAAAATAATTTCGCGAGCAGAAAAACGAAGAAAAATAAAATCTAACGAGCTCCAAAATTTACGAAGTAAATTTTTCCCCGACTCCTAAAAATGAGTCGAACAAAATGAACTTTTTCTTGGGGCCTAAATGCAATTTTTGAAAACACGCATTTTTCCCTAATTCAAATAAAATGCAAATAAACTTCGAAACATCCAAAATTTGTTTTATTTATTAAATCTTCATTTTTTCCTAAATTTGGGAAAGTCATATTATTCCCTTCTCAAAATTTTGTTATTGGAAAAATAATTGAAGATAAAATAAATAAAATCAAATGATCCTCTTTTCAAAATTTGAGAAAACTCAAATAAGAAAATAACAAAATCTCCAACTCTCCCCGAGGGTCCTTGAGTGGCGTGAAATTTCTAGGATCGACCAAAATGCAAGAAAATATGATATGCATGATGATCTAATGTATAACATTCCAAATTGAAAATTTGGGATGTTACATCCGCTCACAGGTCAGTGCGCCTCTCATGGCCCCACATGGGGTTGTGCTCAATCTGGGCCACCAGGACCATCAGGAGCGGACTGACCCGCTGCATGTCCATGAATACCCAGCACTGCCGGTAGCCCTCCACCTTCTTCCCGGCCTTCAGGCGGACGCCCCCGCCCTTGACGTCAACTAAGGAGATGCACATGGAGCACTGGTCCCGGGCAGTGAACCGCATGCTGAAGAAGTGGCGGAAGAGCACCACCGAGGGCCTCACTTCAATGAATGACTTGCGGTAGAAGGCGAATATGGCCAGGAGGAGAAGAGAGTTTGGCTGGAGATGAAGGGTGTGGATCCAATAATAGGAGAGGATGGCGTAGCAAAAATCGGAGAATGGCGGGACCAACCAGATGTAGACGTTGTGGAGGAAGAAGGGGTAGGCGGACTCCCCAAGGCTGCTTCACACCTTCAAGCCCTGCCAGATCTTGGTTGACTCCTGTTGTTCTCTGCGCTAGCTACCATCGGGAGCATTAAGCTCAGGTCCCCATCCTCGGCGATGAAGGAAGGCAGGAGCACTAGCACAGCGACAGGCGGGCTTGCGTTCGGATACGCAGAAGTCGCCTTCTTATTGGCAGGTGCCATATGAGCGTCACGAGTGCAAGCGAGATGGGGAAGGAGATGCACTTGAGATTGGATAGTGAGGAGTCGAGGGCGGAAGGAAGAAACGGGAAGACAGATGCAGGATAGAGGAAGAGCAATGATGGCCCCGTGAAGTGCCCGCCAGGCTTTATGTCAGCCTGGGCAGTTGCCGAGGCGGTGTGGTGGAAGTGGGGGCGTCCCATGCCCCGTCGTGCGCCACACGTCGAGCCTGGCCCACTGGCGGTTGGGGCCTGCGCCATTTTGCCCCTCCCCCGCGGGTGGAGTCGTGTGCGCCGCGGGCCCAGGGGCTACTGTCATGCCCGTGGTACTGGGGGTACCCAGGCCCGTCTGCCTGTGGCCCAGGGCATGGCGTCACCAGAAGGCCCAAGCTAACCCACCACCAGGGCATCACGAGCAAGACCCTTGTGAGGACCTCACTTCGTGAGGAGAGCCTCATCAGGTGTCATCGAGAGCCTCGCGAGGCTCTCTTGCAAGGTGGCCTCCCGAGGCCCCTTGCAGAGGTGTACGAATCAAGGACCAAGTGGTAGAGCTGCGTGGACCTGCATCGTCACATGGCTGACGCGCATGGCGACGAGCGGATCCAGAGGGGCACCAGCAGACGTGAATGAGGAGGCTTTCCTCTTTCATGCTAAGGGAGCAAGGATAGCGCACTGGTTCCCAAAGCAGTTCCCAAGGGTTACCCGATCGGTGCTAGAAGACCAGAACGGCGGGCTAGCCAGGACGAAGGTCATCACCGAGCCCACAAACACGTCATGGCAGGAAGCTTTAGCAGGCGAAGAGCGCCTTTAGTCAGGATAAGCTGTACTCCTGACCCCTTCAAATTGGTCGTTGTGGCAACCGTTCCCGACTTGGGTTTTCGGGGGAAGAGGACCAAGGCCAGTATAAGTATAGATCGGGCACCACCATAGAGAAGATCGATCCCGGGACCCTCCGGAGGCCACTCACTTTCCCTTGTACACACATACTCATCCTCCCTTGTGAGGCAATCCAACCACAAAGGAGGAGTAGGGTCTTACACTGCAAGGTGGCCCGAACCTGGGTAAACCGTCATGTCTAATGTTCACCGTTTCTCTCTCGAGCACGCCACAACATCGCCATGAGGTCGTGGTTTGTGAGGCAGGGCACGCCACAGCACCCAGAGTTCGAACCTTTCTTGAGCCCCTGGAGCCTCGATTCTGACAGAATTCCAACCTCCGGAGCCCCGGAAGGACTCCAGATCAGCCCCCTCGATGAAGAAGAGGTGGCGGCGCCTCCGTATCGTAAAATGCGATGAATCCTTGTCTCTGATTTTTTTTCTTGGCGAATACGTATATATGGAGTTGGAGTTAGGGTTCCCGGATGTCCATGGGGCACACAAACTCGTAGGGCGGCCCTAGGTGGTGGGCGCGCCCCAGAGCTTGTGGCTCCTGGGTGGCTCCCTCTGGTATATCTTTCCACCAATATTTTTATATATTCCATAAAAATTGTCTGTAATTTTTAGGTCAATCCGATAACTTTGATTTCTGCAAAAAAACAGCACCATGGCAATTCTGCTGAAAAGAACATCAGTCCGAGTTAGTATCATTCAAATCACGCAAATTAGAGTCCAAAGCAAGAGCAAAAGTGTTTGGAAAAGTAGATACGACGGAGACGTATCACAGACCTCATCACTTCTTGGTATAATCATGTCGTTATGCGTGCATGTGATAGCATGAATCATTGATCATATCCCTTAAAAATGGGGCATGATCTCCGTGTTGATGGGATGTGCCAATGGAGAACCCAAATGGAGTAACCGCATCTGACAACTCGTGTTATGGCGGGCAGTGACCTTTCGACAAAAGTTGTCAGATGAGGGTACTATTCACACTTGAGCGACTGGCCCTCGGGGCTAAGTTACATATACACTTCGGAAGCTATGACGTAGCTTAGGGGACGTGTCAGGACCCCGATCCTAGCATATAACACATCATATCACTTTGCAGACTCACGCATGTTATCCCCATGAGTGCAACCTTACCTGGCCCGGGACCATTTGTGCCTTTTGGCTCACATATATGATAGTGTCGCTAGCATTCATAACAGAGAACCCGGCTTGACATGACTAGTTGTAAACCCAAGGTGGCACTAGCTAACTTACAGGGACCCAACAATTGTCGGTCATCAACGTATGAACCCAAGTCGTTGCAAGCTACAAGGACTTAAAGGGACAACGCGTGACATTTCCCCGAAGGGACAGACACAAGAGCAAAGAAGGACACATGCCGATCATCCCATGTGTTCAAGAGCAGTAGCAAGCTACCATGGCCTAGTGGAAGCACTAGGATACATTTCCCCATAAGAGAGGCTACCAAGAATAAACAACTTGTCGGATCCCACACATACCAAGCATTTCAAAATCATACACACAATATACTCCATATGTGTAAACAAAACATGGCATCACAACAAAACTCTATGACTCAAAGCATTTATTCAGAAGGTTCCGAAGAGTCATACATAGTAAGTATTACAATCCTAGGTCATATGACCCAACATATAGAGCATACAGGCACTGCAAGCATAAACATGCCTGGGTACAGACATCTGAAAAGGAAGAAGGCTTTAGATCCTGACTATCTACAAGACCCTCCAAAGGGTACAAGATCATAGCTAACGTAGCAAGCTAAGACTCAAAGTCCACGCAGAACTACTAGTGAGACTAAAGTCTCTCTGCAAAAACATAAATTAAGCAAACGTGAGTACAAATGTACCCAACGAGACTTATATCAGAACTATCTACATATGCATCAGTATCAACAAAGGGGTGGTGGAGCTTAATTACAGCAAGCCATCTTTGACTCAGTGGCTATCCTATACTACGACTGCTGGTAACTATTGGAGGTGGAGCACATGAGTCCACATATTCACCATAACAATAAACCACTATCGATCCGCTCCCGTCACCCTACGAGAAGTCCATCCATAGCACTCATGCTTATCTTGCGCATTTTAGGGTATCCTCTTTCAGTTATCTATGAACAATATAAGTGTTCCAAATTGTCCATATCCACAGACGCAATTATTCGAATAGATCATTTATAACCCTACAGGGGTGTACTTCACACACGCTCTCACCACTTATCGTCGTTTACATGACATGTACTCGACAACCTTCAATAGGAAGCCCAGCGAGGGTGTCGGCCACTGCCTGACTAACCACACAAGTCTCTAGTCCAGGTTTATCGCCTATTCAGGTTCCATCCACAAGGAGATCCGGCCGGGGTTTCCACTACGACCCCAAACGATGTGTGCAAGGTTCCCGAGTCACCAAACAGGTGACTCGTACACCAGGCCACTTACCTATCGGATCATAGCCCACCCCTAGGGTCAGCACTATGCACGACCTCCAGCATACTACAAACACTAGAAACTACTTGCAATTCCTAGACAGAGGACAAGGCGATTAATAATCCGAGAAGGTCCATTGGTTTTGGGCCCAACGCATGGTAGCAACTGTTCTTGGATCACAAACACGAAACTTAGTTCTTGAGGACGGTTTTAATGAGACAAGCCACCATCTACTCCTACATGGCCTCTCATCGCTACCTTTACGAAATCGTGTTCACACACTAAGCTCTCAATAGTACAACATGTTCATCACCATTCCAATCCATCCCAGATGAATCAGACCTGATACAACTCTAGGCATAGTAGCCATAACAAGCAGAACATGAATTAGTAGACCAATCATGGCTCGAAAAACTCCAACTCATGCTATTGAGTTTCAACTATTTACCGTGGCAAGGACAGGTCATGCAGAGGAAAAGGGTTCAGCTACCGCAGCTTGTAATAGTTGAAACGTTGTTGTCCTAATGCAGTAAAAGAGAGCAAGAGGGAGAGAGTGGGATTGTATCAGAATGTTCAATGGCAGTTTGCTTTCCTGACACTTTTGAAGATAGTATAGCTCTTCACCGGTGTCATCGAACTCATCGTCGTAACAACGTCTACTGAGGGGGGACAATTACCGGCAACAAAGAGGAAAAACAATCAAAGCAATACAACAATATGAAGCATGAATGTGACATGGCAATATGATGTGATTAGAGCTATTGCAACTAGCAATAGTTCAAATGATGTTGATTTGAACAAAAGATTCAAATTCAAACTCCATATAAGACATTTTAAATGCCATTTATTTGATTTGTCAGGTTCAGCAACTATAAATCATTTAAACATGCATGGAAAAGGTACAAATGGAAATATTATATTTTTCTGATCATTTTCATATATAATTTATTTCATTCTGAGTTACAGATTATTTTCTATGATTTTCTGAAGTTTATAATATCTTATGGAATTCCCTAGTTATTAAAAAAACTAAATGCAGAAAATGCTTTTTAGCATCAGCATTGCGTCACAGTGACATCATCAGTCCAACTGGCGGCCAGAGTCAAACCTGACATCTGGGGCCCAACAGTAAGTGACTCATCTAATACTAATTAGTGCTTAACTAATACTAAATAAAAGAGTGAGTGGGGGTGGCCCACATGTCAGTGACATAGGGGAGGCCAAACCCTTGGTCAAAGGAGTCAAACTCGCCAGCGCTGAGCCACCCGCGAGGCCAGACACGGCAGCGAGCTATGGAAATGCTGCTCAGGGCGCCATTCACTACGCGGTTTTCTCCTACACGCTCCTGGGTGTGAGCCGTATCGGCTGGTGGTGGTGGCTGAGCTCGAGATGGCAAGGAACGACGCCAAGACGACCAGTGCGGCGGCTGATGTTCGGCCAACAACGGTTTGGGTGATGCAGGGCACGGGAGGAGCCATGGATGGTCATGTTCGACTCGCTGGAGTGCAGCGAGTGCAGCGGTGAGCTTGGCCATGAGCTTGTGCGGCTGTAGCCATGGTGGCGACATGAACGACGGCGACCGGCTCTCGACTTCGGTGGAACCACAGTCTAGAGATAGCAAATGAGCGCGAGGAATCCATCCCAGATGAATCAGACCTGATACAACTCTAGGCATAGTAGCCATAACAAGCAGAACATGAATGAGTAGACCAATCATGGCTCAAACAACTCCTACTCATGCTATTGAGTTTCAACTATTTACCGTGGCAAGGACAGGTCATGCCTAGGAAAAGGGTTCAGCTACCGCAGCATGTAACAGTTGAAACATTGTTGTCCTAATGTAGTAAAAGAGAGCAGGAGCGAGAGAGTGGGATTGTATCAGAATGTTCAATGGCAGTTTGCTTTCCTGACACTTTTGAAGATAGTATAGCTCTTCATCGGTGTCATCGAACTCATCGTCGTAACAACGTCTACTGAGGGGGGACAATTACCGGCAACAAAGATGAAAAACAATCAAAGCAATACAACAATATGAAGCATGAATGTGACATGGCAATATGATGTGATTAGAGCTATTGCAACTAGCAATAGTTCAAATGATGTTGATTTGAACAAAAGATTCAAATTCAAACTCCATATAAGACATTTTAAATGCCATTTATTTGATTTGTCAGGTTCAGCAACTATAAATCATTTAAACATGCATGGAAAAGGTACAAATGGAAATATTATATTTTTCTGATCATTTTCATATATAATTTATTTCATTCTGAGTTACAGATTATTTTCTATGATTTTCTGAAGTTTATAATATCTTATGGAATTCCCTAGTTATTAAAAAAACTAAATGCAGAAAATGCTTTTTAGCATCAGCATTGCGTCACAGTGACATCATCAGTCCAACTGGCGGCCAGAGTCAAACCTGACATCTGGGGCCCAACAGTAAGTGACTCATCTAATACTAATTAGTGCTTAACTAATACTAAATAAAAGAGTGAGTGGGGGTGGCCCACATGTCAGTGACATAGGGGAGGCCAAACCCTTGGTCAAAGGAGTCAAACTCGCCAGCGCTGAGCCACCCGCGAGGCCAGACACGGCAGCGAGCTATGGAAATGCTGCTCAGGGCGCCATTCACTACGCGGTTTTCTCCTACACGCTCCTGGGTGTGAGCCGTATCGGCTGGTGGTGGTGGCTGAGCTCGAGATGGCAAGGAACGACGCCAAGACGACCAGTGCGGCGGCTGATGTTCGGCCAACAACGGTTTGGGTGATGCAGGGCACGGGAGGAGCCATGGATGGTCATGTTCGACTCGCTGGAGTGCAGCGAGTGCAGCGGTGAGCTTGGCCATGAGCTTGTGCGGCTGTAGCCATGGTGGCGACATGAACGACGGCGACCGGCTCTCGACTTCGGTGGAACCACAGTCTAGAGATAGCAAATGAGCGCGAGGAATCCATCCCAGATGAATCAGACCTGATACAACTCTAGGCATAGTAGCCATAACAAGCAGAACATGAATGAGTAGACCAATCATGGCTCAAACAACTCCTACTCATGCTATTGAGTTTCAACTATTTACCGTGGCAAGGACAGGTCATGCCTAGGAAAAGGGTTCAGCTACCGCAGCATGTAACAGTTGAAACATTGTTGTCCTAATGTAGTAAAAGAGAGCAGGAGCGAGAGAGTGGGATTGTATCAGAATGTTCAATGGCAGTTTGCTTTCCTGACACTTTTGAAGATAGTATAGCTCTTCATCGGTGTCATCGAACTCATCGTCGTAACAACGTCTACTGAGGGGGGACAATTACCGGCAACAAAGATGAAAAACAATCAAAGCAATACAACAATATGAAGCATGAATGTGACATGGCAATATGATGTGATTAGAGCTATTGCAACTAGCAATAGTTCAAATGATGTTGATTTGAACAAAAGATTCAAATTCAAACTCCATATAAGACATTTTAAATGCCATTTATTTGATTTGTCAGGTTCAGCAACTATAAATCATTTAAACATGCATGGAAAAGGTACAAATGGAAATATTATATTTTTCTGATCATTTTCATATATAATTTATTTCATTCTGAGTTACAGATTATTTTCTATGATTTTCTGAAGTTTATAATATCTTATGGAATTCCCTAGTTATTAAAAAAACTAAATGCAGAAAATGCTTTTTAGCATCAGCATTGCGTCACAGTGACATCATCAGTCCAACTGGCGGCCAGAGTCAAACCTGACATCTGGGGCCCAACAGTAAGTGACTCATCTAATACTAATTAGTGCTTAACTAATACTAAATAAAAGAGTGAGTGGGGGTGGCCCACATGTCAGTGACATAGGGGAGGCCAAACCCTTGGTCAAAGGAGTCAAACTCGCCAGCGCTGAGCCACCCGCGAGGCCAGACACGGCAGCGAGCTATGGAAATGCTGCTCAGGGCGCCATTCACTACGCGGTTTTCTCCTACACGCTCCTGGGTGTGAGCCGTATCGGCTGGTGGTGGTGGCTGAGCTCGAGATGGCAAGGAACGACGCCAAGACGACCAGTGCGGCGGCTGATGTTCGGCCAACAACGGTTTGGGTGATGCAGGGCACGGGAGGAGCCATGGATGGTCATGTTCGACTCGCTGGAGTGCAGCGAGTGCAGCGGTGAGCTTGGCCATGAGCTTGTGCGGCTGTAGCCATGGTGGCGACATGAACGACGGCGACCGGCTCTCGACTTCGGTGGAACCATAGTCTAGAGATAGCAAATGAGCGCGAGGAATCCATCCCAGATGAATCAGACCTGATACAACTCTAGGCATAGTAGCCATAACAAGCAGAACATGAATGAGTAGACCAATCATGGCTCAAACAACTCCTACTCATGCTATTGAGTTTCAACTATTTACCGTGGCAAGGACAGGTCATGCCTAGGAAAAGGGTTCAGCTACCGCAGCATGTAACAGTTGAAACATTGTTGTCCTAATGTAGTAAAAGAGAGCAGGAGCGAGAGAGTGGGATTGTATCAGAATGTTCAATGGCAGTTTGCTTTCCTGACACTTTTGAAGATAGTATAGCTCTTCATCGGTGTCATCGAACTCATCGTCGTAACAACGTCTACTGAGGGGGGACAATTACCGGCAACAAAGATGAAAAACAATCAAAGCAATACAACAATATGAAGCATGAATGTGACATGGCAATATGATGTGATTAGAGCTATTGCAACTAGCAATAGTTCAAATGATGTTGATTTGAACACAAGATTGAAATTCAAACTCCATATAAGACATTTTAAATGCCATTTATTTGTTTTGTCAGGTTCAGCAACTATAAATCATTTAAACATGCATGGAAAAGGTACAAATGGAAATATTATATTTTTCTGATCATTTTACATATATAATTTATTTCATTCTGAGTTACAGATTATTTTCTATGATTTTCTAAAGTTTATAATATCTTATGGAATTCCCTAGTTATTAAAAAAACTAAATCCAAAAAATGCTTTATTGCATCAGCATTACGTCATAGTGACATCATCAGGCCAACTGGCGGCCAGAGTCAAACCTGACATGTGGGGCCCAACAGTAAGTGACTCATCTAATACTAATTAGTGCTTAACTAATACTAAATAAAAGAGTGAGTGGGGGTGGCCCACATGTCAGTGACATAGGGGAGGTCAAACCCTTGGTCAAAGGAGTCAAACTCGCCAGCGCTGAGCCACCCGCGAGGCCAGACACGGCAGCGAGCTATGGAAATGCTGCTCAGGGCGCCATTCACTGCGCGGTTTTCTCCTACGCGCTCCTGGGTGTGAGCCGCATCAGCTGGTGGTGGTGGCTGAGCTCGAGATGGCCAGGAACGACGCCAAGACGACCAGTGCGGCGGCTGATGTTCGGCCAACAATGGTTTGGGTGATGCAGGGCACGGGAGGAGCCATGGATGGTCATGTTCGACTCGCTGGAGTGCAGCGAGTGCAGCGGTGAGCTCGGACATGAGCTTGTGCGGCCGTAGCCATGGTGTCGTCATGAACGACGGCGACCGGCTCTCGACTTCGGTGGAACCACAGTCTAGAGATAGCAAATGAGCGCGAGGAATCCATCCCAGATGAATCAGACCTGATACAACTCTAGGCATAGTAGCCATAACAAGCAGAACATGAATGAGTAGACCAATCATGGCTCAAACAACTCCTACTAATGCTATTGAGTTTCAACTATTTACCGTGGCAAGGACAGGTCATGCCGAGGAAAAGGGTTCAGCTACCGCAGCATGTAACAGTTGAAACATTGTTGTCCTAATGTAGTAAAAGAGAGCAGGAGCGAGAGAGTGGGATTGTATCAGAATGTTCAATGGCAGTTTGCTTTCCTGACACCTTTGAAGATAGTATAGCTCTTCACCGGTGTCATCGAACTCATCGTCGTAACAACGTCTACTGAGGGGGGACAATTACCGGCAACAGAGAGGAAAAACAATCAAAGCAATACAACAATATGAAGCATGAATGTGACATGGCAATATAATGTGATTAGAGCTATTGCAACTAGCAAGAGTTCAAATGATGTTGATTTGAACACAAGATTCAAATTCAAACTCCATATAAGACATTTTAAATGCCATTTATTTGTTTTGTCAGGTTCAACAACTATAAATCATTTAAACATGCATGGAAACATTACAAATGAAAATATTATATTTTTCTGATCATTTTTCATATATAATTTATTTCATTCTGAGTTACAGATTATTTTCTATGATTTTCTGAAGTTTATAATATCTTCTGGAATTCCCTAGTTATTAAAAAAACTAAATCCAAAAGATGATTTATTGCATCAGCATTACGTCACAGTGACATCATGAGGCCAACTGGCGGCCAGAGTCAAACCTAACATGTGGGGCCCAACAGTCAGTGACTCATCTAATACTAATTAGTGCTAAACTAATACTAAATAAAAGAGTGAGTGGGGGTGGCCCACATGTCAGTGACATAGGGGAGGTCAAACCCTTGGTCAAAGGAGTCAAACTCGCCAGCGCTGAGCCACCCGCGAGGCCAGACACGGCAGCGAGCTATGGAAATGCTGCTCAGGGCGCCATTCACCGCGCGGTTTTCTCCTACGCGCTCCTGGGTGTGAGCCGCATCGGCTGGTGGTGGTGGCTGAGCTCGAGATGGCCAGGAACGACGCCAAGACGACCAGTGCGGCGGCTGATGTTCGGCCAACAACGGTTAGGGTGATGCAGGGCACGGGAGGAGCCATGGATGGTCATGTTCGACTCGCTGGAGTGCAGCGAGTGCAGCGGTGAGCTCGGACATGAGCTTGTGCGGCCGTAGCCATGATGGCGACATGAACAACGGCGACCGACTCTCGACTTCGGTGGAACCACGGTCTAGAGATAGCAAATGAGCGCGAGGAATCCATCCCAGATGAATCAGACCTGATACAACTCTAGGCATAGTAGCCATAACAAGCAGAACATGAATGAGTAGACCAATCATGGCTCAAACAACTCCTACTCATGCTATTGAGTTTCAACTATTTACCATGGCAAGGACAGGTCATGCCGAGGAAAAGGGTTCAGCTACCGCATCATGTAACAGTTGAAACGTTGTTGTGCTAATGCAGTAAAAGAGAGCAGGAGCGAGAGAATGGGATTGTATCAGAATGTTCAATGGCAGTTTGCTTTCCTGACACTTTTGAAGATAGTATAGCTCTTCACCGGTGTCATCGAACTCATCGTCGTAACAACGTCTACTGAGGGGGGACAATTACCGGCAACAGAGAGGAAAAACAATCACAGCAATACAACAATATGAAGCATGAATGTGACATGGCAATATGATGTGATTAGAGCTATTGCAACTAGCAATAGTTCAAATGATGTTGATTTGAACACAAGATTCAAATTCAAACTCCATATAAGACATTTTAAATGTCGTTTATTTGTTTTGTCAGGTTCAGCAACTATAAATCATTTAAACATGCATGGAAAAGGTACAAATGGAAATATTATATTTTTCTGATCATTTTTCATATATAATTTATTTCATTCTGAGTTACAGATTATTTTCTATGATTTTCTGAAGTTTATAATATCTTATGGAATTCCCTAGTTATTAAAAAAACTAAATCCAGAAGATGCTTTATTGCATCAGCATTACGTCACAGTGACATCATGAGGCCAACTGGCGGCCAGAGTCAAACCTGACATGTGGGGCCCAACAGTCAGTGACTCATCTAATACTAATTAGTGCTAAACTAATACTAAATAAAAGAGTGAGTGGGGGTGGCCCACATGTCAGTGACATAGGGGAGGTCAAACCCTTGGTCTAAGGAGTCAAACTCGTCGGCGCTGAGCCACCCGCGAGGCCAGACACGGCAGCGAGCTATGGAAATGCTGCTCAGGGCGCCATTCACTGCGCGGTTTTCTCCTACGCGCTCCTGGGTGTGAGCCGCATCGGCTGGTGGTGGTGGCTGAGCTCGAGATGGCCAGGAACGACGCCAAGACGACCAGTGCGGCAGCTGATGTTCGGCCAACAACGGTTTGGGTGATGCAGGGCACGGGAGGAGCCATGGATGGTCATGTTCGACTCGCTGGAGTGCAGCGAGTGCAGCGGTGAGCTCGGACATGAGCTTGTGCGGCCGTAGCCATGGTGGCGACATGAACGACGGCGACCGGCTCTCGACTTCGGTGGAACCACGGTCTAGAGATAGCAAATGAGCGCGAGGAATCCATCCCAGATGAATCAGACCTGATACAACTCTAGGCATAGTAGCCATAACAAGCAGAACATGAATGAGTAGACCAATCATGGCTCAAACAACTCCTACTCATGCTATTGAGTTTCAACTATTTACCGTGGCAAGGACAGGTCATGCCGAGGAAAAGGGTTCAGCTACCGCAGCATGTAACAGTTGAAACGTTGTTGTGCTAATGCAGTAAAAGAGAGCAGGAGCGAGAGAGTGGGATTGTATCAGAATGTTCAATGGCAGTTTGCTTTCCTGACACTTTTGAAGATAGTATAGCTCTTCACCGGTGTCATCGAACTCATCCTCGTAACAACGTCTACTGAGGGGGGACAATTATCGGCAACAGAGAGGAAAAACAATCACAGCAATACAACAATATGAAGCATGAATGTGACATGGCAATATGATGTGATTAGAGCTATTGCAACTAGCAATAGTTCAAATGATGTTGATTTGAACACAAGATTCAAATTCAAACTCCATATAAGACATTTTAAATGCAATTTATTTGTTTTGTCAGGTTCAGCAACTATAAATCATTTAAACATGCATGGAAAAGGTACAAATGGAAATATTATATTTTTCTGATCATTTTTCATATATAATTATTTCATTCTGAGTTACAGATTGTTTTCTATGATTTTCTGAAGTTTATAATATCTTATGGAATTCCCTAGTTATTAAAAAACCTAAATCCAGAAAATGCTTTATTGCATCAGCATTACGTCACAGTGACATCATGAGGCCAACTGGCGGCCAGAGTCAAACCTGACATGCGGGGCCCAACAGTCAGTGACTCATCTAATACTAATTAGTGCTAAACTAATACTAAATAAAAGAGTGAGTGGGGGTGGCCCACATGTCAGTGACATAGGGGAGGTCAAACCCTTGGTCAAAGGAGTCAAACTCGTCGGCGCTGAGCCACCCGCGAGGCCAGACACGGCAGCGAGCTATGGAAATGCTGCTCAGGGCGCCATTCACTGCGCGGTTTTCTCATACGTGCTCCTGGGTGTGAGCCGCATCAGCTGGTGGTGGTGGCTGAGCTCGAGATGGCCAGGAACGACGCCAAGACGACCAGTGCGGCGGCTGATGTTCGGCCAACAACGGTTTGGGTGATGCAGGGCATGGGAGGAGCCATGGATGGTCATGTTCGACTCGCTGGAGTGCAGCGAGTGCAGCGGTGAGCTCGGACATGAGCTTGTGCGGCCGTAGCCATGGTGGCAACATGAACGACGGCGACCGGCTCTCGACTTCGGTGGAACCACGGTCTAGAGATAGCAAATTAGCGCGAGGAATCCATCCCAGATGAATCAGACCTGATACAACTCTAGGCATAGTAGCCATAACAAGCAGAACATGAATGAGTAGACCAATCATGGCTCAAACAACTCCTACTCATGCTATTGAGTTTCAACTATTTACTGTGGCAAGGACAGGTCATGCTGAGGAAAAGGGTTCAGCTACCGCAGCATGTAACAGTTGAAACGTTGTTGTGCTAATGCAGTAAAAGAGAGCAGGAGCGAGAGAGTGGGATTGTATCAGAATGTTCAATGGCAGTTTGCTTTCCTGACACTTTTGAAGATAGTATAGCTCTTCACCGGTGTCATCGAACTCATCGTCGTAACAACGTCTACTGAGGGGGGACAATTACCGGCAACAGAGAGGAAAAACAATCACAGCAATACAACAATATGAAGCATGAATGTGACATGGCAATATGATGTGATTAGAGCTATTGCAACTAGCAATAGTTCAAATGATGTTGATTTGAACACAAGATTCAAATTCAAACTCCATATAAGACAATTTAAATGCCGTTTATTTGTTTTGTCAGGTTCAGCAACTATAAATCATTTAAACATGCATGGAAAAGGTACAAATGGAAATATTATATTTTTCTGATCATTTTTCATATATAATTTATTTCATTCTGAGTTACAGATTATTTTCTATGATTTTCTGAAGTTTATAATATCTTATGGAATTCCCTAGTTATTAAAAAAACTAAATCTAGAAGATGCTTTATTACATCAGCATTACGTCACAGTGACATCATGAGGCCAACTGGCGGCCAGAGTCAAACCTGACATGTGGGGCCCAACAGTCAGTGACTCATCTAATACTAATTAGTGCTAAACTAATACTAAATAAAAGAGTGAGTGGGGGTGGCCCACATGTCAGTGACATAGGGGAGGTCAAACCCTTGGTCAAAGGAGTCAAACTCGCCGGCGCTGAGCCACCCGCGAGGCCAGACACGGCAGCGAGCTATGGAAATGCTGCTCAGGGCGCCATTCACTGCGCGGTTTTCTCCTACGCGCTCCTGGGTGTGAGCCGCATCGGCTGGTGGTGGTGGCTGAGCTCGAGATGGCCAGGAACGACGCCAAGACGACCAGTGCGGTGGCTGATGTTCGGCCAACAACGGTTTGGGTGATGCAGGGCACGGGAGGAGCCATGGATGGTCATGTTCGACTCGCTGGAGTGCAGCGAGTGCAGCGGTGAGCTCGAACATGAGCTTGTGCGGCCGTAGCCATGGTGGTGACATGAACGGCAGCGACCGACTCTCGACTTCGGTGGAACCACGGTCTAGAGATAGCAAATGAGCGCAAGGAGAGAGGGGTTCGATGCAGAGGCTCATAGCAATTGCGACGGAGGCCTCGGTGAGCTTGGGGAAGGGCTAGTGATGACGGGAGGTCGCCGGCGATCTTAGTGGCCGAACGAAGATGGCGGTGGCGGCGTTGCAGTGCGTACGGGGCCTCGTGGCTCATTGAAGAGGTCGGGGACGTCGATACGGAGCTTGTAGGCACAGCGAGGGGTCGAGGGGGAGGCGGTGGACGCGGGGGCAGCGAACGGCGGCGACGGCCGTACTCGGTGGCTGCGCGCGAGAGAAGCAGGGGAAGGGTGTCAGGACCGGATTTTCGGGATATTAATTTCCCAAAAAATGGCCCTTGTGCTCACCAGCCCCAGGATTACTGTTAGCTGATGAGGCACCAACTTGATACACAAATTCCAAGAAAAATACAAAATATGTAGTACAAGACCATTCTGGCCTATGAGTACAACAAATGGTTTCTAGCGGTTGATGGCTGAAGCGGTCTGTGGTTCATCAGCGCCTATGGGACTCCATTTCCCATGGGTACAGCTGACCTGGATAACTCCTATCTTCGCGAGGCTTCTATCACCATTGCGTAGGTTCCGGGGCTGTCATTGCAACGCTCCTCTCCACGCAAGAAATTTGGCCAAGACAATAGCCAGGGACAAGCCAGTGAGTACTTTGAATGTACTCGCAAACATTATGAACACATGTATAATATAACAATTGAGAATCATGCTCTGAAATATTCTATGATCACACGCCAGTCCCAAAATAAACATCTATGATGCACGCAAGCGTGTTATTCATATACAACATGAATATGTACTAAGGAAGTAGAAGTAGAATGCATCGATCGGGTGTGTGAAGCGACGCCTCGAAAGGATAATAATATAAAGCATGCCTCAGTCGGGCGTTTGAGCGACGTCACATAAAGGGCTTATAAAGTAAATCAGTAGCAAACATGCCACAGTCGGGCGTCTGTGCGACACCACATAAAGGGCTTATGGAGTAAATTAACAGCAAGCATGCCTCAGTCGGGCGTCTCAGCGACACCACATAAAGGGCTTATAAGAGAATAATCATAGTGAATATCCAGGAGGTAGAACCGTCCCAGGGATACTCAATAATTCAAATAATGTAAAAGGTTAGTCCATAATAATAATAATCATAATCATCATGTGTCACAAGTCATGATCCATGTTTTGGTTTAGCAATCTTTTCTCCGAAGACCGACACTAAGACCGACACTTGACCCATCCCAGACTGTAGTCCTTAACCATGGACATGGCTATTCGAATAGATATAATCTCTGCAGAGGGTGTACTCTTTACCCATGAGCAACGGATTCGTTTAGTCCATCGGGACTAATTTCGTCTACTATCTTTCATTCGAAAATACACCTGACCGCACACACCAGCCTAGCTTACCGGTGTCTGAAATCACCCACGACACCCGTTAAGCGAAACTCTAAGTGGGGAGGCTACAACCTCGATTAGCATGGGATCACAAATTTTATAACGTGTGTAAACGAGGGGAGCTGCCCCCTCGGCTCCAACCGGAAACACCCATGCCCCCGGACCAGGTGTCATGCCTACAGGATGCAGCCGGTATCTTCCACCATGGCCTCTCTATAGAGTGTGTGCTAGGAAAGGGGTTGACAACTTACTAAACCGTACCCTACCTATGGCAGGGGCAAGTGGTTGTATGAAACAAGTATGGGGGTTACTGGAACAAGACTCGATCTATGGTCGACTCAGGAGGTTAAAGTATTTCCTGCATGGTTAGCATAAGAAACATATTTCACACCAATCAGACAGAATCACCACTCATCATACCTCACCATGCCCTACCGGACATAACCGTCTCGACGGGGGATTAGGGACAAGCTCTTGTCCACCCAAGACAGAGACTTTCCCGGATCCCTTCCGGTAGGCATGAAAGGCATACAAGGGTGATTAGTATCACAAACATATCAAATTCCAATAGCACGGAATCATCAACATGCACTCATGAGTATGATCATATCATCTCATAAAATACAGAAAACTTTGCGTCAAGGTGGTGTTGTAACCGTATCGAACAACAAACAATAATATTATGCCAGAGTTCATAATGCTTGCCTTCAAGAGTATGCAAGTGGAGGTGCACTTTTTGAAAGTTGCTTCCATCTTCAAAAATCCTATTTTCAAAAAAATTCAAATCAACACATAGTTTCAAAACAGTACAAAAAAGTTGTTTGGAAAATTTTCGAACAAACATAAAAATAAACTAGACAGAATTTGAGAAACAACAAAAGAAGAATCAAGTCAATTGGACTTATATTTAAAAAGTTATAGCCAGTCAAAGTTTAGTCAAAATTCTGTTTTTAATAAAAATCAAAAAAGAAAACGTTTCGGCAGCACTTACGTTTCCCTCTAGCAGAGGCGTATTTGGAGAAATACGCTTCCACTTAAACTGGCGCGGGTCGTCGCTGGGTCATTGACAGTGGGTCCCTTGGGCCCACTAGTTAGGTTTGACCAGTCACCCGCGCCTCCTTCCTCCTCTGTCTGAGCGGAGGCGGAGCTTCGGCGATCGCCGTCGACGAACGACGGCTCCTCACGGGACTCCGAGGGTAGGGATGGATCCGCCAGTCCAGGGCGGTCCTCCCAGTGGCCGAGAGGGTGGAGGGGACGAAGGGAGTCGCCGGCGGTGAGCTTTGCAGCGGACGACAATTCTGCTGGATTGGGGTCTTGGGCTATGGTGGCTCCCGATCGAAGCTGAGAGGCTGGGCGGCTCCGCACGGTCGAGGGGAGGAGAACGGTGGCACTGGATGGACTGGGGAGGCTCTGTTCGCGACGCACGGCACTGGAGTGTGGCGGCGGCCGAAGTGGCCGGAGACGAGGAAGAAGGCTTCCCGCCGTCGATTGCTGGCCGTGGGGGCTTCAGAGGAATGGCTTGAGGTCGCCTGAGGGTCTGGACAGGCTCGGGGGCTCCTTTTATAGGCGGCCAAGGTCGGCTCCCGCGGCCGTGGATAAGAATGCTGGCAAACCGTCGTTCTTTAGCCAGGGGGCGCGTGGCGATGGTTGGCGGGGTTTGGCAGGGCGAATGGATGAGCTCGAGCAGTTCCAGGGGTAGCTGGCGCGCGGCTGTGGCTCGGGCGGCGCCGTCCATGGCAGAGACCTGCTGTGGCCATCGGCGGCTTGCGGTGGTGGCGCTGTGGGGAGCCAGGAGGGGGCCAGGGTGGCTCTGCGGTGAGGGAGGAGTCGGGGCGCGCTGGCTGTGAGTGGGAATGGATCAGAACGGGCGCGGGCAGGCGGAAGTGGGACGCGGCGACTCAGTGCGCGCGCGTGCAATACGTGCGCTCTGGGCGTGCCCAGTGCATGCACGCCAGGTGCTCGACGTAATGCCAATGCGCTCTAGGCCTCTCTGATGCCTCTACAACTAAAGAGGACTAGGCTAATGATTATAAGAGAGCTAATAGACATGCTGGTTTGGCAAAGCAAGCAGGTTCAATATGCAAACTAGGGTTCATGCCAATTCTGTTCATGCACTCAAGGTGTTTGACAGAATGCTATGGCCATCTAGGCATCTCTTGGGGTGGCCAAAATCTCCAGATTGGGGTCTCTTTAGGTGTAGGTGATGATGGCAAGGACATTTGGGCAAAACCAGAAACTTGCTAGTGCAAGTTTTGCAAATCTTCAGTTCAGGACAGAAAATAAAAGGCATTATTGCGTGTACCAAAATTACTCCAATGGGTCCAATCTCCTGGACTTAAGGGTTTGGTAGGGTGTGCTTCAAGCAGGACAAATCCCATGGAAAAAGGAGCAAGAAAAAATATGGATGCAGTACAATTCACCAAGCTGGACCAGAATGAAGATGAGGATGTTTTGCTCAAATTTTTCAAAGAACATCAATGGTTTTTTTCATAAATTTGAATTATATACTCCTACTAACATCCTTTAATTTTGGTGGAAACTTTTAAGAAATGTTTAAATAGGTTGTTGTGCAATTTTACAGACTGGACCAGATTTGAAAACTTGGGGTAGGGCTCAAAATCCCCAATGATTAAGAGAGATTTTTACATAAAAGTGATTTAGGAACATCACATGTCATCCCCAATTTTCAGTGGAATTTTGAAATGAATCTACCAAAAGGTTGTAGTGCAAATGGGACCTTAAAACTTATGAAAAGTCATTTTTTTAAGCAATAAGGCTCAGGAAAAATAATTATATAGATAATTCCACTGATAAAAGAAATGGTTCTTGAGAGGGTATACAAGTCCAACAATATTTTTGAAAAGTTTTCACTTGGGGTGAAAACTCCACAATATCAAAGAAAAGAGTGGTTCTGAAATTAAAATAATCCAGAAAATAAAAATTTAATTTCCTGGCAAAATTTTAATAGACAAATCATGGTTAAATTTTGGGGTGTTACAACACTACCCCCCTTAAGAAAAATCTCGTCCGCGAGATTTGCTAAGGGCTGCTTTGAAAATAATTACTCCTACTATCTCAAAGTAATTTTACAAAAATTAACCATCCTACTAAAAAAATTGTGGCTACAGTGAGTGGGCAAATAAGTGGTGTAATCCTATAGGGTCGAATACTGGTGTTGCATGGAAAAAATCCATGGTTGGGGGAAAATGAGATGTTTCTACTTCGGTTACAGTAAATTTAGAATAAAATTCTAAATTTTCTAAAATACGCTGGTCGTACCCGAGAGCACAGTGCACTCTCTGGATGACAGGTGGATCCGGGGACCACTGTCAGTCTCTTCTTCTACCTCTGGCTCTCTCGTCTTACTCTCTCTCGCGTGCTTTCCCGCGCTTTCTCCACCGGCGACGTCTAGCGCGTAGGGCATCTAGGTCGTACAGCGGTAGTGCGCGGCGTGCTAGCTGCCGGTGCAGCGTGCACTCACCTCACGGGCCAGTGCGCTGTCGGCACTGCTCGCGGATTCGCCTCCGAACACCGGCGATCGAGCAACAAGCGGCGCTGGTGGACTTCGCCCACCGTACACTGATCTCGAGCTATAAAATGACTGAGGTGCTCATTTCTTCTTCCTCACACCTAGCCTCGCTTCTCCTTCTCCTTCGCCTCCATTTCTGTTTGCAGGAGTTCGAGATGAGGCTCTAGTGGCGGAGGTGATGCCGGACAGGTACAAGATCCTGGTGTGCGGAGGGTTGGCGGCAATGCTGGGGTTCTCCGTGCTCTTGTGTGTGATGATCGTCGTGATGCTGCCGCTCGAGTGTTAGCTCTCCGCGGTGGCGGTGATCATGAGGATTAAGTGCGGTGTCAGGTTCTAACTGTTGCCAGTGCTGGAGGTAACTTGCACCCAAATAATTACCCACTAATCTCCCTTCAGAGATTGTGGTGTGTTAGGGAGGTGATCAGTCAGATGCAACATGGGTACGTGGTTTTGCAATTAGTGCACGTGGTCGAGTGGTTGTGGTTGTGAGTCTGCTGTCGTGGTGCTGCATGAATAAGAATCTATGTCGTGAAGAGATGCACGCTGCAATAGCTCAGGGAAAAATCTCACTTTAGAATTTATCGCGATAATCAAAATTAAGAGCAGTAAAAACTACTCACATTAATTGAAACCAATTTTTTTAATTCATCGTACAAATTCAGGATACCAAGCATAAGTTGCAACACATAAATAAACGCCGGGGAACAATAAACATAGTAGTGACGTCTAAAGTGAAAACGGCAAATAGACAGGGTCCTGAGAAAAGGTCTCTGGTACTGGGGCACACTCTTCTTCAATCAGGGGAAGTGGATTGACTAGTCGATGAACGCGTCTCTCCTGGTCGGGCCTCAGTGGTCTGTCGATGGCGATCTGAGGATTTAAATCAGCGAAGCTCTGGAGATAACCCATTACCCGCTGGGTCAAACGCTCTTGCGCGATGACATACTGGGCAAGGTTGGCCAGTATTGGGTCTCTCTCAATTCGTCCACCGGGAAAAGAGGTTACTTCTCCGGGTGCTGCACGACTCTGGAAATAATAATACCCTTGTTCGCTGGTATAGGGTATCGCGAATCGAAGGCGAGCAAGTGCTTCGTATGCAGCAGCTTCTATGGCCATCTGCGGAGTCGACATAGATTTCCCCACGAAGGAGACTCCCGTTGGGTCTTGATTTGAGTTTGCGGGAGGGATGTGCACCACTGCCCAATATTTGGAGGTGGATGCGGTGATCCTCGATTTGAGCAACTCGTACTGGGGTGGATGGATAGAACTCATGGTACTGCAGGTAAAGTCCAACAATATTTTAACAAAACTACCTGGGATTGCATCTGGAGTTCTCAGATAAATACTAGGGCTCGACATGGCAAAGGAATGGCTATGAGGGTTGTGCACAAGGTGAGGGATACTTGGCAAGGTCATGAGGTGGCCTTTTATATAGCATCTGGGTTGGGTCATTTATCACGATGAGGGGCAACTATTTGTCGGTTCTGCTCTATGGGGTCGGGGTCAAGACCATAGATACACATATCCCGCAAAATTAACATATTACTGTGGGTGTCGTCGGGGTTGGTTTTTTGTAGCTACGCCCGGAATAAAAAATGCAGCCGTACACCAACACACTTATGCATGGCTACTATTTAAAATAGGGGCGCACAAGCAGACAACCTTCAAATATGGCAACACAAGATCACACAATTATAGGACGTGGACATACTAAGACTCGGTACTACTCGAGTGACTTAGTCTACCTCGTTAATATCTAAGCGGGCTTGCCTTGTGGACGTCGAGGCTTCTCCACGGGTTTCACTATCAGGGTTAGCTAGAGGGGGTTGAGGAACTACAGGGTCGGGGTAGCGATGATGACCATCGCGGGGATTGTTGGCCACAATCCCGTTGGAGCGTGTTCCCAAAAGGCGACGAAGCACTTCTGGGGACACTAAAGCACCTTGGTCGATGGCTGGGGCTGACCTCAAGGACTCGATCGGTTGTCCGAATAGCATGACTGGGTTGTCGGCGTCGGGCTCATCTTCTCTTCTTGCCGGGGCTCGGCGGATCAGTTCTCCAAGAGCTGCGATTAGATCAAGAGTGATTTGATCGAACAGTTCCTCTAGTGCACTTACATAGCGCACCAGATGCAACAATGCAGGATTCGTCTCGTGATCCCCGTTGGCAACCTGGGGTGGCCTACCATACCCGTCACGGCTGGGGTAGTAGTAGAATGAGCGACAGTTAACTCTAGGCGACAAGTGCTGGAGTTGAACTATAGCCTCTCGAGCAGCTAGATGGATGGCTTGTGGTTCAAAGGAAGTTTTCCTTCCGGTGAACCTGTAGGGGCGTTCTGGCGATAGACCCCTACCATAAACATGCACAGTGGCCCAGAATTCACGGCTCTCACCGCTCATGGGTCCTTGGTACACAACATATTTGGGGGCTCTTCTAATGCAAAGGCACGGCGGGTGAGGTTTGCTAGCACGGTCACAAAACTCAAAAGGTTGGTTGCTGTCGTCTCATTGTGAACAATGGGTCCTGGCATTTTAGCTCGGTTTGGATTAGAGGTTGTGCTGTGCTGGGTTGAGGCTAGCGTGCCCTTTTTATAGAAAAAGGGGACAGAGTCTTCCTTCGCATGCTTGCGAATGACACATTTTAGGAGTCGGTCATTGGCGCGTGATCGACAGGCTAGGCTGATAGGTTGGGCACCGACTGCCAAAAGGTGTCGGGGTCCCTGTGTGGCTATCTTACATGAGAAGCTTGGCCGGGGTTAGGTTAAGGTCTGGTAGGTTGGTTAATCTAGGTTTTTCGACCTGGCTAAGATAGGATTAGCCAATGGTCAGCCTGGCTCTCATACCAAGGTTGCCAGGACCAGATTTTCGGGATATTAATTTCCCAAAAAATGGCCCTTGTGCTCACCAGCCCCAGGATTACTGTTAGCTGATGAGGCACCAACTTGATACAGAAATTCCAAGCAAAATACAAAATATGTAGTACAAGACAATTCTGGCCTATGAGTACAACAAATGGTTTCTAGCGGTTGATGGCGGAAGCGGTGTGTGGTTCATCAGCGCCTATGGGACTCCATTTCCCATGGGTACAGCTGACCTGCATAACTCCTATCTTCGTGAGGCTGCTATCACCATTGCATAGGTTCCGGGGCTGTCATTGCAATGCTCCTCTCCACGCAAGAAATCTGGCCAAGACAATAGCTAGGGACAAGCCAGTGAGTACTTTGAATGTACTCGCAAACATTATGAACACAGGTATAATACAACAATTGATAATCATGCTCTGAAATATTCTGTGGTCACACGTCAGTCCCAAAATAAACATCTATGATGCACGCAAGCGGGTTATTCATATACAACATGAATATGTAGTAAGGAAGTAGAAGTAGAATGCATCGATTGGGTGTCTGAAGCGACGCCTCGAAAGGATAATAATATAAAGCATGCCTCACTCGGGCGTCTGAGCGACGTCACATAAAGGGCTTATAAAGTAAATCAGTAGCAAACATGCCACAGTCGGGCGTCTGTGCCAAACCACATAAAGGGCTTATAGAGTAAATTAACAACAAGCACGCCTCAGTCGGGCGTCTCAGCGACAACACATAAATGGCTAATAAGAGAATAATCATAGTGAGTATCCAGGAGGTAGAACCGTCCCGGGGATACTCAATAATTCAAATAATGAAAAAGGTTAGTCCATAATAATAATAATCATAATCATCATGTGTCACAAGTCATGATCCATTTTTTGGTTTAGCAATTTTTCCTCCGAAGACTGACACTTGATCCATCCCAAACTGTAGTCCTTAACCATGGACACGGCTATTCGTATAGATATAATCTCTGCAAAGGGTGTACTCTTTACCCATGAGCAATGGATTCCTTTAGTCCATTGGGACTAATTTCGTCTACGGTCTTTCATTCGAAAACACACCTGACCACACACACCAGCCTAACTTACCGGTGTATAGAATCACCCACGACACCCGTTAAGCGAAACTCTAAGTGGGGAGGCTACAACCTCGATTAGCATGGCATCACAAAATTTATAACGCGCATAAACTAGGGGAGCTACCCCCTTGGCTCCAACCAGAAACACCCATGCCCCCAGACCAGGTGGCATGCCTACCGGATGTATCCGGTATCTTCCACCATGGCCTCTCTGTATGGTGTGTGCTAGGAAAGGGGTTAACAACTTACTGAACCGTACCCTACCTATGGCAGGGGCAAGTGGTAGTACGAAACAAGTATGGGGGTTACTGGAGCAAGACTCGAACTATGGTCGACTTAGGAGGTTAAAGTATTTCCTGCATGATTAGCATAAGAAACATACTTCACACCAATCAGACAGAATCACCACTCATCATACCTCACCATGCCCTACCGGACATAACCGACTCGACGAGGGATCGGGGACAAGCTCGTTTCCACCCAAGACAGAGAATTTCCCGGATCCCTTCCGGTAGGCATGAAATGCATACAAGGGTGATTACTATCACAAACATATCAAATTCCAATAGCACAGAATCATCAACATGCACTCATGAGTATGATCATATCATCTCATAAAATACTGAAAACTTTGCGTCAAGGTGGTGTTGTAACCGTACCGAACAACACACAATAATATTATGCCAGAGTTCAGAATGCTTGCCTTCAAGAGTATGCAAGTGGGGGTGCACTTTCTGAAAGTTGCTTCCTTCTTCAAAAATCCTATTTTGAAAAAAAATTCAAATCAACACATAGTTTCAAAACAGTACAAAAAAGTTGTTTGGAAAATTTTCAAATAACTATGAAAATAAACTAGACAGAACTTGAGAAACAACAGAAGAAGAATCAACTCAATTGGACTTATATTTAAAACGTTATAGCTAGTCAAAGTTTAGTCAAAATTCTGTTTTTAATAAAAATCAGAAAAAGAAAACGTTTCGGCAGCACTTACATTTCCCCCTATCGGAGGCATATTTGGAGAAATACGCTTCCACTTAAAATAGCGCGGGTCATCGTTGGGTCATTGACAGTGGGTCCCTTGGGCCCACTGGTCAGGTTTGACCAGTCGCACGCGCCGCCTTCCTCCTCTGTCTGAGCGGAGGCGGAGCTCCGGCAATCGCCGCCGACGAACGGCGGCTCCTCATGGGACTCCGAGGGTAGGGATGTATCCGCCAGTCCAGGGCGGTCCTCCAAGTGGTTGAGAGGGTGGAGGGGATGAAGGGAGTCACCGGCGGCGAGCTTTGCGGCGGACGGCAACTCTGGTGGATTGGGGTCTTGGGCTATGGTGGCTCCCGATCGAAGCTGAGAGGCTGGGCGGCTCCACATGGTCGAGGGGAGGATAACTATGGCATTGGATGGACTGGGGATACTCTGTTCGCGACGCACGGCACCGGAGTGTGGCGGCGGCTGAACTGGCCGGAGACGAGGAAGAAGGCTTCCCGCAGTCGATTGCTGGCCGTGGGGGCTTCAGAGGAATGGCTTGAGGTCGCCTAAGGATCTGGACGGACTCGGGGGCTCCTTTTATAAGCGGTCGAGGTCGGTTCCCGCGGTCATGGATAAGAATGCCGGTGAACCGCCGTTCTGTAGCCAGGGGGCGCGTGGTGATGGCTGGAGGGGTTTGGCAGGGCGAATGGATGAGCTCGAGCTGTTCCAGGGGCAGCTGGCGCGCGGCTGTGGCTCGGGCGGCGCCGTCCATGGCAGAGACCTGCTGTGGCCGTCGGCAGCTTGCGGTGGTGGCGCTGTGGGGCGCCAGGAGGGGGCCAGGGCGGCTCTGCGGTGAGGGAGGAGTCGGGGAGCGCTGGCTGTGAGTGGGAATGGATCAGAACGGGCGCGAGAGGCGGTAGTGGGACACGGCGACTCGGTGCGCGCGCGTGCAAAACGTGCGCTCTGGGCGCGCCCAGCGAACGCATGCCAGGTGCTGGACGTAATGCCAACGCGCTCTAGGCCTCTCTGATGCCTCTGCAACTAAACAAGACTAGGCTAATGATTATAAGAGAGCTAATAGACATGCTGGTTTGGCAAAGCAAGCAGGTTCAATATGCAAACTAGGGTTCATGCCAATTTTGTTCATGCACTCAAGGTGTTTGACAGAATGCTATGGCCATCTAGGCATCTCTTGGGATGGCCAAAATATCCAGATTGGGGTCTCTTTAGGTGTAGGTGATGATGGCAAGGCCATTTGGGCAAAACCAGAAACTTGTTAGTGCAAGTTTTGCAAATCTTCAGTTTTGGACAGAAAATAAAAGGCATTATTGCATGTACCAAAAATACTCCAATGGGTCCAATCTCCTGGACTTAAGGGTTTGGTAGGGTGTACTTCAAGCAGGACAAATCCCATGGCAAAAAGAGCAAGAAAAAATATGGTTGCAGTACAATTCACCAAGCTGGACCAGAATGAAGATGAGGATGTTTTGCTCAAATTTTTCAAAGAACATCAATGGGTTTTTGCATAAAGTTGAATTATATACTCCTACTAACATCCCTTAATTTTGGTGGAAACTTTTAAGAAATATTTAAATAGGTTGTAGTGCAATTTTACAAACTGGACCAGATTTGAAAACTTGGGGTAGGGCTCAAAATCCCCAATGATTAAGAGAGATTTTTGCATAAAAGTGATTTAGGAACATCACATGTCATCCCCAATTTTTGGTGGAATTTTGAAATGAATCTACCAAAGTGTTTTGGTGCAAATGGGACCTTAAAACTTATGAAAAGTCATTTTTAAAGCAATAAGGCTCAGGAAAAATAATTATATAGATAATTCCACTGATAAAATAAATGGTTCTTGAGAGGGTATACAGGTGCAACAATATTTTTGAAAAGTTTTAACTTGGGGTGAAAACTCCACAATATCAAAGAAAAGAGTGGTTATGAAATTAAAGATAATCCAGAAAATAAAATTTTAATTTCCTGGCAAAATTTTAATAGACAAATGATGGTTAAATTTTGGGGTGTTACACAGGGAGAGCTCTCGAGGGAGAGGTTCAGGGGGTCATGGCATCCACAGCATCGTCGGGAAGGGGACATGAAGGCAAGGAGAGAGGAGGTGGCCATGGCGTGTGGCCGCAAGCGACGGACACTCGCCTCTCATCCTCCTGGCGAGAGGAGGGAGATGACTGGCAACGGTGGTGGGCTGGGCCACCAGCTGGAGTTGGCTAGGTAGGTCCAGGTAAGTGGCCCAGCGGCCTTCCCTCTTCTATATCTTTTCTGTTTTCTATTTTCTGTAATTTGTTTGATTTGATTTGAAGCATCAAATCATTTAGGAACTTTCTGTAAAATTTTATGTGATCTCAGGAAACTAGTCCAAGGTCACATGCAAACTTACAAAAATATTTAAACTTTATCTCTTCTATAACAGAAATAAATCCAACTCAAATATGTTATTAATTTAATACAAAGGCCCAAAATAAATATCTTTGATATTCCGAAAATATTGTTTTGAGTTTTAGCTCTTGCCAATATTTTCATAGACTAAGATGAACATTTTCTTGGACTTCTTTGAAGAGATTTTAATGTTGATTATTTTTTAAATGATTTTTGAGGGTTTCAACTAACCTCAAGTCAACTTTCTTAAACATAACTATGATGATAACATGATGAGATGCAAGACAAACAAGGCTAATCTAGGGCCGTGACAACTCACCACCACTAAACAAGAATCTCGTCCCAAGATTCAAGACATAAGGTAAGTGTAAAAGGGGTCACTAAACTATCACAATCTTCAAGAACCAATCGCCCTTCTCGAAGATCTTGATTCATTGCATCACATTGATCTTGACATCTTTGTCTTTGAGTTCTTTGTCCCACACGATGACGATAGAAGAAACTTTATAGAAGTCGATCTTCTCGAAGATCAGGCAACTCAAGATCAACTCATGTGGTGGGGCGTAGGCACACCTCTTGAGTTGAGACACAAAACACACATCAGGAATGAGGAAAGGAAATAGATGATGAAGATTCAATTGGTAGGCAAAAATTCCATGCTGAAGAAGATGGTGCATGATTTCAAGATAGCGATGAAATAATTGCCATGATTCCATAATGGGGCACCCTAGAAGAGGTGACTCATAGAATATTCCTTTAAGTGGCAAAAGGAATTACTTTTGATACATATATCACTGAAACTCTCTATACTAGCCTAAGGAAAACCACAATCGATCGTTTGAAGGAGTTCGGAGGAATGGCATACTCAGACTAGAATGGATGACGTGGGCTATCTTGTTGAAGACAACGCAATGGATGATTTTACTCTTGCTTAATAACGAAAATGGATGGGACCCATGGCAAGACCACTTTTGAAGATGACCATGAACAAAAATTACTGGGAATAGAAGCCAATGGTAAAATGGCATAATGGTGGGTGCAAGCTGGGAACAAAATGCAAATGCTGGGAATGATTCTAGTAACTGGGGAAAAGCTCAACAGTTGAGAGTGATTCCACTCTTTGAATGATTATAGTATAATCGAAGAAACTGATAGCACAAGACTCCCTAAGGAACAACTTCTAGAATAAGTCGCACGAAAGCCTCATGGAGAATTTGGTCAAATTGCTCAATCAAGATACTACAATGATAGATCTTCCGGCTAGGTGTGTCGGCCAGAACATCAACCTTGTCGGGACCTACATCATAGATCTTCGAAAAGTTCAAACCATCATATCTGCCTGAGATTCAGATCAAGTTGGTAACCGGATATTTTAGACAACGTGTCTGTAAAAGAAAGTTTGCAACACAAACCGACGAGATGACGTTGCGAGATTCTTGGGAAATGAACTATCATAGCAAGCTCCAAAACACAAGTTGGTTTTGCTACATACACCTGAACACGTTGTCCATGACAAGCATGACCACATAGAAGTTTTACAACAAAACACTATGTGGTTCAGGTGGGGAACTATCATTGACGATATTGAAGTCCTTGCATAAGTCTTGCTCTTAAGAGGGAACTTCTTCTCCTTGAACAAATCAATCAGTGGCTAGGTGTGCTAGGAAACACATATGGAATGGAGGCGGCCAACCTATCGAACCATAGAGTACTTCACACATAGGTGTGACTAACTTGGGACAATTCTAGAGGAAACAAAAACAATCTTTCTCGGATCCACGGGCAACTTACATCAAGTGTACGTGAATCAAAGGAAGTCTCTTCTTCCATCAAAACATTTACCTAATGAGCGGAACACGAAGGTAATTCTTACAAAGTTTCCAACTCTAGCTCTAATGTTCAGTATGAATCATGGAGAAGGTAAAATTTTGCTGATGGGCTCATAACAATTCATCCAGGTGTCCATATAAATGGAATTCCACAATTAAGTGAACACGGTGATAGAATTGGTCAGACCAAAAGAATATAATGGTGTATGATCGAGGAGACAACCACAAATAAGACAACATTACAAAAATCATTGGTTCTGATATGATTTGACGATAGCCCACACTCAAAAAAATTTCGGATGAGATGACAGATTCAACAAATGATCACGAGGATTAATCAATGAAGATATCATCTTTCTTCAAGACACACACAACACAAAGATATTCCTTAGTGATGAACTAAGTCGGACAAGCTTTTATCTTCCAACTCTCGAAGTTATTGTTTAGCTTAACCAACTAGCTCAGGGTATCCTACATAGATTCTTGGAGAAAGGGTGGTTTACAAGAAACCAACTCGATCTCGAGCTCAACATAATAGTCAGGGAACAACCTGGTGATACCTCCGAGAAGATATTCGGAGAATCACGAACCACCGATATGTTGTTAAGATCGCGAGAGATCTTGCTTTTGGGGCAAGATGATGTGATCAAATAAGCAAGGATTGACACAATCCTAACACATACATCGAGGTGTGCACCAGGAAATATGGACCAGGTAGCACAATCTATCTTAGAATGGTGATTCAATAACCAACACGCTAAAAATGAAGTTATCGTCCATTATCTACCAAGCAACACGGTTGCTATGAGTATTTATTTCACAGATGATGGTTCACTTGTCGGTATTCCGGTTGCAACAACACGGGGACAGAGGAATGAACAATGATGGCGAGAAGTATCACTGCATCAAGAATTCAAAAGAGATGGTGCAATTCTCATGACAATCCTGACATAGAGGGGGTAATACTCCACGGTAGAATAGAACATAAGCTAGATTTGCATTTTGATATGCGGAGCACAACTACTTTGACCCAATCCTGGATATGGATGAGGTACTGGAGCTTGTTTCTCCTAGTCATTCTGAAATAGAATGACTTGATGGACCACAAGAGTAAAAGGCATCGATGAACACGGATGCACAAATACTCTCGACTATCAACTGATACACGAGGGTCGAAATACAATTGAAAAGGGACAACTCAAAGTAACATATCACTTTCTGAGTTGTGGATGCATAAATTAGTATGTCAAACGAAGCTTAACATATTTCCTCCGAATAACCCATACGGAAAGGTAGATCTAGCAGAGTCACAATATGGAATGGAAAACTCATCAAGAGCACTCTTATTCTAATCTTTGGGTTTAGGAGAGCTTTTGCCATGATGGTTCATGGTATTGGAAAAATGATATTGTCGGTGTACATAAGTAGGGGCCTTTCTGTACCCCTTTTACTTGTGCACGGGCAGTCATAGCCACACCTACGGCCATGCTTGGTAAGATGGAAGAAGGAAAGGTACGAGACTGCCAAGGCATGAAGAGCGAAGGGCCAAGATGGGCTTCCGCCGGCAACACCCTTGCTGGGGTGGCCTACGTAGCCGCGGCAGGAGCCTTGCTGGGGCGACTTGCCCCACACCAGCGAGGCCACCACCCTTGAGCCTGAGAGCTCTGACACAATCGACAACGTCGAGTCCAAGACTCAGGGTCGCCCGCGTGGTGGCATGCGGATCTTTGTGAAGACGAAAGGCCTGCAAGTCTAGATAAAAACCAGAATACGAAGACCCCCATCAAGATCCTTGCCGGGGACAGACGAAGACCCCAGGAAAGATCCTTGCCAGGGACGGCCACGAGACCCCGGCAAGACCCTTGCTGGGGGCATCTGCATAGCCGAGGCCAGGCCCGCACCTGCCCATGTTTTGCTGCCCCGCAGCCGTTCCGATGCGGCAACCAACCCGCCAACTAGGCAAGCACCTTCATGGCAGCAAGCAACCCCTAGGCCAACTAGTCAAGCACCTGCGTGGTGGAATGCAGATCTTCGTGAAGACCCTGTCACCGCACCAGCGTAGCAACCAGCCAGCCAGCATGGCGTTGCATGCCTCGTCAGCTTGGACGCGCGTCGAAGCAAGGCGAGGCGGTGATGGATGGGACGAGCTAGGTTGCCGCCCCCGATAAAGCAAGAGGGCATATAGGTAGCGCATAAAATGTGTTTGTCCTACGGTGTCAGGCGATAAGCTTATACACTGTAGATACTTTCCACCTCCTGTGTGCCACTGTGGCGACCCCTTTGACATATAAAAGGAGGCTCGAGGCGTACCGTGGAAGGATTCGGACTTTTTGGACGGGGGACGCAAAGTAGCTAGTCCAAGAAGAGAAGAACACCAAATAAACATAGACAAGCAGGACTAGGGTTTTACACATCGTTTGCGACCCGAACCTTTATAAAAGCCCCCTTGCATTGATCTGTAGACCTGCTCTTTGCGCAACTCCATGCCCCGCCAGCCGTAGAAGGGATTCCCCGGGATCCCATAGGTGTCGTTTCCCCGACATATTTGGCGCGCCAGGTAGGGGGCACTCAGGCTGTGAAAATCTGGTCAAGAAGTCAACGCGTCGACTCCCTCATCGCGATGGCTCCAAAGAAGAGGGAAACATCAACCAGCCACACTCCAGTGCCATCAGCGAGGCAAGCGGTGTCGTCTGCGGCCGCAACGACCATCCGTGTGGCGACGGAAAAGCTAAGTTATGCAAAACCTTGAGCAATTCCTTTTATATATATAGGGTTATCTTCCTCGAAAGATTTTGCTCCTTGTATGGAAAACCTGCACGCAAGGGAACCCTTCCGCTATTGGCAATACCCTTGTTCTGTTTTGAGTCCGCTCAACAATTCAAGCAGTTGTGGCGAGAATGGCAAGGTAGCTTGCCTAGTGGCAAGCACCCCCGACAGGCTGCTAAGGATCCGTTCCTCAAAGCTCCACGGCACAGGTTTACGCATCGGCAAACCTATCCAACTAAGCGTAGGGTGTGTACATACAAAGAAAGATCAAACAGGAAGATAGCATGCCCCGTTTCAAAATACTTCAAAGTTATATTACATCAGTGGTTGTTACGGTTCTAACTTAAGATAAAATTGACTTGGTCATGAACTCACAGCGGCAATGAGAAATGGGGTGGCTAGTCCCGACACTGGCCTTCCACCCTCTTGACTCCGTCAACGCAATTGATGATGCTCTCGATATGCTCTTTGAGTGCCTCGAGGTGTGCATCCTCCGGCAAACTCTCAAGCACGTTGGTGAAGTTGACGCTGGGGTTCCAGAACACCACCTTGGTGAGCACCTTAGTCAGGGCGCCCTGGCAAAGCTTCCGAGCCTCATTGGCCAGATAAGTCACTCCATAGGAGCGGAGCTGTTCCAGGGCGTCGAGGACGCCCTCGAGAAACACGGTCAACCTGGCACTAGGGCTTATGTTTGCCTCCTGGGAGTACCTGAAGTTCGGCATGTCCATGACGGTTAGCTTTGTAGTGAGCCTCTCTGCAGCGTCAATGAGGCGGCTAGTCCATAGATTTATGCCGTACACATGGTCCTTGTGGGCGGCGGCGTCATTCTGCTGCAGCAGCCTCTCCCCCTTAAGGGCCTTGTTAAGGGTCTCCTCACGGGCCCTGACCTCCGAAAGCGTCCCTTCCAAGGTGTCCAGTTTCAGCTTCAGATCATTGATGGAGTTGCTGGCCTCGAAGAGCAGCTTGGTCTTGCAGGAGATGGCAACCTGCAAATCCGCCAGAGTGCGGTTAGCCGTATCCCTATCCTCCGTCAGCTTTGAGATCTCCTTCTTCAGCTCCTCCCGCTCCAGCTCTATAAGTGCATCTAGTGCCCCTTAGTGATTTTGGTGTATTGAAGACTTATAGGTTAAGTATCTAATGCGTTTATGAGTGTACACAGGTCTATAAGTCTATGAGGATTTTGATATTTACAGAGAAAGTCGACCCCTAAAAATGAAGTTCTTTGACTGAAGACTTTGATATACTGAAGACTTTCTGAAGACTTTGAAAGTGAAGAAATTGGTGTGACCTTGAAGACTTGGTATTCATTCGAGGAACATGAAGCGTGAAGACTTTTGTTTTCGTAGTTTCATTTTCTCTTTCTTGAGTCATAGGAAACACCGTACTGTTAAAGGGGGTCGAGGAAATACTAAGGAGAAAATTTCCATGTGATGCTCAACTCAAATCCTACACCTACCAATCCCTTCGAGTGAAGCCATTGGAAATCTCATACAGATCAGTCAATTTCTTCAGTGACAGAGACGCAGTTCTTCTGGTCACTGAGGACTTTGCTCTAACTGAGGAGTTAGGAATTCGCTAGTGCGAATTGCCTACACAGTGAGGAACATGATAGCCCTGAGGAATTTGTACCTCAAATTTCCGACCGTTGTTGTGCTGCGCGCTAGCTGTTCTAAAATATCTTGTCCACCTAACGGTCATATCATTGAAGGGCATTTATGTCTTATCATGTCGGGCTGCTCCCTAGGCTATAAATAGCCGCCCCCTACAACCACTAGCTGGTTGGCTGCTCCGCGAGAACTTGACACTTGTCATTTGAGAGCAACCCATCCTCCGAGGACTTTGAGTGAAAATCATCAAGTGAGGAAAATCCAAACCCCAAACCCAAAACACCTACAAACCCAAAGTGATTGAGCATCACTGAAGAGATTGATCCTACGTGGATCCGACGCTTGTTACCTTTGAAGACTGTGCTTCTTCCAGACGGTTAGGCGTCATGGTCTAGAGCATCCAAGAGGAATTGTGGATCGCCGAGTGACCAAGTCTGTGAAGGTTTGGAAGTCACCTGAAGACTTACCACGAGTGATTGGGCGAGGACTGTGTGTTCTTAGCTCAAGGAGAATACGGTGAGGACTGTGTGTCCTGGACTGGGTGTCCTCGAGTTTAAATACTCAGCCGCTCCAACCAGATGTACAACTGAGACAGCAGTTGGAACTGGTCTAATAAATCATTGTCTTCACCAAGCTTACTGGTTCTATTTCCTCAACTCTTTCATTTCCTCAGTAGTGTGCTGTTTGTGTATCATATCTGTGTTTGAAGACTTTGACTGAAGACTTTCTCAATTTCCTCAGTTCAATTTCTTTAGTCTGTTTGTCTTCAACTTGTGCTATCCTGTGTTTACGCTTTCTGTACTCAGTGTTTGTCTTCATTTCATCATGATGACTATGCTAGGATTCTGTTATGTTTTCATTTGAGTACTTATTCTGCTGCTAGTAGTTCTTCGCTAAGGAATTTCCTCACGAGCAAATTCCTTAGTGAAGAATTTCATTAAAATCGCCTATTCACCCCCCTCTAGTCGATATAACGCACTTTCAATTGGTATCAGAGCAAGGTACTCCCTTGTTCTGTGTGATTTTGGTTTAACCGCCTGGAGTTTTAGTTATGTCGACCGCAGATATGAAGAAAGTGCCATGCCCCATCTTTGACGGTCACGGGTATCCCAAATGGAAGGCCATGATGAAGAAGCGTCTCATGGTGATGAACAGTGAGCTATGGACCATCACTGAGATCGGCCTGACCGATCTGTGCAAAATGGCGGAAGCTGATGACATTCGCAAGTACACTCAACTCAACCTCACAGCGAAGGACGTCATCTGCACTAGTCTGTCTCGAAACCAGTTCAGAAATATCATGCATCTCGATCAGGCGAAGCTTGTCTGGGACCGTCTCTCTGATGTCTATGAAGGCCATCTAACCTGTCATGATCCTTGGTTTGAGGATTTCAAGGAATCGCTCAAATCAATGACAATCGAACCAGAATCATCATCCTCTACTCCATGCCTTATGGCAAACAGTGCTGAGGTAACTGAATGCTACCTATCTGAGTCTAGTGATGAAGAATCTGGTGATGAATTTGGACCCAGTTATGTCAAACTTGCCTCCCTTGCTGCTAAACAACAAAGAGCCTTGCAAAAGGCTAATGATATGCTTAGTAAGAGCAATGATATTTTGGGTGAAGAAATGGATCAGTCACAAGCCTTGGCTGAAAGTCTTCAGAGGCTTTATTCTAAGTATGACTCTCTTCAAGATCAGCATAACTCTCTCTTGTCTGATTTTGAGAAGATGAGGGTGAGTTATGAAGATCTTCAGAAGGAGCGCGATTCATTACTTGCTCAACAAACCAGCGCTGCTCAGGAAGAATTTATTCCTCCATGTTTAAAATGCATTGAACGAGAATCTGCTAATTCCTCACCTGATTGTTCAAATGCTTCAAATGTTACAAATTCTTCACCTGCCTCTGCTGTCACTAATTCCTCATCTGAGGACATTGCTAGTATTACTGACGATGCAGGACTGAAGGAATTGTACATAACAGGCATGTACAAAAGCCTCAAAGGGCATCAGACTCTTTGTGATGTGCTTAAAAAGCAGATCCTCAACAGGAACCCTAGGAAAGAGGGTATTGCCTTTGAGAGGAAACTCAATGCTGATGGTACATATTGGAAGCCTGAGCAGTACCCCAAAACCTCATGGGTTGCTGCAAAGGGACCTCCAGTTGATCCATCTAATTTATCTGGCTATACGTGTGAATCTTCTCATTCTTCTGATGAGTCTTTTGACTCCAACTATAAACTGTTCAAAAATCAGAATGGTGAAGTATTTGATAGATATGTTGGCACTAACTGCAGGAATGGTTCCCCTGTGAAGAAAATCTGGGTTCCCAAAAGGCGCCTTGAAAGTCTTCAGGTGAATGTCCTCATGACACCACCTGTGAAGAAAAGGAACCTTAGATCAAATTCTTCATATGGACCAAATTCTTCATATGGATCCAAGTCCTCATACGGACCAAATTCCTCAAGGGGATCAAATTCCTCACATGGATCAAAGTCCTCATATGAACATCATCGTGCTAACAACTATGTTTCACAGGGAAGAGCCAAGGGCTATGAATATGAGCATTATTCTTCAAATTATTATGTTCATAAGTCCTCGAAGAATTTCTCTGCCTATGCATATGCTTACCCTAACCCCTCTTATGTGAAACGAAATGGTTTGGTTGCTTTGACACCATTCTCATATGGAGCTCGCAGAGTGATGAACTCTTTGCCACCCCTTCAGATGTGGGTGGTGAAGAAAAAGAACTAATCCCTTCTGCAGGGTCAGGTCTCCAGACGTGCAATAACGTCTGAAGAATTTGCTGGGGACCTGACAAAACTGCCTGAAAGGACGCAGGCTAATCATGATGAAATGAACTTTCATTTCACACATCCTCCCTCTGTTTTATCTTTCTACTACTTGATGAAATTGATCTGATGAATTGTGATATCATATTCTTCACTGCTGAAGTATATGAGGTCGTAAGTTGCACTAATTCATCTGCAGGATGATCAACCCAAAGCCACTGAATGGGTACTTGATAGTGGATGTACAAATCACATGATTGGTGACAAGAATCTGTTGATGGATGCTCCCTTATCAGCGTCACACATGAAGCATATCATCTTCGCTGATAAAAGCAAAAGTCAGGTATTGGGTCTTGGTAAGGTTGCTATCACAAAGGATCGACACATGGACAAAGTCATGCTTGTTGAGTCCTTAGGATATAATCTTATGTCTGTCTCAATGCTTTGTGATCTTGATATGGTTGTTGTCTTTGGCAAGTATCGTTGTGTTGTGATTATGGAAGCTGACAATTCCAAAGTCTTCGAAGGCTTTAGGAGAGGAGACTTGTATATTGTTGATTTCTCTGCAGATTCACAACCAGCCGTGTGCCTACTTACAAAAGCTTCAAAAGGATGGCTATGGCATCGACGACTTGGTCATGCAGGCATGAGGAATTTGAACACGCTTGCAAAGAAAAAGCACGTCATTGGCATTGAGAATGTCAAATTCCTCAAGGATCACTTGTGCGGTGCCTGTGAAGCTGGAAAGATGACAAAGGCCAAGCATCCAGCGAAGACTATCATGACTACTACTCGTCCATTTGAATTGCTTCACATGGATCTCTTCGGTCCTAACCATTATTCCTCTGTTTCGAATGAAGCATCTCAATATGGCTTTGTTATTGTTGATGATTACTCTCGTTACACATGGGTACACCTTGTCTCTTACAAAACTGAAGTGCAGGAAGTCTTCAAACGATTTTCCTCGAGGGCTTCAACCAACTTTGGTGTGAAGATTAAGCACATCAGAAGTGACAACGGCACTGAGTTCAAGAATTAGGGTCTCGATGACTATCTTGATGAACTTGGTATTACTCATGAGTTATCTGCTCCTTATACTCCTCAACAGAATGGCGTCGTGGAGCGCAAGAACAGGACTCTTGCTGAGATGGCTCGCACTATGCTCGATGAGTACAAAACCCCTCGTCGTTTCTGGGTTGATGCAATTGATACTGCGTGCCATATCATCAACAGAGTATATCTTCACAAATTCTTCAAGAAGACTGCATATGAACACCTCACTGACAAGAAACCCAATGTGAGTTATTTCAAAGTCTTCGGTGCTAAATGCTGGATTAGAGATCCTCATCACAACTCTAAATTTGCACCGAAAGCACATGAAGGTTTTATGCTTGGTTATGGAAAGGACTCGCACACCTACAGAGTCTTCAACAATGTTCTTCACAAGATTGTTGAAACTGTAGATGTGCGGTTCGATGAAACTAATGGCTCGCAAAGAAAGCACCTACCTTCTGTGTTAGATGAAACTGCACTTGAGGATTCAATTAAGCACAAGGCTAGTGAAGATGTCATTCCTACTAAAGAATCTGCTGAAGAATTCATTCCAAAACGTGAAGAACGTCGAGCTGATGCACCTGAAGAAAATGCTGAGGAAATTGATGGTGAAGAAAATGCTGATCAAATTCCTCAACGACAACCAGCTCACCCTCGCGTTGCAAAACAAGTGCAAGTGGAGAAGATCATCGATGACATTAGAGCACCAGGTCCTCTCACACGCTCAAAAGCTTCACATCTATCTAACTTTTGTGGGCACTTTGCTTTTGTCTCTATCACAGAGCCCACTAAGGTAGATGAAGCATTTCTGGAGCCTGAGTGGATTCAGGCCATGCAAGAAGAATTACATCAGTTCAAGCTCAACAACGTATGGGAATTAGTCAATCGTCCCAATCCTCGCAAGCATAACTTCATTGGCACAAAGTGGATCTACCACAACAAGCAAGATGAAAATGGTGTTGTGGTGAGGAATAAGGCACGACTCGTAGCTCAAGGCTACACACAGGTTGAAGGAATTGATTTTGATGAAACTTTTGCACCTGTTGCTAGACTTGAGGCTATTCGCATATTGCTTGCTTATGCTAACCATCATGATATCATCTTACACCAAATGGATGTGAAAAGTGCATTCCTCAATGGTAAGCTTGAGGAAGAAGTATATGTTGCTCAACCACCAGGTTTTGAAGATCCAAAGCATCATGACAAAGTCTTCAGACTTAACAAGGCCCTCTATGGCCTCAAGCAGGCCCCACGGGCGTGGTATGATACATTGAAGAAATTCTTCATGAAGAAAGGCTTCACACCCGGTTCACTTGATCCCACTCTCTTTACTAAATCTTATGATGGTGAACTGTTTGTGTGCCAAATATAAGTTGATGATATTATCTTTGGATGTACTGACCAACGTTATAGTGATGAATTTGCCTATATGATGAGATAAGAATATCAAATGTCTATGATAGGAGAGTTGAAATTCTTCTTAGGTCTTCAAATTTGTCAACAACGCAATGGCATATTCATATCTCAGGAGAAATACCTCAAGGATGTCCTGAAGAAATTCGGCATGCAAGATTGCAAAGGCATCAAAATTCCTATGCCCACAAATGGTCAACTATGCACTTATGAAAATGGTACTGACTTCGATCATAAGGTATACCGCTCCATGATTGGTTCTTTATTGTACTTATGTGCATCTAGGCCAGATATAATGCTTAGTGTTTGCATGTGTGCACGATTTCAAGCTGCACCGAAGGAATCACACCACAAGGCTGTGAAGCATATTCTTCGATATCTAGCTCACACACCAACACTAGGATTATGGTATCCCAAGGGCTCGGATTTTGATCTCATTGGATATTCAGACTTTGACTATGCTGGTGACCGTGTGGATCGCAAGTCAACATCTGGTACTTGTCATTTCCTCGGACGATCCTTGGTCTGTTGGTCCTCGAAGAAACAGAACTGCGTATCACTATCTACTGCTAAAGCTGAGTACATTGCTGATGGTTCTTGTTGTGCTCAACTACTATGGATGAAGCAAACGCTCAAGGACTATGGCATCAACGTGAAGAATGTGCCTCTCCTCTATGACAATGAGAGTGCCATCAAGATTGCTCACAACCCAGTTCAGCACTCGAAGAAAAGCACATTCAGATTCGTCATCATTTTCTTCGTGATCATGTGTTGAAGGGCGACATTTCTATTGAGCATGTGAAAACTGAAGAACAGCTAGCCGATATCTTCACTAAGCCCTTGGATGAGAAGAGATTTTGCAAGTTGCGGTGTGAGCTAAATATCTTAGAATCTTCGAATGTACTTTGAAAAGGCACTCATCCTAAGACTTATGCAAAATTGATGACTTAGATGTGCAACACATAAAGAAACGTTTTTCTTCAATCAATGAAGAATAACACTCTAAGTGTGAAGAAATTAATGAAGAATTTGATTCTCAGAACCCTACGACAATTGTACGCGGTGTCTGAAATCATCATTCTTACACGGTGGGTCGCGCCACCACAAAAGTTGAAAATCTTTAATTTGAGTTTTTCCTCAACTTTTGAAATTCTTCAGTTTTTCAAATTCTTCAAACTTTACAAAGTCTTCACTTGTGCCGTTGTTTTTCTTCATTGGCTATATATATATATGAGTTTATGTCCTCTACAGCATTCACTTATAGCTATTTCTTCAAGTTGGAACTTTTCTGCTAAGTGAATGTGATCGGACCCTTCCCCTCTATGCTATACTCAATCCAATCTATTCACAAATTCTTCATGTGCGTTCTATTTGAAACTCGTTCAAATTCTTCACTGTGTCCTTGTCAGCTGAATAAATTGTGAACGGAAAGTTAAAACTAATCTTCTCCAAACTTTCGGTTTTGCCGCTCAAACCGTTCCGCATCCCATGATGGATTATTTTATCCACCCACGATCCTACACGATCTCCACCACACAGTACGTGGGTGACACATGTCGCAAGAAGGAGAACGGCCAGGGGCACATTCGTCCCAAATCTTCGGACAAACAGTTTTTCACCGCGGCTATAAATACCCCCTTCGCCATCCTCACTTCTTTTACCCCGCTCGATCTCACTCCCTCGCTCGAGCTCTCCAAACCCTAGCGCCATCGCTACTCCATCGTCGCCGGTGAGGAAGAGCTTCACTGCCTCGAACTCGTCGCTGTCGTACTCGCGCCGACCGCGGAAATCTTCACCTCTGCTGCCACCGTAGACGTCTTCCTCCGCCAAGTTAGAGCGTGGAAGATCTACATCAACGAACTTCACTGTTCCAACTCCCAGTTCGTCGTGTTCTTCGCTCAGGGTAATTAAAAGCTAATTTTACTGCCCTCGTTAATTTGAAATTTTTCTACAAAATCTTGAAATGTGTTTTATTCTTCAAATCCTCACACACAAAACACCTCACATGTTATCTGTTCTTGATTCATTTTCCTAAGCCTCAATTTCTTCAAAGATTCCTCAATTGTGTGGATCTTCGATCTATACAACTCTGGAACCTAAGATATAAAGCGCTTAGTGAAATTCCTCAAGATGAATCTGGTCAAATTCCTCAAACTTGTTCTTTATGAAAAACCCTCTGAGAACGCATATGACCTCTTCAAATTCCTGGCAACTATACTCTGTTCACAGGTACACATGTCCGCTGCTGAATCTTTAGGTTCTCATCAACTTAACTCGTTTGCAGCGTCCTCGAAGAAAAGTTGCATACTTCTTCAGAGAATTCAATTGTTCAAATTCCTCATCTGAAGAAAATGGCTGAAGGTAAAAGGCCACAGAAAGGAGGAAAGAAGCCTGAGGTTATGACAGCGTTTGAAATAGCTGAGGACATCTATGATGAGTACTGCATGCCTGATGAAGCCAAGTTTGGCAAAGAAGATAAAAATCAGCGCAAGGTGCGAATCCAGAGGATTGAAAGGAGATGGGCACGTGAATGGAGGGAATATAGATATGTTATTCCAAAGTACATGAAGAAATTCGCAGTAAACCCTCCATGCCAAAGACCTCCATTGGCACCTGGCCAAGTGGCTGATCCCACCAGCATCAAGCGTGGTGAGGAATTTCCTAAAGAATGGGCCAAGCACCAAGCTAAACTGGCAAGGCAAGCCAGAGAAGTAGTGAGGAAATTCAATGAAGACTCTGCTGCTGCTACTGCCACTGAGGCCTCGGTCAAGCCAAAGAAAGCGATGCTAAAGAAGCCCGCTCGCAAGCCAAGTGCTTCATCTTCAATGCCCTCACGGCCAAGTTCCTCAGCTGCGCCCTCACGGCCAGAATCTTCAAAATCTTCAAAGCAAATTCCTCATGTTGCTCCTGCTCCACCAAAGTCCTCAGCTATCCCGACAAAGTCCTCAGCACCTGTGCATCTGGCCTCATGCCAAAGGACGACTGGCATCTCTATTTCCTCTGATGTCTCAGCTAGTTCTTCAGCTGCACCAAATTCCTCAGCAAGACCCTCACTGCTGAAGAAAAAGGCTACTGCTGGACGCGTCACTCGCACAAGTCCTCAGAAGAAGCAGGTAGTCTTCACTATGCCATCTGATGATGATGAAGCTGATGAGGAAGAACTTACTGAAATCATCAGGGACCGACAAGAACGGGCTGCTAAAGCCAAAGGCACACCTGTTCCCCTGCTATTGGATCCAAAGGCGATCCTAGATTATATTGATCTCTGGCATAAGGATCCTCACACACCTATGCCTGATTTCAAGCTGACACCTGGTCAAAGTCACATGTTGACTCACTTCATCCAAGAGGAGAAGTGGAAATATGATAAGGCCAGAGAGATCAAGAAATCATAGTACCGCAAGGAGAAGCTACTGAAGAAAAATGTTCTCACAATGAAGCCTGAAGAACTCATCAAGATGCAGGCTGACATCAAAGCCCTCAGCGACAAATTTGACTCCTACTATGCTGATTGGCAAGGAGCCAAGGTCAGATTTGTGAGGCTGACTGATACCTTCACCAAGGGTACAGCCTCAAAACAACAAATTCCTCAAGCTGAAGCATCTCTTCAGCAAACTGAAGAACATGCCAGCACCGCTGATGAAGTTCAGGCTGCTGAAGAAAATGCTAGTTCCAAGGCTGATGACTCTGCTCCAGCCGTTGATGAAATTGCCAGGGCATCCACTAGTGGTGCGCCTGAAGAAATTGAAGATACCAGGGCAACTGCATCAGTTGCGCCTGAGGAAAATCAACCAGATTCCTCAGCTCCACCTACGCCTACGGCAACTCCAATTCTTCCATCTGCATTGGATGTGAGGAAAACAAAGGCTGCAGAACGAGCTGCTGTGAAGAAAAGGATGGCATCCAATGCTTCAGAATCTTCAGCTCCCAAGAAGATGTAGCCGATGACAAGCTCTTTTGCAAATCCCATTGATGTCGTTCATATCTCCTCCGTGCCATCAAAGGACCTTATCCCTTTTGGTGAAGATTATGAGATCCCTAGTGGATCAGATGAAGAAACTCAATCTGCTGCTTTGTCAGAGCAGATTGATGAAGAAATTGAAGCGGATGCAATCCCTTCAACCCCAATGGTCTCATCACCAATGCCTCAGTTTGATGCTGAAGAGGCTGGTGTTGAAGAAATTGATGAAGATGTGGATATTGGAAGCACCACTCCAGTGATGAATGACGACTTTTGGGAAAGTCAGCATCCCAATTCCCCACTCTTCACTCCCCTGCAGCAAATTCCTCACTCTCCTTCACCAACAGTACAATTGGGCTCTGAAGAAACTCATCCCACTGCATCTGTGCATGAAGAAATTCCAGCCACTAGTGCTGAAGAAACTGCTGCTGAAATAGCCAAGGTGACTGCACCTGAGGAAAATCCTGAAATTCCTCAGCCCGAAGAACCTGAGATCGTGATTCCTGAGGTCGTGATGCAACTCACTGACACTCCTCTGCCAAGGCCAAAGGATCCGTTCTCACGAAAACAAAAATTCAAGGCTGAAGACTTCTATGGCGAGCACGTGTTCTTCACTGAATACAACCCATATGACTCTGCTCGCATAAGGAAGAGGCGTTTCTGGACTACCAGCCAAGCAAATTTCTATTCCTCAGTGCTTTACAACAAAGACAAAGTCTTCGAGCTTGCTCATATTCCTCACGTGGATATGGAGTCTTTGCCGTGCTTCACGCCAGTGCTCAGTGTTCTTCACGACGCTAGGCTGCTCAATTTCTGCACAGATATATGCGATTGGAATGAAGAGCTTATTCTTCAATTCTATGCAACGTTGCACATCACCGGCAACTCTGAAGATATCAATTCATGGGTTTTGGACTGGATGACTCACAACACCCACCATAAGGCCCCTGCATCTGAATTGCTTCGGGTCCTTCCTCTGAGTCCACCCACTGAAGATGCTCGCTGTGTGTACAACGAACCTGAGCTTTCAAATCATTATATGCAAGTGCCGATGAAGCCTTTGAAGCCAGGGCAAGCTCCTAGAATAAATTTCCTCGTCAAGGAATTGCTGTATGTGCCAAGGACTGTCTATCGCATTCTGACGAAGACAATGAGTCCCATCAAAGGCCACGACTTGTCTGATGAAGAAGTTGTTGGCATCATGAAGAATCTGCTTTCAACATCATCCATGGCGTTCCCATCAACTTCCATGATTTCTTCATGAGGACTCTGGCCAACATTGCTATGTCACCATTTGAGCTGAAGCCTTATGCACCTTGGGTAATGAAATTCATCAGGATAAGGTCTTCACTCAACTACAAAGCTAAAACGCTCAACCACTGCAGCTACTTGCCTCCCATTGAAGTCGTCAAACGGACATTTTCCTCGGCTGAAGAAAAAGGCAAGGCCACTGCTGTGATAGATGAAGGCATTCGTCCATTGGATGGCCAATTTCGCAAAGCTGCATCTTACTCCACCAATGATGACTCTGCCACACATGACTCTGCTGCTAACACTGCCAAGCCAAATCCTCAAGCCACAGCACCCAGGGTGATGACTGACCGTGAGTTACTCCTCAGTCTTCATCAAAAGGTTGATCGCAATCACAAATGGGTCAAGCGTCACTTTGGTTCAATTCTTCACAACATGACTTCCACACACAATGCAATGAAGAAAAACCACTACTACCTTCATGAAACCCTCAACCGCACCTGGGCTGTTCTATCTCAAGTGTACGGTGCTAAAGACTTGGAGAAAATGGGTCTCAAAGAAGACTTTGACTGGTTTGCACCTCCTCCGAAGAAATACAAGAAGGTTAAGGTTCCTTCTTTGGTGGCCAGTTCATATTCTTCATCGCGTGCGACTGATGAAAATGAAGACTTGGACGACACTGCAGCAGGCCCTACTTCAACGACCGACCCCAACAACGCTGGCGCTCCTTCATCAACTTGAAAATCTTCAGGGGCGTTAGTCCTCAGATTTTCAATCCTTTTGGTCATTCGATGACAAAGGGGGAGAAATCTGAGTTAGTCTTCAAGCGGTTCTATAATAAGGGCTTATTCGTTTTTTTAAGTTACAACTCTCGTTCTTCCGAAACTTTTATTGGATCGAGTTGTAATCTTAAGTCCGATGGTGCGCTGATACTTTTGTTGCACTATGCTTTGATACTTTGATGCGCTATTCTGCATGCTTATTCCTTGTTAATATTATCGCACGCATGCTGAATTACATCAGGCACCATATTTCATCATGCATTTCAAATTCTTCATATTATATGTCAAATGCGTGTATGAATTACAAGATATAGGGGGAGATATCCATGATTCAACTCTTCAAGTGTGCATTGCTTCAAAAGCAAATTAATCACTATGCACATCTTCAGGGGGAGTTCTTCTATATCTTGCAATCAAATTCCTCAAATTTCCGACCGTTGTTGTGCTGCGCGCCAGCTGTTCTAAAATATCTTGTCCACCTAACGGTCATATCATTGAAGGGCATTTATGTCTTATCATGTCGGGCTGCTCCCTAGGCTATAAATAGACGCCCCCTACAACCACTAGCTGGTTGGCTGCTCCGCGAGAACTTGACACTTGTCATTTGAGAGCACCCCATCCTCCGAGGACTTTGAGCGAAAATCATCAAGTGAGGAAAATCCAAACCCCAAACCCAAAACACCTACAAACCCAAAGTGATTGAGCATCACTGAAGAGATTAATCCTGTGTGGATCCGACGCTTGTTACCTTTGAAGACTATGCTTCTTCCAGACGGTTAGGCGTCAAGGTCTAGAGCATCCAAGAGGAATTGTGGATCACCGAGTGACCAAGTCTGTGAAGGTTTGGAAGTCACCTGAAGACTTACCACGAGTGATTGGGTGAGGACTGTGTGTTCTTAGCTCAAGGAGAATACGGTGAGGACTGTGTGTCCGGGACTGGGTGTCCTCGAGTTTAAATACTCAGCCGCTCCAACCAGATGTACAACTGAGACAGCAGTTGGAACTGGTATACCAAATCATTGTCTTCACCAAGCTTACTGGTTCTATTTCCTCAACTCTTTCATTTCCTCAGTAGTGTGCTGTTTGTGTATCATATCTGTGTTTGACGACTTTGACTAAAGACTTTCTCAATTTCCTCAGTTCAATTTCTTCAGTCTATTTGTCTTCAACTTGTGTTATCCTGTGTTTACGCTTTCTGTACTCAGTGTTTGTCTTCATTTCATCATGATGACTATGCTAGGATTCTGTTATGTTTTCATCTGAGTACTTATTCCGCTGCTAGTAGTTCTTCGCTAAGGAATTTCCTCACGAGCAAATTCCTTAGTGAAGAATTTCATAAAAATCGCCTATTCACCCCCCCCCCTCTAGTCGATATAACGCACTTTCAAGCTCCAGCTTCCCCACCTTGCCGGCTTGGTCCAGGGCCAGAGCATCAAGTGCATCCTTGTGCTTGCACTCCAGCTCCTGGATCTGCTGCGCGACGATCTTCTTGATTTCCTCCTCCTTGCCACGGAGTGTGGTGGGAAGTGCCTATTCACGAGCAACGAGGTCTTACTCTTGGGTGTCCAGCAAAGCTTACTGCTGTCGTCGATCAGCTTCGTCCTTGGCGGCCTGTTCCTTCGCCGCCTCTTAGGCCTTCTCAATGTAGGCCTGCTTCAGGAAGAGCTATTGCTTGCGCTCATGTAGCTGATCCTGGGCGGTCCTCGGTTCCTCTCGGGCCTCGCCGAACCAGACTTGCCTCTGAGTGACGCGCTCCTGAAAATCTGCTTCCGCTTTGTCCACAGCCGCCATCCTGGAGTTCACCTTATCTTGGCGGGCATGGTGGAGCGCCTGAAGCTTCTAGAAATTGGCACTCATGGCCCGGAGGAGTTGCTCCTCCTGGGAACCACCGCCACTGGCGCTCGGTTTGTCGACAACCTGGAGCCCGGCGGTGGCAAGTGCCTCATCGTTGAAAACCTCCCCTTCGTCTGGCGCTCTAGTGCTTGTCGTCCCTGGAAGGCGGATGAATAGATCATCGCCCACCCTCAAGTACTTACCGGGCGCGAGCGCTGCATGGGAGGAAGGTTGGTCGACGACCAACCCCTCCCCGGCAAGCCCCTTGGTGGCCTCCTCGGCAGCAGCCTTGTCGGCCTCCCCAGCAGCAGCCCTGCCGGCCTCCCTGACAGGCCCCTTGGCGGCCTCCTTGGTGGCGGACTTGGCGGCTTACCCAGCCGCGATCTTGGTGGCCTCAGCTTCGGCATCCTTGGCGACCTCCTCGATGACAATATCGATGTCTACCTTGTCCATCGAGGGAGGGTCTAGAAACTAGGAAGGAGAATGAAGCAAGGCCAAAATCAAAGTTCGGAACAAAGAAAATAAAGAACATCACATGGCAGAGATAGCAAGGGATGGGAGTCAGGCGACTTACCCGTGCCGAATTGAGAAGAAGTGGTTCCCTCCCCGCCAACGTTCGTTGCCGGGACGGAGCCACCAGCGCCCGAGCTTGCCGCCTCTTCCTCCATGCGCATGGGCTCAATGGTAGATGCCCGTGCCCGTGACACCCCTCTGGGTGGCGTGGTTGATGGGGACGGCATGTCAGGGGCTGCCCTTAGCAGCTCCTCCTGTTGCCGCTATCCTTCTGTGAACCCGGCAAGGTCAGCACCAAGGATACACACCCCAACGCCCGTTGATGAGGAGTGAATAATGAACTCATGTTGGGGGCTGAAGCGGGGGTTGCGCCGAGGGCTGTTGTTCGGGCTGATCACCACCAACGCCGGCGTGCGCGGAGCACTCGCCGGGGGCTCACCGCCCGTCGAAGCTTTGTCTCCCTTCGACGCCCTCTAGGCCAGAGTCTCCGTGTCGCTGTGAAGATAAGATCAAGTCAGGGAAAGATGGCATGGGCGGAGGGTCAGGAAATGATGAGGGGCAAAGTGCTTACTCATCCTCCTCCGCTGGCCTCCTCTTCCTCTTCGGGCTAAAGGACCCAAGATCGAAATCGTCCTCCAGGGCGGCGTCCGCAAAGGGAGGAGAAGGGGATGGAGTCCTGGGCCGCTTGGACGAGGAGGAGGCGGCGGCAGTGGCCTTCTTCGTTGCCGCAGACCTCGTCTGGCGCACGGGCTATGCCTGGGTCGGTTCCCGTTGCATGACCTTGCCGGGCCGAACCGGCTCGCCGGAACCAGCCCACCGCAAAACATGTTTCCTCCATGGGGCCGAGGAGTCATCCGCATCGGTCTCCTCTTCCATCGACTCCTCAAGCGCTTCTTCAACAAGGGGACCCTAGTGACGGCACCGCTAGGTTCCGCGGCAGACCCCATCCACTCGGCAAACTCCCTCTCTTCTGCGCCCATGTCGGCCTCGTCCTCCACAGTGCCGAGGGTGCTGGCCTCCTCAGCAAGTGCTGCCTCCTCCGCCCAGGGGGCAATGTAGGTCAGCTCCTCAGTGGTGTCGTGGATGAGCTGTGTCTCATCACGAACATACCTCTCCGACAAGTTGCCGAAGAATGTCTGGACCAGCTCCGCATTTGGCTCAACCCAGGTCAAATCGAGGCCGTGCATGTTGAAAACCGGCATCATGGCAATGATGGCGGTCAGGCAAGAGTTGTTGCTCAATGGGACTACCCCTGGTGGCAACCCAAATAGGCTGTCAGACATGCCGGCCTTGGAGGCCTTTCCGGTCCTCTCGACCCTGCCGACCTCGTAGACCTTGAGTTGTAAAAGCCTCTAACAAAGATGAGCATGCCGCAACACCATGAACTTGTGGTTCAGGCCGGGGCGGAGCCTCATGATATCGGCCGCATTCTTGAAGACCCAGGACGACCTCCCCTTATTCTGTGCAGTGGGGCAATCCGGCGGCGGATGAAGTAAGACCCGATCATCTCGAGAGTGAGCCCGACCGAGGTGAGGCGATGGATCCTGGTGGTGGAAACTGAAGGAAATATGCCCTAGAGGCAATAATAAAGTTATTATTTATTTCCTTATATCATGATAAATGTTTATTATTCATGCTAGAATTGTATTAACCGGAAACATAATACTTGTGTGAATACATAGACAAACAAAGTGTCACTAGTATGCCTCTACTTGACTAGCTCGTTGATCAAAGATGGTTATGTTTCCTAACCATAGACATGTTTTGTCATTTGATTAACGGGATCACATCATTAGGAGAATGATGTGATTGACATAACACATTCCATTAGCTTAGAACCCGATCGTTTAGTATATTGCTATTGCTTTCTTCATGAATTATACATGTTCCTATGACTATGAGATTATGCAACTCCCGTATGCCGGAGGAACACTTCCTGTCCTACCAAACGTCACAACGTAACTGGGTGATTATAAAGGAGCTCTACAGGTGTCTCCGAAGGTACATGTTGGGTTGGCGTATTTCGAGATTAGGATTTTTCACTCCGATTGTCGGAGAGGTATCTCTGGGCCCTCTCAGTAATGCACATCACATAAGCCTTGCAAGCATTGCAACTAATGAGTTAGTTGTAAGATGATGTATTACGGAACGAGTAAAGAGACTTGCCGATAACGAGATTGAACTAGGTACTGAGATACCGACGATCGAATCACGGACAAGTAACATACCGATGACAAAGGGAACAGCGTATTTTGTTATGCGGTCTGACAGATAAAGATCTTCGTAGAATATGTGGGAGCCAATATGATCATCCAGGTTCCGCTATTGGTTATTGATCGGAGATGTGTCTCGGTCATGTCTACATTGTTCTCGAACCCGTAGGGTCCGCATGCTTAACATTACGATGATACTTTCATTATAAGTTTATATGTTTTGATGTACCGAAGGTTGTTCGGAGTCCCGGATGTGATCACGGACATGACGAGGAGTCTCGAAATGGTCGAGACATAAAGATTGATATATTGGAAGCCTATATTTGGATATCGGAATCGTTACGGGTGAAATCGGATTTTACCGGAGTGCCGAGGGGTTACCGGAACCCCCCGGGGGTTAATGGGCCTACATGGGTCCTAAGGGAGAAGAGGAGGGCCAGGCAGAGCAGGCCGCGCGCCCCCTCCCCCCTAGTCCGAATTGGACAAGGAAGGGTGGGGGGCGGCGCCCCCCTTTCATCTTTCCCCCTTCCCTTTCCTTCTCCAACAAGGCAAGAGGGGGAGTCCTACTCCTGGTGGGAGTAGGACTCCTCCAGGCGCACCCCTAGGGGCCGGCCACACCTCCCCCCTCCCTCCATTATATACGGGGGCAAGGGGGCACCCCAAGACACACAAGTTGATCTTTGTGATCGTTCCTTAGCCGTGTGCGGTGCCCCTTCCACCATATTCCACCTCGGTCATATTGTAGCGGTGATTAGGCGAAGCCCTGCGACGGTAGAACATCAAGATCGTCACCACACCGTCATGCTAACGAAACTCTTCCCCAACACTTTGCTGGATCGGAGTCCGGGGATCGTCATCGAGCTGAATGTGTGCTACAACTCGGAGGTGCCGTAATTTCGGTGCTTGATCGGTCGGGCCGTGAAGACGTACGACTACATCAACCGTGTTGTTATAACGCTTCCGCTTTTCGTCTATGATGGTACGTGGACAACACTCTCCCCTCTCGTTGCTATGCATCACCATGATCTTGCGTGTGCGTAGGAATTTTTTTGAAATTACTACATTACCCAACAGTGGCATCCGAGCCAAGTTTTATGCGTAGATGTCATATGCACGAGTAGAACACAAGTGAGTTGTGGGCGATATAAGTCATACTGCTTACTAGCATGTCATACTTTGGTTCGGCGGTATTGTTGGATGAAGCGGCCCGGACCGACATTACGCGTACGCTTACGCGAGACTGGTTCTATCGACGTGCTTTGCACACAGGTGGCTGGCGGGTGTCAGTTTCTCCAACTTTAGTTGAACCGAGTGTGGCTACGCCCGGTCCTTGCGAAGGTTAAAACAACACCAACTTGACAAACTATCGTTGTGGTTTTGATGTGTAGGTAAGAACGGTTCTTGCTAAGCCCGTAGCAGCCACATAAAACTTGCAACAACAAAGTAGAGGACGTCTAACTTGTTTTTGCAGGGCATGTTGTGATGTGATATGGTCAAGAAATGATGCTAAATTTCATTGTATGAGATGATCATGTTTTGTAACTGAGTTATCGGCAACTGGCAGGAGCCATATGGTTGTCGCTTTATTATATGCAATGCAATCGCCCTGTAATGCTTTACTTTATCACTAAGCGGTAGCGATAGTCGTAGAAGCATATGATTGCCGAGACGACAACGATGCTACGATGGAGATCAAGGTGTCGCGCCTGTGACGATGGTGATCATGACGGTTCTTCAAAGATGGAGATCACAAGCACAAGATGATGATTGCCATATCATATCACTTATATTGATTGCATGTGATGTTTATCTTTTATGCATCTTATCCTGCTTTGTTTGACGGTAGCATTATAAGATGATCCCTCACTAAATTATCAAAGTATAAGTGTTCTCCCTGAGTATGCACCGTTGCGAAAGTTCTTCGTGCTGAGACACCACGTGATGATCGGGTGTGATAGGCTCTACGTTCAAATACAACGGGTGCAATACAGTTGCACACGCGGAATACTCAGGTTAAACTTGACGAGCCTAGCATATAACAGATATGGCCTCAGAACATGGAGACCAAAAGGTCGAGCATGAAACATATAGTAGATATGATCAACATATTGATGTTCACCGTTGAAACTACTCCATCTCACGAGATGATCGGACATGGTGTAGTTGATATGGATCACGTGATCACTTAGAGGATTAGAGGGATGTCTATCTAAGTGGGAGTTCTTTAGTAATATGATTAATTGAACTTAAATTTATCATGAACTTAATCCTGGTAGTATTTGCAAATTATGTTGTAGATCAATAGCTCGCGTTGTTGCTTCCCTATGTTTATTTTGATATGTTCCTAGAGAAAAACTATGTTAAAATTTTTTAGTAGAAATGATCTGGATTGGATCCACGATCTGAGGATTATCCTCATTGCTACACAGAAGAATTATGTCCTTGATGCACCGCTAGGTGACAGACCTATTGCATGAGCAGATGCAGACGTTATGAACGTTTGTCTAGATCAATATGATGACTACTTGATAATTTAGTGCACCATGCTTAACGGCTTAGAATCGGGACTTCAAAGACGTTTTGAACATCTTGGACCATATGAGAGGTTCTAGGAGTTGAAGTTAATATTTCAAGCAAATACCTGAGTTGAGAGATATGAAGTATCCAACAAGTTCTATAGCTAAAAGATGGAGGAGAATAGCTCAAGCAGTGAGCATGTGCTCAGATTGTCTGGGTACTACAATCGCTTGAATCAAGTGGGAGTTAATCTTCAAGATAAAATAGTGAATGACAGAATTCTCTAGTCACCATCACCAAGTTAGTAGAACTTCGTGATGAACTATAATATGCAAGGGATAACGGAAACGATTCCCAAGCTCTTCGTGATGCTGAAATCGACGAAGGTAGGAATCAAGAAAAACATCAAGTGTTGATGGTTGACAAGACCACTAGTTTCAAGAAAAGGGCAAAGGGAAGAAGAAGGGGAACTTCAAGAAGAACAGCAAACAAGTTGCTGCTCAGGTGAAGAAGCCCAAGTCTGGTCCTCAGCCTGAGACTAAGTGCTTCTACTGCAAAGGGACTAGTCACTGGAAGCGGAACTGCCCCAAGTATTTGGCGGATAAGAAGGATGCCAAAGTGAACAAAGGTATATTGGATATACATGTTATTGATGTGTACTTTTCTAATGTTTATAGCAACCCCTCGGCATTTGATACCGGTTCAGTTGCTAAGAGTAGTAACTCGAAACAGGAGTTGCAGAATAAACAGAAACTAGTTGAGGGTGAAGTGACGATGTGTGTTGGAAGTGGTTCCAAGATTGATATGATCATCATCGTACACTCCCTATACTTTCGGGATTATTGTTAAACCTAAATAAATGTTATTTGGTGTTCGCGTTGAGCATAAATATGATTTGATCATGTTTACTGCAATATGATTATTCATTTAAATTAGAGAATAATTGTTGTTCTATTTACATGAATAAAACCTTCTATGGTCATACACCCAATGAAAATGGTTTGTTGGATCTCGATCGTAGTGATACACATATTCTTAATATTGAATGCAAAAGATGCAAAGTTAATAATGATAGTGCAACTTATTTGTGGCTCTGACGTTTAGGTCATATTGGTGTAAAGCGCATGAAGAAACTCCATGCTGATGGAAATTTTGAATCAATTGATTATGAATCACTTGATGCTTGCGAACCATGCCTTATGGGCAAGATGACTAAAAACTCTGTTCTCCGGAACAATGGAGCGAGCGACTGACTTATTGGAAATAATACATACTGATGTATGCGATCCGATGAGTGTTGAAGCTCGCGGCGGGTATCGTTATTTTCTGACCTTCACAGATGATTTGAGCAGATATGAGTATATCTACTTGATGAAACATAAGTCTGAAACATTTGAAAAGTTCAAAGAATTTCAAAGTGAAGAGGAAATTCATCGTGACAAGAAAATAAGGTTTCTATGATCTGATCGCGGAGACAAATATTTGATTTACGAGGTTGGTCTTCAATTAAAACAATGTCGAACAGTTTCACAAATTCGTGCCACCTGGAAGACCATAACATAATGGTGTGTTCGAACGTCATAACCATACTTTATTGGATATAGTACAATCTATGATCTTTCTTACCGATTTACCACTATCGTTTTGGGGTCATGCATTAGACAGCTGCATTCACGTTAAAAAGGGGCACCATCTAAGTCCGTTGAGACGACACAATATGAACTGTGGTTTGGCAAGAAACCAAAGTGGTCGTTTCTTAATGTTTAGGGTTGCGATGCTTATAAGAAAAAGTTTCATCATGATAAGCTCAAACCCAAATCGGAGAAATGTGTCTTCATAGGATACCCGAAGGAGACAGTTGGGTACACCTTCTATCACAGATCCGAAGGCAAGACATTCCTTGCTAAGAATGGATACTTTCTAGAGAAGGAGTTTCTCTCGATAGAAGTGAGTGGGAGGAAAGTAGAACTTAATAAGGTAATTGTACCTTCTCCCATATTGGAAAGTAGTTCATCACAGAAATCTGTTCCTGTGACTACTACACCAATTAGTGAGGAAGCTAATGATGATGATCATGTAACTTCAGATCAAGTTACTACCGAGTCTCGTAGGTAAACTAGAGTGAGATCCGCACTAGAGTGGTATGGTAATCCTGTTCTGGAAGTCATGTTACTAGACCATGACGAACTTGCGAACTATGAGGAAGCGCTCATGAGCCCAGATTCCGCGAAATGGTTTGAGGCCATGAAATCAGAGATAGGATCCTTGTATGAGAACAAAGTATGGACTTTGGTTGACTTTCCCGATGATCGGGAAGCCATAGAAAATAAATGGATCTTCAAGAGGAAGACGAACGCTGATAGTAGTGTTACTATCTACAAAGCTAGACTTGTCGAAAAAAGTTTTTGACAAAGTTCAAGGTGTTGACTACGATGAGATTTTCTCACTCGTATCGATGCTTAAAATCTGTCTGAAACATGTTAGCAATTGCCGCATTTTATGAAATCTGGCAAATGGATAACAAACCTGCAATCCTTAATGGATTTCTTAAAGAAGAGTTGTATATGATGCAACCAGAAGGTTTTGTCGATCCTAAAGGTGTTAACAAAATATGCAAGCTCCAGCGATCCATCTATGGACTGGTGCAAGCATCTCGGAGTTGGAATATACGCTTTGATAAGTTGATCAAAGCATATAGTTTTATACAGACTTGCGGCTAAGCCTGTATTTAAAAGAAAGTGAGTGGGAGCACTACAACATTTCTGATAAGTATATGTGAATGACATATAGTTGATTGGAAATAAAGTAGAATTATTCTGCGAAGCATAAAGGAGTGTTTGAAAGGAGTTTTTCAAAGTAAGACCTCGGTGAACCTACTTACATATTAAGCATCAAGATCTATAGAGATAGATCAAGACGCTTGATAAGTTTTTTCAATGAGTACATACCTTGACAAGATTTTGAAGTAGTTCAAAATGGAACAGTTAAGGAAAGAGTTGTTGCATGTGTTACAAGGTGTGAAATTGAGTAAGACTCAAAACCCGACCACGGCAGAAGATAGAAAGAGAATGAAAGTCATTCCCTATGCCTTGGCCATAGGTTCTATAAAGTATGCCATACTGTGTACCAGATCTATTGTATGCCCTACACTGAGTTAAGCAAGGGAATACAATAGTGATCTAGGAGTAGATCACTGGACAGGGGTCAAAATTATCCTTAGTGGAATAAGGAAATAATTCTCGGTTATGGAGGTGACAAAACGTTCGTCGTAAAGAGTTACGTCGATGCAAGTTTTGACATAGATCTTGATGACTCTAAGTATCGATCTAGATACATATTGAAAGTGGGAGCAATTAGCTAGAGTAGCTCCGTGCAGAGCATTGTTGACATAGAAATTTGCAAAATACATACGGATCTGAATATGGCAGTCATGTTGACTAAACTTCTCTCACAAGCAAAACATGATCACACCTTAGTACCCTTTGGGTGTTAATCACATAGCGATGTGAACTAGAATATTGACTCTAGTAAACCCTTTTGGTGTTGGTCACATGACGATGTGAACTATGGGTGTTAATCACATGGTGATGTGAACTAGATTACTGACTCTAGTGCAAGTGGGAGACTGAAGGAAATATGCCCTAGAGGCAATAATAAAGTTATTATTTATTTCCTTATATCATGATAAATGTTTATTATTCATGCTAGAATTGTATTAACCGGAAACATAATACTTGTGTGAATACATAGACAAACAGAGTGTCACTAGTATGCCTCTACTTGACTTGCTCGTTGATCAAAGATGGTTATGTTTCCTAACCATAGACATGTGTTGTCATTTGATTAACGGGATCACATCATTAGGAGAATGATGTGATTGACATGACCCATTCCATTAGCTTAGCACCCGATCGTTTGGTATATTGCTATTGCTTTCTTCATGACTTATACATGTTCCTATGACTATGAGATTATGCAACTCCCGTATGCCGGAGGAACACTTTGTGTGCTACCAAACATCACAACGTAACTGGATGATTATAAAGGAGCTCTACAGGTGTCTCCATAGGTACATGTTGGGTTGGCGTATTTCGAGATTAGGATTTGTCACTCCGATTGTCGAAGAGGTATCTCTGGGCCCTCTTAGTAATGAACATCACATAAGCCTTGCAAGCATTGCAACTAATGAGTTAGTTGTGAGATGATGTATTACGGAACGAGTAAAGAGACTTGTCGGTAACGAGATTGAACTAGGTATTGAGATACCGGCGATCGAATCTCGGGCAAGTAACATACCGATGACAAAGGGAACAACGTATTTTGTTATGCAGTCTGACCGATAAAGATCTTCATAGAATATGTGGGAGCCAATATGAGCATCCAGGTTCCGCTATTGGTTATTGACCGGAGATGTGTCTCGGTCATGTCTACATTGTTCTTGAACCCGTAGGGTCCGCACGCTGAACGTTACGATGACAATTTCATTATGAGTTTATATGTTTTGATGTACCGAAGGTTCTTCAGAGTCTCGGATGTGATCACGGACATGACGAGGAGTCTCGAAATGGTCGTGACATAAAGATTGATATATTGGAAGCCTATATTTGGATATCGGAATCGTTTCGGGTGAAATTGGATTTTACCGGAGTACCGGGGTTTAATGGGCCTACATGGGTCCTAAGGGAGAAGAGGAGGGCCGGCCAGAGCAGGCCGCGCGCCCCCTCCACCCTAGTCCTAATAGGACAAGGAAGAGGGGTGGCACCCCCCTTTCCTCTTTCCCCCTTCCCCTTTCCTTCTCCAACAAGGCAAGAGGGGGGAGTCCTACTCCCACCGCGCCCCTCCCCCCTAGTCCTAATAGGACAAGGAAGAGGGGCGGCACCCCCCTTTCCTCTTTCCCCCTTCCCCTTTCCTTCTCCAACAAGGCAAGAGGGGGGAGTCCTACTCCCGGTGGGAGTAGGACTCCTCTGGGCGCACCCCTAGGGGCCGGCCGCACCTCCCCCTCCCTCCTTTATATACGGGGGCAAGGGGGCACCCCAAGACACACAAGTTGATTTTCGTGATCATTCATTAGCCGTGTGCGGTTCCCCCTTCCACCATATTCCACCTCGGTCATATCGTAGCAGTGCTTAGGCGAAGCCCTACGGCGGTAGAACATCAAGATCATCACCACGCCGTCGTGCTGACGGAACTCTTCCCCGACACTTTGCTGCATCGGAGTCCGGGGATCGTCATCGAGGTGAACGTGTGCCAGAACTCGGAGGTGCCGTAGTTTCGGTGCTTGGTCGGTCGGGCCGTGAAGACGTACGACTACATCAACCGCGTTGTTATAACACTTCCGCTTTCAGTCTATGAGGGTACGTGGACAACACTCTCCCCTCTCGTTGCTATGCATCACCATGATCTTGCGTGTGCGTAGGATTTTTTTTGAAATTACTACGTTCCCCAACAGAAACCGTGAGCTTCTTGTCGTCAGCGTCGAGCTTGCCCCAGTCCTTGCTGCGGACCGACGGCCTCTGACGGACCATCCCGAACTCCTGCGGATCTTCCTCCATGATCCAGCACCACCTGCCCCGCCAAGCATGGGCAACCTCCAGGTACGTGCCCCTGCTCTCGGTCCTCGGGATCCAAGTAATGCAGCCAGAGATGGCGCCACCTGGCTAGATGCGAGGGGTGAAGTAATGGTGGAAGAGCATCGTGCTGGGGTACACTCCGGTGAAGCCCTCGCAAAGATGGGCAAAGAAGGCCATGCACGCCACGGTGTTTGGCGTAAGGTCCAGAAGGTGGAAGTCGTAGGTGTGCATGATGTCGTTGAAGAAATCTGAGAAAGGGGGGCAGAGCCCAAAGGAGAAATGATCGAAAAAGAAGGGATATCCATTTGGATCGGGCTTGGCAAAGGAGGCAGGGATGATGTGCGTGGCGGGATGCCCCTACGTCTCCCTCCCCCACATGGGCCTAAACTTCTCCTTGAGGGTGAGTGCGTCAACCGTTGAGGTGGAGAGGGCGTACTGCGTCCACAGCTCCACCAACTCGCTCTGCGGCGCCTCCTTCCCCCCAGTGTCCTTGGCCGCTCCCTTGCCCTTGCTTGCCTTGGGAGCCATGGCGGCTGAGAGGGGGTGAGGGATTAAGGGCAATGGGGGCGCGGCAGCGGCGAGCAGAGGCGAAAGCTCCGAGTTGCGCTTGAAAAAGGGGGGAACAACGGTTCCAAGATTGGAAAAGGCACGGAGGGTAAAAATGAGCAGCGCCCCGGTTTCCTCTTTTTTATGGGGAAGACTCGGGCCGCCTCTTCACTATTCACCGCGAGGTGACGCAAGCAGGCTGCAACCCTTCCACGCACGACTCCCACGTCACGCACTCAATGTGGGTCGTGGGGAAGCGCAACTAGCGAAGAAGATACCGCGGTTAAAACTCTGCCATGCGTGCCCGCGCACCGTTCTGGGCTTGGCCCAATAACACTTCGCGCTTATGTGTGGCCTAGGCACGGGGGATCCTGTCGGTGTATAGAAGTAGGGGCCTTTCTGTATCCCTTTTACTTGTGCACGGGCAGTCGTAGCCACACCTGTGGCCATGCTTGGCAAGGCAGTAGAATCAAAGGTATGAGGCTGCCAAGGCAGCACTCAAGCCAGAGGCATGAAGAGCGAAGGGGCAAGATGGGCTTCCCCCGACAACACCCTTGCCGGGGCGGCCTACATAGCCCCGGCAGGAGCCTTGCCGGGGTGACTTGCCCCACACCAGCGAGCCCGCCACCCTTGAGCCTGAGAGCTCTAACACCATCTACAACATCGAGACAAAGACTGAGGGGCGCCCGCGTGGTGGCATGCAGATCTTTGTGAAGACAAAAGGCCTGCAAGTCTAGATAAAAACTAGAAGACGAAGACCCTCGGCAAGATCCTTGCTGGGGACAGACGAAGACCCCCCAGCAAGATCCTTGCCGGGGAGGGCCATGAGACCCCCGCAAGACCCTTGCTGGGGGCATCTGCGGGGCCGAGGCCAGGCCCGCACCTGCCCAAAGTTTGCTGCCCCGCGATCGTTCCGACGCGACAACCAGCCCGCCAACTAGGCAAGCGCCTACGTGGCAGCATGCAGCTTCTAGGCCAACTAGTCAAGCACCTGCGTGGTGGCATGCAGATCTTCGTGAAGACCTTGTCACCACACCATTGCAGCAACCAACCAGCTATCATGGCACTGCATGCCTCGTCAGCTTGGATGCGCGCCGAAGCAAGGTGAGGCGGCGACGGACGGGACGAGTTCTGCTGCCGCCCCCGATAAAGCAAGATGACACGTAGGCAGCGCATTAAATGCGTTTGTCCTACGGTGTCAGGCGATAAACTTTTACACTGTAGATACTTTCCACCTCATGTTTGCGACTGTGGCGACCCGTTTGACATATAAAAGGAGGCCCGAGGTGTACCGTGGAAGGGTTCAGACTTTTTGGATGGGGGACGTATAGTAGCTAGTCCAAGATCGGAAGAACACCAAATAAACACAGACAAGCAGGACTAGGGTTTTACGCATAGTTTGTGGCCGGAACCTGGTAAAAATCCCCTCTCGTTGATCGGTAGACCTGCTCTTTGCCCAGCTCCACGCCCCGCCAACTGTATAAGGGATTCCCCGGGATCCCATAGGTGTCGTTTCCCCGACAGATATACCACAGACCTTGAGGACTATCACAAAGGTTACTAGTATCCTAAAGGAACGACCAAACACTATCAAGAGGTAAGTGGAGTGAATCTTGGGTTCAAGAACCCAGGAAAAGAATATCTACTAACTAATAACATCACAGGATGCTTTCGAGAATGATGGCCAAAATCATCACACTGGGAACAGAGAACATGGCTAGATTACTAGGTGGTTCTCTAAGATACCCTAGTGTCTTAATCATAGCTTCAACACGTATGTCGAGGCAACCATAGAATGGTGGCATAACCACTCAACATCACAATATCAAGGTTCCGAGACCAATTGTTATCACACGGAGGTAGTAGAAACTGCGCTGAGACTTGAATTTTTTATCTATAAATCTTATAAATCTATGGATTAGTAACACCTGATCATATTAGAAAGAAGAGAAAGCCTAGTTCCTTAACCCCGTAGGAAAAATAGGATGACTTGGATCAGTATGACATAAGGTAAAGGAGTAAAAAGAGCCTTACATTCCCTTCCACAATCAATTCCCTTATATAACTAAAGCATTTTTAGACTTGACTTCGACCAGTTAGGCTTGGTAATCCTACAGTCAGTCAGGTTCTGATACCAAAGCTATTAGGGCCCCAATCCTAAGTCAAACCGATCTAGCATGTAACACATCATATCACTTTGCGGCCTCACGCACAGTATCCCCACGGGTGCCACCTTACCTGGCCCGGGACCGTTTGCGCCTTTTTGCTCATGTATATGATAGTGTCGCTAGCATCCATATGACAGAGAACCTGGGCCTACATCACTAGTCGTAAACCCAAGGTGGCACTATCTTACAGGGACATGCATACAAGACCCAGCAATGCACGTGTTGGTCATCAACGTATGAACCCAAGTCGTACCAAGCTACAAGGACATAAAGGAACAACGCGTGACATTTCAATGAAGGGACGGACACAGGAGCAAAGAAGGACACATGCTGATCATCCCATGTGTTCCGGAGCAGTAGCAAGCTACCATTGCTAAGCGGAAGCACTAGGAGACATTTTCCCATAAGAGAGGCTACCAAGAATAAACAACTAGATTGTCTGATCCCACACATACAAAGCATTTCAAAATCATACATACATACAACATGATCAATATGTGCAAATACAACATGGCATGGCAACAAAACTATACGACTCAATGTATTTATTCAGAAGGCTCTGAAGAGTCATCCATAGTAAGAATTACAATCATGGGTCACATGACCCAACATACGGAGCATACAGGCAACAAAAGCATAAACATGGCTGGGTACACACATCTGAAAAGGAAGAAGTCTTTAGAGCCTGACTATCTACAAGACCCTCCCAGGGTACAAGATCATAGCTGAGGTAACAAGCTAAAAGTCGAAGTCCACGCGGAACTACTAGTGAGACTGAAGTTTCTCTGCAAGAACATAAACTAAGCAAACGTGAGTACAAATGTGACCAGCAAGACATATATCAGAACTATCTACATATGCATCAGTATCAACAAAGGGGTGGTGGAGTTTAACTAGAGCAAGCCAACTTTGACCCTACACTACGACTGTTGGTAACTCTTTGAGGTGGCGCACACAAGTCCCCATATTCACCATAACAATACACCACTATGGATCCGCTCCCATCTCCCTACGAGAAGGCCATCCATAGCACTCACGCTTATCTTGCACATTTTAGAGTATCCACTTTTAGTTATCTATGAACAACGTAAGCGTTCCAAGAGGTCCATATCCGCGGACGTGGCTATTCAAATAGATCATTTATAACCCTGCAGGGGTGTACTTCTTCACAAACGCCCTCACCACTTATCTCCATTTACAAGACATGTACTCAGCAACCTTCAAGCAAAAGCCCAGCGAGGGTGTCAGCCATGGCCTGACTAACCACACAAGTCTCTTGTGGGGACCCCGACTCATAAGTCGTGATCACCGAATGCACATGTAGAGTGATCCCGGAGATCAATGCTCACTGAACACACAGAAGCTGGATAACTAGAGTCTTACATCCATACATACCGTCTTACACAAATTATGACCACTATGGTCAAGTCTTACATAGATAGCGCCTCAAGGGCTGAATACCAAATAAACTTAAGCAGCGGAAATCTTCGTAGATAAGTAGAACCCATGCCATCTGCCTTAACCCTATAGGCATTCTGACTGGGAAAACATCCTAGTTCACATGTTCGTCTCCAAAGAATTCTTCTTCGATCTCCTATTCTTCCATGCCTGGCCAATTAAATAACTAGTGGCAAGCCAATGAGTACTTTGAATGTACTCACAAGCAACCCATGTTTTGGATCAGAGTAACAATGCATGGTGTAACAACAACTAGGCAACATAGCATCAAGCTAGTTGGAATGACTTATCATCTTGTAAAATATGCATCAATGAACCCTAGTAACCATGAGAACAGGTTACAGATATCAATATAATAGGATCAGTGCTAGCTCATTCCACATGTCAAGTCATTTGCCTTGAATCAAATGGTTCTCAATCATACACACATGTATCAAGTTTGTAAAATTTTGGACATAGTTTAAGTAGCACCACCCAACTGTCCATGACCGTGGACATGGCTATTCGAATAGTTTGACACTCTGCAGAGGTTGCTCACTTTACCCACAAGATCCGCTAAGCTTCCGTGTCATCCATGATCCCGCAGTACCTCAAGTACTCGGGAGAAGCACTCGATCATTATCTTCCGCTGGACGACACTAACATAGGGTCCACTCATTGGTACACGACCCTTGTGTATAAGCAAGGATCGTGGGACTCTGCCCTTTTCATATTATCACACATACATGAAGGGACCAACGGTATGTCCGGTGCCTTGTGAAAACAGTCATGGCCGCCTATCCGAGCACGACCCCGTCCCGAGAGTGACCTCATGTCACCCCGTTGTCGGCGTTCTGGGAACGGGGGTCCCCAGACTTGCCTGCCTGCGGCCCGCGGCGTGGCTCGAATGGAGGCTCGGTACGGCTCGTCTTCATCAACACGATGCCCAAGACCCTCGCGAGGGGCCAAGCCTCACGGGGAGGAAGACGCAGTGCTTCCTCAGGCGCGGCCTCCTCAGGCTGGCTCATGAGGAGGCGGAGAGATCAAGGCAGGGTACCTCGCGAGGTGCCCATGACGCAAGCTGTGACGACCAAGGGCGACAGGCGGGCGCCAGACCGCACAGTGTCCTCCCCTTTCCTCTTTGGTGCAAAGGGGGCAAGCGCAGGCGAGAGGATCAAGCAAAGGCATCCATTTCGGTGCAACGAGACCAAGACCAGTCCAACGGTGGGAATGAGCTCATCGTGGAGCCCAGAGCGGCGTCACCACAGGGCCTTTGGCAGGCGAGGACCAACTTTGGTCAGGATAAGTGTACTGTATGTTCCCCTTTGTATTAGCCAGTTGTTGGCGCCCTTCCCGCTCAATATTTGGGGAGAGGCCCAGGGCCTTTGCCTATAAATAGGACTAGCCACCCCCAGGGTAGAGGCATCCGGTATCCAGAATCCGAGCAAGGAGAGAGAGAGAGAGAGAGAAGGGTGGCTGAACTTCCCTAGCAGTTCATCGTCCTAGCCAAGAACAGGCCCTCGTGAGGCAGTTCTCCTTTGTACTGATCATCATCATCATCGGCCCAAGAGGCAATCCATCCACCCACAAAACTAGAGTAGGGTATTACACCACAACGGTGGCCCGAACTAGTATAAACTCTGTGTTCTTTGTGCTGTTCTTTCGGTAGTCTAGATCCTGGTGAGACGAAGAGGTGGTGGGCAGAATCTCCAAGCGCACCCCAGAGTTCGAACCTTAAGGGTCTGCCGGAACCCCCGATCCGACATTTGGCGCGCCAGGTAGGGGTGCGCCGGAATCTGTCTTCCACCGCTCCGCCTTTCTCCAGCCACCGCACCCATGTACGGCGCCGGTCGGGCCCACGTCACCCCAGCGGCCCACGCCGGTGAGCGTCCTCGTCGTCCCTCATCGCCCACCATCGGCACCGCCGCCAGCCCGGCGGGGAGCAAGCATCAAGCACCACCCCAGCATCCCGCCTGCGCGACGGGGCGACTACGCCATGACATCGATGCCTCCGGTCGTTGCGGCCCTCCTGGGCGGCTCGCAAGCGCCGCCCATGAGTCGCCACGTCAAGCCGTTTGCCCACCGGGTCAGCAACGCTTCCACACGGCAGGGGGCTTCCTCGGACCGGGCAGCGCGCGAGGACGATCTGACCTTCAGCTCGGAGGACCACCCCACCAACTTGGCGGGCTCGGGCGTGCTCCCCCTGTTGTGCACCCCCACCGTCTGCCAGGTGGCCGTCACCAGGACCCTCATCGACGGCGGCGCGGGCCTCAGTGTGCTTTCGGTCGAGGCCTTCAATCTCTTCTGCATACCCCGGGAGCGGCTGCGGCCCAGTCGATCTTTCTCGGGCGTCGGGGGCGGATCGTCCAACTCCCTGGGACAGATCCGGCTCCCGGTAACCTTCGGCACCTACGACAACTTCCGCACGGAGATGGTCGACTTCGACATCGCCCCCATCGGCCTCCCTTACAACGCCATCCTCGGTTACCCGGCGCTGGCTCAGTTCATGGCCGCCATGCACCCGACGTACAACCTCATGAAGATGCCCAGGAGCAGCGGTACCCTCACCATGCACGGAGACACCAGGGACGCCTTGCGAGTACTCGAGCTCGCCTTCAAGGCGGCGGCGGCGCAGCCTGCCGACGCGGAGGCCCCTGAGCCCAAGGGGGCTGTGTCCGCCAAGAAAAAGCAGTTGTTCACCCAGGACAAGGCAGAAACCAAGCAGATACCCGTGGACGAGGACGGGTCTTCCTGTGCCACTTTCACCATAGGCGCCAACCTTGAGCCTGAGCAGGAGGAGGCCTTGGTCAGGTTCCTGCGTGCGAATAAGAAGGTGTTCGCTTGGGAGCCCGATCAGTTGGCAGGGATTCCCAGGAGTGTCATCGAGCATCACCTCAACGTGTGCCCGAATGCGCGCCCCGTGAAGCAGAAGGCCAGGCGGCAGTCCACAGAGAAGCAGGCCTTCATTGTCCAAGAGACGCGCAAGCTAGAAGCCGCTGGGGTCATTCGCGAGGTCCGATACCCGGATTGGTTGGCCAACCCCGCCATTGTGCCTATAAAGGGGGGGGGGGGGAAGGAACGCATGTGCGTCGATGTCACCAATCTCAACAAGGCATGCCCGCAAGATCCGTTTCCGCTCCCCCGCATCGACCAGATTATCGATTCCACCGCAGAGTGCGACCTACTATGCTTCCTAGACGCCTTCTCCGGATATCACCAGATCAGAATGGCGGTGGAAGACATTGAAAAGACCGCCTTCCTGACCCCGTGCGGGGTATACTGCTATACATGCATGCCGTTCGGACTGCGTAACGCATGAGCTACCTTTCAGCGGTTGAGCACATCACCTTGGGCCCGCAACTCAGGAAGAATGTCGAGGCCTACATTGATAAAATCTCGGGAGGCCAAGACCCTGATACAAGACCTGGAGGAGACCTTCGCGAGCCTCGACACAGTAAGCTTGCGACTCAACCCGGAGAAATGCATGTTTGGCGTCCCCTCGGGCAAGCTCTTGGGCTTCCTCGTGTCCCATCGTGGCATCGAGGCCAACCCAGAGAAGGTCAAGGTGGTCGAGGACATGAGTCCGCCAAAGACCCTCAGGGAGATGCAGAAGCTCACTGGGCGCGTGACCGCACTAGGGCGCTTTATCTCCAAGTTAGGGGAGCGAGCGTTGCCTTTCTTTCAGCTGATGAAGAAAAAGGGGCCCTTTGAATGGACTGAAGAGCCAGATAAGGCGTTTCAAGAACTCAAGAGGTACCTGACCAGTCCCCCGGTCATGGTGGCTCCGCGCCCTCAAGAGCCCCTGCTGCTCTACCTCGCCGCCACTCCTTACTCCGCCAGCGCAGCCCTGGTGGCGGTTAGGGAGGAGCGCCAAACCAAGACCGCATCGGCAACCCGAGGCAAGGCAAGACGGGAGCACGAGAAGCCTGCAGAAGCCACAGCCGCAGTTGAGGAGGGTCGGCTGTAGAAGAGCACACCAGAGGAAGGAGAAGCCACACGCTCGGATGGTCCGCCTCCCGAGGGCGCCGGAGCCCCAGATGCTCTCAGCCCGGTTGAGCATCCAGTTTACTTTGTCAGCACGGTGCTGCGGGACGCGAGGGCACGGTACCCAATGCCTCAGAAGCTCCTCCTCGCGCTACTGGTGGCCTCGCGCAAGCTGCGTCACTACTTCCAGGCCCATCCCATTAAGGTCGTCTCATCGTACCCCCTGGAGAGAGTGCTCAGGAGCCCCAACTCGGCAGGAAGGGGCGCCGAGTGGAACATAGAACCGCAGGCGTTTCAACTCGAGTTCAGCACAACTAGGGTAATCAAAGGAGCTGCGTTAGCGGATTTCGTGGCTGAATGGGCGGAGGCACCAAGCCTCAAGGACAACGAGGATCGATCCCTCTCTCCAGGGAGTGAGGTGCCTGAAGGCTGGGTCATGTATTTCGATGGGGCGTTCTCCAGGCACGGCGCGGGGGCTGGCGCGGTGCTGATATCACCCACTCAGGATAAGCTCTACTGTGTTGTACAACTCTATTTCCAGCATGGTGAAAAGGTCTCCAACAACATAGCAGAATATGAGGGTCTAATAGCTGGATTAAAAGCCGCGATAGCTCTGGGGGTGAAACGCCTCACCGTCAAGGGTGACTCGCAGCTCCTTGTCAACTTCTCCAACAAGGTATACGAGCCGAAGGACGAGCATATGGAAGCCTATTTAGCGGAAGTCCGCAGGATGGAAAAACAGTTCTGGGGGTTGGAGCTGAAGCACGTGCCCCGTGGCACCAATCAGGAGGCCGACGACATAGCCGGACGGGCATCCATGCGATTGCCACAGGAACCAGGCGTCTTCGAAGAGCGGCTCTTCAAACCCTCAACACAGCTGATGCTGTCAAACGTCGCTCAGCCTCGAGAGGAGCTCCCTCGGCCGCCAGCCTCGGGAGCCCCGATCTGCGGACCGACCTCAGGAGCGCGTCTACTCCTGACGATGGAACCTCGGGAGGAGTGCTGGATCGCAGAACTCCGGAGTTATTTAGCACAAGGGACCCTACCGGAGAAGGAAGAGGAAGTGGAGTGTGTGGCACGGCAGGCCACGACATACTGCCTCAGAGATGAAGAGCTCTACCGGAAGCGACCAAATGATGTGTCTCTGCACTGCATCTCCCGGGAGCAAGGAAAGGAACTACTAGAGGACATACACAGCGGAGACTGCGGGCATCACTCATCATCACGAACCCTCGTTGGCAAGGCATTCCGTAGTGGGTTCAATTGGCCCACCGTGCTCAACGACGTAGTCGAGTTAGTAAGGGCTTGCGAGGCCTGCTAGTTTCATTCTAAGAAGATCCATCAACCGGCGGGGGGGCCTGCAGACTATACCCCTCTCATGGCCATTCACAGTTTGGGGGTTGGATATTCTGGGTCCGTTCCCTTGGGCGCCAGGGGGCTACCGCTACCTCTACATCGCCGTTGATAAGTTCACCAAGTGGGCAGAAGTGGAGGCCGTCCGTACCATCCCTGCTGGCTCCACGGTCAAGTTCATCCAGGGTATCGTGAGCCGGTTCGGGGTGCCGAACCGCATCATCACAGATAACGGTTCGAAGTTTACCAGTAATCTCTTCAAAACATACTGTGCTAACCTTGGGACGCAGATATGCTACGCTTCGGTGGCGCACCCGCGGAGCAATGGGTAGGACGAACGGGCCAACGCGGAGGTCCTGAGAGGCCTCAAGACCAGGACGTTCAAGAAGAAGCTGGAGGCTTGCGGCAGAGGTTGGTACGACGAGCTGCAGTCCGTATTGTGGTCCATCCGCATGACCGCGACCAAACCAACTGGGGAGACCCCGTTCTTCCTGGTCTACGGAGCTGAAGGAGTCCTCCCTCACGAGGTCAGGCGTCGCTCCGCACGGGTCCTAGCGTTCAACGAAGCGCAGCAGGACGCCATGCGGGGGATGGACCTCGTACTGGGGGAGGAACGCCGCCAGGAAGCCGCGTTGCGAGCGGCAAGGTACCAGCAGGCGCTGCGACGATGTCATTGCCGCAACGTCCGCCCCAGGACCCTCGAGGTAGGAGACCTCATGCTCAGACGGGTTCTCTCCAGGGAGGGGCTGCATAAGCTCTCTCCCATGTGGGAGGGCCCGTTCAAGGTTGTTCATGTTTCCAGGCAAGGCTCCGTGCGCTTGGACACCCAAGAGGGGGAGCCGATACAGAACGCGTGGAACATCCAACACCTCCGGAGGTTCTAGCCCTAAAAGGTCCAGAGCGTGTGAAGAAGGCGAACGCCTGTGAAGACCTTCCCTTTTTGGAAAAGGCCCAGAGCCTGTGAAGAAGGCGAACGCCTGTGAAGACCTTCCCTTTTTGGAAAAGGAGCAGAGCCTGTGAAGAAGGCGAACGCCTGGGAAGACCTTCCCTTTTTGGAAAAGGCCCAGAGCCTGTGAAGACCTTCCCTTTTTTTTGGAAAAGGCCCAGAGCCTGTGAAGAAGGCAAGTGCCTGTGAAGCTGATCACCTCTAAGAAGAAAGGCCGGGAGCCTGTGAAGAAGGCCAATGCCTGTGAAGCTCGCCGCCCCGTGACACTCTCACGTAATAATGAGTGGGGCTGTACACACCCCAGAGTCTCAGGAGCGCCGGCCTCAGGCCCTGGGGCTCCCTCCCACGCCCAGTGGCAGCACTTAGCTCCGCGCTGGTGAGAAGACGTCGAAGACTAGATTAGGTGCCGGACGCGGCTTTTTATTTGCTTTCCGCAGTTGACATGTTTATTTGCATCTGAAATCTTATCGAAACTATAGCTGTTGTCGATTTGTGGTTCGTTGATTTTCGCTCCCCGTTTTGATTTCTCTCATGAAAGGCCTCGCGAGGGATGGAATGCCCTCATGAGTGTTTCCACCCTATCCGCTTAAAGGTTTCACAGCCCGGGACCTCTTCAGGAGCACCCCTCCAATCCATGCCCCTCGGGCACCGCAACACGCGCACCGGGCCTGGGTCGGTCGCTCCCCCGGCTGGGGCCGAAAACTACCTATGCAAGGGCAAGTAGTTGAGAGGCGAAACAACAAAGTCAAGGAAGCAAAAGGAAAAGGAAAAGGCGAGCCCGGCGCGGCCCGCCTCGCATCGGCCTGCAGAGGCGGCGCAGGATGCCTCCGGGGCTCAGGCGGACTCCCTCTCGTGCTTCACCGGGGCGCGGCGACGGACGGATGAACAGCCACCCCCCAGGCAGGCGCGACGGCGAGGGGGCTGGCTGCGGGCACCGCTGGAGGAGCCGCCTGAAGAAGAGTTGGTGGAGCCTGGAGAGCGTCGGGCGCTACCATCGGAGTGGGCGTTGTCTCCTCCATCGTCGTCGGAGCGAGGCCCCTGGCCGCGGTCATCGCCCTCGGGGCAGCATCCTGCGCGGCGACCATCTTCCCCAAACACCCTCACATAGAGGGTGCCGTCGCCGTCGAACTTGAAGTGCAGGGTGCACCGTTGGCCCAGGCCGCGCGCGCGGGCGAACGTCTGCTAGCCGCGGGTCAGGGCCCCATTCTCGGAAGGGGAGACCTCAAGCGAAACCCAGGAGGCCCTGCTGCAGCAACCGTCAGCCTGAAGCCAGAAGCCGCACCGGGCGCTGGCCGGCAGCTCGCCGATGAAGAAGCGAGGGAGCTGGAGCTAGGTGTTGGTCGGGTCCGCCGACCACGCGACGAACTCCGGCAGCACCTCCGCCGACCGAAAGCGCGGCCTGGGGGGCCGCGCAGCCACAGCCTGCCTCCCCTTGGCAGCCGAGCGCTCACCGCCACGCGGAGAACCATCCCTGTGACTACGAGGAGCTGCAGCGGGGACCGCGGGATACTTGCGGGGACGACCCCGGCCGCGCTTGACCAGGGGGGAGTCGGGCCCCGCCCAACTAGCCTTCCCCTTCTTCGCGGCTGAGAACCTCTTTGGAGCCATGCGAGCGACAGGCGGCAAGAGAGAGGAAGAAGAAGAGAAGCAGGAAGGGGCGAACTAGCGGAGCTTACGCGGCCCCATACTTATAGCCGAAGAAGGCCAACCGTCAAGCACCACGATCGTAGGTAATAATGACCCATATCTACGCATGCAGGGACTAGTCAAGTCACACAGTTGCCAGAACGTCGTGGGGAAGCGGAGACGCCCACGTCCTATCAAACCGCCACGCGGCGCCCAAGGCCGCAGGCTATCGGGGCCCGCGGCGCTTTGCCCTTGCCCTTTCGCCTCTCGGCACGGCCAAGTCCGGGCGCGCCTTGGGCCCGGGGGCTACTATCGGCGTTTTGGGAACGGGGGTCCCCAGACTTGCCTGCCTGCGGCCCGCGGCGTGGCTCGAATGGAGGCCCGGTACGGCCTGTCTTCATCAACACGATGCCCAAGACCCTCGCGAGGGGCCAAGACTCGCGGGGAGGATGATGCAGTGCTTCCTCAGGCGCGGCCTCCTCAGGCTGGCTCATGAGGAGGCAGAGAGATCAAGGCAGGGTACCTCGCGAGGTGCCCATGACGCAAGCCATGACGACCAAGGGCGACAGGCGGGCGCCAGACCGCACAGTGTCCTCCCCTTTCCTCTTTGGTGCAAAGGGGGCAAGCGCAGGCGAGAGGATCAAGCAAAGGCATCCATTTCGGTGCAACGAGACCAAGACCAGTCCAACGGTGGGAACGAGCTCATCGTGGAGCCCAGAGCGGCGTCACCACGGGGCCTTTGGCAGGCGAGGACCAACTTTGGTCAGGATAAGTGTACTGTATGTTCCCCTTCGAATTGGCCAGTTGTTGGCGCCCTTCCCGCTCAATATTTGGGGAGAGGCCCAGGGCCTTTGCCTATAAATAGGACTAGCCACCCCCAGGGTAGAGGCATCCAGTATCCAGAGTCCGAGCAAGGAGAGAGAGAGATAAGGGCGGCTGAACTTCCCTAGCAGTTCATCGTCCTAGCCAAGAACAGGCCCTCGCGAGGCAGTTCTCCTTTGTACTGATCATCATCATCATCGGCCCAAGAGGCAATCCATCCACCCACAAAACTAGAGTAGGGTATTACACCACAACGGTGGCCCGAACTAGTATAAACTCTGTGTTCTTTGTGCTGTTCTTTCGGTAGTCTAGATCCTGGTGAGACGAAGAGGTGGTGGGCAGAATCTCCACGCGCACCCCAGAGTTCGAACCTTAAGGGTCTGCCGGAACCCCCGATCCAACACCCGTCACTGGTAATGTGGGCACCATGCTAGTATCGGCCTAGGTAATGGATAACGCCCCGTCCCATAAGAGTTAGAGTGGTTGCACATGTTTGGTTGGGACGGTAAACACACCTAAATCTAATCCGTAATTTTACTCAAAATGCTTTCTCTAGTACACCACATCTTCCTCAAGTGGTGACCTTAGTCCAACATCACCCTCGGGCATTAGAGTCACCCGATGGGGTTTTGGAAACAATGCAACCACGAGGTGCTCATGGCATACATGCAACATTTATGCATCAATGATTAATCTTTTGACATAGTTCCTTCATGCACCAGGTAGAGCTATGAGTATGGGCATGCATCATTTAGTGGTTCGTAACAAGTTTATCACTGTCACTTTTCACTATCATGCATTCGGAAAGAGGGTACGGACAAATAAGATGGTGTCATGGTCAAAGGGTTGCTTGCCTTGATTGGCTTGGTCTTCAAAGTATTCAAGTCCTTCACCTTTTTCTTCTCCAACTACTTCGTCAAATACGGGATCTATTCGTCGCAAAAGAGGCAACGGAAAAATAAGGCAATAGTAAAATAGAAAAACAAAAGTGCTCAGAAAAATGTCAACTAATTTTTGTTATACTAGCAGGAGAACTATGAAGGGTCTTAGTTTTGCATTTGGAGCTAAAGGGATAGAGGAATGTATTTTCAAACAGGGATTTAATTGCTCAAATTTGAATTTAAATTTGAACAGTATAGAAAAGTTGGTTGGACATGTATGGAAGTTACACCATTAAATAGGTGGGATTATTACAAGATTTTAGGAGCTGGAATTATTGCATTTGGATTATTATTTAATCCTGTGGAATTTTTGGAAAATGCTCAGAAAAGGAAAAAGAAAAATGGTGCTGTGCTACTAGGCCAGAGAGGCCACGGTGCAACAGGCCCAGAACAAAATCGGCCCGAGTGAGCCGAGCGGCGCGCGCGCGCCAAGTTGAAACCTGACAGGTGGGGCCGAGGCGTCAGTAAGAGAGAGGAGGACGAGGGAGAGGAGAGGATGACAGGCAGGGCCCGCCTGTCATCTCCGACCTCGCGACCAAAGGGCAGGCGAGCTCACCAGCGGCGTTTCCGAGCATGGCGGGTTGAGCTGATGGCACCGTCGAACTCCTCATCGTGTCGCCGTTCGGGGCGGAGGTGGAGTTGATCACCGAGGTAGCCTGGTTCGCCGGTGACGAAGTTACGCGGCGGAGGGCTTCGGGCGTCGGTGGCTCCGGCCTTTTTTGGCTACAAAAAGAGCGGGGAAAGAGTCAGTGGCTCGCTACGGTTCCAGATAGAGGAAGAGGCATGTACCTCGAAAACGCTGGCGAGCCAAGGCGGTAGAGCTCGATCGGTTCTGGAGAGGAGCGGGTGGTGTAGGGGGGTGACTTGGAGTGTGAGAGAGCGAGTGGTGGTGAGGGAGAGGCTCGGGGAGGCATGTAAGTAGGCGAACCATGGCTCACCGTAGACTAATGCGTCGGCAAGGTCGTTGCCGTTGTTGTGGGTCACGAGGGTACTCGTGGGCGTGTCTGAGGTGCTCGTGGGTTCGGTCCAGAGCTAGGGGAGAGAAGAGAGAGCGCAGGGGGGCCAGGGGCACCACGCGTGTGAGCTTGCTCACTGGTACACTCGGGCAGCCGGCGCGCGTGCAAGCAGAGGGAAGAGGAGGGGGAAATAGGAGGGGGACCAGGCCGTGGCATGTTGCGGACATCGAGGAGCCTCGTCGTGTGTGAGGGGGAGAGCCGAGGTGGCCGGAGGTGCTTGGCAGAGGGCAGCTCCAGTGTCTGGCCGCACTGTAGCATGCTCTAGAGCGTGCAAATGGCTGGCATGGCATATTATATGCCTTGTGGGCACGACCACTGATGTCTGGCGGCTCTAGGGAGAGTAAAGAATGGGGAGGGATCCTTGGATGCCATGGATGGCCACTGAGGTGAGGAGGGAGGTGGAAAAGGAGAAGAATGACGTTGTCTAGAAGGGTAAATGGTGATGTTTCACCCCTCAATCATTGAGTTGTGGGCTCTAATGTCTTGCTGAAGGTAGAAGGGGACTAGGAGGAGCTATGGTAAAAAATCTAGGCTCATGAAGATTAGTGGACGGGGTCAAAGTGTTGTTTAAGGTATAATGGCAGAAGCTGTTTGATGTTGGTTTGGGCAAGAAAATGAATTACACCTGCCATGAGACTTGACAGGGTCAAATGGCATGAATAAATAAGGTGTTCCACCAAGTTTGAGTTCATTTGGGTGAAGTTGCCAATCCAACTTTTGTAAACCCTAGAAATCAACAGAAATGGGTTTTCCAAGATCTAGTCATGCAAAACTATTCCCCTTGGTGCACTACTTGGTGTAGTGTCATAATTAGGGGTTGTGAGCATGCCCACAAAGTATGGGGTCGTTTGGAAGAAGTTGGCAATGTAGAGTTGTTCAAACTTGAATATGGACAGATAGGGTTTTGGGGCACTTATGTGGTCCAAAACTATTTGTATTGAGTTGAATCTTTGCAAGGTCATCATATTATGCGTATATGACTTGCTAGAATTTTCTTGTAATTTTTGGATAATATTTCCTTCGTAAATATTTCAAAAGCTTGAAATATCCAGAAAGGATTTTTGAGGGATTTGTCCAATATTTTGAACAGGACCATGTGTTGAAACTCTTATATATGGACAATATATGTCCTGTGAGTTTCCTAAATTTTCTTAAATATTTTTTAAACAGTTAAATATTTTTAACCTATTAAAGACCATTTCTGGCCCTAAGAAAAAGCCTTTAAATAAAATAGGAAAATAACTTTTAAAATTATATACTTGTGGTTTACGGGAGTCTTATACCTAATAGGAGTCAAATATACTGTTTGAAATATTTTTCATACCCCAAATCATGTGCTTGTAGAGCAAACCTCAATTAAGGGGTTTTTGGAAAACTAAATTTAGAAAATACTATTTGACTAAATTATTTTTGTATGAATATACCATATAGCACTATACACATGGCATGATCATTGGGCAGAAGTTTGGTGCTAGGAGATGAAGTATGTAAGGTGGAGTTGTGTTGACTTTAAAGAGCACTTGAAAATCACAGAGAGAAAACCAACTCAAATAGAAAGCCAAATAATGCAAAAGGTTTTTGTTGGTCCAAATTTTCATGCTTTATTAATGCAAATGACATGTTACAAAATGTAGGGCGTGACAGACCTACCCCCCTTACAAGAATCTCATCCCCGAGATTCCTAAATTAGGCATTGAAGAGATCTGGAAACTCGGATCTAAGGTAGTCTTCACATTCCCAGGTTGCTTCTGCTTCAGTGTGGTTGCTCCACTAGACCTTGAAGTACTTGATGGTGCGGCTTCGAGTGCGTCATTCTACTTCGTCCAATATGCAGATGGGCCTCTCGCGGTAGGTCAAATCAGGTTGAAGGTCAATGGCTTGGTGATCGATGTCCTTGTAGAGATCAGGCTTGTCTGGAACTTGGAGACACTTCTGAAGTTGTGATGCGTGGAACACGTTGTGCACATCAGATAGTTTAGGTGGTTGAGGGAGTCCTAGATAAGGGGGTATCCGGACAGCCGGACTATAACCTTTGGCTGGACTATTGTACTATGTAGATACAAGATTGAAGACTTCGTCCCGTGTTCGGATGGGACTCTCCTTGGCGTGGAAGGCAAGCTTGGCAATATGGATATGTAGATCTCCTTCCTTGTAACCGACTCTGTGTAACCCTGGCCCCCTCCGGTGTCTATATAAACCGGAGGGTTTAGTCCATAGAACAGAACAACAATCATACCATAGGCTAGCTTCTAGGGTTTAGCCTGTCTGATCTCGTGGTAGATCAACTCTTGTACTACCCATATCATCAATATCAATCAAGCAGGAGTAGGGTTTTACCTCCATCGAGAGGGCCCAAACCTAGGTAAAAACATCGTGTCCCTTGTCTCCTGTTACCATCGTCCTAGACGCACAGTTCGGGACCCCCTACCCGAGATCCACCGGTGTTGACACCGACATTGGTGCTTTCATTGAGAGTTCCACTGTGCCGTCACCACAGGGAAGGATGTCTCACCTCGTCCTTAAAGACGACATTACCGCCGGAGGGGCCTTGGTTGTCGGTCAAACTCTCTAGCTAGGCGGCTTTGTCATGACCGCCTGTTCGGCTGCTGCACCAACGATGACTTCTCGGGTCATCGAAAACTGCCTCCACATCAACTCGGAACTTGCCGAGCAGATGGATCCAATGGAGCTCTCTTCCCTGAACGAGCTCCTGGATCGCGTTGCCGCCTTGGGAGTCGCTACGGACTATGACCAGATTGGGCTTAAACCCGATCAAAGGGAGATTAACACTCCACCTATCGCCCATCATATCGCGGTAGTGGAGGAACAATGCGGCGAATCTTCCTCTATCTTGAGGACTAATTATGTCCGGATTCCTGAGCTCTCCGAGCCGAACAGCCGTTTACGGGAGGACATCACCCAAACCTTGAACCTAGAGTCAGGCAGCGGGCCAGACTTATCGGGCAACATCCCGAAACCCGAACTTCCAAGATTGGAAGCTCCTCTGCCCCTGGGTCTCAGATCGGGTGAGGTTTTCGGATTCAATTCCACGCACCCACCCAAACATAAGCGATCTTTCCCACATCAGGCAGGAGCCCCAGGAAACAGTACACCATTATTGGGCCAGATTCCTCCTTGTAATGAACAAGGTTAAGGACTGTCGCGAGGAAGACACAATCTCATTCTTCTGCAGTAATTGCACGGACAAGGGAATCCTTAACGCCATAAGTCGCCGTGAAATTACACGCTTTGCCGACTTGGTGTCCATAGTATGAAAGTACAGTGTGATGGAAAGCACGTTGAAAACCGAAACAAAATTTTGGGACAATCCGGCCCTAAATACGAACCCAGTCCGAAATAAAAGGGTGCATTATCACAAGACACCCGGGTTAACTACCAAAAAGCAAAAACCCTCTACAGGGCATGGAACCGTACTGGAGGGATGGCTCTATGGGCCCTGCAAAATTCATAGTGCAGAGGGCGCCATACCAACACATAGCCTTAGAGCATGTTGGATACTCCGGCAGGTAGCCAAAAGTGGCGAGGATCTTCTCATCCCAGAAGCCACAGAGCCCCATCCTAGGGATAATAATACAGTATTGACAGTCTTTGAGACCTTTGCATCAAATAATCGGCGCAAGCGAACACTCCGCAGCCTTGCCGAAATCTACCACGTAGCAGCAATAAATCCATGGAGTGACACGGCTATTACCTTCAATGCTAGTGACGAACCCAAATTCCAAACAGCCCGGGCACCAGCTGCACTGGTCCTCAGTCCAACTGTGGACGGCTTTCGACTAACCAATGTACTCATGGACGGCGTCAGTGGATTAAACCTCATCTACGAGGAAACTGTCCAGAAAATGGAAATAAACTGGAACCACATTTAGCAAAGCAGCACAACCTTCAGGGGAATCATCCCCTGTCGGGAAGCACGCTGTGCTGGGAAAATCACACTTATGTGGTATTCGGAACGCCGGAGAACTATAGGTCCGGAGAAATTACATTCCAAGTAGCCCCGTTCAGTAGCGGATACCACGCCCTTTTAGGGCGGGAGGCATTCACAATCTTCCAAGCCATACCCCATTACGGGTACATGAAGCTTAAAATGCCTGGGCCCAACGGAATAATCAGTCTTGCTAGTGATCCGGACACAGCCCTTCGAGCCAAAAACAAAACAGCCGCATTGGCCCTCGAGGCATTATCTGAAGCCCTCGCGACCGAGGAATTAACCGCGCTACGCTCCACAGTGGACAGGGACGATGTGATACTCGACCAAAGATCCAAGTCCACCTCTTTTAGGCCCGTGGATGAGATAGTCAAATTCCAAGTCCACCCAACGGATGCTACGAAAACAGCCTCCATCAGGACACAGTTAAAACCCGCCGTGGACGCCGCACTACGAGAGTTCCTGCGCGAGAATTGGGACATATTCACCTGGCATCCTTCAGATATGCCAGGAATCCCACGGAGGCTGGCTGAACACAGCCTTAATATCTTAAAAGGATTCAAGCCGGTCAAGCAAACTCTTCAGCGTTTCTCCGAACCCAAGAGACAAGCTATGGGAGAGGAACTAGCCAAGTTATTGGAGGCCGGATTCATCAAAGGAATAAAACATCCGGACTGGCTAGCAAACCTAGTGATGGTACAAAAGAAGGACAAATCCTGGCGCCTATGCGTCGATTTCAAGGACCTCAACAAGGCCTTCCCAAAGGATCCCTTCCCACTCCCCCGCATCGATCAAATTATCGACGCTACCGCAGGACATGATTCATTGTGTTTCCTCGACGCATACTCCGGTTACCACCAAATTAAGATGGCAGAGCCCGACCAAGCCGCAACGGCATTCATCACACCATACGACCCTTTCTATTTCAACACAATGCCTTTTGGGATCAAAAATGCTGGCGCAACGTATCAGCGCATGATTCAGACATGCCTGGAGACACAAATCAGCAAAACAGTCGAGGCATAGGTAGATGATGTGGTCATCAAAACCAAGCACATCGACTCTATAATAGACGACCTGAGGCATACATTTGACAACCTCCGAGCATACGACATCAAGTTAAATCCGGAAAAATGCATTTCGGCGTACCAGCCGAAAAGCTCCTGGGCTTCATTGTCTCCAGTAGAGGAATTGAAGCAAATCCAGCCAAGATCTGAGCTCTGTCACAGTTGGCTATTCCAACGGACCTTAAACAAATCCAGAAATTGACTGGATGCGTCGTGGCTTTAAGCCGCTTTATATCCCGCTTAGGAGAAAAGGCATTACCCCTTTATCCCCTCCTGCGGCGCACCGAACACTTCGAGTGGACTGATGCTACCACAGCCAGATTGGAAGAAATAAAAGCCATACTGGCAACCAACCCAATCCTGGCCGCACCTAACATCGGCGAACCAACGCTGCTATACATAGCGGCCACTAATCAAGTCGTAAGCACAGTGCTCGTCGTCGAACGAGAAGTGGACGGACATAAATTCCCTCTTCAAAAGCCGGTATATTATGTTTCCACTGTCCTCACTCCATGCAAATCACGGCACCCGCATTATCAAAAGATAACATATGCGGTATTTATGGCATCCCGGAAATTACGACACTACTTTCAGGAGTGTTCAATTACAGTGGCCTCGGAAGTACCACTCAACAACATAATAAACAACAGCGATGCCACACGCCGGATTGCCAAATGGGCCATTGAGCTCCTTCCGTTCGACATAACATATAAACCTCGGCGAGCTATTAAGTCGCAGGTGTTGGCCGATTTTGTCGCCGAATGGACAGAAGCCGAACTCCCTTAAGAGTACCACGCATACTCCAATTGGATTATGCACTTCGACGGCTCTAAAATGTTGGCCGGTCTGGGGGCTGGCGTCGTCCTAACGTCTCCCACCAGAGACAGAGTCCAGTATGTACTCCAAATACTATACACGGACTCCAAGAATGCAGACGAATACAAGGCCTTATTACATGGTCTCCGGGTGGCAGTTTCCATGGGCATTCGACGCCTGGAGGTGCGTCGGGATTCTAACCTCGCAATATCCCAAATAAATGGAGACTTCGACGCCAAGGATCCGAAAATGGCGGCCTATCGCAACGCCGTCCTCAGGATGTCAGCTCGGTTCGAGGGGCTCGAACTCCACCATGTGGCTCAAGAAAACAATCAAGCGGCGGATATCCTCGCCCGCATCAGCGCAAAACGCGATGCGGTCCCACCCAACTTCATCTTGGAAAGGCTGTTTAAGCCATCTGTAGTATGGGAAGGGGACATCGGTAACAACAGTCCGGACCCGGCCACAATGCCCGATATCGAACACCCTGACATAATCGGAGGCTCTGCCACCGAAATAACACCTTCAGCCCACATAATAATGGCCATCATCGCCCCGTGGATAGAACCATTCCTAGCCTACCTAACTAGGCGGGAACTTCCTGTGGACCAAAATGAGGCACGCTGCATAGTGCGGCGGTCTAAAGCCTACAGGGTCCACGACGGAGAGCTTTATAAGAAAAGCACTACCGGAGTCCTTCAAAGGTGCATCTCCGAAGAGGAAGGGCGGAAACTTTTCGCAGAAATTCATGCTGGACTCGGCGGCCATCAAGCCGCAGCCCGGGCCCTTGTAAACAAGGCCTTCCGAACAGGTTTTTATTGGCCGACGGCCCGGGCAGATGCACAGGACCTGGTCCAACGCTGCGCCGGTTGCCAGCTTTTTGCAAACCAACGCCATATGCCACCCACTGCCCTCCAAACAATCCCCATTACCTGGCCCTTCGCGGTCTGGGGGCTTGATATGGTTGGACCCCTTAAAGGGGGAACACTTAAGAAAAAAATACCTACTAGTCATGGTGGATAAATTCACCAAATGGATAGAAGCCAAACCTGTTAAAACGGCCAAATCCAGACCGGTGATAGACTTCATATCCGGGGTTGTACACCGTTACGGCGTCCCCCACAGCATCATAACTGAAAATGGCACAAACTTCATGGCCGATGAGGTAAAACTCTGGTGCGGCAATATGGGCATCAAGCTCAACTATGCTTCTGTCTATCACCCGCAAACTAACGATCAAGTCGAGCGAGCAAATGGTCTTATCATGAGCGGCATCAAACCCAGATTAGTGCGGTCCTTCAAGGAATCTAACACGCACTGCGTAGAGGAGCTCGACTCCGTACTCTGGGGGCTGCGGACCACGCTGAATCACACCACCGGATACACACCCTTCTTTACGGTGTACGGCGGAGAGGCGGTTCTGCCCTACAACATAATCCATGACTCACCTCGAGTGCGCATGTATGAAGAAAGAGAAGTCGAGCTCGATCGGCAGGACAGTCTGGACACCTTGGAGGAGGGGCGCGACGTGGCAAAAGCCCGTTCCGCATTTTATCAGCAACAGGCTCGAAGATACCAAAGCAGAGAAGTACGGGCCAAAACTTATAACGTTGGCGAACTAGTTCTACGCCTGCCGGAGAAGAAAAAGACCAAGCTCGAGCCCAAATGGGAAGGTCCCTTCATTATTGATCAAGTTCTAACCGGTGGAGCGTACCGTCTGCGGGATGCATCGGATAACCAACTTGAGCCGAACCCACGGAACGCAGCCAGGCTCCGAATATTCTACGCCTAGTGTCGGACTCTAAGTTTGTCTCCTTCCTCTGTCCATTTTTTACATATACATTATCTGTCTTTTCTTTCTCTCTCTCTCTCCCCCTCTTTCTTCTGTCTTAAGGCCCTTAAAAGCCAACTTGTGCACTGCTTGCACACTATTGATGCGCTAACCACGCTCACTATACCTGGGGGCTTCTTACACAGAAGCTTAAATTATCTAACTGGGCTTCATGCCCAGCACATGTGTTACTCTTCCACATGTACCTTTTCTTCGCCATTATATGCATCTATATGACTTAAGTTTTGGCCAAGCTGGGTTGCCTGGCTCTTGTATTTATGCCCTATGTTCCCGTTAATTCGACTAGGGCATAAGGGGAGCACCTCTGTGATTGTTACTGCCGGGTCAGCCGGATGTGTACCTCAGACTGGATGAAGCCGAAAGCTAGCGTTCTTAAGGGAATATTCGGTCGGTGACCAAAAGATGATTTTTATTTTTATTTTTTATATGTGCCCCTAGATGTTTTTTTCCTGCGTCCTTTTTCGCAGTCCGGACATGCACTTTAGGGCATGCGTACCCAGGGAAAGGAACCCTTAACGGAACTATTCTCCCTGGAAGATGTTTCTTACTACCCATGTAATATAACATAACTAGTTGGGCACTTGTCTGTTCAAGCATCAATGACCCCTACGCCTAGTTTCCACGCATGCCCCGGTTCTTATATAACTGAGAGGGTATTCAGAAACACTCCGGACTATCGGGTCCAGAGGTTGAAGCGAAAAGGTTCGCCATGACAAATGATCTACAATCCGGCTAGAAGGCATTTTACATGTCATTTCAAATACATAGTCACTTATACTGGCTAAATTTCTCTTCTGTACCATCCAACAGGATGTCTAGCCTACAATCCTATTGGGAATACTTTGCGGCTAATTCTACTTGCCCATACGCTGAGCTAACGGGGATTTCCTTCCCATCGGGCCCCATAGGGCCGACCTCGGCCATGTGGTTTGGGTCAGACTTGGTATACATCGTCTTCACCATGGCCCAGGCCTCCCTGGCACCTTGACGGCAGGCCGATATCTTCCATAATTAGAAGCGCCACCGCGCTCCCTTGAGCTTCTCCGCAAGCTCTCCAAAGCATTCCGGTAGGGAGACGGAGGGCCACAAGGCCTGGGCAATACCTCGCATCACCTGCCGCACTTGTTGGTGCAGTTGTGAGAGCTCTGGGAGAAGATCACTTGCCGACCCGGGCATCTCATCCGCGGGACGACCCGTCAGCATACCTACAGACATAACTCTTTTAGCTGGCTTCTTTGCCGAACTCTTTTTAAAAGTTCGCTCAAGCACTTACAAAATATGCCGCATCGAAGCCGCTTATTCTCCTTCATGGAGTCCGACAGCTGGGCGCGAACATCCTTTAGTTCCACGCTCAGCTGGGTGGCATCCTGGAGATTGATTGTCTCCTGCCTAACTCTTATAAGCACGCGCTTGCCTGCATTTAGCCGGTGTAGGAGATGTTGCTTACCCGGATTCACTCCAGCGTCATCTACAATATTTATTGTCAGATTCGCAGCTATGCCGCACTCTATACGGTACATATCATTCTAAAAATAACATGTTACCAGAGGAGGCCTCCTCGGACTCCTTCGTTGTGGCAGCTGTGGCCTGTAGCTGGGCCTTGCACTCTTCAAGCTCATGAGACAATTGGGTATTCTTCTCTGTAAGAACCTGCATAATAGATGATCCTTAAATCAGTTATCCTAACTGTTTCAAGTCTCAGGGGCTACTGCTATATGTCATCATCAAATTTTCTCACCCGTATATCCTTTACATATTGGTCCGTTGCTCTGGCTAGACCATTTTGAGCAGCACCGATGTACGCGTCTCCTGAGTTGAAGGCATCAAACGCCTCTTGGGAGAAACAAGCATCATGGAGTACGGCTCGGCAACGCCTATCGTTCATGGCGCTCTCCACTTCGTAATTTGTGGCGGACATTTTATCCGCATCCTTTGTCGGAGGAGCATCCGTCGTGCGCCTCGTGTTCGCTTCCGCATCCGTGTCCGGCCCTAGAGCCCGATTGGTTGAGGCGTGATTAGCGACCTCTCCGGAAATAGGCCGGCGAGTGTTCTTCTTTCTAGAAAGCACGGGCGTTATTATGTCTTTAAAAGACGACACCATGGAGTGAGGTGTTGCATCATACCTCTGCACCGGCGTCTCAGTCCGGACCGCTTTCCTTTTTAGTCGGCCTGGCCTCAGAGTCCCTTGTTGTCTAGTTGCTGCGGGCTCGGCTTGGCGTCCCAAGGGCCTTCCCTATAAAACACCGTTGGTATACGGTAAGTGAAGTGTGTAAAGGTGAATCCTTTTCAAAAGGTTGGGACTTTGGTCTCATTCACCTGCGAAGCTGGGAGTAGCCCAGGGTAGTCGGCCGTAATGGCCACCAAGGCGTCATCGCTAGTTAGTTGGTAGAATACCTTGTCGATAAGCTCCACGGATATGTTCGGGTCCTCTTTGAAGACCGGGTCGAGGGACCGCTCAGGATCCGCTGGTTGAGGAGGTGGGCTGTTGATCTCCCTTACAGCCTTGCGCAGCTCCTGCGATGAATTTACAAGGTAAAACATTTAATTGTGGGCATACGGAACGGATGGACATAACAAGTGGTGACCTACCCAGCTCGGACGATTGTACATGGAAAATACATCATGTAGCTTGACACGGAGGAATTCTTCCTCCTCCCCCTTGTACAAACCGAACAAGATTTTCGCTAGGGCAGCGGTCGAATCTGGCCCTTTGCGACAGCAGCGGGTGGCGTCATCTTCCCCGTTGAAATCCCACATAGGGTGGCCTCGATATTGATGTAGCTGCACCCCCACATAATGCATATTGCCATAACCTCGATTATGGTGAGTCCTGATTGGGCCAATACCTTTATCCGGCCCAACAGGTAAAGAACGTCTCTATTATCTTCCTCCTGAGGGCTCCTTGGTCGCCAGCTCAGGCGCTTCTTCAAAGGAGCGTTGTCAAACTCGGGAAGGCCGATCCAAATAGGATCCGGAAGAGGGATGTCCTCTATATAAAACCACTCTGAAGGCCAGTCTTCGGACGCCTTCTTTGGGGTTCCGGATAGGTATCTGGTCCCGACGATGCGCCATACTTCGGCGCCACCCACTTGATATATTGACCCCCTCTGTGAACGGGGAACAAGGCAGAACAACTTCTTCCACAGTGCAAAATGAGCTTCGCAGGCCAAGAACAGCTCGCAAAGGGCTACCTAACCCGCGATATGCAATATGGAGCCAGGGGTGAGGTTATGCAGCTGGAGGCCGTAGAACTCCAGGAGCCCGCGGAGAAACAGATGGATTGGAAATCCGAGTCCCCTTAACAAATACGGGACAAGGCATACCCGCTCTCCCTTAGAGGGGTTGGGAAAGCTCTCCGCCTGCTCCCTGCCATTATAGGTGGCGAGCCCAGCTTCAACCGGAACCATATACGCTGGTGGGAGAAATCCCTGGGTTTGGAGCTTCACTAATTGGCTGTGCGGGACGGAACACCTCTCCCAATCTCCAGGCTTGGGGCTGTGGGAGCGAGAGGAGGAGCTACGCTGGCCGGCCATGCTGGGATGGATTTTTTCAGGCGTGCTGCGGTGAATGCTCGTTGAGGGAGGATGGTGTGGTTTGGATATGAGAATCCTTGTCTCTTTAAATATACAGTTCATTCACACAGCTAGGGTGGTAAATGTAAAAACGCCTTGGCTTCTCACATTCGCTTGACATGTGGAAGATGGCCATTATTGGGCGCAGAAGCCAAGAAGCGAAACGTTTACGAGAAGCCAGACACTATTTAACAGGAGCTCGGGGTCTGAAGAAGAACCCGCCTTGCAATGCCGAAGACAATCTGCACGCCAGACTCATCGTCATTGAAGCCTGGTTCGGGGGCTACTGAGGGAGTCCTGGATTAGGGGGTATCCGGACAGCCGGACTGTTGGACTATGAAGATACAAGATTGAAGACTTCGTCCCGTGTCCGGATGGGACTCTCCTTGGCGTGGAAGGCAAGCTTGGCAATACGGATATGTAGATCTCCTTCCTTGTAAACGACTCTGTGTAACCCTAGCCCCCTCCGGTGTCTATACAAACCAAAGGGTTTAGTCCGTAGGACAGAACAACAATCATACCATAGGCTAGCTTGTAGGGTTTAGCCTCACCGATCTAGTGGTAGATCAACTCTTGTACTACCCATATCATCAATATCAATCAAGCAGGAGTAGGGTTTTACCTCCATCGAGAGGGCTCGAACCTGGGTAAAAACATCGTGTCCCTTGTCTCCTGTTACCATCCACCTGGACGCACAGTTCGGGACCCCCTACCCGAGATCCGCTGGTTTTGACACCGACAGTGGTAATTCCAACTGGTAAGCAACTTCTCGTCGTCATGCGGTGATCTCGAAGGGGCCGATAAATCTTGGTGCGAGCTTTCACTTGACATGGAAACGCTTGTTTTCCTTAAGAGGAGTAACTCGCAGGTACACATGGTCTCCGACTTGGAAGTTCACTTGTGGGCGATGAGTGTTGGCATAGCTCTTCTATCTTGACTTAGCGGTCTTCAGTCACTCTCTGACTAGCTGAACTTGCTCTTCCGCTTCATAGAGAACATCTGGTCCAAAGACTAGCCCTTCTCCGGTTTCTGACCAATTGAGGGGTGTGCGACACTTGCGTCCGTACAACACCTCAAACGGTGCCATCTGGAGGCTTGACGGATAACTGTTGTTGTAGAGAACTCGGCAAAAGGGAGGCAATCTTCCCACTTAGCTCCATGTGCTAAGACATAGGCTCAGAGCATGTCTTCGAGTATCTAATTCACTCGTTCTGTTTGACGTCCGATCTGTGGGTGGAAAGCTGTGTTGAAGGACAACTTGGTTCCCATAGCCTCTTGGAACTTCTTCCAGAACCTTGAGGTAAACTGGGTTCCTCGATTTGACACAATATCCTTAGGAACACCATGAAGGCTTACGATTCTTTGATGTATAGATTTGCCAGCTGGTTGCCATCATAGGTAGTCTTGACAGGAATGAAATGGGCTACTTTGGTCAAATGGTCGACTATGATGCAGATGGAGTCATGTCCCTTGTTTGACCTAGGTAGTCCAGTGATGAAATCCATTCCGACTTTATCCCATTTCCACTCGGGAACCTTGAGTGGTTGGAGCAATATAGCAGGTCGCTGATATTCAGCCTTGACCCTTTGGCATACATCACACTTTGCAACATAGGTAGCAATCTCCCTTTTCATCAGGTGCCACCAAAATCTTTCCTTCGGGTCTTGATACATCTTGGTGCCTCCAGGATGGATGGAATACGGGGTGTCATGAGCTTCTTTAAAGATCAAGTTCTTGAGCTCAACCTTGTTAGGCACGCAAATGCGATTCCTAAACCAAACAACTCCTTGCGTATCCTGTGCGAATGCTGGGGCCTTGCCTATCTTGATCTTCCTCTTGATGCCTTGAATACTCTCATGTCCCTTCTGAGCTTCCTTAACATCATCCATCAAGGTAGGCCTGAATTCGAGGTTAGCCAAGAATCCTGGTGCAACCAGTTCTAATCCGAAGCTTTCAAGTTCTTCATACAAGGCGGGTAGCCTTTCCTTAATCATGGCGTTCAAGGAACAAGCCTTTCTGATTAATGCATCTGCTACCACATTATCCTTTCCAGGGTGGTATTGAACATTGAGGTCATAGTCCTTGATCAATTCTAGCCATCTTCTCTGCCACATGTTCAATTCCTTTTGAGTAAAAATATACTTCCGACTTTTGTGATCCGTGTATATCTCACATCGCTTCCCTCGGAGGTAATGTCGCCATTTCTTCAAGGCATGAACTACTGTTGCTAACTCAAGATCATGAGTAGCATAGTTCCCTTCATGAGGTCGTAGTTGTCTTTAAAGGTAAGCTACGACTCTGCCCTCTTGCATCAGAACACTCCCCAGTCCGGTTCATGAGGCATCACAATATATCACAAATTCCTTGTGAATAGCAGGTGTGGCCAGAATTGGGGCGATGGTGAATCTCTTCTTCAGCTCCTGGAAGCTTTCTTCGCACTTCGGCTTCCATTCAGACTTCTTGTCCTTCTTCAAGAGCTGGGTCATGGGCCAGGCAATGCTTGAGAATCCTTCAATGAACTTGTGGTAATATCCCATCACTCCGAGGAAGGTTCTGGCTTCTTTCACATTGCTCGGGGTTTTCCATTCAGTCACGGCATGAATCCTTCGGTAGTCAATTTATGACCCAAGAATCCAACTTCATGCAGCAAAAATTCACACTTGCTGAACTTGGCGTACAGTTGGTGCTCTCAAAGCTTGTCTAGGACCATCCTTAGGTGTTGCTTATGCTCTTCTTCAGAATTGGAAAAGATGAGTATGTCATCAATAAAGATGACAACAAACTTGTCTAGGTACTCCATGAAAACTTTGTTCATGAGGTACATGAAGTAGGCAGGGGCATTGGTTAAACCAAATGACATGACCGTGTACTCATACATGCCATATAGAGTTACAAATGTGGTCTTCAGAATATCTTGGGGTATGATCTTCATCTGATAGTACCCAGACCTGAGATCAATCTTGGAAAACACCTTGGCACCATTCAGCTGATCAAACAAGTCTTCAATCTTGGGGAGCGGATACTTGTTCTTGATTGTGATTTCATTAAGGGAACGATAGTGAACACATAACCCGATGGTACTGTCCCTCTTTTCCACAAATAGAATAGGTGATCCCCAAGGTGAGGCACCAGGGCGGATGAATCCTTTCCTTAGCTGCTCAGCTAGTTGCTTCTTCAATTTTGCTAACTCCTCCGATCCCATTTTATAAGGCTTCTTATAGATGGTTCCTGCTCCGGGCATGAGCTCGAGGATGATCTCAATGTCACAGTCAGTAGGCATTCCTGTTAGCTCATCAGGAAAGACATCGGGGTACTCGCATAATACTGACACTTGCTCCAATCCAACTTCAGTCAGACAGTTGACTTGGGTGACTTGAGCAGAAGAGGAGTTGGAAGCAAACTTAACTTCAAATCCTTGGTGATTGGTCACAGTGACAGTCCAGTTGGCACAATCTAACAAGCCTTGGTGCTTGACGAGACAATCCATTCCTAAGATCACATCCAAGCCTTGTGATCTTAATATGATAAGGTCTGCTAGGAAATCTACCCCGTTAATGACGATTCTGACTCACTCACAGCCTATCTTGGCTCTCATCTCTGCTCCGGGGGTTTGTACCACAATCGGATTATTCAGGAGTGTAGGGGTCATGACACTTTTTAATGCAAACTTTTGGGTGACAAATGAATGCGTCGCTCCAGAATCAAACAAGACAGTTGCAGGTGCTGAGTTGACAAAGAACATACCCAACACGACTTCCGGGTCTTCCCAAGCTTCTTCTGCAGTGACGTGATTCACACACCCCTTGCCATTGTTGGGCGGGTTGCAGGGAGCTTGGTTCCTTGGTGGCATTCCGTGGCCTTGTCCTGGGTTCTGCGCATTGGGGCCCGGGGCATCGGGCTTCTTGTTGGGGCACATCCTGGAGATATGCCCTCGCTGACCACATCCAAAGCAAGTGACTTGGTTGGAGTTGTTGCTCTTGCCGCTGTTGTTATTGGGGTTGTTGTAGGCTATCCTGGGGTTGGCATACTGCTGACACTGATAGTTGGTGCGGGGTGCAGGGGCTCTTGGCTGCTGATAGGTTGGCCTGACCGAGGCTGGCTGCCACGGGCGAGGCTTTTGGGTTCTAGAGCTGTCGATGCTGATCATCTTGCGCTTATGAGTATCATCCAAGCACGTCGCTTGTCGTCAAGCATGAGTGCCTTGTTCACTAGATCAGGAAAGGTTGGGCAGTCACACACAACAAGGGAGTACTGCAGAGTCTGGTTAAGGCCTTCCATGAAGGGCTCTCTTTTGGCAGCATCAGTGTTGACATCTTCAGGAGCATACCTTGACAGAACACTGAACTTCTACATGTACTCCTTGATAGTGCTACTTCCTTGCTTCTGGGCTCGGAACTCACAGTTCTTGATGGCCATGATTCCGAAAGGAATATGGGCCTTGCGGAATTCTGCATTGAAGTCATTCCAAGCGATGTTTTGCCCAGCATGCATGACCTTGAATCCATCCCACCAAGCTCTGGCAGTTCCCCCCGAGACAGTGAGCAGCATATGCCACCTTCTCACGGTCTTCTGTGCAGCCGACTACTTCCAACAGATCCTCAATGGTGCGGACCCAGTAGTCTGCATCGAGGGGTTCAGCAGCCTCGATGAAGGTGGGTGGTGCATGCGTCTTGAACTCCGCCAACATGGAACATCCATTGTCGTTCCCCGCCTGCTGCCGGTTGTTGGTGACAGCTTGAGCAATCATCTGGAGGGATGGAGTGTTGGCTTGGCATTCCTCTCAGAAAGCTTGGAGAAGCTGAGCCATGTCCATATTCGGAGGCGGTGGCAGTGGTGGCTCTTGTCCTTGGGTTTGGTCCTGGCTGACTTCTCCTTGGGTGGATCCTCCGGCTTCTTGCTGCTGGGTAGAGGTACCAATACGAGATACAACAGGCATCCTATTGGAGCGGTCAAGGTCTCATGATTGGGAAAGATGAGGGAAAGCAATATAGATGGGATGCCTAGTAAGGGGGTCGGTATGACACAAGTTGATGTTATGCGGGGCCCAAAAGGGGAAAAACACATTCATTAAAATCCAAATGGGTGATGTAGTCGTTTACAAGTTCTCGAAGGAAAGTACGACGTCCATCAAACACATCAAAAGAAAACACAACACTACATGGTTTCATATGAACCATTACAAGGACTCGACTTCGCATAGGGGATACATGACCTATCCTACCGTAGGGGTTACGAACTGGCATACCCGAGTTGCAAATGATGCCTAAGTGGTGGAATGCTCGGTCGCGTAGTCTGGCCCTTCTGGGTCTTCCTACTCATCTTCAGCACCTTGACTCTCCTCTTCGCTTGAAGTGGGGAGTGGAGGAGCTCAACACGGCATTGCTTTGCCAGTGGTGTGAAGAGCTTGCGGTAATCCCTTGCGCTCATGCGGTGTTGCTGTGGGGGCCCTCCATTCTTGGGGTTCTTCCGCCTCGGTAGGCAATTGCGGGCTGTCCAGGGGGAGAACCTTCTTTCTTGATCCTATACGTCTTCCCTTGTGCTTGGCAAAGAAGTGCCTTGGTCTCATGTAGTTCCTTTCGGAGCTCCATTAATTCTGAGGCCAAGTGTTGTGCCAAGCTATCGGCACAGAGGCTGAAGTAGGTCTGGAATCAGAGTGGAAGTCCTTCCTCCAATAGTGGAGCCGGTGCACTGCTCTCGTCCTCACCCTCCTTCGATAAGGCAAGAAGCGGGTTGCTATCTCGTCTTCCATCTCTGGAAGAAGGTCTCGGAGGCGGGTGAGTGCCTTGAGGGTTGCCGTCTCGACAGCAAGAACCAGTGTTGCCATCTGGGGTCCCTCGAAGAACAGCTTGTGGGAGAGTCATTAGCTGTCGCGATCACTTCCACATGATACTCCATCTCGGTGTCATTGATCCAATGCTCATGGTTGGTGAAAATGGGGGCTCGGTGAAACTGACACTTCTTGAGGCTATCCTCGAGAAGCACGGGAAATCCGATGGTGAGGAAGTCTTCGGGTACGGCAGCCATCTACAAAGGTTGAATGGGAGAGGTCAATATGGAAATATATCTTGGGTTTGGTAAGCTTAGAAAACAAGAGGAGTATAGAGGGCTTGCAAAACTGGTTTTGTCTAACCAATGCCCATGCTAACTAAGGCTTCCTACAGTCAGGATGGCTTTGATACCAGCTCTGTGGGGACCCCAACTCATAAGTCGTGATCACCGAATGCACGCTTATAGTGATCCCAGATATCAATGCTCATTGAACACACAAAAGCTGGATAACAAGAGTCTTACATCCATACATACCGTATTACACAAATTATGACCATTATGGTCATGTCTTACATAGGTAACGCCTCAAGGGCTGAATACCAAATAAACTTAAGCAGCAGAAATCTTCGTAGATAAGTAGAACCCATGCCATTTGCCTTACAGGCATTCTGACTGGGAAAATGTCCTAGTTTGCATGTTTGTCTCCAAAGAATTCTTCTTCGATCTCCTATTCTTCCACTACAAAAAAAGGACAGTTCTGTGATGATACGTGTTTGTCACAGTAGGTCACGTTTTCTGTAATGCATGTACATCCATGACAAATTTATGGCAGAATCAAGATAGTCATACCTGTGTTGTCGTAGAAGTGTTCCATGACATTACCAAAATTATCATCACGGAAGTGTCCACTTCCATGACGATAAATCGTGCGTCATGGAAGTGCTTTCGACAAGGGTGACCAACATGTGGCATCCACCGTAACGGAACACCGTTAAGCTATCGGGTCCGGTTTTGGATCCGATAACCCGCTAACAACCCAGACCAATGAGGATTTTCCACGTGTAAAATTCTCATTGGCCAGAGGAAACACGTGTTGGCTCATTGTTGGGATAGATGTCATCCATTCATTGGACATGAGGCGCCTACGATACATCGACACATGGCATGGCCCAACAGAGGCCCATTCCGGTTGAAAAGGCCAGCCCGTTTGACTTTGTCAAAAGGTAACGGGCCGGCCCGGGGAAAGCCTGTTAACGACTTGTTCGTATATAGCTCATTTACGGCCTGCTAACTCATGACCCGTTACGGCCTATCCGAATTAAGCCCAGTAGCTCCATCTCGGCCTTCCATCTGACCCCTTACAGACTATCCGAATTAAACCCGTTGTAACTTCCGGCCCATGTATGGCCCATGATGTCTTTCGGCCCATACGAGACCATTTGTAACTCTTGGCTCATTAATGGCCCGTGGTGAATATGGCCCGCAATGAACAGTGTACCCCTTTATACCCATTAATGGCACATTATTCCATTGGGCCATTTCCAACCCGTGTTATCTTTCGGCCTTCTCAGGGATCATTTATTCTTGGGCTCATTTCCAGCATTCGGTTACTTACGGCCCGTCATTGGCCTTTTCTTCGTATGGGCCAAATTCAGGGTCGTTTTCATAACGTCATCAAATATGGCCGATTAACGACGGCCTGTTATTGTCGGCACGTGAACGGACAATTCCAAATCTAGCCCGTTACGGCCCATAATGCGGTCTGTTATTGGCCCATGTTTTGCCTATCGATCATACGGCATGTAGAAGGCCCATTGATGCTATGGCCCATAGAAGGCCCATTCTTTCTACGGCCCTAAGAAGGACCATTGTTTCAACGGCCCGTAGGAGGCCCATGGTAACTACAGTAAATATGTAGCCCATGGTTATTGTGGCCTAGTTTTAAAAAATAGGTTATTGCGGCCACTAGCAAACCGCGAAAAAGAACAGCACTGACTACAAGCAAACAAATAAACAAGACAACAAGTAAATAAATAAGGAAGCAACTTACGCTAGGCTATCACGGCTATTACACATATTACATCCACTGGGTATCAAAGTTCGCCACCAGTACAATTATAGGGAACAAAGCAGCATATCATATACACTGGTTGTCAAAGTTGGCGACCAGTGTAAATAAACGCCGCAGCAAAACAAGTCCAGAATTGAAGCCACTTCAGAAGATCTCAAGAAATAATATCCTGGGTACCCATATTGCTAGCAAGATGCTTAGCAAGCTTATTAACTTTCTCTTGTTTGGCGCTTAAATCCTCCAGCGCTTACTGTTCTCCAATATTTTGTCCGCATTCTAAAAGAGAAACAAGCAGACACATCACAAGTTTACAATGTTGTATATGAAACGGATTTCAGTAAATCAGTTTAGTAGTAAAGTGCATAGGATACCAGCATGAAACAAACATATATCTATGTACCATGGTCACTTTATGGTCTATATCATTCTAGTTTTTGTTGCCAAATCAAGATAGAGACACAATTAAAATAATATTTGTTCAAGACAAAGCAGAATAGAAAAAATTATAAATGTGGGAAACTATAGAGCAATAACAACACTTGTAATGTGCATGACATGAGAACATAACTTTTTATTCAATTGAAACTGAAATCAACATAGAGCAAGTTACAACAGCAAACCAGTTAAGGAACCAGGTTTAAAACATACCTGTTGCGCCATTGGAGTTTCAATTCCATCCTTCAAATTTGAAAATAGTTGGTCTGAGTAAATACAGTGATGCAAGAGCAAAGGAGTATGAACCATAGCTACAGAACCTGACCCGAGAACAATTCTTCTTCTCCTTTAAGCGTTGAGTTGGGATTCGGAGTGGTGGTCCTCGTGCTTTGGGCACTGCAGTTCCCTTACTAACTGCTCGTGTTTGGGTGCTCTGTGGTGGAGACGGTGCTGTGTCAACTGGAACTGGGTTACTATCTGCTGGGGTTGGGGTTAGAATGGGTGTAGCTGGTTCTCTGTCCAACTGGGTAGGGGTATAGTCTGCGAGAGTCTAGGTTATGTGTGGTGGGGCCGGTTCTTGGGCAAGTACAACCATGGTTCTATCTGCATCAACTAGTAGCAATATCTTTTTTGAAGACCGTGTTGTTACTCCCGTAGACACTGCCATCACCCTCTCCAATTCAAATGGCTGATAAACAAGAAAAGTAATTAAATGTACATACATTGTATGGTTGACAGGTGCAATGGATAGTGGGGAATAAAAGAGGGCATGAAATAATTCACATTTATGTTGTCTAACCAAACATGATAGCATGACACAATTTCAGATATATGATGGCTAACTAAACATGATAGCATGACATAATTTCACATTATGATGGCTAACTAAAAAAGATGGAAAGACATAGTTCAAAATATGCTGACTATGTAAACATGATGACATGATATAACTATATAATGTGTTTATTAAATAGGTTGGCATGCCATAATTCACATACATGCCACCTATGGAAACATGATAGCATGATATAATTCCCGTATAGAATGACATAATTCAAAATATGATGACTATAAACACTAAACAGGATGAGATGATATAACTATATGATATCTTTATTAAATGGGTTGCCATGCCACAATTCAGATAGATGTTGTGTATGTAAACATGATGGCATGATATAATTCCAATATATGATTTATGTAGTAAGCAAGTAAGCAGATAGCAATCCATATATGATGTAAAAACTAAGCAATGCAAGACAACATGCATGACATGGGTAATATAACCCTGCCAAGTTTCAGCGTAGACCTCAGGGGGGAAATATGACTGGTCATCGGTCTCTGAATCCTCTTCTGAGGAGCTCTCTGTATCCAGCAAGATGTTTGCTTTAGCAGGTAGCATTGACTGCTCTGAATACCTTGTTTTCAATCCACATACTTCCATCACCGCTTCAAATGGCTGATCCACATGAAGAGTAGTTGAATATACAAACGTTGTCAACAAAATGGAACACGTAATACAAAAAAATGATATCATGATATAATTCACATACATGATGATTGGTTCAAGAGCATGGCATGGAATAATTCACATATATAATGCCTTTGCAACATGATAGCATTGCATAATTCACATATATAATGTCTTGCAACAAGATGGCAATGCATAATTCACATAAATGGTAATTAGACACTAAACAGGTGGCATTCACACAAAGCATGTCTAAACTAATCAAATGTCGTAGCAATGCAAGACACCGTACACACAATATGAGCAACATAACCCTGCCAAGTTAGAGCATGCACCTCGGGGGGGGGGGTGGAATAGGACTGGTCATCTGTCTCTGAATCCTCCTCTGAGGAGCGATCCGTAACCAGCGAGATATGTGCTTCGTAAGATAGCATAGTCTGCTTTGAAGAGCTTGTTCTCACTCCAGAATTTTCCATCACCGTGTCAAATAGCTGATGCACACGAAGAGTAGTTGAATGTACTAACATTGTTGACAAATGTAATACATAACGGAAAAATAGGATGGCCTGATATAATTCACATATAAGATGACTGACTAAGCAGGATGGCATTGCCAAATTCACATATATGATGCCTGGCTAAACAAGATGGCGTTGCATAATTCACATAAACGATGAATAAACTAAACAGATGGCGTTCACACAAATCATGTCTAAACTAAGAAGTTGACATATTTGATGTATAAAGTAAGCAATGCAAGGCACCATATGCATGATATAACCAACATCAGCATGCCAAGTTAGAGCGAAGACCCCAGGGGGTAAATAGGAGTGGTCTTCTACTTCTGAATCCCCCTCAAAACAGATATCTTCCTCTCGATTACAATCCGAAATGGGTGGAGGGGGGGGGGCTGCCTTTGCGCCTACCATGGAGTGACGTCTGCATGAAATTTTATTGTCATGCAAGGGTCGCTCTTTTGCTCTACATGTTCAGTTCCATTGTGTAAAATAACTGACATGCATAGGAAGAAAACATAGTGAGATTATGTAAGGAGTGCATGCAGAAATTCTAAGTGACGGTAGCAACCTGTGGATAGACCCAAAACCAATGATAGCACGCAGATAATGGCTTCAGTCAAAAAATACAGATAATGGCTTCTTTACTGTTTGTTTCCCACCCAACATGGAACTCATAGTAGACACAAGAGATTAACCAGATAGTAGATAGATACTATTGATTGCAGCCCCATATATACCCCACAACCATTTAAAAACTCAAGTTTGACCATTAGTTTGGAGCTGAGTCTAATCAGTGAACATGACGATAAAGTAGCATGTAATATTAAGCAATGCATAACATAAGCAGACACGAAATAGTGCGGCCTCTCTTGCGGACCCGTGTAGTCCTCGAGGTCATCTGCTCGGTTGATGATGGTAATGCAGTTCTCATGGCTGTCGACGGCGGGGAAGAAGATCTGAGGCGGCAAAAGATAGTCTGGAGGCCAGATCCCTGCTGTGGTCTTCTATGGTTGGAGCAGCTGAGCTTGGGTGGACGACGGCGCAGCAGGAGCGGGACAAACAACACAAGGTTTTCTTTGACAACTATATATAAGAGAAGTAATTCTGTAAGGGCTTGTTTGAATTGGAGGATTCTAACAATGCAGGGATAGGAAATACACAGCAATAGGGAAATAATACATATCGATGTATGCGGTCCGATGAGTATTGAGGCTCGCGACGGGTATCATTATTTTCTAACCTTCACAGGTGATTTGAGCAGATATGGGTATATCTACTTGATGAAACACAAGTCTGAAACATTTGAAAAGTTTACAGAATTTCAGAGTGAAGTGGAGAATCATCGTAACAAGAAAATAAAGTTTCTTCAATCTGATCACGGAGGCAAATATTTGAGTTACGAGTTTGGCCTTCATTTAAAACAATGTGGAATAGTTTCACAACTCACGCCACCTAGAACACCACAACATAATGGTGTGTCCGAACGTTGTAACCGTACTTTATTAGATATGGTGCAATCTACGATGTCTCTTACCGATTTACCACTATCGTTTTGGGGTTATGCATTAGAGACAACTGCATTCATGTTAAATAGGGCACCGTCTAAATCCGTTGAGACAACACCGTATGAACTATTGTTTAGCAAGAAACTTAAGTTGTTGTTTCTTACAGTTTGGGGTTGCGATGCTTATGTGAAAAAGCTTCATCCTGATAAGCTCGAACCCAAATCAGAGAAGTGCGTCTTCATAGGATACCCAAAAGATATTGTTGGGTACACCTTCTATCTCAGATCTGAAGGCAAGATCTTTGTTGCTAAGAATGGATCCTTTCTAGAGAAGGAGTTTCTCTTGAAAGAAGTGAGTGGGAGGAAAGTAGAACTTGATGAGGTAATTGTACCTTCTCTCCAATTGGAAGTAGCTCATCACAGAAAACCGTTCCCGTCACTAGTAGAAAACGGGCCTATTGTCCCGGTTTGTAAGGGCCTTTTGTCCCGGTTCCTGAACCAGGACTAAAGGGACGTTACTAATGCCCTCACCCTTTAGTCTGGTTCAAACCAGAACCAGGACAGATGGGCCTCCACGTGGAGTGTGCGCCGAGCCCAGGCAGGAGGGCCTTTGGTCCCGGTTGGTGGCACCAACCGGGACCAATAGACCTCCACGCGCCAGCATTTATGTGGCTGGGGTTTTTGGTTTTTCTGAAGGGGGGGGGGTTGGTGGTTTTGGGGGGTTAATTTAGGTATTTCATATATTGTGTTAGATAGCTAATTAATAGAGAGAAGTGTCCTCTCTTATGTCCGTGCTTGGTTGACGCTACGTACTATACATACATATAGAGAGGACTAGGCACACTAGCTAGCTAGTAAGCAAACGAAGGAAACAACAGATCGTCATGAACATATATGCATACAGAGAGAAGTGATATCGACCACCTCTCCTTCTCCGGGAGATTGGTCGAACAACAAGTTCTCGTATATCTATCGTCCGACACTACCGGATACATATATACAATAATTATCTTTTACCAATATAATCTCCTAAACTATGGACGCATGGTTCACATAGTATTCTCCGTCTTCAGCGATCACGTGGTCAAGAAAGAATGCCGCCAATTCCTCTTGAATTGCTCGCATGCGATCTGGTTTTAGGAGTTCATCCCGCTGCCGAAACATCTAATTTGAAGAAGGGGGTCAATACATATATATATGAATGAATGAAACTCAACACAAATGAAGGTAATAAACAAAAATTGTGAATATTATTTCTTACGCACTTCATATTGTTCGTCAGAGTACCCGCCCCGCTCACAGGTCGTGTGGCGGATGGACTCGGAAATGTAGTATCCACAGAAATCATTCCCTTGTTCCTGCCACAACCACTTTACAAGAAATAGAGGTCAATCAAACAGATAAGCAAGAATGCCTAATGGTATTGATGAAACTAGCGCTTGAATCAATAGCTAGGAGACGCGCGGAACATGGTACTATAGTACTTACTTCCGGGTATCTAAATTCCAGCTCCTTCGGCAGTCCCGGGGATTGTGTGGTGAATTTTCTCCAAACCCTGCCAGACAAAAGAAAACAATTACTTGATATTAGGAAATGAACAAATTTGCTGATATGGTGGATAATGATCGATTTAACTGACTTCTCGAGGATTGCAGTCATGTTCGCATACTCCTGGGGATCTTTTCGTCTCGAGTCCAAGACAGTTACTACTCCTTGCTAAAGCCTAATCTCCAGGAGAATATAGTGGAAACTGTGCACGCATGCATAACTCATCAATTACATTACTATAACATGGACTAATATATAAGGGAAACCGAATATGCACAAGGCAACACTCACTTGAAGTTGTAAGGAAAGAGTATTATATATTTGTGTTCATTTATTTTGAATGATCGTAGCAAGCTGGCCTCGATTTCTGCGGCATGATCTTTAACCTGAACTGCATCTATGAGATTTGTGTTAATGAACCCAATATCACCGATTTGTCTTTTCTTCAATTCGGCGATTTTCAATCTGCATAATATAGTGAGGATAATTATAAATACATGCAATGAAAGAGCTGAGCTATATAGAGAGACTTAATGACAGAAGTAGTAGTACTTACAGACAGTAGCAGGTGACTGTTGCTTTATCGAGGGCCAATTGATTGAAAAACTGATAGAACTCCTCAAATGGAATAGGCAACATATCAATTCCAACAAGGTCATGCTCCGGTTTAACTCTCGCATACAAAGTACTCCTCCCCCAGACTCTCTGCACATTTTCAAGTACCAATCATGCAATCTTCGCATCATCATTGATAGAGATCTTTCATCTTTGACGAGAGGCTTCCTGTACTCGTATATGTGTATCTGCACGTCCAGGAAATCATAATGTACATCGTCGGGCAGGTAATCGTCAAGATTGCTATAACCGGGCACCATCCTCGGATCGACGCTAGGCACCTTGAGCGGGGGGCACGATTGATTCCCTTGTTCGCCGAGTTGGGCAATTTGTTTCCCAGCTGCTCGTCGTTCTTTCAACCTTTGATCATTGACTGTATTTCCCGACCGCTCCGCTTCGGCCCATGTCTTTGCAATAATGCGCTCATAGTTGCCTTTCGGCGGAGACTTGGGTGGTTTTGCCAGGGCAGCCAGAGTGCGCTTCGCTTTCACCGGATCTACCTTTTTCTCCGGAGGTGGATGTCTCTTTGCTTTCAACCCTTGAAACCATTCCTTCGCTTCGGTTCGCGCGATCTTCGCATTCTCCTCCGGGCTCATCTCGTATGGTAACTTCTCTGGAGTCTTCAGAGAAGGACCGAATCTGTATGTCCTCCCGCCTCTGGCTGTACTGCTAGACGCCGGCAGAGCAGACGGAGCGGCAGTCTTCTTGACTTGCTTACGAGGCGGAGGAGAAGGACTACGACGCGCCAGAGCAGCTGCCGGAGCGGCGGCGGGTCTCTTCCGCCCTTGCTGACGAGGCGGAGAAGGAGTAGGCTGGCTGCTCGGGCGCGCCGGCGCAGGCGGAGAAGGAGGCGGAGTGCCGCCACGCGCCGGAGAAGGAGCCGGCCGAGGGCCCTGATCGTCACTCGTCGGAGGAGGAGGCGGTGGAGGAGGCGGAGTGCCCTGACTCACCGGAGGAGGAGGAGGAGGCGGAGGCGTCTAGTTTGGAAGGTTGATGAGCTCCTTCCGCCATAGGCATGGAGTCTTCAGAGCAGAACCCAGCCAAGTCTCCCCTTCTCCGGTAGGGTGGTCCAGCGGAAGGTCCTCAAATCCCTCCGTTATTTCATCCACCATCACCTTAGCATATCCTTCTGGAATCGGCTGGCAGTTAAAAGTTGCGTCGGGTTCATTAGGAAAAACAGAGCCAACAGCCGCCTTGACCTTCATATTCATCCATTGCGTCATAAGGTGGCAATTGAGCCTCCGTGATAGCATCCACGGGATAGCTGGCAGGAGCCGTCAAGACAAGCTCCGGCTGAAGCAGCTCGGTGGAAGCCACGCTGCTTCTCCGCTGAGATGGCGGGGTAGCTTCAGGGGAAGCTTCGACAGTTCGTTTGCTGCGATTTGCTTCTCGTTCCTCTATCCTGAGTACCCTTGCGTTAAGCGCCTGTAGTTCGGACTGCTGCACTTTCTTCCTCCTCTCCTGGCTTTTGTAACTGCCTGTGTCCGGAAACCCAGCCCTCCACGGAATGGAGCCTGGCGTGCCTCGTGTCCGTCCAGGGTGCTCAGGATTCCCGAGGGCCTTTGTGAGCTCGTCGTTCTCTCTGTCTGGATGGAACGTCCCTTGCTGCGCTGCATTGATATAGTACCGAAGCTTCTTCAAGGGTATGTCAAGTTGCTCGTCCGTCCAAATGCAGTTCCCTGTTACAGGGTCCAAGGTTCCGCCAGCCCTGAAGAACCAAGTCCGACAACGGTCTGGCCAGTTCATTGTCTCTGGTTCGATCCCTTTTTCAAGCAGATCATTCTCAGCCTTGGCATAATTAGGCCGGGCTACGAGGTAGCCACCTGACCCCGTGCGATGGTGAAGCTTCTTCTTCGCAGCATTTTTCTTGTTTGTCGCCGACATCTTCTTACTCTTTTCTGATGTCTTGTGGGCCACAAATGCAGGCCAGTCATCTCTGATCTTCTCATATATGCCCTTGAATTCTGGTGTCTCTTCTTTCTCGAGAAACCTATTCAGGTCTTTCTTCCACCTCCTGAATAGGTCTGCCATCCTCTTTAGAGCAAAAGACTTGATTAATTGCTCTTTAACTGGCTTCTCCGGATCATCCTCTGGCGGTAGTGTGAAATTTGTCTTTAGCTCAGTCCAAAGATCATTTTTCTGCATATCATTGACGTAAGACACCTCAAGGTCTTCTGTAGCCGGCTTAAACCATTGTTGGATGCTGATCGGGATCTTGTCCCTAACCAGAACCCCGCACTGAGCAACAAATGCCTTCTTTGTTCGTATGGGTTCAATAGGTTGGCCGTCGGGCGTGATTGGTATGATCTCAAACCTTTCATCCGAGCTCAACTTTTTCTTTGGGCCTCGTCCCACCAACCGGGACCAAAAGGTCCAGACGAACCGGGACCAATGGCCCACGTCGCCCGGCCGGACCCCTGGGCTCACGAACCAGGTCCAATGCCCCCATTGGTCCCGGTTCTAGACTGAACCAGGACTAATGAGCTGACTCGGCCTGGACCGTTGCCCCCTTTTCTACTAGTGTGTGATGCCTGCACCAACTCGTGAGGAAGCTAATGATAATGATCATGAAACTTCGGATCAAGTTACTACCGAACCTCATAGGTCAACCAGAGCATGTTCCGCAGCAGAGAGGTATGGTAATCCTGTTCTGGAAGTCATGTTACTAGACCATGATGAACCTATGAACTACGAGGAAGCGATGATGAGCATAGATTCCGATAAATGGCTTGAGGCCATGAAATCTGAGATAGGATCCATGTATGAGAACAAAGTATGGTCTTTGATTGACTTGCCCGATGATCGGCGAGCCATCGAGAATAAATGGATCTTCAAGAGGAAGACAGACGCTGATAGTAGTGTTACTATCTACAAAGCTCAAATTGTCGCAAAAGGTTTTCGACAAGTTCAAGGGTGTTGACTACGATAAGATTTATCACTCATATCGATGCTTAAAGTCTGTCTGAATCATGTTAGCAATTGCCGCATTTTATGAAATCTGGCAAATGGATGTCAAAACTGCATTCCTTAATGGATTTATTAAAGAAGAGTTGTATATGATGCAACCAGAAGGTTTTCTCAATCTTAAAGGTGCTAACAAAGTGTGCAAGCTCCAGCGATCCATCTATGGACTCGTGCAATCATCTCAGAGTTAGAATATATGCTTTGATGAGTTGTTCAAAGCATATAGTTTTTTATAGATTTGCGGTGAAGCCTGTATTTACAAGAAAGTGAGTGGGAGCACTACAGCCTTTCTGATAAGAATATGTGAATGACATATTGTTGATCGGAAATGATGTAGAATTTTCTGGAAAGCATAAAGGAGTGTTTGAGAGGAGTGTTTCAAAGAAAGACCTCGGTGAAGCTACTTACATATTAGGCATCAAGTTCTATAAAGATAGACCAAGATGCGTGATAAGACTTTTGATGAGTACGTACCTTGATAAGATTTTGAAGGAGTTCAGAATGGATCAGTCAAAGAAGGAGTTCTTGCCTGAGTTGTAAGGTATGAAGTTGAGTAAGACTCAAATCCCGACCACGACAGAAGATAGAGAGAGAATGAAAGTCATTCCCTATGCCTCAGCCATAGGTTCTATAAAGTATGTTATGTTGTGTACAGACCTATTGTGTACCTTGCCATGAGTTTGGAAAGGGGGTACGATAGTGATCCAGGAGTGGATCACTGGACAACATTCAAAGTTATCCTTAGTTACCTAAGAGGACTAAGGAAATATTTATCGGTTATGGAGGTAATAAAGAGTTCGTCGTAAAGAGTTACGTCGATGCAAGCTTTTATATCGATCCAGATGACTCTGAGTCTCAATCTTGATACATATTGAAAGTGGGAGCAATTAGCTAGAGTAGCTCCATGCAGAGCATTGTAGACACAGAAAATTTGCAAAATACATATGGCTCTGAATGTGACATACCCGTTGACTAAAGTTCTCTCACAAGCAAAACATGATCACACCTTAGTACTCTTTGGGTGTTAATCACATAGCAATGTGAACTGGATTATTGACACTAGTAAACCCTTTGGGTGTTATTCACACGGCGATGTGAACTAATCACATAAAGATGTGAACTATTGGTATTAAATCACATGACGATGTGAACTACATTATTGACTCTAGTGCAAGTGGGAGACTGGAGGAAATATGCCCTAGAGGCAATAATAAAGTTGTTATATATATTTCCTTATATCATGATAAATGTTTATTATTCATGCTAAAATTGTATTAACCGGAAACTTGATACATGTGTGGATACATAGACAAAACACAGTGTCCCTAGTATGCCTCTACTATACTAGCTCGTTAATCAAAGATGGTTAAGTTTCCTAACCATAGACATATGTTGTCATTCGATGAATGAGATCACAACATTAGGAGAATGATGCGATGGACAAGACCCATCCATTAGCTTAGCATAATGATCCTTAAGTTTTATTGCTATTGCTTTCTTCATGACTTATACATATTCCTTTGGATATGATATTATGCAACTCCTGATAGAGGCGGGATGTCCTGGTCTTTCGATGAGATGATAACTATTGATTTGGTGGAGATTGACTTTGACGATCCGACTACAGACATGCACAATGTTGCGCCTTAGCAATCGCTAAACCAACTCCGAGAGGTTATTGACCACGCCGGAGCACGATCAACCTGACCACAAAGGTCAATTTCTGCAAACAATCGAAGAACAAGCAAGAATATGATAAACCAATCTGAATATTGTGAATATATATGAAGTATTGATAAAGAAGGGGATCCGTAAGCGGTCTTGGCCTGGTTGTTGGACAGAAACGAAGTACACGAAGTTGCAATGGCTAACTTTTAACTAAACAAATCCCAAGGAAAAAGCTACTAGATGGATCTACTTATATAGGAGCAAGGGGTGGCGGCCAAGGAGGTGGGAGGACGTCCCAAGGCATCCTAAAACCAACCCTAGGTCGTACAAGGCTCATGGGCCCAAGTGGAGGTGATGCAACACCTTTGGACTTGTAGTTTGACTCGGATTCTGCTGCAACGTCAGATTGTTTCATCCATAACTGAACCCTACGGTCAAATTTGAAGGTGAATCTAGTTGTGTTTGAAAGTGCACGAAATCTACTTTCCAACAAAAAAGAATCACCCAATTTGGAGTCCGTATGAAAGAGTTATTGGCGTTTTGTGTCAGGTATGTCTGTGGAGTCCGAATCTGAATCAAGAATGTGAGAGACTTGGACTCTATCTTCTCTTGGCCCAAAAGGGACGTGAGAGGACTTTTTGAATAGCACATAAACTTCTATTTTTCCCTTATATTCATATGTGGATTGTACAAATGTCCCATACACCTGCAATTAGACATGGCACAAAAGTCTGTGAAGTATTTTTGTCCTAGATGACATAAATAAATTATTGCATAGTTTGCATTAGAAATCATCTCACAAATATACATGTATGCAATATTTTTGGTCGTATCCAAGGTAGTCATGTCCTCATCAGTTGCTACCACTTGATAGAGGCGGGATGTCCCGATCTTTCGATGAGATGATAACTATCGATTTGGTGGAGATGGCTTTGACGATCCGACTACAAATGTGCACGATGTTGCACCTTAGCAATCGCTAAACCAACTCCGAGAGGTTATTGACCATGCCGGAGCATGATCAACCTGACCATGAAGGTCAAATTCTGCAAGCAATCGAAGAACAAGCAAGAATATGATAAATCAATCTGAATATTGCGAATATATATGAAGTATTGATAAAGGTGAGGATCTGTGCGCGGTCTTGGCCTGGTCGTTGGACACAAACGAAGTAAACGAAGCTGCAATGGCTAACTTTTAATTAAACAATTCCAAAGGAAAAATCTACTAGCTACTTCTATAGGAGCAAAGAGTGGTGGCCAAGGAGGTGGGAGGACTTCCCAAGGCATCCTAAAACCAACCCTAGGTCGTACAAGGCTCATGGGCCTACGTGGAGGTGATGCAACATCTTTGGACTTGTAGTTCGACTGGATTCTGCTGCAACATCAGATTGTTTTGTCCATAACTCAATGCTCTAGACGAATTTGAAGGTAAATCCACTTGTGTTGAAAAGTGCACGAAATATACTTTCCAAAAAAAAGAATCACCCAATTTGGAGTCTGTATGAAAGAGTTATTGGCATTTGGAGTTAGGTATGTCTGTGCAGTTCGAATCTGAATCCAGAAATGAGAGACTTGGACTCTATCTTCTCTTAGCGCAAAAGTGACATGAGAGGACTTTTTGAATAGCACACAAACTTCTCTTTTTCCCTTATCTTCATATGTGGATTCGACAAATGTCCCATAAACCTACAATTAGACATGGCACAAAAGACTTTGAAGTATTTTTGTCCTAGATGACATAAATAAATTATTGCATAGTTTGCATTAGAAATCACCTCAAAAATATACATGTATGCAATATTTTTGGTCGTATCCAAGGTAGTCATGTCCTCATGAGTTGCTACCACTTCATAGAGGCGGGATGTCCCGATCTTTCGATGAGATGACAACTATCGATTTGGTGGAGACTGACTTTGATGATCCGACTACAAACATGCACGACGTTGTGCCTTAGCAATCGCTAAACCAACTCCGAGAGGTTATTGAGCACGCCGGAGCCCGATCAACCTGACCATGAAGGTCAATTTCTGCAAGCAATCAAAGAACAAGCAAGAATATGATAAAGCAATCTGAATATTGCGAATATATATGAAGTATTGATAAAGGTGAGGACCCGTAAGTGGTCTTGGCCTGATCGTTGGGCACCAACGAAGTACACGTAGTTGCAATGGCTAACTTTTAATTAAACAAATCCCAAGGAAAAAGCTACTAGATGGATCTACGTATATAGGAGCAAGGGGTGGAAGCCAAGGAGGTGGGAGCACGTCCCAAGGCATCCTAAAACCAACCCTAGGTCATACAAGGCTCATGTGCCTACGTGGAGGTGATACAGCACCTTTGTACTTGTAGTTTGACTCGGATTCTGCTGCAACATCAGATTGCTTCGTCCATAACTCAATGCTCCAGACGAATTTGAAGGCGAATCTAGTTGTGTTGGAAAGTGCACAAAATCTACTTTCCAACAAAAAAATAATCACCCATTTCGAAGTCCGTATGAAAGACTTATTGGCGTTTTGATTCAGGTATGTCTGTGTAGTCCGAATCTGAATCCAGAACATGAGAGACTTGGACTCTATCTTCTCTTGGCGAAAAAGTGACGTGAGAGGACTTTTTGAATAGCACATAAACTTCTCTTTTTCCCTTATCTTCATATGTGGATTCTACAAATGTCCCATACACCTGCAATTAGACATGGTACAAAAGTCTGTGAAGTATTTTTGTCCTAGATGACATAAATAAATTATTCCATAGTTTGCTCTAGAAATCACCTCACAAATATACATGTATGCAATATTTTTGGTCGTATCCAAGGTAGTCATGTCCTCATCAGTTGCTACCACTTGATAGAGGCGGGATGTCCCGATCTTTCGGTTAGATGATAACTATCGATTTGGTGGAGATGACTTTGATGATCCGACTACAAACATGCACGACGTTGTGCCTTAGCAGTTGCTAAACCAACTCCGAGAGGTTATTGACCACGCCGGAGCACGATCAACCTGACCACGAAGGTCAATTTCTGCAAGCAATCGAAGAACAAGAAAGAATATGACAATTTGAATATTGTGAATATATCTGAAGCATTGATAAAGGTGGGGATCCGTAAACGGTCTTGGCCTGGTCCTTGGACACAAATGAAGTACATGAAGTTGCAATGGCTAACTTTTAACTAAACAAATCCCAAGGAAAAAGCTACTAGATGGATCTACTTATATAGGAGCAAGGGGAGGCGGCCAAGGAGGTGGGAGGATGTCCCAAGGCATCCTAAAACCAACCCTAGGTCGTACAAGGCTCATGGGCCAAAGTGGAGGTGATGCAACACCTTTGGACTTGTAGTTTGAATCGGATTCTGCTACAACATCAGATTGTTTCATCCATAACTCAACGCTCCAGACGAATTTGAAGGTGAATCCAGTTGTGTTGGAAAGTGCACGAAATCTACTTTCCAACAAAAAAATAATCACCCAATTTGCAGTCCGTATGAAAGAGTTATTGGCGTTTTGTGTCAGGTATGTCTGTGCATTCCGAATCTGAATCCAGAATGTGAGAGACTTATACTCTATCTTCACTTGGCCCAAAAGTGACGTGAGAGGACTTTTTGAATAGCACAGAAACTTCTATTTTCCCCTTATCTTTATATGTGGATTGTACAAATGTTCCATACACCTGCAATTAGACATGGCACAAAAGTCTGTGAAGTATTTTTCTCCTAGATGACATAAATAAATTATTGCATAGTTTGCATTAGAAATCACCTCACAAATATAGATGTATGCAATATTTTTGGTCGTATCCAAGGTAGTCATGTCCTCATCAACTCCCTAATACCGGAGTTACTGTTCTGACCCTTAGTGCAAAGAAAATCCCGATTTGACCTCGTATCAAAATAAATTTCGTTTCTGACCTTTTTTCGTGACACCAAGGTCCCTGGCGTCTGGGTTACGAAGCAGACACCAGGGTCCCTGGCGTCTGGTCCCTGGCCCGCACTGCCCGCCTGCCCGTTGACCTGCTGACGTGGCAAAGGGGCCAGACGCCAGGGACCCTGGCGTCTGGCCCTGGTAGTTTTACACGAAGCGCGGGCCCAGCCCACCCATCCCCCCATCTCCAACCTCTCTCTGGCGGTGGCCGAACAAGAACAGAGGCTCTCGCCCCTCTTCTCCCTCACATCAAATCCCCCCTTGATCTACTCCATCCTCCACCCAAATTTGTGGATTTGAGGCCCCCAAGCACCCTTGAGGTATTCTCCCCCATTCCCTCCAATTTTTTTGATTAGAACATCTCTTTTTGGTTGCATTATTCATCATTGGGAGATGTTAGATGAGTACTTGTTGTTTTTGTTTTAGTAAATTTTCTGTAGTTGTTAGATGGTATAGTTGATTTGTAGATAGTAGATGATGTGTTGTTGAATATGTATGCAATTAGAAATTTTTTGGTTCATATGTAGATTATCCTATTTGCTTATTTTTTTTTGCAAAAGAGATGATGAAATTGATGGTTGTATGTGACATGATTTGTTCCACAAATTGGGTTGTATAAATTAGATGTTATGTATTTGCATATGTTTTGAATGTGAGTGTTTTAAGGGAGAGAGAGATGTTGCATATGATGAAATTGTGCATATGGTTATGTGACACCATATTGTTTGAGAATTTTATTTGATTGAAAGATGATGTGCATATATTTGAGAAGAATGATGTGGTCATATGGAAAAAAGAATGCATGACTTGGAGAAGAAAATTGTATTGTTTGATATTGTTCATGTATTCATAGATGTTTGTGATTTGTTTTGTAGGATGGCGGATGGTGATGGACCTTGGTATGACGGATTAATCGATGAGTGGGATAAGGAGCATCGTGCTCGTGCCATTGAGAATGGACAGGTAAGAAGCAAGAGTGGGTCAATTTTCGTTGTTTCTCATTTGTGTTCTTGTATTGATTATTAAAACATCACTTTACTTGCAGCAAGTAGTTGCTATGCGCATGAGGGGTCATTCCGCTGATGACTTTGATTACGCCCCGCGGTATGAGCCTTACATTCGGAGATTGGGTCTTCTCCCATTCATGTTGCAGTTTAAGCGACGCGCTCCGCCGGTGAACCACGCGGCGTTGACCGCACTTGTGGATCGTTGGAGGCCGGAGACTCACTCGTTCCACCTTCCATGTGGGGAGATGACGATGACCCTACAGGACATGGCTATGATAAGCGGCCTTCCTATCAACGGACAAGATGTTACCGGTCGTGTCAGCGTGGGTAATTGGCGAGAACGGACTACCGATTTAATTGGTGTTCAGCCCGAGGGCCGTCAGGAAGGCAAGGCCGATACCGCGAAAGTGAGGCATTCTTGGCTAAAAATGGTGAGAGGAAACACCAATCCGTGCCCTCAGGATGCCAATGACGTGGTTGTGCAGCAGTACGCGCGGGCCTATCTTTGGTATGTACTAACGAAGGTAGTCTTCTCAGATGCAACCGGGAACTCGGCCCTCTGGATGTTCTTGGAGCTACTCAATAACTGGGATACCCAGTATAGCTGGGGTTCGGCCGCACTAGCATATTTGTATCGTCAGGTAAGAGATATTTGCAACCATTTATCTTGCATTTGTCATGCGCCTCCATATCTAACATGTTTGTTTGATTGTAGCTTGACTTGGCGTGTCGGAGAAAGGGAGATACATCCTCATTGTCTGGGTTTGTTTGGAGCCTATCCGTGTGGATGTGGGAGCGGATCCCGGTTGGACGGCCCGATTTCAAGAACCCCCTCTTGGCAAACCCACGGGATAATCATGATGGCTTGCATGATGATGATCCATATCGGCGCCCTACGCTTGCTTACTATTGGGAACAAGTGACATTCTACACAGGAAGCTCGCATGTGCGATACAAGTGCTATATGAACGAGCTGGACACCTTGACTGCTGAGCAGGTTTTGAGAAGTTCGATGAGATAAAATTTAGTCAACAATAAAACTTATGTAGCTAACAATGTATCTCTTTGTTTTGCAGGTATATTGGTTGCCTTATGTGGAAGATCGTGACTTTCATCTTAATGAGATGTGCACGTGTGATAGCCATCTTTGGCGGGCAAGGTGCCCAATGATATGCTTCTTCGCAGTCGAGTGGCACTTTGTAGACCGTGTGGCAAGACAATTTGGAAAAAGACAAGGTATTCCAATTGAGGAGAGCAAGGAGGAAATGCAATCTCTGCATCGGTAAGCAAGCAGGCCTTGAGTATGTAGTAGAGCATTGAATAAGTCAATGTTTGCTAATGCTTTGTCCCGTGCATCATTTCTAGGTTCGATCGAAGGAACAATCAGGATATATCGGATTGGGCAAACAAACACCGTGCATGGATAGAAATTTGGAATCAAAGAGACACGCTAGTGCAATCAGAGAATAGACCTCACAATCAGTTAGCATATCAGAAGTATCAAGTGTGGTATGCGGATCGTTACCGGTTAAAGCTGAAGCCAGGTTGGACTCACGACGAGTGGTCGGAGTTGGTGTCTGAACACCCGGAGACTGCAGAAGGTTATAATACCTTCAACACGGCTGTGAGAGACACAAGAGGGGCTCATGTTGACTACGCACCGATGCATGACGAAATGGTAGCCTGTTTGACCTATTCTAACATACTTGCATCATGTTGTCTTCTTTCAAATACATAAGTTTGGTGTGTTCATGAATTGCAGGGCCGAGAGTTGCTTCTGTGCGTCAACGATGCCAATGTTGCACTGAGTCATCCACTTGGTGGTGGATTATCTGAGAGAACTCTTAGGAGCACGATGGAGGTGTGACAAATATATTAGAAAAGATTCTTTTTGCGGATTATTTATTTGCATCTCATATCGTATCATATTTTGTGTTGTTGCAGAAGTTCAAAAAGCGGTTCCATAAGATGGAAGCAATGCTTTCTTGCCATGGTGCTAAGTCCAGTGAGGTGTACGCACCTGGTACCCGCGCCGCCAGAGCTCATAGACGGCGTTTACTCCATAACGATGATGACATGGAGGAGGAGGCAGCACATCAAGAGGAGCCAATGCATCAAGAGGAGCCAATGCATCAAAAGGAGCCAACACATCATGAGGAGCATGAGTATGATGCAACACGGCAAGAGGATCATGAGTATGATGTTGATGCTCCACAACCATCACAACCGATACAAGGCACTGCTCGTGATAGGAAAGGCAAAGCCATTGCTAAGACACAAGGCAAGAAAGGTAGAAAGAAGACATGGAACACACAATTCCATAGTATGGAGTATCCTCTTAAGCTTATCCGAACAGGAATGCAAAGATATAAGGCCAACATTGAGGCGGAGGAGGAGGCATACAACGAAGAGGAGGAGGGGGCTAGCGAAGAGGAGGAGCCTACACTTGCAACCATTGTGAAGAGAGGAAGGAAGAAGTGAGCTTCTGTTTGGAAGCGCGTCAATTTGGTGGCGTGGTAAAAACTTGGTTGTCTTGAACTTGGTTGTCTTGAATTTGGTGTCTTATGTATGCACTTGGTGTATTATGTATGCTTGAATTTGTCGTGATGAAAAATCCATGAACTTGTCGTTTGTATGCAAGAATTTGTCGTGGTGCTATCTTCTGTGAAATGTGCTATCTTCTGTGTTGTATGAACCTATCATATGAATATATATGTGCTATCTTGTGTCAAACAGCTAGTTTAAAATAATCTACAGGGTCCCAGACGCCAGGGTCCCTGGCGTCTGGTTTCAAGTCAGGGGACCAGACGCCACAGTCTCTGGCGTCTGGTGGTCGACTGGACAACAGAAACAGGGCAAAAGCAGAGTCCTGGACAGCAGAAACAGGGCACCCAGACGCCAGGGTCCTTGGTGTCTGGGTCTTGTGTAGTACTTTTTCATTTTGTTCATATTTTGTCACACCGTAGTATCGAATGAAGTAGATATGTTGTTCTAGAAAACACCTATAGTATGGAATGACATAGATATTTTGTTGTAGCAAACTCCTATAGTATGGAATGACAAACATTAGTGTTCAGATAATAGCAAATGACAAGCATAGTTATCACATAATCTCAAATTACACAAATAGTCTCGAATGAGAAGTTCATCACATAATCTCAAATTACACAAATAGTCTCGAATAACATAAGTAGTTCATGACCATGATGGTCCACAATAGTTGAAACGACATTAACATCACATATAACTCGGTTTCCTGTAGCAATGCAAGTCAACAACCCTTTTCCATTTCCATTCTTGCAGCATTTCTTGAATCTTGTCATCATCAGTTATGTCAACCAATTTTCTTTCCCCGGGGCCATCTGCCTGCCTCCTGCTGACGTAGTACACAAAATCCTCTTCCTTCAACCCTTGCTTCAACATGAATTTAGTCTTCAATAAATCAAAAGTGAGGTCCACTTCACTAACTTGCACAACACATGGAGACAAGCCTTGGACATGAACAACAGGGCTAAGCACCCACTGAGTACCATTAGCCATCTACAACACACAAACCTCTTAGTACCTAACCTATGATACATTAAACCATGAGCAAAACAACCAATAAGTGGGGGTGGAGTTGATTTACCTTCTAGTTTCGAAACCCTGAAGATCCAACGGTGAAACCGGACCGATTCGTGAAAGGTGAAACCGGACCGATTCGTGAGAGATTTGAGGGGGGTTATGGTACTGGATGAGAGTGAGTGAACGAGAGGGCTAGAGGTGAGAGTGAGTGGAGATGAACGAAAGGAATGACAGGGATAGAGGTGGAGATGAATGGATGAGAGGGCTCGAGGTGGGCCCAAAGAATCTTATCCAGACGATATTTGCACTCTGGATAGGATAGGGAACCAGACGCCAGGGTCCCTGGCGTCTGGGTCTCTATCCAAAGAGCACTTTGAAAATGCTCTCTCGTTAGGGACCCTGGTGTCTGGTTCTCTATCCAGAGAGCATTTCGAAGAGCTCTCTGGTTAGGGACCCAGACGCCATGGTCCCTGGCGTCTGGGTCTCTTTCCAGAGAGCACTTTGAAAATGCTCTCTGGTTAGGGACCCAGACACCAGGGACCCTGGCGTCTGGTTCTCTATCCAGAGAGCATTTCGAAATGCTCTCTGGTTAGGGACCCAGACGCCATGGTCCCTGGCGTCTGGGTCTCTATCCAGAGAGCACTTTGAAAATGCTCTCTGGTTAGGGACCCAGACGCCAGGGACCCTGGCGTCTGGTTCTCTATCCAGAGAGCATTTTCAAAATGCCCTATGGTTAGGGACCCAGACGCCAGGGTCCCTAGCGTCTGGGTGTGCACATTTCCAACTAGTGCTCTCTTTTAAACTTGTTGCACAAATTTTTAAACATTGAAAATCAAACAAAAATATGAACAAAGCATAGTTTGCACATAATTTCAAATAGGTTGCACATAAGTAGTTCATGACCACACAAGGTCTCGAATAACAAGTTCACACACGATGTCTCCAATGTCATAAGTAGTCCATGACCACACAAGGTCTCGAATAACAAGTCCATACATTAAACAAAGCCTCGACAGTTCATCATCGACGCCGGTGCCTTTCCATTTGTCTACTGAGTAGTACGGGGCCACTTTCCCTTCTTGTCACGTGCCTCGTCCTCCTCTCATGCATCGCAAGCCCTTGCAAGTTTTCTTGCCCTCTCTTCTTGACAAGCCTCCTTATCTTTGCGTGCCCTCTCTTGCTCACGCTTCTTGCACTCACGAGCCTCCTTCTCACGACGCTCCCGCTCCAATCCCGTGCATAGGACTCCTCGAATAGGCACTACCTCCGTAACCAATCTCGACGTTGGTCCTCTTGGACATCTTTTGGTACCTCATGATCTATCCAAGTGAAGTACTTGCAAAGTGGAGGAGGGGACTACATATAAACCATGATTTTGTTAGACATATCAGTGACAACTTGTTGATGTTTTTTGTATGTACACCTAACATACCGGTGGTATGTCATATGCGTTAGTTGGCCTTCGACGATCATGTGCATAGTTGGGACACACGAAAAACCTTCTACCTTCTGTCCATGACTTGTTGCGGTCAGTGGACACCTTCAGCTTGCAAACATCACCACACCAACATGGTGGTGTGGGCACATCCTTCTCCTTCTCCTTGTCCAAACTGGCCTCCATCCACGTCTTCGACATGTCCTCTTGGTCCGCGCACGCCGGCCTCATCCTGGAACCGGATCAAGCCATGCCTACAAAAAGAACAATTGTTAGCACAAGACCTAAAGAGAGTAAATACGTAAATACAGTAAATGAATAAATGCTAGGAATTGTATGAACAAATAATATACCATTATTATTAGATCAACCATCTGGATTAACCAAATAACCGAAGGCCGATCCATTATCAACCATTCCTCTACGACCACCACCACCTCTAGCACTTGTGCTTCCTCTCCGACCACCACCTCTAGCACTTGTGCTAGCTCGACCACCACCTCTAGCACTTGTGCTAGCTCGAACACCACCTCTAGCACTTGTGCTAGCTCGACCACCACCTCTAGCACTTGTACTCCCTCTACCAACACTAGCACCTCTAGCACTTGTGCTCCCTCTACGACCACCACTACCACCTCTGACACTTGTGCTTCCTCGACCACCACCACCGTCACCTCTTCCACCTCGTTCACCATCGGTGCCGCCTCCATGACTTGTTTTTCTTTTTTGGTTTTCTTTTTCTTGCATGTCCGCTCATTGTGTCCCCCTTCACCTCACACCCCACAGTTGATGATGTCAGGAGCCTCCATGAAATGACCACTACCAAATTGTTTCATGCCAGTGTATCCAACCAGGTCATCCATATCACCCCTGAACCTCTTAGTTCTCCTTCTACCCTTCGTATCCACCTTCAGAAGTGGGTCTGGCCTAATATGAGGGCCATGGTACTCAGGCCACTGTGATTGGTCCAAGAAAGGGTGAAATCTTGGCGCCCATGTCAACCTAGTAGCTTCCACATGGAACTCTTGCATCCTCACGGTTTTTCCATCATTAACATGTATGTTTCTCGCCTTCGCCGCCGTTATGAAATGCGAGCATGGCCAATGATACTTACTAGGCCTCTCGCACTGGCACCACCGAGTCTTCAGTTTCACCTCAAATGCAGCACCACCATATTGTCTACCGTCTCGTGTTGTGCCACCTGGCTCATCAATTTGATAGATCATTTCAAGTCTATCGAATATGATAACTTGTTGCCGTGAAGACTTGCTTGCTTGTAACTGCAACCATTCATCAACCTTTTCCGGATAATCCTTTTTTTCACCTATCCATTTTGCAGTCTCTTCACAATGCCTCTGAAAGTACTCATTAAGCTTTGTCGGTGTACTAAAGTAGGGGTACCTTAGTACCCCGAACTTGTGCACGGGCAGTCGTAGCACCCCGCGGCAAGGCTTGCCAGGCGATCGCCAAAACTCTCCATGGTCCCTTTTTGGGCCATCCAAGAACAAAGTATTCGAGCCAAGGCCCCGGCAGGAGGAGCTTGCGGGGAAGGCCACCCGAAGAGAGCAAGGCCCTGGCAAGAGGAGTTTGCCGGGACAGCCGCTCGAAGCACAAGACCCTGGCAAGAGGAGCTTGCCGGGAAGGCCGACCAAGGCACGACAAGAGACTTGCTGCGATGCGCCACGCGTCCAGGCAAGGACCGGTGAGCAACAAGCTCCCGGGCGCGACAAGGCATCAACCGCGGCAAGGCGCTTGCCGCGGCAAGTCACCACCCCGCGCCTGTGTTCCAGCTCATCCACCCACGCGTCGCTCTGGGGCCATTCCAGGCGTACGTGGCGAGAGGCTGCGCAGTCAGGGGCATGCGGTGGCGAAGCGACACTGACAGGGTAGCCGTCGTGGCAAACGGTGGCGCCCCTGACGGCCCCTTTTATGCACTGTTTGGGCGACCTAGACGGGCATTTAATGCCCTTGTCCCCTGCCGTCAAAGTTAGGTACGATAGCACTGTGCAAACAGCTGTACCCAACACAGCGTTTTCCAGTTTTACCCCCGCCTACGTTCCCACCTGTGGGTAACCCCTTGCGCATATAAAAGGAGGCCCCATGCGCAACGTGAAGGAGGGGGAGGGAGGAGGCCACTCACGCTCGGTCTGATTAGTTGCCTGAGTGTACTGTAGCACTCAGCGCTCCCGAACAAGAACACAATACAAACCACAAAGCAGCAGTAGGGTTTTACGCATCCGTGTGGCCCAAAGCTGGGTAAACCCCTTGTGTGCATCGCCTCGATCCGCTCTTCGCGCGACCTCCGCCCCCCCGCCGAACCAGAAAGGGGCTCGGTCCCCATAGGTGTTGGAGGAGGCAGATTTCCCCCGACATCTTTGGCGCGCCAGGTAGGGGGCGTCGAGGTTGTGTGAACCTGATCCGGCGTCTGCACAGGCTAGATCTCCATCATCTTCATCGACATGCCACCGAAGAAGAAGGCTCCGGAGGTGGCTGGTCCGTCCGCGTTGAACCCACCGCCCCTGGAGCTAACGGGTGGTGGGGACGGCACCAGCGGCGGAACGGGCGTCGCCGAACTAGCTCATGGCGCCACGGCGTCCGAACATACGCCGACACCTCTCGGCGCAGGAAGGCCCTGGTATGACCAGGCAACCTTTCGCTCTATTCCATGGAGCGGAGACAATTAGCCCCACGGATCTCGCATACGGGCCACCTCGAGTGCTCGCTCACGCTGAGCTCGAGCAAGGGCAGCTGCGACGAGATGACACGCTGCTCCTCGAGGAGGACCGTCTTCAGGCCGCTGTACGAGCTGCTCGCTACCAGCGAGCTTTGTGCTGCTTTTATAGCCACAAAGTTAGTGCCAGAAGTTTCGAGGAAGTGGGAAGGCCCTTACCGGGTGAAACAAGTCGCTAGGCCTGGCGCTGTCCGCCTTGAGACCGAAGATACCACTCTGGTGAGCAACTCCTGGAACATTGGGCATCTTCGTAAGTTTCGCCCGTAAGGCGCGGTTGTCGGACCCCGTCCGGCAACCACCCTCTTGTACAAAGTCTTGCCGCTGTTGCATGTGATCCTTTGTACAGAGCCAGGCGCAGACCCTGCGCACAGATTGGGTTCATGTGTTCCGCGCATCTTGTCGATCTCATGCTCTTTATTCTTTGCATGCATTATCTGACACTCTGTGCAGCACTGACCCCCGGTAAGCGATGACGAGCCTCATGTCTCGCCTTGCTGGAAAGCGACCTTGCCGGGCATCGAGCCACGGAAAAGCTAAGTTGCCAAAGTTTGAGCAATCAAGTTTTTAAATCCTAAGGTTATCTTCCTCTAACGACCATACTTTGTATGGAAAACCTGTGCGCGGAGGAACCAGCTCGTGGCTAGTCGCGCCCTTACTTCGTTTCGAGTCCGCTCAACGATTTAAGTATGCTGCGACCAGACTCGCGCCCTTACTTTGTTTCGAGCTTGCTCAGCGACTTGAGTGTGCTGCAACTGCAGTTGCGCCCTTATTTTGCTTCGAGCCTGCTCAACAACTTAAGTGAACCGCGGCTAGTCACGACAAGGTTTCTTGTCGGCAACGGCACCGCCAGCGGGCTGCTGATGTCCCGCACTCAGCAAGTGTGCCTACACCGGCAAGTTCCCTAAAAGCGTAGGGCAATAACATACAAAGGAAGGAATCAAATAGAGGAAGTAACAGTGCATTCACTACCTAAGATAAAGTTATATTACAAGATAGCTTGTCGCAGCCCTAATGAATTGCTTTCATAACTCGGCCAACGGCGACAAGAAAAGAAAAGGGCGGGCGGCCTAATCCACACGTTCGCCCTCGATCCTCTTGATCCCGGCCACCCTTTCCACAATGGGCGCGACGAGTGCCCTGATCTCCTCCAGGTCAGCGTCTGACGGCAGGGATCTGAGGACGTTGGTGAGCTTGACGCCTGGGTTGCGGAAGACAATCTTCACCAACACCTTCTCAAGGGCTCCAGCGCAGGCATCGCGCGTCTCGTCGGCCAGCCGCTCTGGGATCGCATCCCGGAGTTCCCGAAGGGCCGTCGCCACGCCTTTAAAGAACGAAGTGAGCTTGGCGCTGGGCGGGAGGTTCGCGCCGGAGGGATACTCGTGACCCTCCATCCCCAACAGCGACAGCTCCGTGTCGATGGAGGCGGCGATGTCCACCAGACCCTCCGTCCACTGCTCTACCGCCGCCCTGAAGTCGTTCTGGGTAACTGCGGCGCTCTCCAACAGCGCCTCATTGTCCGCGATCTCCTTCCGCAAGGCCGTCTCTCGCTCCTTGGCGATGTCAAGTGTCTTGGACAAGGTGGCCAGCTTCATCTCGAGATCGGCATTGGAGTCCTTGGCAGCGTCAAGCTCCCTGATCTTATCGGCAAAGCATACTTGCAGCTCGCCGAGGGTATAAACACCCTTATCGCGCTCTTGTTTGAGTGCGGCGAGCTCCTCACCGCTCGCCTTAAGATCAGTGTCGAGCTGCGCCACCCTCACCTCCAACTCCTTCTTGGCGGCCTCGGCGGCCGCGGCAGCATCTTGCGCTTCCTTGAGGGCCCCGCCAAGTGCTTGCTCGTGCGCGGCGACCTCCTCCTCGTGGCTGGCGAGGCTGTCTTTCTGCTGCACCAGCTCGCCCTCCCGCGCGACAGCCCCTCGGAGGCAAGCCTCTGCTGCTCTTCGGATTCGGCCTTCTCGAGGATGAAGGCCGTCCGCGCCTCGTCGAGTTGCCTCCGCTCCTCCGCCAAGGATCGGAGGGCCTCCTGGTTGAGCTCCCAGAGCTCCTCGGCGCGCTTCTCCATGTCCACTCCCGCCTTCGCGACAAGCGCCTCCCGGCACTCCACCTTGGCTTGTCAGGCGCGGTAGAGTGACACCAGCTTCCGGAGCAGCCGCTCCTCCTCAGGCTCGCCGCCGCTGCTGCTTGGCGCACCAACCAGCGTCAGCCCGGCGGAGGCAAGCACCTCTCCATCCAAGGTCTCCCCCTCGACCGGCGCCCTGGAAGTCGACTCCCAGGGGAGCTTGATGAAGATATCATCGCCGGCCTTCAGGTAGACGCCCGGCTGGGGCTACTCGGGGCCTGACGCTCCGGCGGAAGCAGGATCGGCGGTCGGCACAGCGCCTGGCGCCCCTGCGGGCCCAAGGCCGTCTGTGCGATCGCCGCCCCCCTCGCCGGCGGCCGCTGCGGCAGCCTTGGAGGCCTCTTCGCCGGCCAGATCTTCGGCACCGTCCGCCTCTCCGGTGGCGGCCACGTCATCGGTATGGCCGCGCGCATCATCCTCGACGACGACCTCAGTCTCCATCAGGTCCGTGGCAGGCGGGTCTTAAGGCCGAAAGAGGGAGAGAAGTCAAGCAACTATCCAAAAAAGAGAAGAACCCCAGGGGAGTTTCGAGGCAAGAAGGTTACCTTCGCCAGGGTCTGCGGTCACGGTCTCCATCGCCAAGGGGTCGCCGGTGCTGTCCCATGCCGGGGACCGCTCCCTCGCCGGAGACTGCCCCCTTGCCGGAGACTGCTCCCTTGCCGGAGACTGCTCCCTTGCCGGGGATTCCCCCCTTGCCGGGAAACTCCCCCTTGGCGGTGTAGTTGTAGCGGGTGGCGCATCGGGGGCGGTCTCCGGACGCTCCTGGTGGGGCTGCTCGGCTCCTACGCAAATCAACAGTCAGATATCAAAAAACGAAGAGTGCCCAGGCGTGCCCAACGGCAGGAAGCAAAATCATATGCTTACGCTGGGGGCTGCTCTGAGGATTATTTGGTGGGTCCGGCAAAGTCGTCTCAGGCGCACCCCCCGCCGTCACGGTGGGCTCGTCGTCAAGGATGACCACCGGGACCTTGGCTCTCTTTGCCGCCCTCTGAGCCAGAGTCCTGAAAAGGAGTAAATTCAGAGGAAAGCAAATGAGATGCGAGACACAACTGCAAGAATTGAAGAAATACAAGTACAACGAGGATCTTACTCCTCTCCCTCTTCCTCGTCGGAGCTAAGCGCAGAGAAGTCGAAGACTGGCTCGTTTCTGGCGCGAGGAGGCGGAGGAGTAGGCTCCCTCGGCCGCTTGGCGGAGGCAGTGGTGGCGCTAGCCCGAGACGGCCTTGCCCCGGCCGCCGCCGTGGCGCGAGGGGCGGCAGGAGCAGGAGCAGCGGCCTGCGAAGACCCCGCTCCTGCTGACACAGCGGAACGCGTCACGCGGCGCTGCGGCTGTTGGCTCGTCTGCCGCCCCACCACGTCTCCGGCCTTGCGGAGACGCCTCCGTGGTTGAGCCGGGGGCTCCGCTCGCGACGAGCTGCCCAAAGGTTGGGAGGAAGAGGCGTCTGTGTCCGGCAAGCCGCTCGTGTCCTCGGTGGGCTTGTCCGCCTCGACGCCGTGCCCGGCAGCCTCTTCCTCGCCGACAAACTCCGCTCGATCGGCAAGGCTTTCCGCCTCCGCTGCGTCCGCTTCCGCCAATGTGAATCCAAATTCGCCCGCGGCCGCGGCTGCCGCCGCCTCTTCCATCCTGGAGGCGATGTGCTCCAACTCCTCGTTGGTGGTGTCCCGGGTGAGGCCCTTCTGCTCGTCGGGGTCGACTGGCACCTCCACCAAATCGTGGAAGAACGCCCGCACGACCTCGCCGGCGGGCTCCTGCCAAGTGGAGTCGATCCCGTGCGAGTCGCACAGCGGCATCATTGCAAGGATGCGGCTGAGCGACAAATTGTTGCACAACAGGACGACGCCTCGCGGCAGCCTGAACCATTCGGGGTGATCGGGGTCGTGCTTGAACAGCTCCCTGAGCGTCCCGTCAAGCTCCAAGATAGTGAAATTGAAGTTGAAGCCAGGGCGCAGCCTCATGATGTCCGCCGCATTCTGGAACTCCCAGGCGGGTCTCCCTTTCTCCTGCAGGGGGGCGATGCGGCGGCGGAGGAAATCTGCGCCCACGGCGCCAACTGTGAGCCCGGCACGCCTAAGCCGCAGGATCCGGGTAACGGCAATCTGCAGCTTGTCATCGTCCGGGGCCACGTCGCTCCAATCCCTGTCGCGCACCACAGGAGTTCGGCGCACGGCAGTGAATGGCTGCGGGTTCTCCTCGACGATCAAGCACCAGTCTGCTCTCCATTCCTCCCATTTGCTGCGGAGCTCTCCCTCCAGATAAGCATCCTTCTTGCCGAGCTTTGAGATCCAGGTGATTCCGCCGGAGAGGGGCTCTCCTCTCTCTACTCGAGGCGTGAAGAAGTGGCGGAAGAGGGCTACGTTTGGATGGACTCCGACAAAGTTTTCACAAAGATGTGCGAAAATTGCCATGGTCAGGACAGCATTGGGGGTGAAATCAAGGAGATGGAACCCGTAGGTGTTCATGATGTCACAGAAAAATTCAGAGAAGGGCGGGCAGAGCCCGCAATAGAAGAACAGAGCAAAGAAGGGATACCCGGTCGGATACTCCTTCTGGGCGGCGGCGGGAAGAACCCTCGTGCGCGGATGCACTCGCGTCCCCGTCGACCAGAAGAGGTAGAATTCCTCCCTCAGGACCAACGCGTCGAGCTCAGGGGGGAAGGTCGCCTGCTCCTTTAGCAGCGTCTCAAGCCGCTGCGCCTCGATCGACTTCACGGCCTTCCCTTTCCCCTTGTCGCCCTTCGGGGCCATGGCGGAAGCAGGGAGGGAGGTCGACGGCGTCAGTAGCACTGGTGGCGACGGAAGGGGCGGAACGCTGCTTCTCTTGGGAAGTGGCGGAGATTTTCGAGGAATCGCAACTGGCGGGTGGGCGGACTGCCCCTGTTTCCCCTGCTTATAAGGGGGAAGGGGGGGCGTTTCGCCTTTCCGAATAAACAAATCACCTGCGACGTGACGCATGCCCGCGGGGCTCAACCCCGCGCACGCCGCCCACGTCATGCACGCCTCTCACCACGATGCAGTGTTCGACGCGTGCCGTTCGGGGAGGACGTGGTGGATGCAGAAGAAGATGCAGCGTGACCCAGGCCGCGCGTGCCCATGCACTGTTTTGGGCCTGGCCCAACAGCGCTCGGCACCGTGTATGGCCCAGGCCCGGGGGCTCTTGTCGGTGTACTAAAGTAGGGGTACCTTAGTACCCCGAACTTGTGCACGGGCAGTCGTAGCACCCCGCGGCAAGGCTTGCCAAGCGATCGCCAAAACTCTCCATGGTCCCTTTTTGGGCCTTCCAAGAACAAAGTATTCGAGCCAAGGCCCCGGCAGGAGGAGCTTGCCGGGAAGGCCACCCGAAGAGAGCAAGGCCCCGGCAAGAGGAGTTTGCCGGGACGGCCGCTCGAAGCACAGGGCCCCGGCAAGAGGAGCTTGCCGGGAAGGCCGACCAAGGCACGACAAGAGACTTGCTGCGACGCGCCACGCGTCCCGGCAAGGACCGGTGAGCAACAAGCTCCCGGGCGCGACAAGGCATCAACCGCGGCAAGGCGCTTGCCGCGGCAAGTCACCACCCTGCGCCAGCGTTCCAGTTCATCCACCCACGCGTCGCTCTGGGGCCATTCCAGGCGTATGTGGCGAGAGGCTGCGCAGTCAGGGGCGTGCGGTGGCGAAGCAACGCTGACAGGGTAGCCATCGTGGCAAACGGTGGCGCCCCTGACGGCCCCTTTTCTGCACTATTTGGGCGACCTAGACGGGCATTTAATGCCCTTGTCCCCTGCCGTCAGAGTTAGGTACGATAGCACTGTGCAAACAGCTGTACCCAACACATTGTTTTCCAGTTTTACCCCTGCCTACGTTGCCACCTGTGGGTAACCCCTTGCGCATATAAAAGGAGGCCCCATGTGCAACATGAAGGAGGGGGAGGGAGGAGGCCACTCACGCTCGGTCTAATTAGTTGCCTGAGTGTACTGTAGCACTCAGCGCTCCCGAACAAGAACAGAATACAAACCACAAAGCAGCAGTAGGGTTTTACGCATCCGTGCGGCCCGAAGCTGGGTAAACCCCTTGTGTGCATCGCCTCGATCCGCTCTTTGCGCGACCTCCGCCCCCCGCCGAACCAGAAAGGGGCTCGGTCCCCATAGGTGTTCGAGGAGGCAGATTTCCCCCGACAAGCTTGAAGAAGGTGTACTCCACTATTGCAGTCACCAACAATGCACGAGCACCCTTCAACACATTGTTGAAACATTCTACCAGATTGCTCGTCATGTCGCCATATCGCCAACCACCATCGTCATGAGCGCGTGCCCACTTGTGCTTCTCGCTTAAATTCCTAGTTAAGAACTCTTTTCCCCCTTCGTTCACCGCTGCAAAGAGTTTGTTGTACCGAGCATCGAAACCTTGGGTGGTGAAGGCCACACATACATGGGTAAGGTCTTTGCTGAGCTCCTTGCTCTTACATGCCCGGTAAAAGTTGGCCACGAAATGCCTCATGCACCATCTGTGGTGAAGCTTTGGAAATCCTGGAATAACAATGTCCATTGCCTTGAGTATGCCATGATGTCGGTCCAATATTATGCATACCTCCCTAGCCCCAATCACGTTGTGCCTAACATGACCCATGAACCACTCCCAGTTGTCTTGGTGCTCGGAAGGCACCAAAGCAAATGCACACGGCAACACGTTGTCGTTTGATGAGTGTGCCATTGCTACCATTAGTGTGCCCTTATATTTACCGGTCAAGAACGTGCCACCTATAGACAAGACCGGACGACAATGCTGAAACGCCTCCACACATTGTCCATAACTCCAGAAGGCACGGTGGAACACTCCCTCGTGATCCTCGACCACATGAAACATGCACGGGTTCCTATGTGCAATCGCGGCCAACAACCTTGGGAGCTGGTTGTATGCTTCTTTATATCCACCGTACAACATCCTAATAGCATTTGCCTTTGCCTTCCATGCCTTCCCATACTTGACTTCATAACCAAATTGTTTTTTCACCGTCCGCATGAGAAACCTCACTTTTACAGTGGGATAAAAGGCTATGTCTTTCATCCATTTGTATCCAAGATACTCATATGTGAGTTGACGGTGTGTCTTTCTAAGTCGTTTTGATTGCGGTTTGCATCTATGAGTGGTATCACAACTTTTTAACACCCATTCTTCAGTTTCTTTAAGCTTTCTTGCACGAACCTTCCATGTGCATTCCTTTTGCTCACACACCATGGTGTAACGCAACTTCATGTCGGAGTGCTCAACATAAATTGGCCTATGGTTTCGAATGGCATAGTCAGCCAACCAAAACTTCAGCACAGGCAAGCTCAGAAACTTCAATCCTTTCTTCAAATAAGCATTCTCGTCCTCATTCTCCACCCTTGGTTCTCCTGGATCCGGGCATGGTGTTGGCTCAATCGCCGTCATTCTCAGTCCATCGTCAACAACAGCTTTATGGGCAAGGCTGAGATCTTTAAACAAGTGAGTTCTTTTTTGTAAGCCCGTCAGCTCAAAGTGGATTTGGTTCTCCTCCTTTGTGAATCCATCCTCGTCCAACTGTTCAACTGGACCCTCGTCATCCGAGTCATACGCATATTGACGCCTAAAAGGCAAGTCACGATCCATGTCCTTTTGCGCTATGTACACATCCAAGTCACCAACATCATTACCATGAAACCCTTCCTCTTGCTCTTCGTCGTCATCATAAGCATCTTCATCCTCTTGAATTACTTCGTCACTAGCAATCACCTCAACTTCATTTGCTTGGCTAGTTGGTGGTTGGCTAGAAGCATTGGGGGCATACAACTCAACCTCATTTGCTTTGATAGATGGTACACGGGGACATGGTGGGGGATAAACATTGGGGGCATCAACCACAACCCTATGCTCCACAAGTGGCACCATTGTCCTCTCGCTCATGTCATCCATTGGGGAAGAGACATGCCGGTTCAAATCAATGGTAAACCGAGGAGATTCAACCTTGGTGGCAAACAATTCAAGTGACTTGTCTTCCGATTGGGATACTTTTTCCTTGTATACATCCCAATGCAAATCCGAGGTGATAGGCATACTTTTCAAACGAGATTTGGCTCCAACTCCAACATCATACCTTCCTATTAACTTAACATCAACATTGGTGTCCATCCACTCTAAGACTTGTCTCACTTTTGCAACAACATCCTCATAGCTAGGGCTTGTATCAAAAACCAATGGTTCCTCACCCGTGTCGGCATTGTTACTCAAGAATGCCTCCTTGTCCATGTAATGAACATTAACAAGTCTCTCCATCTAAAAATAACATGAATGCATTTAAGACTTCAATGAGAATTGGTGTGTTTATCCAAATACATCTAATTATATCAAAATAAAAACACTAAGTTATTGGTGATGTCCACAAAAGTATCACTAATTAACACACACTAAGCAAAGTTAGCCCTAGTCACTAACTAACCCTAACCCCCAATCTTTCTACTCAACAAGCATATATTCCTACTATACACCATGCATAGCACTATATTATCAAAGTTAACCAAGCCATTCACACTAACATAAGGGAGAAAACATGAACTAGGGTTCCACCAACATGTATAAAATGAAACCAAAATAACAAGACTTGACAAAAAATAATTGGATGATTTGAGGGAGATTACCACAAGCAACAAAGTGATGGAAAGATCCACCTAAGGGAAGCACCTTTTGGGGAGGATTTGAGGGGGGAGCTTGAGGGTGAGAGAGAGTGGGGGGGGGCAGCAAATCTTCTTCAAGCTCGGGGTGGATTGGGGAAAGTGTGTGGGGTGGGACCCACACACTCTCCCGGTGGGGTTATCCAGTTACCAGGGCCAGACGCCAGGGTCCCTGGCGTCTGGCCCCTTTGCCACGTCAGCAGGTCAACGGGCAGGCGGGCAGTGCGGGCCAGGGGCCAGACACTAGGGACCCTGGCGTCTGCTTCGTAACCCAGACACCATTGACCTTGGCGTCACCAAAAAATGTCAGAAACGAAATTTATTTTGATACGAGGTCAAATTGGGATTTTCTTTGCACTAAGGGTCAGAACAGTAATTTTATACCTTGTGTGCTATCAAACGTCACAACATAACTGGGTGATTATAAAGATGCTCTATAGGTATCTCTGAAGGTGTTTGTTGGGTTGGCATAGATCGAGATTAGGATTTGTCACTCCAAGTATCGGAGAGTTATCTCTGGGCCCTCTCGGTAATGCACATCATGATAAGCCTTTCAAGCAATGTGACGAATGACTTAGTTGCGGGATGATGCATTACGGAATGAGTAAAGAGACTTGCTGGTAACGAGATTTAACTAGGTATGAAGATACCGACGATCGAATATCGGGCAAGTAACATACTGATGACAAAGGGAATTACGTATGTTGTCATTACAGTTTGACCGATAAAGATCTTCTCAGAATATGTAGGAACCAATATGAGCATCCAGGTTACGCTGTTGGTTATTAACCGGAGAGGTGTCTCGGTCATGCCTACACAGTTCTCGAACTCGTAGGGTCTGCACGCTTAACGTTCGATGACGATTTGTGTTATATGAGTTATGTGATTTGGCGACTGAATGTTGTTCGGAGTCGCGGATGAGAACATGGACATGACGAGGAGTCTCGAAATAGTCGAGAGGTAAAGATTCATATATAAGACGATAGTATTCGGATATCGAAAGTGTTCTGGAGGTACTGGGTACGTATCGGGTCATCGGAAGGGGTTCCGGGCAACCCCCGACATGCTATATGGGCCTAATGGGCCAAGAGTTGGACAGACCAGCCCCAAAAGGGGCTGGTGCGCCCCCTATAGGCCGAATAGGACGAGAAGGAAAGGAAGGAAAGGGAGAAGGAAAGGGGAGGATTCAGCCTCCCCCTTTCCTTCCCCTCCCCCCTCTCTTTCCTTCCCCCTCCGATGGATACGGAAGGGGGAGACCAACTTGGAGGAGGCGCCCAAGTAGGATTACTCCTACTTGGGGCACGCCTTGCAGCCCCTCCCCTTCTCCCACCTATATATATATATATATATGTGTGTGTGTGTGTGTGTGTGTGTGTGTGTGTGTGTGTGTGTGTGTGTGTGTGTGTGTGTGTGTGTGTGTGTGTGTGTGTGTGTGTGTGTGTGTGTGTGTGTGTGTGTGTGTGTGTGTGTGTGTGCGGGGGTGTCAGTGTCAAAACCGGCGGATCTCGGGTAGGAGGTCTCCTTCAATCTTGTATCTTCATAGTCCAACAGTCCGGCCAAAGGATATAGTCCGGCTGTCCGGATACCCCCTAATCCAGGACTCCCTCAGTAGCCCCTGAACCAGGCTTCAATGACGATGAGTCCGGCGCGCGGATTGTCTTCGGCATTGCAAGGCGGGTTCCTCCTCCGAATACTCCATAGAAGATTTTGAACACAAGGATAGTGTCCAGCCCTATAAAACAAGTTCCACATACCACCGTAGAGAGAATAATATTTTCGATATGCTGACATATTTGATATCATGACATCACTCCATGCCCGGTTATTATCGAACCGTTTTCCTCAACCAGCCTTGGCGCACATCGCGAGGCGGTTTCCTTGGCACGTCTTGTCGAAGCAGAGATCGTGTCCCCTTATCATGGGATTCTCATCAATACGGGTGTGGGTAACCCAACCGTGCCCGTTGGTATGATTCCTCGATTATAGGCAAGTCCCAAACAGTCTCGAGGAGGACGCTTGGTATTCACCCTCTTTATAAAGGGCCCAAGGCCTATGCCTTTTTTATTCCTCGAACTCAATCGAATCCCTCCCCCGCCTCGAGTTCCAACACCCAAAGCTCAGGTCAGGCGCTTCGGACCTTCAGCCATGTCCGGATCCAACCCTCAAGGTTGGTGGATGCCCTCCTCCGTCACGGAGGAAGACGTCAAAAAGTTAAGAGAGGCCAGGTTTTTGACTGGCGAGATCGCGCACCGGCTGCCTGCTCGAGGGCAGGTCGTACCTACTCCCAAATCCGGCGTGAGCATCGTGTTCATATCTCACTTCCTTCGAGGGCTAGGCCTTGCTCTGGATCCCTTCGTAAGGGGGCTGATGTTCTATTATGGGCTGGATTTCCATGATTTAGCTCCAGATTTTGTTCTCCACATTTTGTCTTTTATCGTCGTGTGCGAAGCTTTCCTCTGCATCACCCCTCACTTCGGCCTGTGGCCCGAGACCTTCCAAGTGGAGCCGAAGATGATCGAGGGGAGGCACACGGAGTGCGGAGGTGCCGTAATAAGCAAAAACGCCGATGCCCCATGGCCCGAGGGTTCTTTCCAGGAGGTGTCCCGCCTATGGCAACAAGAATGGTTTTATGTCACAGCTCCCAGGGGTACCAAATGGGTGGGTCCCCCTGCCTTTCGCTCGGGCCCCCCTCCACGACTAATGTCATCGATCAACAAGGGGCTGGACTCGGGGCCAATAAAGGATGTGCCCATACTGCAGAGCCGCATCCGAGATCTCCTTGAAAGAGATATTGGTCTGGTCACAGTAACACAAGTAATGTTACTTCATCGAACCCTGCCCTGCAAACGTCGTCCCCTCCTTCTGTGGGAATTCAATCCGGAGGGACTGTGAGCTATTCAGCACTTCCTCGGCATGACGCTCGAGGAGATGTACAAATTGTACTTCAGACCACAAGTAATGTGTCCGGATTCCACCGAGGACGCGGGTCTGAGCTGCAATCGTCCAGATACCCAAGTAAGTCGCCCTATGGCCGAACACGTTGTATTTTTATTCATCACAACATTATTCTGATAAGTCGCTCTTTGACCAGGACTGGATAGCAAAGGCGAAGATGATCAGGTGTCCGCCCCCCCCCTCGAGGTCTCACCGAATCCGGTACTAGCAAGGACGTTGGAGCTCGCGCCTTACCAAGCGCCCTCAGGGGAAGATAAAGGTGGGAAGAAAGAGGCTGATGCCTCCGCGAAGGAGGATAACCGGGGAGAAGAAGCCCAAGTTCCCTCTCCCCAAGGAAGGAAGAGGACCGCCTCTGAAGGCCCGGAGACAATAGTCTCCAAACAGGGGAAGAAATCTTCACCAGAGGGTCCTGCCCCAAGGGATACCCCGGCCACACAGTGTCCGCAAGGGGATCAGCCCTCCATCGAGCTGTAAGTAAAAAAGAGGGGTTTAATAGTAAAAAACATCCTACTTTACCTCTGAGGAAAATAACTGAAACATTTGTCTTGTAGTCCGGATCGTAGCCCTTCTCTGCACAGTTCGTCTTCGGGGGTCTTCTTTTGGAGATGATGGAGAGCAAAATGCCTCCCGACGCCATCCCGCCTTACGAGGAAGGTGACCCCGAGGTGTCGTCTCGGAGGGCTTATCCCGATCCGGCAAGGCCAGAGGGTGATTCTTTGGCCACCCGAGGTCCTCAGTGTCCGGCTTTTGAAGAGAGCAAACGGAAGAGTCCGGCCCCGCCTGTCATGTGGTCGGACGCACTGAAGGATCTGCTAGAGTAGGAAGCTATCTCAGAAGCACACCGTGTGCCAATGGTCGCGGTGGTTGAGAGGATTTCATCCGCCGAAAGCGGGTTGCATGAAGACTTTATGAGTCTGCTGAAAGGTTTTGAGGTACGTGACATAGTGTGTATTTTTTATAGTACCGCACATGTTTTAGATGTGCCCTGTGCAGATAGTAGCCCCTGAGACTCTGGTTGCCGTCGGAAATGGCGGCAAACAGAGTATCATAGTCCCAGGTAACAATCCAACCGTCTTCATATGCAGGTGGCGGGAGGTTTAGTGGTTGGCCGGACTGGTGAGGTCGCCGAGCTAACGCGACGACTTGACGTGGCAGATGCCGACATCGTGCTTGTTAACAAGCGGCTTGATGTGGCGCATGGTATGTAATTTCTTCGGTGATCAACATATGGTAAGGGGAGCGCAGTGCCAGTATCTTTAACATGTTGTGAACTGCAGATGGAGCTGCGGCAATGGAGACCCTTCGCGCGGAACTTGCCCGAGCCAAAAAGCAAGCCAGGGATAGTGATGCGGCCGCTCTGAAGGTGGCCGAAGAGCTGAGGCCGAAAAGGCTGCCCATTGCTAAAGTAAGGAGAAGACGGACAAGATGGCCGTGGAGTTAAGTGATGCCGCCGACCGATATCGGCTTCTTGAGAAGGAAAGCCAAGCGAAGGCTACAGAGCTGGAGAAGGCCATGGTAGCAGCCAAGGAAGCCCGCTCGAAGATCAGAGCGTCGAAGGAGGAGCTGCGTCAAGCTGGAGATATCGCGGCTGGGAAGCCCTTCTTGCTGCGGACGAAGTTCGGGGATCCAAATTATGCCCCTCTTGACCAGTTATGGAGTTCTGCGGACGCGTATGCGGATTTGTCAGCCAGTGCGGCTTATGCAGCCGAGTACTTCAAGGATCAAAAAGATTATGAGGTGGAAAAGCTGTTCTGGTCGCAGTTCAATGGTCCAACGCATCCGCTGCTGTTAAATGAGCGTATGACTGAATGGGCCGAGCTCCATAGGTTGTCTTGGCTTGCCATGGGGTCTGTTGTGGATCATCTGTGGCCGAGGGAGCCACGGCCGAACAACTATTTTGGTTTGGTGCAGCAGTTCCTTGGTGTCGTGCCGCGCATCGATGCTATATAGGTCGACGTGCATCGACGGTGCGCGGATGACGCTTGCCCGTGTCAAAACATACTGGGCGGAGATGGAGGCCACCGCAATTGCAACCCCGAGTTCGGCCGTTAGCCGAGTAGCTGCCGAGCACTACTTTGACGAGGTCCTTGAAGGCGCCCGTTCAATAGAAGCACAATGCTCAAAGAATATTATGTTCTAATGACATGTATTCCCATTGAAAAACAATGTTTTACTGAATTATATAAAGGCTATTTTTATACTTTTGCCTAAAAGTGTTATGATGGCTCCTGTGCGGCCGTTTATGTATATATGTGTATAACCTGAAAGTTTGTAGTCGTCGGCTTCAGCCCCCACGCATAAAATGCGGGGGTGTTCGCAGAAGACGCGTGTTCACACTTGACCCAACGTCTTGGTCCATTAAGGAGGTGATAGCGCAGCGAACTAGGCAATCGGACTATATTGCTTTAACACTTTCACTTAGCCATAGGAGTTTGACAGTGGGGCTACTATATAGCCCCTGGTGGCTCTGCGCTCATCCGAACACGGGGCACGGTCGTGCCTGACCGGGAAACGACCCTTCGTTAATGCGGAGGAATCCCGAAGATTCCGATAAGTCATCGAGTGGTTGACCAGTCTCTCGCTTTATCATGACAGTCAGTTTTCGGCTTTCTCTACTGAGGTGCTCGTCTGGGCTAGCCAGGGCACAATCGCAGTAGTTTTCCTGGTGCCACCTTAGCCGATAGAGCGCAAGGTAGCAAAACTCAGGAGCCGGGCAAACCCAACATTTGACCAAAGACATGATTCGGAGCTGATGCATATAAGGCCAAACTCGCGACGCCGAACAGTCCCTAAGGTATTCGGTCTTTGTAGTATATACCAGACTAATCAATGCCCTTGGTAATGAGCCCCTAGTGTCCGGGTACGTGCAATATCCCGACGTGGCCACATGCCAAGAATGCCAGCATCCTTCTTGGTTATATTTAAAATCCGGAGGATATGAGCAACGAAAGACAGTAAAAAAGGTTGACACAGGGTCTTAATCTAAAGAGAAACCTTTCAACGGGTCCCTGCTGCACGTCTGCGCCTGTGTCTCCGTTGTGCCGTATCCTGGACGGGTGTAGCACGATTGTCATATGTGAAAGAGAGAAACTTAGTTGAAAGTCGTCGTGTAAAAAATTGGCTATAAATAAACTGTATTAAAATTCGAGATGGGAAAAGTTGAGCCGTATTATCACTGGGAAGCCCCTGGTACTTCCTGGGAGGGCGTAACCATTAAACCAATATCAAGTGTATCCAATGATTGTCCGGACCTGTCGAGCCGTGTCCGTGGTCTTAATGACCAGTCATCTATTCTGGTTGGTGAGGCCGTCTAGTGTTCGGCTTTTAAAGCAGCCGTACGTTCTTCTGCGCGAGAGAAGCGTTCAACATTTCCATTTACTGTGATGATGCCACGCGGACCGGGCATTTTAAGCTTGAGCAAAGCATAGTGCGGTATTGCATTAAAACGAGCAAAAGCCTCTCGTTCGAGTAGTGCTTGATAGCCACTTTGGAATGGAGCGATGTCGAAGGTTAACCATTTGCTTCGGAAGTTGTCGGGCGAGCCGAACACAACTTCTAGTACTAGAGAGCCCGTGCAGCGGGCCTCTGTGCTTGGTATTACTCCCTTGAAGGTAGTATTACTGTGGCTGATTTTTGTTGGGTTTATCCCCATTTTGCGGATGGTGTCCTGATATATCAGATTTAGACTACTACCGCCGCCCATAAGGACTCGAGTGAGATGATATCCGTTTATTATTGGGTCCAGCACCAGGGCAGCTGATCCTTCTTGCCGGATACCTATTAGGTCATCCCCGTGATCAAAAGTGACCGGGCAGGCCGACCAGGGGTAGAACTCAGGGGTGACGGGCTCTATGGCTTGTGTATTTCGGAGTGCATACTTGCCTCTCCTCTTTGTCACGTGGATAAAATTTACTGTTTTGACTTCTGGTGGGAATTTTTTCTATCCCCCAGTGTCTTGCTGGTGAGGCATATCCTCGTCCTCGCTCGGAGTGTCCTCCCCCTTGTCTTCGGCGTTTAGCTTGCCAGCTTGTTTGAAGACCCAGCATTCTCTGTGGGTATGATTTGCAGGTTAGTCGGGGGTGTCGTGGATCTGACATAGTTTGTCTAGAATCTTGTTTAGACCGGTCGGTCCATCTCTGTTGCCTTTAAAGGGCTTTCTCCGCTGACCCGGTCAAGAGCCTCTGAGTCCGGCGTTTACCGTCGTGTTATATGGGCTGTCTTCTTTATTCCGGTGCTTGTTTTTACTGCGTCACGGCTTTCCATTGCCGTCCCTGAGCTCGGATGTGCTTGGGTCGCTGGTGTTGCTGCGGGCTAACCAGCTGTCCTCGCCCGCACAAAAGCGGGCCATGACGCTTGTTAGGGCTGCCATTGTTCTCGGCTTTTCTTGACCAAGGTATCTGGCAAGCCATTCGTCTCGAATGCTGTGCTTGAAAGCTGCTAAGGCTTCAGCGTCCGGACAGTCGACAATTTGGTTCTTCTTAGTGAGAAACATGTTCCAAAGCTTTCGGGCTGACTCTCCGGGCTGTTGAATTATATGACTTAAATCATCAGCGTCCGGAGGTCGGACATAAGTCCCTTGAAATTTAGTTTGGAAAGCGTCCTCAAGCTCCTCCCAACTTCCAATGGAGTTTTCGAGGAGGCTTTTTAGCCAGTGCCGAGCTGGTCCTTTGAGCTTGAGGGGCAAGTATTTGATGGCATGGAGATCGTCTCCGCGAGCCATGTGAATATGGAGGATGAAGTCCTCGATCCAGACCCCAGGGTCTGTGGTTCCGTCGTATGCCTCTATGTTAACTGGTTTGAACCCTTCTGGAAATTCATGGTCTAATACCTCGTCAGTGAAACATAGGGGGTGTGCGGCACCCCTGTTTTTGGTTGTGCCCTGACGTTCGGACAGTTGTGGTCTTTGGTGTTGGCTAAGTGCTGGAGTGCGTTTCCTTGATCCTTAGATGGATCTGGTTGCGACGGCCCTTTGATGCGAGTCTTCGCGTCGGTCATGTACTGACTTATGTGCGACCACGTTGGCCGCTCTATCGCGGCCACGAGGTCATCGATCCGACCGGTCGGCTGTTTTATTTTTTGGCTGCGGGGGCTCTAAGGCCTCGGCGTCGAACTCCGGTAGCAGCTTTCGCTTTGGGTAGCTCTTCATGTGGTGACTGCCGTTGTCGGATCACGGGTTCCGGCAGACCCTTAAGGTTCGACCTCTGAGGTGCGCGCGGAGATCGTGCCCTCTACCTCTCCGTCTCGTAAGGATCTAAACTACTGCAGGAACAACACATGAGACACAAGATTTATACTAGTTCGGGCCACCATTGTGGTGTAATACCCTACTCCAGTGTGGTGGGTGGATTGCCTCTTGGGCTGATGAGGAAGAACAATACAAGGGGGAACGGCCTCGCGAGGGCCTGTTCTTGGCTAGGGGATGAACTGCTAGGGGGAGTTCGATCGCCCTTCTCTTTCTCTCTCTCTCTCTCTACTTGCTCTAGATACCGAATCAGATGTCTCTAGATACTCAATCAGATACCTCTACCCTAGGGGTGGCTAGTCCTATTTATAGGCAAAGGCCCTGGGCCTCTTCCCAAATATTGAGCGGGAAGGGCGCCAACAATTGGCCAATTTGAAGGGGAACATCGGGTACACTTATCCTGACTAAAGTTGGTCTTCCTCTGTCAAAGGTTCTGGCGATGACGCCGGCTTGGCTGCACAGTGACTTCCTCCTTGTCGCGGAGCTGGTCTTGGTCTCGTTGCACCGAAATGGGTGCCTTTCCTTGATCCTCTCGCCTGCGCTTGCCCCCTTTGCACCCAAGAGGAAAGGGAGGAAACTGCGCGGGCTGGCGCCCGCCTAGCACCCATGGTCGTCATGGCTTGCGTCATGGGCACCTCGTGAGGTACCCGCCTTGATCTCTCCGCCTCCTCGTGAGCCAGCCTAAGGAGGCCGTGCTCGAGGAAGCGCCGTGTCGTCCGCCTCGCGAGGCTTGGCCCCTCGCGAGGGTCTTGAGCCTTGTGTTGATGAAGATGGGTCACGTTGGGCCCCCACTCGAGCCACGCCGCAGGCCGCAGGCAGGCAAGTCTGGGGACCCCCGTTCCCAGAACGCCGACAGTAGCCCCTGGGCCCAAGGCGCGCATGGACTTGGTCGTGCCGAGAGGCGAAAGGGCAAGGGCGAAGCGCCGCGGGCCCTAACAGCCTGCGGCCTCGGGCGCCGCGTGGCGGTTGATTGGACGTGGGCATCTCCACTTCCCCACGACGCCCCGACGATCGCGTAGATTGGACAAGTCCCTGCATGCAAACCATGTCATGATTATCTGTAATCGTGGAGGCCGGCGGTTGGCCTCTGCCGGCTATAAGTATGGCACCGCGCGTGCCCTTTTAGTCCATCTCTTCTTGCTTCCTCCCCTGCCTTAGTTCTTGCTCCGTCTTGGTGAGATGGCTCCGATTCGCCAGTTCTCTGCGGCGGAGAAGGGAAAGGCTCCTCAAGAGGTACCTGACCCGCTCCCGCCGAAGAAACGGCCTGCCTTGCGCGGCCGAGACGAGGAGAACCGCCTAGTGGTGCTGAGGCCTTGGTACGAGCGACCTCCGCTGGGGTTGCCGCTTCCCTTGTATGCCCACGCCGAGGGCTCTGGAAGAGGAGATGCTGATCCCCTCAGCCAGCGCCGTCGACGGTGCCGGAGGGTCACGAAGGTGTTGGTTTTTCCTCCTGGAGTCCACACCGAGGGCTCCTCCCACGAGCTCGTGCTCCATGCCGCCATGCCTCCGCGGACTTGGATCCGCCTTCCTCCCTTCTTCGCCTCCGCCTTCGAGCAGGGGAGACTCCTGGAGCTGTGGCTGCAGCACGCCGACTGCAGCACTCCTGCGACCGGGCCAGAGATTGCGATCACCGCCCCGGGCGAGGTCTTCATGACTCATGGCTGGGGTGAAATCGCTCGGTGCTGCAGAACGAAGGGCGCCCTCACGATCCACCTGGAGTACGACGGCGCTTCGGTGATGTTCTTCAAGGTCTTCGACGCGAACGGTCGCCGGCTGGAGTGCTGCCCCGGGGGAGGCGGCCAGGACCTTGCCACGGTGATGGCTGGGCCTGCCAATCGCCCCCTGGACAGCTCCGCAAGCGACAGGAGCGCCAGAGGATCCAGCGATCCCAGTGAGGTCTTCGCGACGCCGGAGACGAGCGACGACAGCTACGAGCCCGCGAGCCGACGCCGCTCCTGGAGCAGGGCAGGCTCGCTTGGTCGCCGCCGATCCTGATCTGGATGGGGTTGGCGCCGGTGCCTGCCGGCCCACTGTTGATGATGGCATCTTTTGCGAAGGCGTGTGTAGTTAGCACCCTTTAGGATCCGTTCCCTGCGAGGAATCACATTGTGCCCCATAGGGGCTTGTAAGGTGGCTGTGATCCTTGTTGTTAATATGTAACCCTTGCTATGGATTTGTGCGAATCGCGAATTCCGTCATAGTTTGGTTCCCCCTTTCGCACCTCGCGAGGGCTTGGTGCTCTGCGTCGACAGGTCCCAGTCCCAAGGCGGCGTCAGCCGTCGCTGGTATGCCAGGTCGCGATGCCGTGGTCAAGGCCAGGAGGTGAGCGACCCGGGGTCTGGTAAGAGCCCCTGAGTCGCGATGCTCAGGAGGTCCCCTTTGGCACCCAAGCAGCCGTCTCTAGGTGAGAAGGGGAAGCAACGTCGCTAGTACAGAGTCGCTCTAGGTGCGGGGGTAGTGCCACAGTATCCAACGCTTTGGATGGTGACATATCTTGAGGATCGGAGATTGCCCTCAGCGTGTCGCCGGGTCCGGGGGGTAGCTTGAGTGGAGTCACTGGCCAAGGTCCTCGCGTGCCCCTTCTCCCTCGCCTCTGCTCCCCTTTTCTGCTCTACGTCCTCGGGTCCCGGCCCTCGAGCTTGTCTCAGCCGTCGCTGGTATGCCAGGTCGCGATGCCGTGGACAAGGCCAGAGGGTGAGGACTGGAGAGCCAGTAAGAGCCCTGAGTCGCGATGCTCAGGCACCCCCCCTTTAACATGCAAGCGGTTTGCGCGGGCGAGGGTGAAGGAGACGCCGCGAGGGCCTTGGCTAGCACGGCTTCCTTTAAGGATCCTGCAGATTCATCATGAACAAAGAAGACAAGGCTGCCATAGCAGCGATTAGTTGACCGTTAGTCGCTCAGGAGCTCGCTGGTTGGAGCGGGTGAGGTGTGTCAGGGCACCCGTGAGCCAGCGCGGGACTCACAAGGCCCTACCTCTAGGCGGGTTGCGCCTGGTGTTGGGCCGTACCTTGAGATGTGTTCCTGCAAAATCTGGTTAGATGCCGGCACTCTACGTCCTCGGGTCCCGGCCCTCGAGCTTGTCTCAGCCTTAGCTGGTATGCCAGGTCGCGATGCCATGGACAAGGCCAGAGGGTGAGGGCTGGAGAGCCGGTAAGAGCCCTGAGTCGCGATGCTCAGGCACCCCCCTTTAACGGACAAGTAGTCGACATGAAGAAGAAGAGGTGCCGCGGACGGCCTCGAGTAATGATGCATAATTGGAAATAAGCGCGGAAGGGATACATGCCGCTGGGCCTAGCCCGAGTGGCCTGGGGATGATGCAGCCCGAGGGGCGCCCCCAGCAAAGCAAGCTAGCGACTAAGAAGATAAAAAGGGATACATGCCGCAGGGACAGACCCACGCGGCCTGGGAATGACGCAACCCTGGGAGGGCGCTCCCAGCTGAGAATGAAACTTGAAAGATGTCACCTGAAGACGTCGTCGGTGCAGTGGCGTTGGTGCAGCAGACTCGGTGGGCCGCGGAAGCTGATCCTCACGAGCCCCCAGGCCCAGGGGCCTCGGGAGCTCTGGAGGCACTGGTGGCTCCTCGTGAGCAGCCTTCGTCTTCGCCAGGGCTGTGGAACGCCTGCTTTCTTGCACCTCCAGGATGCTCCTCATGATGCGCTGGTACGCCGCAGCCACGCTCGGCAGGCCATAAGGCATGCGAACATAGCTGTGGGGTGGTCCTCCATAGCGTCCCACTTGTGAGGGCCAGAGGCGCTCCGTCGTGGCGATCTGATTGAGCCCTGGTACGTCGACGCAGACGCGCAGCCCACCATCCTCGCCTGGATGGGGAGCCACAGCTGGTGGGCGACGGCAACCTCTCATGATCCTCGACTCCTGTAGTTCTTGAATGGCCTTGCTAACAAACTCCTGCTGGTCTGACCTTCCTCCCCTGGCTTCCTTCCGAGGGAAGCGTGCTTCGAAACACGCCTCCACTTGGTGCCCCAGCGCCTCCCTCGTGACCTTGGCGAGGTCGGTGGCCCTCCGGGTGAGAGCCCCCGAGCCCTGCCTGAGGAGGGCGCCGGGCGCGCTTCCCTATGCGATTGAAGGAGGGTCCCCCTGGGTAGACGCGGGCCTTGAAGGGCCTGCCTCCTGAGGGTCTAAGCCTGACGTTGTCTTCTTCTTCTTGGGGGTGGTCTCAGGAAGCCTCCTGCTCCCGCGATCTGGGTCTTCTAGTGACGCGGCCTGGAAGGCTCGCTCCAGAGCACACACTGCATTCTTCTCTTGACATGGCACCGTGATGACGCCGCCGCTTCCTGGCATCTTGAGGACGTTGTAGCCATGGTGAGTCACGGCCATGAACTTGGCCAGCGCCGGGTACCCGAGGATGGCGTTGTACGGCAGGCGGATGTGGGCGAGGTCAAAGTCGATGAGCTCGGTGCGGTAGTTGTCGTAGGTGCCGAAGGTGACTGGGAGGCGGACCTGCTCGATCGGGACTGTGGAACCGTCAGTGACTCCGGAGAAGGGCTTGGTTGGCTGAAGCTGGTCATAGGGCACTTGGAGGCTGTTGAACATTTCCACGGACAAGACATTGAGCCCTGCCCCTCCGTCGATGAGGGTCCTGGTGACCAGAACGTTGCTGATGACTGGGGAACAAAGCATTGGGAGGACTCCGGCTGTGGCTGCGCACTTGAGCTGGTCTGCTGAGCTGAACGTGATGGTGCAGGCCGACCACCTGAGGGGACACGTTGCTTCAAGCTTGGGGAGGACTGCATTCACTTCGCGAGCAAACTGCTTGAAGATACGTTGAGACGCTGGCGCTTGAGCTCCGCACAGGATGCAGGCGATGGCGCGAGGCTCTTGGAAGCCCCCAGCCCCCTCATCTTGGTGGCGGTCTTCATTCCTTCTCGGCTGAGGCGGCAACGGCGGCAGGCCTGGGTTGCCATGAGGGCGATCCTCACGAGGCTGATCCCTCCAGTCCCCCTCGCGAGGCGGGTCGCGCCAGCAGTCCTCGCGAGGTTGGTCACGCCAGCCTGGACGTGGGCCGCGGTCTTCCCAGCGTCATGGGTTCCTTCCTCCTCCTCGGCCATAGCCCCGGTCAGCACGATCAGGGCGTTGGCCGACTCTTCCTTCTCGCACGGCGCGGAGTTCTTGGCATTCATTGGTGTTGTGGGTGTGGAGGTCGTGGTACACGCAGTACCGGCTGCCCCTGGAGGATTCAGGCAGATCCTTGCCCCGCTTGGTGTCCGGTTCTGCCGCGAGCACGGCAGCCCCCTTGCGCTTCACGTCCTTGGCCTTGGGCTTCTTCTCTTCTGGGTCTGCCACAGGCAGCTCGAGGAGGGAGAGGCGTCCCTCCTCAGCTCTGGCGCACTTGGTCGCCAGGTTGAACAGCTCCAGGGAGGTGCAGAGGTCTTCATGCATCGCCAACTCCTCCTTCATCTTGACGTCGCGCACGCCATCGGAGAAGGCCGAAATGATGGCTTCTTCATACACCCTGGGGATCTTGAGGTGCGCACTGTTAAAGCGCTGGATGTACTTCTGCAGGGTCTCTCCAGTTTGCTGCTTGATGCGGCGCATGTCGCTCACGGCGGGAGGCCGGTCGCGGGTACCTTGGAAGTTGGCGATGAAGCGAGTACGCATCTGGTCCCAGGAGGAGATCGTGCCTGGGGCCAGTTTCAGGAGCCAAGTGCGAGCACCTTCCTTCAGTGCCATGGGGAACCAGTTCGCCATGACCTTCTCGTCCCCGCTGGCAGCTTCGATTCCCAGCTCGTAGAGCTGGAGGAACTCCGTGGGATCAGTTGTGCCGTCGTAGCGAGGAGGCAGGTCCGGCTTGAACTTGCCGGGCCACGCAACGCTACGCAGCTCGGGGGTGTAGGCGCGGCAGCCAGCGGTGGCTGCGGGAGGTTTTGGTTGAGGGAGAGCTTGGCCTTGTGGGTCCCCTTGCGCCGCAGCTGGGAGCAGCGCGGGGTCTTGACGTGTCGGAGATGGAGCAGGGTCTCGGCGAGCCGGGGCCGGGAGCGCCCGGGTGGCCTCTTGCGCTCGTGGGACTTCTTGGCAGCTCCGTTCCTGCTGGGCCGGCGCATGACGGAGTGGGTTCCGCCCAGGAGCTGCGCGCCTTGGGACCATGGCATCTTCTTGGAAAGGTAGCGGCTGGAACGCCCCCGGGGCTTCATTGCCTACGCGGGGAGGATTGCGGCGCAGTGGTGCAGAAGGCGCGGGAGAGCCCCCTGCGGCGCGGACGAGCTCGGCGACGCGGTCGAGCCACTCCTCGTAGACGTGTCGACGGGGCGGTAACGCAGGAGCTCGTTCGCCACGATGAGCGTAGCTCGAGCCTCCAAGGGCGTGCGAAGCGCGTGCGACGAAGAACCGGCCGGGGTGAGCGACGGAGTGGCGGTGCGGCCATCCCGCCGCACGGATGGGTGCTGAGAGGATGCTTGCTGCTCGTTCCCCGCCGGGCCGGTGGCGGCGTTGACGGCGGGCGACGGGGAACGATGAGGACGCCCACCGACAGGGGCCGTCTGGACGGCGCGGGAAGCGATGGCATCCCGTCGTTCGGCGCAGGCCCGACGAGCGTCCGACATGGATGCGGTGGTCGGAGGAGAGCGTAGCGGTGGAAGACTGATTCCGACGCACCCCTACCTGGCGCGCCAAATGTCGGATCACGGGTTCCGGCAGACCCTTAAGGTTCGAACTCTGGGGTGCGCGCGGAGATCGTGCCCTCTACCTCTCCGTCTCGTAAGGATCTAAACTACTGCAGGAACAACACATGAGACACAAGATTTATACTGGTTCGGGCCACCATTGTGGTGTAATACCCTACTCCAGTGTGGTGGGTGGATTGCCTCTTGGGCTGATGAGGAAGAACAATACAAGGGGGAACGGCCTCGCGAGGGCCTGTTCTTGGCTAGGGGATGAACTGCTAGGAGGAGTTCGATCGCCCTTCTCTTTCTCTCTCTCCCTCTCTCTACTTGCTCTAGATACCGAATCAGATGCCTCTAGATACTCAATCAGATACCTCTACCCTGGGGGTGGCTAGTCCTATTTATAGGCAAAGGCCCTGGGCCTCTTCCCAAATATTGAGCGGGAAGGGCGCCAACAATTGGCCAATTTGAAGGGGAACATCGGGTACACTTATCCTGACTAAAGTTGGTTTTCCCATGCCAAAGGTTCTGGCGATGACGCCGGCTTGGGCTCCACAGTGACTTCCTCCTTGTTGCGGAGCTGGTCTTGGTCTCGTTGCACCGAAATGGGTGCCTTTGCTTGATCCTCTCGCCTGCGCTTGCCCCCTTTGCACCAAAGAGGAAAGGGAGGACACTGTGCGGGCTGGCGCCCGCCTGGCACCCTTGGTCGTCATGGCTTGCGTCATGGGCACCTCGTGAGGTACCCGCCTTGATCTCTCCGCCTCCTTGTGAGCCAGCCTAAGGAGGCCGTGCTCGAGGAAGCGCCGTGTCGTCCGCCTCGCGAGGCTTGGCCCCTCGCGAGGGTCTTGAGCCTTGTGTTAATGAAGATGGGACACGTTGGGCCCCCACTCGAGCCACGCCGCAGGCCGCAGGCAGGCAAGTCTGGGGACCCCCGTTCCCAGAACGCCGACAGCCGCCGTACTTTTCTGCCGTGTCGAGCACTTTATTCCATCTACTGTTGAGTGTGTTTTGTGCGGCCTTGAGCCTTTGTTTCTACTTCTTCAGACTTCTTGCAGTGGCGATAAGCCTTTCTTGCTCCAGCTGCCTTTCCAGGATGATGCGTTCATCGTCATCCGGACTATTCTCCTCACTGGAGACGGGTTGATTGTCTTGACGCTCGGCGTCTCCATGTTCGGACAGTGGCTCCGTAGTTTGTTCGTCGTCCGCTGGCTCACCCTGCTCTATCGCTGGGTCAATTTGGCTTCTTCTTGCGCTGTTATCGCTGTTTTTGCCGAGGCGGGATTTGGAGCGGCGCCTACGGCGCCGCTTTGTTTGCTTGTCGAGGGAGCTATCTTTCGCTGCATCCTTCCGCTCCTCGTCATTATTTTCTTTGGGTGTATCCACCATGTATATGTCATGTGATGAAGTGGCAGTCCAGCGCCCTGTTGGCACTGGTTCCTGTTTGTCTCCTGCATCATTGTCCATACCATCGATGTCTTCGGAGTCGAAGTCAAGCATGTCGGTTAAATCATCTACAATGGCTACTAAGTGGGTTGTGGGTGGGGAGTGAATTTCTTCGTCATCCGCATCCCATCCTAGCCAAACATAGTTCGGCCAAGGTTCTCCTGATAGGGAGAGAGACTTTAACGAGCTCAGTACGTTGCCGAAGGGCGAGTGCTGAAAGATATCCGCAGAGGTGAACTTCATGACCGGCGCCCAGTCGGATTCGACAGGCATGGGCGCGGGCGGTTCGGAGTCCGTGGCCGGAGACGACTCTATAGGTTCGGCGTCACGGCTCTCGTGAGGCGTAGGGTTAGTATACGGCTCTATCGCCGCTGAGAGTGTGGCCTCCATGGCGGGGTCTATCCGCCCGTCCTCGGATGGCGCAATATGTTCCGGATTGAAGGCCGGAGTTGTTGTTGGTGCGATCTCCTGAACGCCGTCCGACGACAGAGCTAAATCGTGCTCGTCATGATCGTGCGATGTACCTGGCATGGGCTCGAATCCTCCAGTGACTCCGGCATGGTGAACGGGTAGCACGTCTTGTACTTGATGTTATTCGCCAAGGGCCAGTAGTGATCGCCGCGCGCCTGCGTCAGTGGATGCACCATGTTCGCCGACGAGCCCCAAAACAACACCGGGCATGCATAGCAGCAGACGAAGGGCTCCTTGGAGGCATCGACCAGACCATCCATGAAACGGGAGTGGATGTAGGGGACATTCCGCCAGTTGAATATATGAGCAAGTTACTACGAGATTTAGTCCGAATAAGCACAAAATAAATCATGATGGCTATAACATAGATTAAACTAATTATGCAGACTAGCATAGTAGATGAACAGATCTAATCTAGGATACAGACTAGAAACATGAATTCTACCACGATTTTGAACAGGAAGGACAGAAACACATACAATGCAATGGGAGTAGCACCATTGGCATTGAGATTGTCTCCCATGTCATTGAGGAAGAGGTTGCCGAGGTCGGGGAAGAAGTCATCGTTGGTGAAGTCGTCGCTGCTAGCAGTCGCGAGAGTGCACTCCCCAAATTTCAACAGCGCCCGTCGAATGGAGCGCAGGAGGGAGTGGTCGTCGGGGACGTTGCGGCTGCCGAATGGAGCGCATGAGTAGCCCACGAAGCAGTAGATGGTGCTCCTCCCTAGTCTCTATTCTTATCTCTATCTTAGTTTTTTATAATATACTAGTTGTAGTTGTAAATCGAATAGTACTGCGCCATCCACTACACGCCTGGCTGAACACGCCTCCACGCCTCCATCAAACCCCTCCGTTAAACCCGCATGCAGACCGCGAAACCTACTCCGGCCCGTGGGAGGAAATTTGTCGGTTGTCATTGGAGAATAATAGAGTCACGTCCAATCCATTTGAGTTAATTGCGTGTATGATTCTCCCTCTATAAAAAGTTAATTTCATCCTTAATCTTGTATTATAAGTACTCTGTGGGTTCCACTGTCAGTACAGTGTATATGACTTGCAGGCTGGCTATAGATTCGTACAGAAAGTTAAAAAGAATTAAATCCATCCTTAATCCTGTATTCTAAGTACTCTGTGGGTTCCACTGACAGTACAATAGCGAAAGAAGTATAGTATATATTAAAAAAATATAAAAAGCTAATGTTTAGGACAGAATTCAAACTCAGGTCATTGCGCTGCAAGCATCCGGACCGGACTAGTACACTAGGTGTTGGTTGCGGAGAATGCAAGAGATAAACCTTTATAACAATGAGCTCATCCGTTGCAACGGATCCAAAGTAGAATAATACATATTCACGAATTTGAAACAAAACAGTTCCCTTTTCATATACATATCACTAAAAATATCTTATGTTTCACTCCAAACAGTTTACTTTTGATATAACAATGATTCGACCAGTACTGAGATCACTCAAGCAAGTTGTCTGACTTCGATATGACCCTACGCTGCTGGTATGTGTCTCTTAAGTCAAGCGGCGTGTTGTAGTCATCATCACCTGTCCACTTCCCGCAGCAGATATTCGCTTCTCCATCTTTGTCCGCTCTTCCATCCCCACTAAGGCGCCTCCCCCTCGTCCAATCTTCCATCCCCGCTAAGGCGCCTCCCCCCTCGTCCGAAACCCAAGCACTAACAATGGCAGAACCGAGCAGCATCCGCTGAAAGAGTGGCTGGAATTCGCTCCCCACAGAGGTAATCAAGCTCCTTGTTTCACGTGTGGACAATCTCAGTACCATGCCGCTCGCCGCGTGCTCGTCGGGGCTGTACCGTTTACTCAAAGCTCTTAGGCCGGAGCTTTTTAAGCCAGCTCCTTGCTTGCTGATGCCACCTGATCTTTAGAAACGGCGTGTCACGCAGCATAACGATCGTAGGGTGGCGAGCATCAACCCCCTTGACTGTGATCCGATCCCCGTCACCCTGAACTACATTAATGGTATGTACTGGGTCGGCATGAACACGTCTTGGATGGTGCTCGTCGATGGTCGCGGCAGCTGGATGCTCGTGGAGGTCTACACCTGGCGATTGATCCCCCTTCCTTCAATTAACACCGCACTGCTTTGGCACCGCGGCCCAGAATACTCAGAATCTTACAGTAGCCAACATGATACCAAGTTTGATTTGCTCAAGGTTGTAATCTGCCAAGTGGACACAAGATCTGCGAATTATAAATACTTCAGGCTAATTGCGTTCTTCAACCGCGGTCTCGCCTATCTGACAGGTCACTGCGGTAAGTGGATAAATCTGCACATCCATCGCAGGATCATACGACCTCCATGGTTCTCTGATGCCATTGCACACAAGGGCTTCATTTACGCTGCCGACTCCTATGGATGGACGTATTGCTGGCCTACTCCAGTCATCGCTACAAATGGCTGTTACATCAGTATGTTACTTTCCTATGATACCATGATGGCTTGCTTATATTACTGTCAACATTTACTAAAAAAATATTCATGCTCATAACATGTTGTTCGTAAGATTGACTACATCAAGAGCCCTTTTTTATTTGACTCCAACTTTTTTTTAGGGTTACTTGACTCCAACTTGATATGATGTTATAGGCCGCCTGGTGTCCCTACCTTTCCTAATCCCAGAACCTTTCAAAGAAAAATGGCATGGCAGTTGCAGGTGGTTCCTGGCTCGACCAGACAACGGTGAACGATCGATGATTGTCCGCACATACCGGACATGTTGTTTCATGGAATACAATCACAGTCACTGCAAGGTCTTTGAGCAGGATCCCAGCTTCTCTGGGCCTTCAGGAATATTCGACGGGAGGTTGGTAAATAGCCTTGGTACATGCTCTCTGTTTGTCGGACTGAATTATCCGATTAACCAGGAGATAACCGACGACAAGGATCATGACGGCAACACGGTTTCGTTCATCAGGCAAAACTGTGTGTACACATCGTACCATGCGTCTCTGAATGCACCATACCCTGATATGTGCCGCCACGCTCTGCAGCCTAAAGTACGAGAGAGGGTCGCAAGTATCAGACTTCGACCTGCTGGCTGGAGTTTCCCCCGTCAAGCACCCATATGTTTCAAGCCGTCAGCCAATATCCACAGCTTAATAAATAGTAACGTCTAACTGAGCCAGTTAGTTAGATGCGTACACTTGGTGTAGTAGGATCTTTATTTAGTTTGATGCATACACTTGTTCTTTTTTGGTAGCCCTTTTGTAATGATGGCTGATGTTTGGTTTGGAAGAGAGAGCCGTGTCTTCACTCTTCTGGCTTGCTTACTGCTTCTGTTGCACCCCCAACCCTGGTTGTTGCTGTTGCTGTTTTCAATATACAATCAGTAGTATATTTTGTCTGTTGGTTGAATAAATGTGTTGTTAGAACGACAAACTCAATGTTTTGGAAGTTGTTACATGGTTCGATCCTTTAGTGCCCCGTGCCGTACGTAGCGCATACAATTTTTCGTACGGAACACATTTTCCACTTGTTGATAACATGCAACCCACTGATGAAGGCCCAATAGAGAAGCCATAATTTACTGGAAGGGAGGCTCTCACATGAATCCGGCCCAGGTACATGCTCATGGTCCCCTAAACATAAATAAGTAAATAAATGAATAAATAAAGCTAAATGCTCATGCACCAGTTCTTTAAATTCACGATTTATCAGGAGGATATTATTTCCTAAGATAGTGTTGTTACATTCAGTCGGTATTATTCTTCGGCAAAGATAGCGACCAGTCTTCTTTCTCCCAGCATTTTCTTCCTGCAACCAGCGGACCCATGCAAATCGTAGTCAACGTCGTAAATAGATCCGGTCCATTTTTATTTTTCAATAAGAATGTCCAACCCAGCCCAGCACATTGGCGACAACACTTTATCCTTCACCTTGGTGCGCTCGCTGCGGCGCCGCCTTCCGGCCCTGTCAACATAGTTTTTTTTGAAACGGTCCGTGAGGGAGTCCTGGATTAGGGGGTATCCGGACAGCCGGACTATAACCTTTGGCCGGACAGTTGGACCATGAAGATACAAGATTGAAGACTTTGTCCCGTGTCCGGATGGGACTCTCCTTGGCGTGGAAGGCAAGCTTGGCAATAAGGATATGTAGATCTCCTTCCTTGTAAACGACTCTGTGTAACCCTAGCCCCCTCCGGTGTCTATATAAGCCAGAGGGTTTAGTCCATAGGACCACACCAACAACAATCATACCATAGGCTAGCTTCTAGGGTTTAGCCTCTCTGATCTCGTGGTAGATCAACTCTTGTACTACCCATATCATCAATATTAATCAAGCAGGAGTAGGGTTTTACCTCCAACGAGAGGGCCCGAACCTGGGTAAAAACATCGTGTCCCTTGTCTCCTGTCACCATCCGCCTAGACGCACAGTTCGGGACCCCCTACCCGAGATCCGCCGGTTTTGACACCGACATTGGTGCTTTCATTGAGAGTTCCTCTGTGTCGTCATCATTAGGCTTGATGGCTCCTTCGATTATCGATAGCGATGCAGTCCAGGGTTAGACTTTTTCTCCCCAGACAGATCTTTGTATTCGGCGGCTTCGTACTACGGGCCAACTCGCTTGGCCATCTAGAGCAGATCGAGAGTTACCCCCCTGGCCATCAGGTCAGGTTTGGAAGCTTAAACTACACGGCCGACATCCGTGGAGACTTGATCTTTGATGGATTCGAGCCCCGACCAGGTGCGTCGCACTGTCACGATGGGCATGATTTAGCTCTGCCGCCGAACAGTGTTCAGGAGACCGCACCTGCAACCGCTTCGACCTTCAATTCGGAGCCAATTGCTCCATCCGTGGGTGGGTGGTTGCACCCCGCCACGGAGGCCGCAGCCTCAACGGCGATCGAGCCGAACACCAGCCTTACCCTTCGTGCGGCATGTGACTCCAAATTGCCCGACTCTCCTCCGGACTCCGAACCACCCGCGCCCCTGCCGATCGAATCCAATTGGGCGCCGATCATGGAGTTCACCGCCGCAGATATCTTTCAGCACTCGCCCTTCGGTGACATACTGAATTCGCTGAGGTCTCTCTCCTTGCTAGGAGAGTCCGGGCCGGATTATGACCGGCAGGATTGGAATGCGGATGACAAAAAAATTCGACACCCACCCACCACACACTTTGTAGCCACTGTCGATGATTTGACCGACGTGCTCGACTTCGACTCCGAAGACATCGACGGCATCGACGACGATGTAGGAGACGAACATGAACCACTTCCCACAGGTCACTAGACAGCCACCTCATCCCATGATGTATGGTGGACACACCCAAAGGAAACGACGACGAGGAACGGAAGGACGCAGCGAAGGATCGTTCCCTCGAAAAGCAGTCAAAGCGGCGGCGTAAGCGCCGCTCCAAACCCCGCCTCAACAGAAACAGCGGTCTTGTAGACCTAGCCATAGAGCAGGGTGAACCGGCGGACGACGAACATGGCATTGAACAACCGTCCGACCAGGGCAACACGGATAATCAAACCGAACAACCCGTCTCCGGCGAAGATAACAGTCCAGATGACCTCACACCAGACAAGCTCCTGGAGCAAAAGAACCTCCATACAAGGCTCGTCACCACCGCGCGTAGCCTGAAAAAGCAGAAGCGGAAGATCAAGACTGCGGAAGATGCACTAAGAATCAGATGGAGCAAAGTACTCAACACCGCAGACAAATATGGCGGTAGTCGCCACACAAAGAGCTACCCGAAGCGAAAGCTACTGCCTGAATTTGATGAGGAGGCCTTAGAGCCCCCGCAATCAAAAAACAAAGCAGCCATCCGGTCGGATAGATGACCTCATGGCCAACATAGAGCGGAAAACAACACCGCACACAAGCCAGCACGCGATCCACATGAGGACTCGCATCAAAAAGGCGGCCCAACCAGATCTATCTACGGGCCAAGAAAGCACGCTCGAGCAAGCAATGCAACACAACAAAAATCTGAACACCACGGTACACCCAAATACAGGGGTGTCGCACACCCCCTATGTTTCACCGATGAGGTGCTGGACACCAGAGGGATTCAAACCCATAAACATAGAATCATACGACAGAACGACAGACCCTGGGTCTGGATCGAGGATTACATCCTCCATATCCACATGGCTAGAGGAGATGACCTCCACGCCATAAAGTATTTACCCCTCAAGCTCAAAGGGCCCGTCCGACATTGGCTTAAAGGCCTCCCCAAAAACACCATTGGAAGTTGGGAAGAGCTTGAGGACGCTTTTTGGGCAAATTTTCAAGGGACCTATGTCCGACCACCGGACGCAGACGATTTAAGTCATATAACTCAACAGCCTGGAGAATCAACCCGAAAGCTTTGGAATAGATTTCTTACTAAAAAGAACCAAATAGTCGACTGTCCAGACGCCGAAGCCTTAGCAGCTTTCAAACACAGCGTTCGAGACGAATGGCTCGCCAGACACCTCGGCCAAGAAAAGCCAAGAACAATGGCTGCATTAACAAGCCTCATGATCCGCTTTTGCGCGGGCGAGGACAGCTAGTTGGCAAGATGTAGCACCAGCGACCCAAGTACATCCGAAGTCAGGGGCGGGAATGGGAAGCCAAGACGCAGCAAAAACCAGTGCCGGAATAAGGAAAACAGCCTGAAGAGCACGACGGTAAATGCCGGATTCAAAAGCTCTCGGCGGGGTCAGCAAAAGCTGCCTCTCCAAGACAACAGGGACGAACTGTCCAGCCTAAACAAAATTCTGGACAAGATATGTCAAATCCACAGCACCCCTGATAAGCCTGCAAATCATAACCATAGAGAATGTTGGGTCTTCAAGCAATCTGGCTAACTCAACACCGAACACAAGGGGCTGGATACACCAAGTGAAGACGATGACGAACCCCACAAACAAAGCACTGGGGAACATAAGAAATTCCCACCAGAAGTCAAAACAGTAAACGTGTTACACGTGACAAAGGGGAGAAACAAAGTGGCGCCCATGGAGATACGTGCCCTACGGTCTATCACAACGGAGTTCCGCCACTGGTCGTCCAAACCGATCACCTTCGACCATCGGGATTACTCTGCAAGTATCCGGCACGCAGGATGGGCTGCCTTGGTGTTAGACCCGATAATTGACGGATACCACTTTACACGAGTCCTGATGGACGGCGGAAGTAGTTTAAACCTGATATATCAGGGCACAGTTCGCAAAATGGGCATAGACCGGACAAAAATTAGCCATAGCAATACTTCCTGTAAAGGAGTAACGCCAGGCCCAGAAGCCCATTGCACGGGCTCCCTCCTACTAAAAGTTATGTTCGGCTCCCCCGATAACTTCCTTAGCGAAAAACTAAACTTCCACATCGCTCCGTTTAAAAGTGGTTATCAAGCACTACTGGGACGCGAAGCTTTCACTCGCTTTAACGCAATACCGCATTATGCGTCTCTCACGCTTAAGATGCTCAGCCCACGAGGCATCATTTCATTAAAGGGAAATATTGAGCACTCCTCGTGCGCGGAGGACTGTGTGGCTGCCTTGGCAGCCACATACTAAAACGGCCTCACCAACCAGAGCATCTAACAGGTCGTTAAGACCACGGACACGGCTAGACGAGTCCGGCATAACCACATAATTGATAAAGGTTTGATGGCTATATACCCCTATACAAGGGGCTCCGCGCATGTAAATAGGCGACAATAAGGCTCAATTTTACCCATCTTGAATTATACTTTATTTATTTACTATAACACACATTTTGCATGACTACTTTTTTAACTAAGTTCCTCTCTTTTACAGATAACCATCATGCTACACCCGTCCAGGATACGGCACAACGGAGACACAGGCGCAGACGTGCAACAGGGACCCGTTCCAAGGATTGTTTTTAGATTAAGACCCTGCGTAAACCTTTTTTACTGTCTCTTGTTGATACACATCCCTCGAATTCTCAGCATAACCGGGAAGGAGGCTGGCATCTTGGCATGTGGCCACATCAGAGTATTGCATGTACCTGGACACCAGGGGCTTATTACAAAGGGCGTTGTTTAGCCTATTTAAAATCACAAAGACTGAATACCTTAGGGAGTGTTTGGCATCGTGAGTTTGGCCTTATATGCATCAGCTCCGAATCATGTCTTTGGTCAAATGTTGTGTTTGCCCGGCTCCTGTGTTTTGCTGCCTTACGTGCCGCTCTATCGGCTAAGGCGGCACCAGGAGAACTACTGCGATTGTGCCCCGGTTCAGCCAGGCGAGCACCTCAGTAGAGAAAGCCGAAAACTGACTGTCATGATATAGCGTGAGACTAGTCAACCACTCGTTGACCTCGCGGAATCTTCGGGATTCCTCCGCCTTAACGAAGGGCCGCTTCCCGGCCAGGCACACACGCGCCCCGAATTCGGGTGAGCGCGGCGCCCCCAGGGGCTATATAGTAGCCCCACTGTCAAACTCCTATGGCTAAGTGAAAGCGATAAAGCATTATAGTCCAATTGCCTAGTTCGCTGCGCTATCACCTCCTTCATGGACCAAGACATTGGATCAAGTGTGAAAATACGTCTTCTGCGAACACCTCCGCATTATATGCGTGGGGGCTGAAGCCGGCGACTGCCATCTTTCAGGTTATATACATATATACATAAACGCCTACACAGGAGGTATTATAATTCTTGCAGGCACAAGTATAAAATAGCCTTTACATTTCACCAAAACATTGTTTTCAATGAGAATGCATGTTATTAGAGCATAATATCCTTCGAGCACTGTGCCTCTATCGAACAAGCGCCCTCCAGAACTTCTTGAAAGTAGTGCTCGGCAGGTACTCGACTTTCGTCCGAATCTTGGGCTGCAATGGCGGTGGCCTCCATGTGTGCCCAGTATGTCTTGACACGGGCAAGGGTCATCCGCGCACCCTCCACGCATGTTGACCTCTTCATCGCGTTGATATGTGGCACCGCACCAAGGAACTGCTGCACCAAGCTAAAATAACTATTCGGCTTTGGCCTTTCCGGCCACAGATGATCCACGATATATCTCATCGCAAGTCCGGACAATCTATTCAGCTCGGTCCATTCGACCAGCTGATCAGTCAATGGAAGCGGGCGCTTTGGATCGTTAAATTGTGACCAGAACAGCTTTTCCACTTCGCGATCCTTTTGATCTCAGAATTGTTCGGCCGCATCAGCCGCACTCGCTGCTAAATCCAGATATGCGTTTGCAGAACTCCACATCCGGTCCAAAGGAGCATATTTAGGATCTTTGAACTTCATTCGCGGCATAAAGGGCATCGCAGCCACGATATCTCTGGCTTGACGCAGTTCATCCTTCATCGCTCTCATTGCAGAACGAGTATCCTTGACCGCCATAGTGGCCTTCTCCAGGTCTGTCCTCTTCACTTGGTCTTCCTTTTCAAGAAGCTTGCAGCGGTCAGCGGCGTTCTTCAACTTCACAGCCATCTTGGCCATCTCCTCCTTGCTTTGGCAGTGAGCAGCCTGTTCGGTGTTTAGCTCCTCGACCGCCTTTAGGGCAGCCGCATCCCTTTTTCTGGCTTGTTCTTTGTGTCGGGAAAGCTCTGCCCAAAGGTTCTCCATGGCCGCTTACCATGTGTCTCCAAAGAAAATTACATACCTTGTGCCTCGTCAAGCCGCTTGTTGACAAGCACGATGTCGGCATCTACCACGTCAAGCTGCCGCTTTAACTCGGCAAATTCATCAGTCCGTCTGGCCACCGGACACTTCGCCACCTGCATATGAAGGCGGCATGATTATACCTGGAACTATGATCCTCTGCTTGCCGTCGTCTTTGACAGCACCCCGAGTCTCAGGGGCTACTATCTACACAGGGCGCATCCTAAAGTATGCGGTACTGTCAAAAGGTACATCATGTCACGTACCTCAAAACCTGTCAGTAGACTTATGACAACTTCATGCAACCTGCTGCGCGGACGAAATCCTTTCAATTACCGTACTCGTCAACGCACTGTGCTCTTCTGAGATAGAAGCTCGCCCTAGCAGATCCCTCAGTACCTCCGACTGCGCACCAGACGGTGCTGGACTCATTCGATTGTTTTTTTCAAAAGATGGACATGGAGGGCTTCGGGTGGCCATATAACTGCCTTCTGGCCTTGCCGGATCAGGAGAAACCCTCCACGACGACACCTCGGTGTCGCCCGCCTCATGAGGCGGTATGGTAGGGGGAGGCGTTTCGCTCTCCATCATCTCTGGAAGAAGATCCCCCGAAGACGAGCTCGGCTGAGAGGGGCTAAGATCCGAACTGCAAGATAAGTGCTTCGATTACTTTCCTAAAGAGTAAAGCAAGGATTTCTCTCATTATTAAACACCCTTTTACTTACAGCTCGGTGGAGGGCTGATCCCCTTGAGGGTATAGTACGGCCGGGGTATCCCCTAGTACAGGACCCTCTGACGAAGATTTCTTCCCACGCTTTGAGACCATTGTCTCCGGCTCTTCAGAGGCGGTCCTCTTCTTCCCCTGAGGAAAGGAATTTTTGATTCCTCCCTTCCGGACAACCTCCTCCGCGGAGGCAGTAGCTTCCTTTTCCCCCCTTCATCTTCTTCCGAAGGCGCGATCTCCAGCATCCTGGTTAACACAGGATCTAGCGAGGTCTCAGGAAGGGGGGCCGGACACCTGATCAACTTTGCCTTCGCTATCCACTCCTAGTTCAAGACCAACTCTTTTTTAAGGGCGATGTTGCGGTAAATAAATGGATAACGTGTTCGGACACAGGGTTACTTACTTGGGTATCCGGATGATTGCAGCTCAGACCTGTGTCCTCAGTAGAGTCCGGACACATCATTTGTGGTCCGAAGAAAAATTTGTACATCTCCGCGGGCGTCATGCCAAGGAAATGTTGAAGAGCTCGCGGTCCCTCCGGATTGAACTCCCACAGTCGGAGGGGACGACGTTTGCAGGGTAGGACTCGGCGAATTAGCATGACCTGCGTCACCACAACCAGTCTGACATCTCTCTCCAGGAGATCTCGGATGCGACTCTGCAATGAGGGGACACCCTTTACGGGCACCCAGTCCAACCACTTGTTGACCCATGACGTTAGTCATGGGCGGGGACCCGAGCGAAAAATAGGCGGAGCCACCCACTTGGTACCCCTGGGAGCTATGATATAAAACCACTCTTGTTGCCATAAGATGGACTCCTCTTGGAAAGAGCCCTCGGGACATGGGGCGTTAGCATTTTTGCTTATTACTGCGCCTCCGCACTCTGCGTGTTGTCCCTCGACCATCTTCGGCTCCACTTTGAAGGTCTTGAGCCACAGTCCGAAGTGAGGGGTGATACGGAGGAAAGCTTCGCACACGACGATGAACAATGAGATGTGGAGGATAGACTCCGGGGCTAAGTCGTGGAAGTCCAACCCATAATAGAACATGAGCCCCTCACGAAGGGATCCGGCGTGAAGCCTAGCCCTCAGGGGAAGTGAGATACGAACACGACGCTCTCACTAGGCTTAGGAGTGGGAATAACCTTCCCTTGAGCAGGCAGTCTATGCGGGATTTCTACGGTTAAGTTCCTGGCCTCCCTTAGCGTTATTACGTCTTCCTCCGTGACGGAGCAAGGCATCCATCGGCCTTGAAGGTTGGATCCAGACATAATCGAAGGTCCGAAGTGCCTGAATCTGAAGCTTGGGGTGCTGGAACTCGAGGCGGGAGGCGGATTCGATTGAGATCGAAAGAAAACAGTAAGGCCTTGGTCTCTTTATAAAGAGGTTGAATACCGAGAGCCCTCCCTGTGACCGTTTGGGAATTACCTTCGATCAAGGGGATATACCAACGGGCACGATTGGGTTACCCATGTCCTGTTGATGAGAATCCCGTAAATAAAGGGGACACGATCTCTGCTTCGACAAGACGTGCCAAGGAAAACGCCTCACGAAACGCACTGAGGTGGGGGTAAAAACCGATTCGAATAAAGGCTTGGTTGTGGTGTGAAATCACGCTACGGAATACATCAGCAGATTAGATTTGTGGAAATATAATTCTCTTCACGTTGGTAGGTGGAACTTGTTTTGCAGAGCCAAACACGATCCTTGTGTTCAAAATCTTCTATGAAGTATTCGGAGGAGGAACCCGCCTTACAATGCCGAAGACAATCTGCGCACCGGACTCATCATCATTGATGCCTGGTTCAGGGGCTACTGAGGGAGTCCTGGATTAGGGGGTATCCGGACAGCCAGACTATAACCTTTGGCCGGACTGTTGGACCATGAAGATACAAGATTGAAGACTTCGTCCCGTGTCCGGATGGGACTCTCCTTGGCGTGGAAGGCAAGCTTGGCAATACGGATATGTAGATATCCATCCTTGTAACCGACTCTGTGTAACCCTAGCCCCCTCCGGTGTCTATATAAACCAGAGGGTTTAGTCCATAGGACCACAACAACAACAATCATACCATAGGCTAGCTTCTAGGGTTTAGCCTCTCTGATCTCGAGGTAGATCAACTCTTGTACTACCCATATCATCAATATTAATCAAGCAGGAGTAAGGTTTTACCTCCATCGAGAGGGCCCGAACCTGGGTAAAAACATCTTGTCCCTTGTCTCTGTTACCATCCGCCTAGACGCACAGTTCGGGACCCCCTACCCGAGATCCATCGGTTTTGACACCGACAGTCCCTGTCAACATAGTGAATTGGGAGAGGACTGTAGTTGTGAGTAGACAGTATGGACCCACCAAGTCCACTCCCAAACACAAGCAAGCACCTCTTTTACTACTCAGACGAACCCCTCGTTTTTTACTCTAATCCACCCATCTGATATTTGGGACCCACATCATTTTCTTCGTATAGTCAATTAACGACAGAATTGCACAACTTTTTTTAGTAGTAATTCGGAGGAGCAGGCTATAAACTGGGTTGTGCGGTCTTTGTGGCCCGTCTAACAACATGACCAGCCCAGCAATTTTTTCTTTGGGAAAATAGGTAGCCCAGTATTTCTTTTTGAAGAATACCCAAGGTAGGCCTATTTGTTTACTCCGACTAACTGGGCTGCAAAACTTTCAAGAGGAGGAGGGATGTTGTCAGATTTCGGGTTCCGGCAGACCCTTGAGGTTTGAACACTGGGGTGCGTGCGGAGATCTCTCCCCTACCGGTCTACGTCTGATCTTCTCATGCGAACTAAGATGAAAACGATGAATAACATAAGGGACACGAGATTTATACTGGTTCGGGCCACCGTTGTGGTGTAATACCCTACTCCAGTGTGTGGTGTGGTGGATTGCCTCTGGGGCTGATGATGAACAGTACAAAGGAGGAACAGCCTCGCGATAGGTGTTCTTGGGCTGGTGCGATGAACTGCTTGGGTCAGTTCAGTCGCTCTCTCTCTACCCCTCTACTTAGGTTCTATCAGATTTCTCGATGGATCGATCCCCCCCCCGCCTATCCTATGGTGGCTAGCCCTATTTATAGAGGCCCTGGGCCTCTCCCTGAAATAATTGAGCGGGAAGGGCGCCAACAACTGGCAATTTTGAAGGGGAACATCTAGTACAAGTTCTCCTGACCAAAGGTGGTATTCGGCTGCCAAAAGCTCTGGTGGTGACGCTGTCTTGGGCTCCACGGTGACCTCCGTCTGGCCGTCCGGCTGGTTTTGGTCTCGTTGCAATGGAATGGTAACCTTTGCCTGATACCTTGGCCTGAGCTTGCCCCCTTTGCACCAAAGGGGAAACAAGGACTCTGCACAGGCCGGCGCCCGCCTGGCGCCCGCCTGGTCTTGATCGTCATGGCTTGTGTCACTAGATCCTCGCGAGGTACCCTTGCATTGATATCTCTGCCTCCTCGCGAGCCCTGCCTGATGAGGACGTACTTGAGGAAGCTCCCTATCGTCCGCCCCACGAGGCTTCGCCCCTCGCGAGGGTCTTGAGCTTGTGTTGATGAAGATGAGCCTCGCAGGGCCCCACTTGAGCCACGCCGCAGGCTGCAAGCAGGCAAGTCTACGGACCCCCGTTCCTAGAACACCGACAGTAGCCCCCGGGCCCAAGGCGTGCGTGGGCTTTGCTTAGTAAAGAAGCGAAGAGTCAAGCGCGAAGCACCGCGAGCCCTAACAGCCTTCGGCCTTGGGAGCCGCGTGGCGGTTGATTGGACGTGGGCGCCTGCGCTTCCCACGACGCCTCGGCAACTGCACGACTTGACAAGTCCCTGCATGCAGAGATATGGGTCATGATTACCTACGATCGTGGTGCTCGGCGGTTGGTCTTCTCCGGCTATAAGTACGGGGCTGCGTGAGCTCTGCTAGTCCGCCCCTTCCTGCTTCTCATCTTCTTCTCCTTGGCCACTTGCGGCTCTCATGGCTCCGAAGAGGTTCTCAGCCGCAGAGAAGGGAAAGGCCTACCGGGCAAGGCCCGACTTCTCCCCAGCCAAGCGCGGTCGGGGTTGTCCTCGCAAGCATCCCGCGGTCCCCGTGGCGGCTTCCCATGGCCACAGAGAAGGTTCCCCGCGCGGTGGTGAGCGCTCGTCTGCCAAGGGGAGGCAGGCCGTGATCGTGCGGCCCCCCAGGACGCGCTTTCGCTCGGCGGAGGTGCTGCCGGAGTTCGTCGTGTGGTCGGCGGACCCGACCAACACCTGGCTCCAGCTCCCCCGCTTCTTCATTGGTGAGCTGCCGGCCAGCGCCCGGTGTGGCTTCTGGCTCCAAGCTAATGGTTGTTGCATCAGGGCCTCCTGGGTTTCGCTTGAGCTCTCCCCTTCTGGAAACGGGGCCCTGACTCGTGGCTGGCAAACGTTTGCCCGCGCGCGCGGCCTGAGTTAGTGGTGCACCCTGCACTTCAAGTTCGACGGCGACGCCACCCTCTACGTGACGGTGTTTGGGGAAGACGGTCGCCGCGCTGGGTGCTGCCCCGAAGATGGTGACCGTGGCCGCCTGCCCAGTCCCGGCACCGACCAGGGTGGAGACGGCGCCAGGCATGCTGGTGGCGGTAGCCGAGACTCACCAAGTTCCGGCGACTCTTCCTCAGGCAGCAGCTCCTCCAGTGGTGGCCGCGACCAGCCCCCGCGCCGTCACGCCAGCCTGGGTGAAGGCAGCGGGTCCTCCCGCCGCATTGCCCCGGTGAAGCGAGAGGGGGCGTCCGCCTGAGCCCCAGGAGCAGCCCGAGCCTTTGCTGTAGGTTGGTGTAGGGTAGGTCACGTCCATTTTGTTTCCTTCCTTTCCTGCGTAAGAAGAAGGTAGTACAGGGCCCCGTGGGGGCGTGTTAGAACCGTTGTTGTCAACTATCGTGTTGCTTTTGCCACCTCCGCGTTATGTTTCTGTGATGCGTGCCCATGTATGGGAGTTATTTGAGTTTGGTGTAGCTTGACGCGACCCTCGACTCCCGAGGCTGAGGCCCCGCCGCGAGCTTCATGCCCTGCAAGGATCAGTTAGAGGGGCGATCTTTGACCCGGCAGCGGGGGCGATCAGCCTAGGCCCTGCATTCGTGTCGTGATGCCCGTGAGGCATGGACCGGGAGGGGTGCTCCGCAGAGGGCTTAGGCAGGAAAACTCTAGACGGTCGGGGCAGGAAACACTCGCGAGGGCGCCCGCGATCATCCCTCGCGAGACTTGCGTGAGAGAAAACGAGGCGAGTAGATGAAAAAGACAGAGAGCCACAAGCCAGGAACGCCAACAACTCCAATAAGACTTCAAACAGGAATAAACACGCCAACCGCAAAAAGCAAATGAAAAAGCCGCGTCCGGCACCTATTCTAGTCTTCGAAGTCTTCTCACGAGCGCAGAGCTAAGTGCTGCCACTGGGCGTGGGTGGGAGCCCCCGAGGCCCAAGGGCGGCACTCCGGAGACTCCGGGGCGTGTACAACCCCACTCATTATTACATGAGAGTGTCACGGGCGGCGAGCTTCACAGGCATTTGCCTTCTTCACAGGCACCAGGCCTTTCCCAAAACACGACAGCTTCACAGGCACTGGCCTTCTTCACAGGCACCAGGCCTTTCCCGAAACGCGATAGCTTTACAGGCATTGGCCTTCTTCACAGGCACCGGGCCTTTCCCAAAACGTGATAGCTTCACAGGTATTGGCCTTCTTCACAGGCACCGGGCCTTTCCCAAAATGCGATAGCTTCACAGGCATTGGCCTTCTTCACACGCACCGGGCCTTTTCCAAAACGCGACAGCTTCACATGCATTGGCCTTCTTCATAGGCACCAGGCCTTTCCTTGGCGCTAGGCCTCGCTCAGGGGTAGAACTTCTGGAGATGCTGAATGTTCCACGCGTTCTGGATGGGTACACCCTCCGGAGTCTCCAAGTGTGCGGAGCCAGGCCTGGACACATGAACAACCTTGAACGGGCCCTCCCACATGGGGGAGAGCTTCTGTAGCCCCTCCCTGGAGAGAACCCGCCTGAGCACGAGATCCACTACCTCGAGGGTCCTGGGGTGGATGCTGCGGCAGTGGTATCGTTGTAGCGCCTGTTGATACCTTCCTGCTTGCAGTGCTGCTTCTCGGTTACGTTCCTCCCCCAGTATGAGATCCGTCCCCCGCATGGCGTCCTGCTAAGCCTCGTCGAACGCCAGGACCCGTGCGGAGCGACGCCTGACCTCTTGAGGGAGAACAGCCTCTGCTCCGTAGACGAGGAAGAACGGAGTCTCGCCAGTCGGCCTGGTCGCTGTCGTGCAGATGGACCACAGCACGGACTGGAGCTCGTCGTACCAGCCCCTGCCGCAGGCTTCCAGCTTCTTTTTGAAGGTCCTGGCTTTGAGGCTCCTCAGGACCTCCGTGTTGGCTCATTCTGCCTGGCCATTGCTTCGGGGCTGTGCTACCGAAGCGTAGCATATCTGCGTTCCAAGGTTAGCACAGTACGTTTTGAAGAGATTACTGGTAAACTGCGAACCGTTGTCGGTGATGATGCGGTTAAGCACCCCGAACCGGCTCACGAGGCCCTTGATGAACTTGACTGCCGAGCCTGCCGGGATCGTGCGGACGGCCTCCACCTCGGCCCACTTGGTGAATTTGTCCACAGCGACGTAGAGGTAGCGATAGCTCCCTGGTGCCCGAGGGAACGGGCCCAGAATGTCCAACCCCCAAACTGCGAACGACCATGAGAGGGGTAAGGTCTACAGACCCCCGCGGGCTGATGGATCTGTCTTGCGTGAAACTGGCAGGCCTCGCAAGCCTTCACCAGCTCAACGGCGTCGTTGAGTGCTGTGGGCCAATAGAACCCGCTGCGGAACGCCTTGCCGACTAGGGTTCGTGACGACGAGTGGTGCCCGCAGTCTCCGCTGTGTATGTCCGCCAATAGTTCCCTTCCTTGCTCCCTGGAGATGCAAGGCAGGGACACATCGTTCGGCCGCTTCCTGTAGAGCTCGCCATCCTGGATGCAATAAGCCGTGGCCTGCCGTGCCACATGCTCCGCATCCTCCTCGTTCTCCGGCAGTGTCCCTCGCGTAAGGTAGTCCTTGAGCTCCGGGATCCAACATCCCTCCTGAGGCTCCAGTGTCAGGAGCAGGCATGCTCCCGAGGCCGGGCCACAGACTGGAGCTCCCGAGGCTGGTGGCTGAGGAAGCTCCTCCCTTGGTTGTGCCATGCCCGACAGCTATGGTACCGCCGAAGGCTTGAAGAGACGCTCCTCAAAGACGCTAGGTTCCTGCGGCAGCCGCCTAGACGCCCTCCTGGCGATGTTGTTAGCCTCCTGATTGGTGCTGCGAGGCACATGCTGCAACTCTAGCCCCCAGAACTGTTTCTCCATCCTACGAACTTTAGCGAGGTAGGCCTCCATGTGCTCGTCCTTTGGCTCGTATACCTTGTTGGAGAAGTCGACGAGGAGCTGTGAATCCCCCTAGGGCGATCGCAGCTTTCAAGCCTGCTATCAGGCCTTCGTACTCAGCTATGTTGTTGGAGACCTTCTCTCCATGCTGGAAGCAGAGTTGCATAGCGTAGTAGAGCTTGTCCTCAGTAGGGGATACGAGCACCGCTCCAGCTCCCGCGCCATGCCGGGAGAACGCCCTGTCGAAGTACATGACCCAGCCGTCCGGTGCGTCGCTTCCCGGGGAGAGTGATCGGTCTTCGCCTGCCTCGAGACCCGGTGCTTCCGTCCATTCTGCCACGAAATCTGCAAGTGCGGCTCCCTTGATGACTCTGGTTGTACTGAATTCCAGCTAAAATGCTTCTAGTTCGATGTTCCATTCAGCGACCCTCCCAGCTGAGTTGGGGCTCCTGAGTATCCTCTCCAAGGGGTATCCCGAGACGACCTTGATGGGGTGGCCTTGGAAGTAGTGCCGTAGCTTGCGTGAGGCCACCAATAACCCGAGGAGGAGCTATTGAGGCATGGGGTACCGTGCCCTCGCATCCCGTAGCACTATGCTGATGAAATATGCGGGATGCTCGACAAGATCGAGGGTGCTGACGCGGCTCGCGTCCTCGAGGGGTCGAGGCGTCTCCTGAGGCGATGGAGCCCCCAACTCCTGGTCGTCCAAAGGGGCCTTCCCTGCTCCGGGTGCACCCTCCTGCTGCAGCCGCTCCTCTCTGGCCGTGGTCGCGGTCCTCGCGAGGCCCTCCTGGCCTCGCTCTGCTTTAGCCTGGTCAGTCGATGCGGCCTTAGCCCGTCGCGCCTCCCTGACCGCCACCAGAGCTGCGCTAACGGAGTAGGGCGTGGCCGCAAGGTAGAGCACCAGAGGCTCCTGAGGGCGAGGGCCACCATCACCGATGGGCTGGTGAGGTACCTCTTGAGTTCCTGGAACGCCTTGTCGGCCTCTTCAGTCCATTCAAAGGGGCCTTTCTTCTTCATCAGCTTGAAGAAAGGCAGCGCTCGTTCCCCCAGCTTGGAGATGAAGCGCCCCAGCGCAGTCACGCGCCCAGTGAGCTTCTGCATTTCTCTGAGGGCCGTTGGTTGGCTCATGTCCTCCACCGCCTTGACCTTCTCCGGGTTGGCCTCAATGCCCCTGTGAGACATGAGGAAACCCAGGAGCTTGCCTGAGGGGACTCCGAACATGCACTTCTCCGGGTTGAGCCGTAGATCCACTTCATCGAGGCTCGCAAAGGTTTCCTCCAGGTCTTGTATCAGGGTTTTTGCCTCCCGAGACTTCACCATGATGTCATCGACGTAAGCCTCAGTGTTCTTCCTGAGCTGCCAGCCTAAGGCGATGTGCATCAGCTGCTGAAAGGTTGCGCCTGTGTTGTGCAATCCAAATGGCATGCACGTATTGTAGTACACCCCACACGGGGTTAGGAAGGCCGTCTTGTCCATGTATTCCACCGCCATCTTGATCTGGTGATAACCCGAGAAGGCATCTAGCAAGCACAACAGGTCACATTCTGCGGTGGAGTCGACTATCTGGTCAATGCGGGGGAGCGGAAATGGGTCCTGTGGGCAGGCTTTGTTGAGGTTGGTGAAGTCAACACACATGCGCTCCTTTCCCCCCTTCTTTGGCACGGCAACGGGATTAGCCAGCCAAGCGGGGTAGCGGACCTCGTGGATGACCCCTGCCGCCTCCAGTTTCCAGGTCTCTTGAACGATGAAAGCCTGTTTCTCTGCGGACTGCCTCCTTGCCTTCTGCTTCACGGGGCGTGCGTTGGGGCACACATTGAGGTGATGCTCGATCACATCTCTCGGGATTCCCGCTAATTGGTCAGCTTCCCATGCGAACGCCTTCTTGTTCGCGTGCAGGAATCCGATCAGAGCCTTCTCCTGTTCGGGCTCGAGATTGGATCCTATGGTGAAGGTGGCATCGGTGGACCCATCCTCGTCGACCGGTACTTGCTTGGTTTCCGCCTTTTCCTGGGTGAACAACTGCTTCTTTTTAGCCAGCGCAGCCCCTTTGGGCTCGAGGGTGTTGGTGCTGGCGGGTTGCGCCACCGCGGTCGCCCTGAAGGCAAGCTGGAGCACCTGCAGTGCATCTCTTGTATCTCCTGGCACGGTACGGATGCCGTTGCTCCCAGGCATCTTCATGAGGTTGTACGCCGGGTGAGTTGCCGCCGTGAACCGGGCCAAGGCCGGGTAGCCGAGGATGGTGTTGTAGGGGAGGCCGATGGGGGCGATGTCGAAGTCGATCAGCTCTGTGCGGAAGTTATCGTAGGTGCCGAAGGTCACCGGGAGGCGGATTTGCCCCAATGAAGTGGTGGACCCGCCTCCAACACCTGAGAAGGGTCGGCTGGGCCGGAGCAACTCCGATGGTACGTGCAGGAGGCTGAAGGCCTCCACCGAGAGCACATTGAGGCCGGCGCCACCGTCGATGAGGGTCCTGGTGATGGCCACTTGGCAGATGGTGGGGGTGCATAGCATCGGGAGTGCGCCCGAGCCGGAAGGGTTGAAGGGGAGGTCACCCGAGTCGAAAATCAGATCAGCCTCGGGCGCCGCCCAGCCCGGGGGGCTTCTTGATGCGTGGAGGCTGCACTGATCTGGCGGGTGAACGGCTTGACGTGGCGGCTCGAGGGCGACGCTTGGGAGCCTCCAAGGAGGGCCGCGACAACGGGCGGCGCTGGCGCGGCAAAATGGGCGAGGAAGAGGCCGCACAGCTCTTCCTAAGAGGTCACGGAAGTCGTCGTTAGGTGGAAGAGCCACATGCGCGGGACATCGGCGAGGGCCATGGGTGGCCAGTTGGCCATTACCCGGTCGTCGCCCCGGCTCTGAGGACGACCTCCTCATATGCCAGCAGGAAAACCAGCGGGTCTGCCACGCCGTCGTAGCGCGGCGGCATCTCGGGCTTGAACTTGTGCGTCCATTGCAGCTGCCGCAGGGCGGGGGCCAAGGCCGGGAGCCCCCTGGCCCCTGCGCTGGCATCTGCTGCCGGGGCCGGCAGCGCGTCGTCCGCCATGGGTGTGGAGCGCAGTGTTGACGGAGAGCGGATCGTCGGAAGGAAGGAGGGATTCCGGCGCACCCCTACCTGGCGCGCCAAATGTTAGATTTCGGGTTCCGGCAGACCCTTGAGGTTCTAACACTAGGGTGCACGCGGAGTTCTCTCCCCTACCGATCTACATGTGATCTTCTCGTGCGAACTAAGATGAAAACAATGAACAACACAAGGGACACGAGATTTATACTGGCTCGGGCCACCGTTGTGGTGTAATACCCTACTCCAGTGTGTGGTGTGGTGGATTGCCTATGGGGCTGATGACGAACAGTACAAAGGAGGAACAGCCTCGCGAGAGGTGTTCTTGGGCTGGTGCGATGAACTGCTTGGGTCAGTTCAGTCGCCTCTCTCTCTCTAAAAAAGAATTTAATTTATTGCTTATGTCACTGTTTTAATTGGTTTAGGCTATTTAAACACCTTGCGAAAATGTTGGTTCGCCACCAATATTAACAAATGACTATTTGCCACAGGATGAACATTTTAGATTTCATATTTGAGAAATTTTGAATTTCCCTCATAATTTGAATTTGAATTTGACTTTGATTTTTCATCAAGTGATAATTAGCACAGTAAGCATGGTGACCTAGCACCATTAACAGGGGATTACTATAGCATGACACTGGGGGTGTTACAAGGCGGATGTCTCGCAAAGATGGCGCGCATAGCTGACGGCTGTGTGTACGAATCTAGTTTGGAGCTCACCGAGAGTCAGCGCCGTGGGCACCTTTTGTGTCAGTTGTACATCAACCATGGGTTTCGTGCACCCTATGTTTGTGTTGGATTTCGGGTTCCGGCAGACCCTTAAGGTTCGAACTCTGGGGTGCGCACGGAGATTATGCCCTCTACCTCTCTGTCTCGCAAAGATCTAAAACTACCAAAAGAACAACACAAGAGACACAGAGTTTATACTGGTTCGGGCCACCGATGTGGTGTAATACCCTACTCCAGTGTGGTGTGGTGGATTTCCTCTCAGGCTTGTGATGATGAACAATACAGGGAAGAACAGCCTCGCGAGGGTCTGTTCTTGGCTAGGGGGATGAACTGCTAGGAGGAGTTCAGCCGCCCTTCTCTCTCTCTCTCTCTCTCTCTCTCTCTCTCTCTCTTGTTCTCTACTTGCTCAGATTCTCCACCTCTACCATGAGGATGGCTAGTCCTATTTATAGGCAAAGGCCCTGGGGCTCTTCCCAAATATTGAGCGGGAAGGGCGCCAACAATTGGCCAATTCGAAGGGGAACATCCGGTACACTTATCCTGACTAAAGTTGGTCCTCGCCTGCCAAAGGCCCTGTGGTGACGCCGTTTTGGGCTCCACGATGACCTCCTTCCCACCGTTGGACCGGTCTTGGTCTCGTTGCACCAAAATGGATGCCTTTTCTTGATCCTCTCGCCTACGCTTGCCTCCTTTGCACCAAAGAGGAAAGGGAGGACACTGCGCGGGCTGGCGCCCGCCTGGCGCCCTTGGTCGTCATGGCTTGCGTCATGGGCACCTCGCGAGGTACCCCGCCTTGATCTCTCCGCCTCCTCGTGAGCCAGCCTGACGAGGCCGTGCCTGAGGAAGCGCCACGTCGTCCGCCCCGCGAGGCTTGGCCCCTCGCGAGGGTCTTGGGTCTTGCGTTGATGAAGATGGGCCGTGTTGGGCCCCCATTCGAGCCACGCCGCAGGCCGCAGGCAAGCAAGTCTGGGGACCCCCGTTCCCAGAACGCCGGCAGTAGCCCCCGGGCCCAAGGCGCGCGTGGACTTGGCTGTGCTGAGAGGCGAAAGGGCAAGGGCGAAGCGCCGCGGGCCCTAACAGCCTGCGGCCTCAGGCGCCGCGTGGCGGTTGATTGGACGTGGGCAGCACTGTTCCCCCACGCTTCCTTATTTTGCGCCCTGCTATGTGGACTCGCAGTTGTACACAGCCGCTCCCCTTCCTGTTGCTCGACTGTCCCCTATTCTTCCTCCCTTCAAACGCCGACTCTTATCTCCAATCCCATCTCACATCTTCCCCCTCCTTTCCATCGCCATGGCTCCGACGAAGAAGGAGAAAGGGAAGAAACCCATGGCTCCGTCTCGCTCACCGCCATCAGTGGCCCCCGCCGTCGGCCGATCGATCACACTCAATCGAGAGTGCCTGGATAAGCTCGGCCCGGCTCTGGCCACCACCTTCAACGAGTGTGGTAGGATGATGGCCTGGTCTACGTCTCACTTCCCCACTGACAGGATAATCACTGAGGTTCATTATTTTGCCGACGCCTTGTGGGCGGGTCTGGTTCCCCCCTTCTCTGATTTCTTCAAGGCCGTCCTCTCTCATTAGCAGATCCATATGATGCATCTGGGTCCTAAATCCATCACCCTCCTTTTGGTCTTTGCTTTTGTTTGCGAGGCGATAATGGGCATCTCTCCTTCCGTTGCCTTGCTGCGCCACTTCTTCTCTTTGCGCCTTGCAGACCCCACTCAATGCTCAGCGTGTGTGAGCTTCGTTGCCGCGCCCGAGACTGCAGCCTCAGGGATTGACTTCAAGCTTCCTTCGCCTTCAGCTGGGTTCCGCGAGTGGTGGTTGTACGTTGATGTCGGGGTGCCCAGCCCCCTGCTGGCGAAGCCAACTTCGCCTGCAGTACCCAATTCGGGCTGGGGCCAGGAGACGCTCGTGAGCCCCCGGCTCGCCTTCGTCTGGCGCCGCTTCTCGTTCTTGAGGTCGCTCGGCGTGACTGCGCCCAAGGTGGTGAAGGAGTTCCTGTTACGCCGCATTGCCCCTCTCCAACGCCACTCTCGCCGAATGTGGGCTTTCAGCGGGCATGGTGATTGCATGAGGCTCCAGGAAGAAGACCTGACGCCTGGAGTGCTAAGGACTGTGCTCTTGGTCCTGACTGGTGACCCCAACCCAGGCAACATCTAGAGAGGAGGGGCGTTGCTGTACCTCTGCCAGAACAGGGACGACTTCGTGAAGCAGATGCCCTCCTTCGATGAAAGGGGGCTGCACCCCGCTGGCTTCCAAGGGCCCCGCGAGAACCCTGTGGTGGTGACCTCCCTTCCAATCGGTCAAGGCGAATCCTCGTCAAGTGGCGGGGCAGGGGGCGTGAGATGGCGGAGACCGATAAGGCTCCCGATGAGGAGACTGCGCCTGGTGATGCCCTCGAGGGAGCAGCTCCTGAGGCCCATGCTGCAGAGGCTATGGGCGGCAAGCATTCACTCCCAGCGCCTGGGGGCGAGGCTCCTGAGGCCCCGGCCGCGTCTTCTGCCGAGGTGATTGGCAGCACGCGTTAGGCAGGCGCCCCTTACGCGGATAGCCTTGTTGCTCCGTCTTCGTCGCAGGTTGATCCTTGCGCTCTTCTCTTGGGCCGCTTCCTCGTGGACTTTGAGGCCCTCCGGAGGAAAAGGGAGGCCCTGGGTGATGACTTCTCTTGTCGCTTGCTGAAGCACCGAAAGTACTTCGCTACCGACGAGTAAGCCTTCTATTTTTCTGAATCCTGATCCCCTTGTTGTGTCTATTGATCCTTGCTCTCCAGGCCTCTTCCGGCCGAGATCGTGGAAGCCGCCGAGGTGCCGCCTCCTTTGGCTTCACCTCACCCGTCGCCCCAAAGTGCTCCGAGCAGCACAGCTCTTGCGGTGAGGATGAATAAAGGGGCGGACCGTCCCGAGGTGCCCCGCAGCCCTTCTCTTCCTGCGATCTTCCTTCGTGGGCCCTCTCTTGGCATGGCCAGCCTGCCGTGGGCTCCCCGCCTGGCCGCCATCTACGACTGGCTGAGGCGCCCCCCGTGCCCTTCCTCTGAAGACGGGCTGGCCTCAGGCCGGGCTTCTGGTATGGCGCGCCCGGCCGTCGTGAGGGCGCCAGCCCCCAGCCCCTGCCCGGAGGGGGAGCGATGATTTGTGGCCCCCGGCGCCTGCTGGGGGCAGATGATGGTGTGGAAGACGTGCTCGAGCGCGCTCGGGAGCGTCGTGCTCGTCGCCAAGAGTTCCTTCGAAGGGCAACTGATGCGGTAGACCTTCTTGGGAAGGAGCTCGCCGGTGAAGACGCACGCCTGGAGGCCGAGGGCCTGCGCCTGGCTGCTGGGCGACGCGAGCTGGAGGCCGCCGTCGCCCTCGCGCGCCATTAGCGCGAACTTGATGATGAAGAGGTGAAGGCGTCGCTGGAGGCCTCTCGGGCGGCCCGATCCCAGGCCGCTGAGGAGGCCCTGGGAGCCGACCGACGACAAGAAGCAGGGGAGGAGCGGGCTCGGGAGCTCCTGGCCCGATGCCACTCTTTAGAGGAGCAAGTGGAACTGCGCGAGGCGGCCCTTGCGTCGATGAGGGTGGCCTCTGGCGACCCAGCTGAGCTCCAGAGGCGTGAGGAAGCGTTGACGCTGGAAGCCGCCGAACGCACCCGCGAGTACGAGCGGTTGGAGACGAGGGAGCGCCTGGTGATGCAGGCGGAAGATGAAGTCGCCGCACAGGAAGCGCGTGTCCTGGAGGAGGTTGGTCGTTGGGTGGCGACGGCACGCCAAGGCTTCGAGTGCGAGTTCGCGGGGAAGCTGGAGTTGATCCGGGTCGAGGCTGAGGGAAGAACCGCAGCCCTGAGGGCCCAACGGGATGAGGCGACGCGGTGGGCCGACGCTTCCCGGGCAGCCCTTGAGGCAACGCAAAAGGAGTCGGCTACCCTCCAGGCCGATGTGCTCCGTCTTCGCCAGCGGGTGGAGGAGGCTGAGGCCGTCGAGCGCCAGAACGCTAATGAGATACACCAGCGGCAGGTCTTGGAGCACGTGCACGGCCCCATGCTGGCTACGCTCAGGGAGAGGGCTAACGCAGCCTTGGGCAACATCTGTGAGGCGGCCGTCGACGAGCCGCACACGATCAACTACGCCGGCAACCTGCAGTTCTTCACCGCCGTGGTGACGCAGCTGGAGGCGCGGTCGGTCAGGGCCGACATGTTGGTGGAGGAGAGGAGCCACGCCCTACTCGGGCGCGCCTTTTCTCGCGTCTTCAGCCATCTTCGGAACATGGATCCCCACTTCGACTTCGATGCCGCCATCGCCCCAGTCCCCCAGGCCGTCCGAGGCGACCTGGCGCACTGGGTGGGAGACAACATGGACACTCTTGTGAGGGCCTTCACTTCAGATAACGACGACATGATCGTGGCTGCCCACGAAGGCGGTGTGGTGGACGGCCTTGACGCCGCTGGCGGCGACGCAGGTAGCGATGGCGAGTTCAGCGATGCCAGCGGCGGCTCGGGAGGTGCTCCTGAGGATGCATTGGGGGATTTGTCCGAGTGAGTATGTATCGCTCGTGTCTTTTTATCCTGCACGAGTAGAACTCAGGTGTTTGGCCTGATGGCTGTGAGAGCATTTTGAGGAGGGGAAGCCCCTCATGAAAAACCTGTATACATCATACTAGTAGCTATTATATTGCGCGAGCACCCGCGCCTGGCGGCTGGCTGGTTTACCTTTGTTTCGCGCAGGCCCTGAGGCAGCCGGTGGGAGGACGTGGTGTCCTGAGTGTTCTCTAGTTGAAATTGTAGGATGCGCAAGCGTCGCTGGCGAGGGGCTTCACAGGCGCTGGCCTTCCTCACACGCTCCGGGCCTTTTCCTACATGTGATGGCTTCACAGGCATTAGCCTTCTTCACAGGCTCCGAGCCTTTCCCTAAACGCGATAGCTTCATGGGCATTTGCCTTCTTCATAGGCTCCGGGCCTTTCCCTAAACGCGATAGCTTCACAAGCATTCGCCTTCTTCACAGGCTCCAGGCCTTTTCCCAAACGCGATAGCTTCACAGGCATTTGCCTTCTTCACAGGCTTCGGGCCTTTTCCCAAACGCGATAGCTCCACCGGCATTTGCCTTCTTCACAGGCTCTGGGCCTTTTCCCGAACGTGATAGCTTCACAGGCATTCGCCTTATTCACAGGCTCTGGGCCTTTCCCTAAAGGGACATCCTCCATAGGTACCGGAAAGTCCTCCCGAGAAGGAGCAATAGCAGCAGTCTGGGCTGCGCACGAGCCTGGCCCGGCCCGACTCGCGAGGGGCTCACGAGGGGAGGCAGCTATGGTGAAGCGGTAACCAGAACGCAAGAAATGGCTCGAACGAGACTAAGCACCCCTTCCCCGAGCGCACGCAAATCTCAAATTAGAATCCAACTTAAATCCAGCAGGGGAAAAGTTACAACCAAAAGAAGAAGGCAATGAAAGCAGACAAAAGGCCGCGTCCGGCACCTAATCTAGTCTTGGACGTCTTCTCACCAGCGCGGAGCTAAGTGCTGTCCACTGGGCGTGAGAGGGAGCCCCAGGGCCTGAGGCCGGCACCCCTGAGACTCCAGGGCGTGTACAGCCCCACTCATTATTATGTGAGAGTGTCACAGGGCAGCGAGCTTCACACGCACTGGGCCTTCTTCACAGGTACTGGCCTTGCTTCATATCGCCAGACAAGGGCCCCGCCTTGAGCCACACTCTAGTGCCACCAACGACGACCGGAAACCAGGACGCCGCTACCCCAAAGGTTGTGCTGTAGTGCTCCATGTGCCATGCGGCGCTGCTTGACGTGCCCACCGCGGGGTGGTAGCGCGGCTGCCCGCTCGCGCCGTGGGCTGCGCCGAGCCCCTCTCCCTCACGCGCCGGGGGTGCGGGTAGCGCCACCGCCAGTCCGGCGCCGGCGGATTCGCTGGTTTTGGGGTAGCCCTGAGGCCCCCGGGACCGCGCGGGGCCCCCGCGCATGCCTCCCTGGGCTTGAGACGGAAGCTGGATGGAGAAGGGGTTAGCCCCCGAAGCGGCAAAGCCCAGGAGTTCGGCGACCCGCTCCAGCAGCACGTCGCGGCCGCCTTCCAGCAGCCTACACTGCAGCAACTCTCCGGCCACCGTGAGCGCAGCCCTCGAGTTCGCTTGCTCCCGGCGGGTGTACGATGTTGTGGTCTCGGCGTGATTGGAGGCCCTTGCCACCGATCGCGCTTGCCGCGGCGTGAGGGTTGTTGAAGCCTATCCGTGCCGCCCGCGGCCCACAGCGCCCTGCGGACCACGAGCTTTCTGAGGCGCGGGGTCGCCCGAGGCGGGCGGCTCCGCGCGGGTGGGCCACACCGCCCATGGATCTTGGGTTCCCACCTGGTCGCCGGACATGGTGATGACGGTGCGATGGGACGTGGAGCGGTAGAGAGGTGGACTCCGGCGCACCCCTACCTGGCGCGCCAAATGTCAGATTTCGGGTTCCGGCAGACCCTTAAGGTTCGAACTCTGGGGTGCGCGCGGAGATTATGCCCTCTACCTCTCCGTCTCGCAAAGATCTAAAACTACCAAAAGAACAACACAAGAGACACAGAGTTTATACTGGTTCGGGCCACCAATGTGGTGTAATACCCTACTCCAGTGTGGTGTGGTGGATTGCCTCTCAGGCTGGTGATGATGAACAATACAGGGAAGAACAGCCTCGCGAGGGTCTGTTCTTGGCTAGGGGGATGAACTGCTAGGAGGAGTTCAGCCGCCCTTCTCTCTCTCTCTCTCTCTCTCTCTCTCTCTCTCTCTCTCTCTCTCTCTCTCTCTCTCTCTTGTTCTCTACTTGCTCAGATTCTCCACCTCTACCACGAGGGTGGCTAGTCCTATTTATAGGCAAAGGCCCTGGGCCTCTTCCCAAATATTGAGCGGGAAGGGCGCCAACAATTGGCCAATTCGAAGGGGAACATCTGGTACACTTATCCTGACTAAAGTTGGTCCTCGCCTACCAAAGGCCCTGTGGTGACGCCGTTCTGGGCTCCACGATGACCTCCTTCCCATCGTTGGACTGGTCTTCGTCTCGTTGCACCGAAATGGATGCCTTTTCTTGATCCTCTCGCATGCGCTTGCCTCCTTTGCACCAAAGAGGAAAGGGAGGACACTGCACGGGCTGGCGCCCGCCTGGCGCTCTTGGTCATCATGGCTTGCGTCATGGGCACCTCGCGAGGTACCCCGCCTTGATCTCTCCGCCTCCTCGTGAGCCAGCCTGACAACGCCATGCCTGAGGAAGCGCCGCGTCGTCCGCCCCGCGAGGCTTGGCCCCTCGCGAGGGTCTTGGGTCTTGCGTTGATGAAGATGGGCCGTGTTGGGCCCCCATTCGAGCCACGCCGCAGGCCGCAGGCAGGCAAGTCTGGGGACCCCTGTTCCTAGAACGCCGACAGTTTGTTGCCTGATGGTTGGGGACTTGGAGGAATCATGGGTATGTGTTTCCATTCTTTTTGTTTTCTTCTTTTTGTAGGACTCATTTTGAATCCCATGGACTGAATCTGTAGTTTAGTTTAATCAATTGTTTGTCTATAATTTTTATTTGGTTTTGTCAGAAGTTAACAGTAGGGATTTGTGTGTGTATTTGTTCATTACTTAACAATATTTATCCATTTTTGTATAATCTTTTTTCCATATTTGTCAGATGTTTTACTGTAGGGGTATTGATATGTATATTTCTTCAGTTTAGTCAGGTCATATGACTAGTTAGTTTGGTGTTTTTGTTTTGGTTCAGATATTTCTTTCCACTTTGTTATGCAATAGTTCCTAGATCTGTGTAAATATTCAGTTACTCAGGTGTTCACTTTCTTTTCTACTCCCATGCCCATTTGCAGAAAATGTCACCCAGAATCAGGATTGTTGCTCCTTGTTCCGGGATACTGAAGATGGAGACTTCAGACAAAAACGGGTATCAGTTGATGGAAGTTTCCTACCACATCAACGTTGATGGTTGCATCAACCTAACTACTGGGTGGAAGGAGTTTGTGGCAGAGTCTTGAATTGAGGATGGAGATGTGGTTATGGTTATGTTCTCCAGGAAGATGACTCTCTGATGTTCAGACTTTATGTGATGTAGGTTTAAATGTGGCAAATGACGCTGGTTGTTAGATTTGTGTGCGTTTGATTATGTTGCAGTATTTTTCTTTAAAACACTGCATGCGAGACGGTTGAATTCTATGTTATTACCAGATGATTTGGAACAAATTGTTTGTATGTTATTGTATGCGCTATTTTTAATTTATGTAATGCTTCCTATTTTTTGCTCAAGCACAACTGTTTTTTATACATTCTTTATATTTGAATTGGAACAATTATAGTTGAACTGATGGGCATCCTTTGTTTTTACTGGGATATTTTCATGTACATAGCTCGCACACGGAAAATATACGCTGATGATGGTTGTAGGACCCCTTTTGGGTTTTGAGTTTGTTGAACTTACATGTTGTTAATGATATTACTGAACTATTTTGGATATCAATGGCCAACCGCATTCGTTTGTTGTAGAGCATTTTTTCTTACTATTTGACGGGAATTTTAGAGCACAATTTTATTTTTTTGGTTGAATAGTGATAGTTCTAGTATTTTTTTCAAATAAAAAGAATATAATCTTTGATGCACAGTACTAACTTTACTTGAACCTTATGAATTTTAGTAGTTGAACTTTTTTAAAAAAAAATCTGAAATTTTTATTACAATCTTCTACGTTTAATTCTCCAAAAAAAGTTTTTTATTTTCATTTTTTTAGTTCTTACAATTAACATGTGTTTGAACTTGTTACATTCTTTGTTTTGAACTGATTTCTTATGAGGTTTTTTTCAAGATTATCTGCATTTGTTTCTTTTATTTGGTCATGTGTGATCGGTTGGAATTTCATAATGGGGCGAACTATTGTATTGGGCCATCCCCCGGAGCCATTATTTTCAGCCCAAATAGCTCGCCCGCGCGGCCGTGCATTGCGGCGTGCGCGTGCGCTCTATGTTTAGTCCCACCTCGCTAGCCGAGGGAGCTTTTGACCTGTTTATAAGCGCTGCCTAGGCTTACAGGTCGAACTCCTGTGAATACTAACATGAGCACTTATACACGGCGCTCTCCGTTTTTCATGACCTGTGGGCCCTGGTGGGTTGGCCCCCACAGTCTGGTTTACAATGGATTCGCCGGTGGTTTCATAGTTGGATTGAGTCCTAGTACCCACCTACGTTCGGCCGGCCTATCCCTTGGGCGGTCAATATTTTTGGTTCTTAGCATTTTTCCTTGTAGTTTTTATGTTTTTTGCCTAATATAAGCATTTTTTAGTACTGAATGTTCTCCTCTGCTTGAACTGACATCTTTTTTATAGTGTGTTTCCCTCGCTTTTCTCTTTGTTCTCATTCTTTTTCAGCATTTTTTGGAATTTTTTAATGAACATCTCGGTAAGATATATAGGGACCGCACCGAGTGGCATAGTTGTACCGACACATTTTTTGTATATACTGAAGAACATCTATCTTTTTAGGGCGTGTGGGTGCGTGGGGGGGACAGAATAACCGCACTGCGCCTGTAAACCGAGCGCACTACCGCCTTAGCGCGAGGCCGAGCGGGGGGGGGGGGGGGGGGGACGAGCCGTAGCAGGCGACGATGCGGTGTGCCGTGGCGTCGCATGCAGAGGCGCATCCGTAACATGACTTGCCCCCATTATATATCTTTTTAGGGGAAAAACCAACACCACACCGAGGGGCGTAGTTGTACTGACACATCTTCCTTGTATGGACTTGCCCCCATTATCTTATCTTTTTTAAGGGCAAAACCGGCACCGCGCCGAGGGGCATAGTTGTACTGACACACCTTCATTGTATGGACTTCCCCCATTATCTATCTTAGGGTGTGTGGGCACGTGGGGGGGACAGAATAAACGCACTACGCCTCTCAAACAAGTGCATCGCCATGTTAGCATGAGGCCGAGCCGGGGGGAGGGACCCCCTCCCCCATCTTGGCGAGGTCGGGCCAGGAACGAGCCGTAGCAGGCGACAACGCGGCGTGCTGCAGCGTTGCATGCGGAGGCGACGTAACATGACTTGCCCCTATTATCTATCTTATTAGGGTGTGTTGGTGCATGGGGAGGGGGAACAGAATAACCGCACTGCACCTGTCAAACGAGTGCACTGCCGCGTTAGCACGAGGCCGAGTTAGGGGGGGGGCTCCCCCAACCGGGAGAGGCTGACCCAGGAACGAGTCGTAGCAGGCGATGACGCGGCATGCCGCGACATCGCATGCAGAGGCGAGTCTGTAGCATGACTTGCCCCCATTATCTTATATTTTTTAGGGAAAAACCAGCACCGCACCGAGGGGCTTAGCTGTACTGACACATCTTCCTTGTATGGACTTGCCCCCATTATCAATCTTATGGTGTGTGGGTGCATGGGGGAGGGGGAATAGAATAACCGCACTGCACCTGTCAAACAAGCGCACTGCCGCGTTAGCGCGTGGCCGAGCCATGGGGAAGGGGGGTCGGGATCCCCCCCCCCCATCCCGGCGAGGCCGAGCCAAGAACGAGCCATAGCAGGCAATGACGCGTCGTGCCGCAGCGTCGCATGCGGAGGCGAGTCCGTAACATGACTTGCCCCATTATCTCTCTTTTTAGGGTGTGTGGTTGCGTGGGGGGGGGGGGAACAACATAACCGCACTACGCCTGTCAAACGAGCGCACTGCCTAGTCAGGGGGAGGGGGGTCGGGACCCCCCATCCCCGTACCGGCGAGACCGAGCCAGGAACAAGCCGTAGCAGGCCAGGACACGGCCTGCCGCGGCGTCTGATGCGGAGGCGAGTGCGTAACATGACTTGCCCCCATTATCTTATCTTTTTAGGGGAAAAACAAGCACCGCACCGAGGGGCATAGTTGTACTGACACATCTTCCTTGTATGTACTTGCCCCCATTATCTTATGTTTTTAGGGGAAAAAGCAGCACCGCACCGAGGGGCATAGTTGTACTGACACATCTTCCTTGTATGGACTTGCCCCCATTATCTATCTTAGAGTGTGTGGGTTCATGGGAAGGGTGGGACAGAATAACCGCACTGCGCCTGTCAAACGAGCACACTACCGCGTTAGTGCGAGGCTGAGCCGTAGCAGGCGATGACGCGGCGTGCCGCGCTGTCGCATGTGGAGGCGAGTCCCTAACATGACCTGTCCCCATTATCTTATATTTTTAGGGGGAAAACTAGCACCGCACCGAGGGGCATAGTTGTACTGACAGATCTTCCTTGTATGGACTTGCCCCATTATCTATCTTAGGGTGTGTGGGTGCGCGTGGGGGGGGGAATAGAATAACCGCACTGCTCCTATCAAACCAGCGCTTTGCCACATTAGTCCGAGGCCGAGATGGGGGGAGGTGGGGTCGGGACCTCCCTCCCTTATCCCGGCGAGGCCGAGCCAGGAACGAGACCTAGCAGGCAACAACGCGGCGTGCCGCAGTGTCGCATGTGGAGGTGAGTCCGTAACCTGACTTGCCCCCATTATCTATCTTTTTAAGGTGTGTCGGTGCGTGGGGGGGGGGGGAACAGAATAACCAGACTGCGCCTGTCAAACGAGCACACTACCGCATTAGCGCGAGGCCAAGTTGGGGGGTAGAGGAGGGAGGGACCCCCTCCCCCTTCCCGGTGAGGCCAAGCCAGGAACGAGCTGTAGCAGGCGACGACGCGGTGTGCCGCGGCGTCGCATCCGGAGGCGAGTCCGTAACATGACTTTCCCCAATTATCTTATCTTTTTAGGGGGAAAACCAGCACCACACCGAGGGGCATAGTTGTACTGACACATCTTCCTTGTATGGTCTTGCCCCCACTATCTTATCTTTTTTAGGGGAAAAACCAGCACCGCACCGAGGGGCATAGTTCTACCGATACATCTTTTTTGTTGTATTGATTGATGAACACACATCTTCGGTAAGAAGCGGTTTTTTTGTAACATAACTTGCATCATTTTGGTATCTTTGTTAGATGTCTGCATTGTATAATGTGTTGCAGCGTCATATGTGTGCACGAGTGTGACGATGCAAGTCCTTAACATGAATTTGTGATTCAAAGCGTACCACCATTTTTTTGTACTTTTTGTTATTTTTTTGAGAAATATTGTACTTAATTTTGTATAGTCTATGTAAGGTATTTCAATTGTACTTATTTGATAATTTTTATTGTACTGTTATGAGGTATTATTTGTACTTTAGCCATTCGTTTTATCCCTCTATATAATTTTTTTATTGTATTTAATTTTTGCTATTATTTTTAGTAACTACCATAAGATAGTGGGCTTTGCCCTTTTTCTTTTTCTTCCACAATCGTGGGGTTTAGCCGCGGTTTTCTCCCACTCACCTTTTAATCTCCTCTCTCCCCCATTCCACTCCCCTCCCCTCCACAAATTGCTTCCTTCTTCGTACCCCTCCTCTCCTCTTCTTGCATAGAAGCCGCTTCTCCTGTTTCACCACAGGAGCGTCGGCCGGCGGGTTGAACTCCAGGTTGGAGGTCTGTGTGCCCTGTTTTGCTCCTTTGCTCTGCCCTCGACTCCCCTTGCATCCCCTTATGTACATATTTTTCCTGTATTTCTAAGTTATTGTTCTCGTGCTGTCTCAGGCTGGATTCACTAGGGTTCCTTTGCTCTTGAACAAGCGGTTCGCGTGAGTGATACTTGATTCGGTGGTGGAGTTTGTGTTTTCTGGTAAGAGTTTTGCTTTGTTTGGCGTCCTTCGTTTCTGAAATAGGTAAGAACCCAAATTTTTGTTCATGTGTCTTGTAGTTCTGGTTCGGCAGATTTTAGGTCTGTAGATCTCAATGGGTACATCATCCAGTCCAGACAAGTTGAATGAAGGTAATTCATTGTGATGAAACCTCTTTTTGTGTGTTTTCTAGTGATGATGTTTTATCAGATCTGGTGCTTAATAGGTTTTTAGTTGTATGTGTGTTTTCATATGGACTTTACAAGTTGTATGGATTTTGATAGTTGTTAATTTTGGCCCTAGAATGTGTGGTATGTCTACTTTTTAGGTTGCTGTAACCTAAACACAGGTTGGAGTACTGATCACCATGTGTAGTTTGAACTGTTGTACTGGCATTTGAATAGTTTGTAGCGGTCTGAGAAGAACTATTATGATGTTGAAAGAGCTAACATTTTGAAGTTTGGTGTGCGAGTGGTGGGTGATATTGTTTTATTGGTTGCACTTGTAGTGTAGATATAGTTGAACTGATTGCTTGTTCATGTACTTTTTTTAAATTTTTTGCTGATTATGATGTTGTTGCAGATGTTGGAGTGCCGGTGCCTCCTGATTCTGACAAACCAGAATGCTTTCAAGATCTTGTGAATGTTATTTTTGAGATACCAAATCCTCTAGAAGAACTTGCGAGTGTTGCTGGTGTTTCCCTTATATTTGCTCTTTTTTCAACAGCCTTGCATACATAAATGTGTTTAGTTACATCAGTTGTTCCTTTTGTTTGTGTATGATGCTATGCGCCTTATTTTACTTGTCTCTGCAATGTTAATTGTGTTCTAATTTTATATGTGTGTGGTTATGTTATTGGTTTATGCAGTTAATGATAGCCACGCTGGTGCTGAGGACATTGCTAATGTTGTGAAAGATATTAATGATGGAATTTATTCTCTTAATTTTGGTGATGGTGATGGGAGCTTGCAGTTGTCTGTTACTCAGTTACACAGTGTTGATGGCACTGAGCCTGTTACTCAGGCTGAGGATGTTCCTATGCAGCTACAACTCAAGGACAAAAGGAAAATAAAGAAGAAGTGTGATTTCCATAGGAGAAAGGAGTTGGAACGACGTCAAAAGGATGCTTGCGTGCAACGAAGCGATGAGGATGTTGCTCCAGCTGCTAAAGGTGTAGGTGATGAAGGTGGTGACACGGCGTTTGCAACTATTGATGCTGGATCTCATGGAACTGACATGCGTGTCAAGACAAACCTGTTGCAGACTCGCTTGCCGCAAGTGTTTACTCGTGATACAGTTAAGGGAAAGAAAGTTGTTTTGAAGAGGAAGATGTTAAATCCAAATCCTAATGGCACAAAGAGGCATCGCCCACGTGTGAAAGCGAGTTCCCAACCTGGTAATAGCAAAGCTGATGGAGATAGTGTTGCTGTGAAGATTGTTCCAAGAACACTTGGTGGCTCCCTATTCGTCGGAGTCCACGAGTTTTGTCAAATAAGAAGCCTTCTTCATCTCCTTGTCTAGAGCGCTTGTCAAAACCGGTGGATCTCGAGTAGGGGGTCCCGAACCGTGCATCTAAGGTGGATGGTAACAGGAGGCGGGGGACACAATGTTTACCCAGGTTCGGGCCCTCTCGATGGAGGTAATACCCTACTTCCTGCTTGATTGATCTTGATGATATGAGTATTACAAGAGTTGATCTACCACGAGATCATAGAGGCTAAACCCTAGAAGCTAGCCTAGGGTATGATCGTTGTTGTCCTACGGACTAAACCCTCCGGTTTATATAGACACCGGAGGGGGCTAGGGTTACACAGAGTCGGTTACAAGGGAGGAGATCTACATATCTGTATTTCCAAGCTTGCCTTCCACGCCAAGGAGAGTCCCATCCGGACACGGGACGAAGTCTTCAATCTTGTATCTTCATAGTCCAACAGTCCAGTCAAAGGATATAGTCCGGCTGTCCGGAGACCCCCTCATCCAGGACTCCCTCAGTAGCCCCCGAACCAGGCTTCAATGACGATGAGTCCGGCGCGCAGATTGTCTTCGGCATTGCAAGGTGGGTTCTTCCCCCGAATACTCCATGGAAGATCTTGAACACAAGGATAGTGTCCGGCTCTGCAAAATAAGTTCCACATACCACCGTAGAGAGAATTATACTTCCACAAATCCGATCTGCTGATGTCCTTTCATAACATGACATCACACAACGGCCTGACCATTACTCGAACCATTTTTTCTCAATTATCCTGCCATCGCACGTTTTGCGAGGCGATTTCATTGGCACGTCTTGTCGGAGCAGAGATCGTGTTCCCCTTATTACGGGATTCTCATCAATACAGACGTGGGTAACCCAATCATGCCCATTGGTATGACTCCTCGATTTTAGGCAAGTCCCAAACGGACACGAGGAGGACGCTTGATATTCACCCTCTTTATAAAGAGACCAAGGCCCATCCTTTTTTCCTGTTGCACTCCATAGAATCCTTCCCCTCCACCTCGAGTTTCAACTCCCAAGGCTCAGGTCAGGCACCTCATACCTTCAATCATGTCCGGATCCAACCTTCAAGGTCGGTGGATGCCTTCCTCTGTCACAGAGGAAGACATCAGGAAGATAAGAGAGGCAAGGTATTTGACCGGCGAAATCTCGCACAGGTTGCCCGCTCGAGGGCAGGTCATTCCCACTCCCTAACCCGGTGAGAGCGTTGTATTCATCTCTCACTTCTTTCGAGGGCTAGGCCTCGCTCTGGATCCCTTTGTCAGGGGGCTCATGTTCTATTATTGGCTGGATTTTCATGACCTGGCCTCGGATTCCATTCTTCACATCTTGTCGTTCATCGTCGTGTGTGAGGCCTTCCTCCGTGTTACCCCACACTTCGACCTGTGGCTGAAGACTTTCAATGTGAAGCCGAAGATGATTGAGGGGCGGCACGCAGAATGCGAAGGTGCCGTAATAGGCAAAAGCAGTAATGAACCCCGAGTGTCCAGGTACAAGCATTATTTTGACGTGGCAAAATGCCAATAACGTCAGCATCCTTCTCGGTTATACTAAGTATCTGGAGGATGTGAACAACAAAAGACAGTAACAAAGGTTTACGCAAGGTCTTAATCTAAAAAGAAACCTTTGAGCGGGTCCCTGTTGCACGTCTACGCCTATGTCTCAATTTTGCCGTATCCTGGAAGGGTGTAGCACGAGCGTCATCTATAAAAAGAGAAGAACTTAGGTGAAAGTTTTCGTGCCAAAAATTGGTTATTCTCAATAAACCATTAAAATTCAAAATACATCAAGCTAAGCCGAACTAGCCCTGATTATACGCGGGAAGCCCCAGGTGCCGTCTATGCGGATATAACCATCGAACCAATCTTGGGTTTATCTAAGCTGTTATAGCTAGTAATTCGCCGGACTCGTCTAGCCGTGTCCGCGGTCTTGAGGACCGATTCTTTATTCTGGTTGGAGGGGCCATTTAGTGTTCGGCTGTTAAAGCCGTCGCACATTCTTCCGCTCGCAGAGAACGTTCAATGTTTTCGCTAATGGTAATGATGCCACGTGGACCGGGCATCTTAAGCATTAGAGAAGCATAATGTGGTATTGCATTAAAACGAGCGAACACCGCTCTCCCGAGCAGTGCTTGATAGCCACTTCGGAATGGAGCAATCTTGAAGTTTAACTTTTCTCTTCGGAAGTTGTCGGGTGAGCCGAATACAACCTCTAGCAATAGAGAGCTCGTGCAGCGGGCCTCTGGGCCTGGTATTACTCCCTTAAGGGTAGTATTACTGTGGCTGATTTTTGTCGGGTCTATCCCCATTTTGCGGACTGTGTCCTGATATAGCAGATTAAGACAACTGCCGCCGTCCATAAGGACTTGTGTGAGAAGGTATTCATTTACTATTGGGTCTAACACCAAGGCAGCCAATCCTTCATTCCGGATACTTGTCAGGCGATCCCTGCGATCAAAGGTGATCGGGCAGGTCAACCAAGGGTCGAACTTAGGGGTGACGGGCTCTATGGCACGTGTGTCTTGGAGTGCGTGTTTGCTTCTCCTCTTCATCACTTGGATCATGTTTACTGTTTTAACCTCTGGTGGGAATTTTTTCTGTCCCCCAGTGCTTTGATGGCGAGGCTCGTCCTCGTCTTCACTTGGTGTCTCCCTCCCCTTGTGTTCGGCGTTTAGCTTACCGGCCTGCTTGAAGACCCAGCATTCTCTGTTGGTGTGATTTGCGGGTTTATCGGGGGTGCCATGAATCTGACATAGTTTGTCTAGAATCTTGTTTAGGCCGGACGGTCCATCTCTGCTGCCTTTGAAAGGCTTTTTCCGCGGACCTAGTCGGGAGCCCCTGAATCCGGCGTTTACCGCCGTATTATCTGGGTTGTCCTCTTTATTTCGACGCTTGCTTTTACTGCGTCGTGGTTTTCCATTGCCATCCCTAACTTCGGATGTGCTTGGGTCGCTGGTGCTACTACGGGCTAATCAGCTATCTTCGTCCGCGCAAAAGCGGGTTATGAGGCTTGTCAGGGCTGCCATTGTTCCTGGTTTTCCTTGGCCGAGGTATCTGGTGAGCCATTCGTCTCGAACGCTGTGCTTAAAAGCTGCTAGGGCTTCGGCGTCCGGGCTGTCGACGATTTGGTTCTTCTTAGTGAGTAACCTGTTCCAAAGCTTTCAGGCTGACTCTCCGGGCTGTTGAATTATGTGACTTAAATCGTCTGCATCTGGAGGTCGGACATAGGTCCCTTGAAAATTGGCCCGAAAAGCATCCTCGAGCTCCTCCCAACTTCCAATTGAGTTTTCGGGGAGGCTTTTCAGCCAGTGCCGAGCTGGTCCTTTAAGCTTGAGGGGTAAGTACTTGATGGCGTGGAGATCGTCTCCGCGAGCCATATGGATATGGAGGATAAAGTCCTCAATCTAGACCCCAGGGTCTGTGGTTCCGTCGTACGCCTCTATGTTCACTGGCTTGAATCCTTCCAGAAATTTGTGGTCCAGCACCTCATCGGTGAAACATAGGGGGTGTGCGGCACCCCTGTATTTGGATTTATCATGGCATTCGGACGGTTGTAGTATTCGTTTTTGATTTTGTGCCGGAGCGTGCTTCCTAGATCCGTAAATGCATCTGGTCACGCCGGTCTTTCGATGCAAATCATCATGTGAAGCGTGTGCTGACTTATGTGCGGCCTTGTTGCCCGCTCTATCGCGGCGACAAGGTGGTTGATCCGACCGTTTGGTCATTTTATTTTTCGGCTGTGTGGGCGCTAAGGCCTCATCGTCGAATTCAGGCAGTAGCTTGCGCCTTGGATAGCTCTTTGTGTGGTAACTTCCACCATACTTTTCTTCATTGTCAAGCACTTTGTTCCATCTGTTGTTGAGCGTATTTTGTGCGGCCTTAAGCCTTTGCTTCTGCTTCTACAGACTCCTCGCGGTGGCAATAAGCCTTCTGTGGAGGTTCTCTTGTTCCAAGTGCCTTTCCAGGATGATGTGTGCATCTTCTTCCGGACTGTTTTCCTCTTCGGAGGGAGCTTGATGAGCTTTATCATCGGCGTCGCCGTGTTTTGACAGCGGATCCGTACTATGTTCGTCATTTGCCGGTTCATCCTGCTCTGCCGCTGGGTCAATGTGGTTGTCGTTTCCTCTGGAGTCGACTGGGGTGTTATTTTCTCTTTTGATGTTATCACTGTTTTTGCCCAGGCGGGATTTGGAGCGGCACCTACGCCGACGCTTTGCTTGCTTCTCAATGGAGCTGTTCTTCACTGCATCCTTCTGTTCCTCGTCATTGTTTTCTTTGGGTGTATCCACCATGTATATGTCATGTGATGAAGTGGCTATCCAACGCCCTGTGGGTGGTGGTTCCTGTTCGTCTCCTGCATCATCGTCCATACCGTCGATGTCTTCGGAGTCGAAGTCGAGCATGTTGGTTAAGTCGGCGACAGTGGCTACTAAGTGGGTGGTGGGTGGGTAGTGAATTTCTTCGTCATCCGCATCCCATTCTAGCCAGGCATAGTTCGGCCAAGGTTCTCCTGACAGGGAGAGAGACTTTAATGAATTGAGCACTTCGCCGAAAGGCGAGTGCTGAAAGATATCCGTGGAGGTAAACTCCATGATCGGCGCCCAATCGGATTCGATAGGCATGGTTGCAGGTGGCTCAGAGTCCGTGGCCAGGGAAAAATCCAGTAGTTCGGCAACATGACTCTCGTAAGGGGTGAAGTCTGTATCCGGCTCTATCGCCGCTGAGAGTGCGGCCTCCATGGCGGGGTCTATCCACCCGTCCTCGGATGGTGCAATTTGCTCCGGACTGAGGGCCGGAGTAGCTGCAGGTGTGATCTCCCGAACACGGTCCGAAAGCAGAGCTAAATCATGCTTGTCGTGATCGTGTGGCGCACCTGGCATGGGCTCGAATCCGTCGAAGATCAAGTCTCCGCGGATGTCGGCGGTGTATTTCAAGTTTCCGAATCTGGCCTGGTGGCCAGGGGCATAGCTCTTGATCTCCTCCAGATGGCCGAGCGGGTTGGCCCTCAGTGCGAAGCCGCCGAATACGAAGATCTGTCCGGGGAGGAAAACCTCACCCTAGTCCGCATCGTTACCGATGATCGAAGGAGCCATCAAGCCCTACGGCGACGGCATAGTGGAACTCTCAATGAAAGCACCAATGTCGGTATCAAAACCGGCGGATCTCGGGTAGGGGGTCCCGAAATGTGCGTCTAAGGCGGATGGTAACAGGAGGCGGGGGACACAATGTTTACCCAGGTTCGGGCCCTCTCGATGGAGGTAATACCCTACTTCCTGCTTGATTGATCTTTATGATATGAGTATTACGAGAGTTGACCTACCACGAGATCGTAGAGGCTAAACCCTAGAAGCTAGCCTATGGTATGATTGTTGTTATCCTACGGACTAAACCCTCTAGTTTATATACACACCGGAGGGGGCTAGGGTTACACAGAGTCGGTTACAAGGGAGGAGATCTACATATCTGTATTGCCAAGCTTGCCTTCCACACCAAGGAGAGTTCCACCCGGACACGGAACGAAGTCTTCAATCTTCTATCTTCATAGTCCAACAGTCCGGCCAAAGGATATAGTCCGGCTGTCCGGAGACCCCCTAATCCAGGACTCCCTCAGCGCTCTTTGTTGAAGGGAAATAAGAAGCGTAAAGTTGCTCCTGCGAAGGTGAACAAAGGTGTGAAGAAGCATGCTCATGTCGAAGCTGAAGATCCTGCATCTGAAGAAGATGATATTGAAGTTGATTTTGAAGATGAATATGACATGGTACGTGTTTGCAATGATTTAATTGTGTCTGTGTTGGTATGTTGTGGCCAGGTGAGGGCTGGTCATTGTTTCCATCAATTTGAGGGTGGTACTGATGTTGTTTTAAGAGTTGAACTTTTGCAATCTTTTTTTTCTTCTTCTTGCCTTCATATGTTTGTTTTGTTTTTTATATTCATTTCATGAAGCTGGGCCTTCTTTATTTTCATTTACAGCCTGTTAGCGTTATGGGTCCGTTCAAGCCGGTGAGAGGCAATGACGAAAAAGTTTCTTTGGATGAAGGTGACCTACGACGATTGAATATAACTGTGCGATGTTCATTGAGAGAGATTGATGCTTGTGCTAAATTTCTTGAGAGTCGCCATGTGGCTAGTGTTCATGCAGCTAGTTTTGTTTCTATCTTCAAGTGGATGGTGAAGTCTAACATTTCCCACCCTCTGATGGGAGTTTTGTACCTGAAGATAGATCCTGATACGATGACTCTTGACATGGGTGAGGCTAATAAGAAGTTTCGCATCACTAGCGATGGTATACAACAACCATTTGGGTTCCCTCGTGGTGGTTGTTCTGCACCAAGGCTGTCAGAGGACGGGTATGATGACGCTCTGATGAAGTTAAGATGAGACCTTGACATTAGCAGGAACAGAGATATCAACACAAAGGATTTGAGGGATAAGCTCAAGGTGCTTGTCAAGGATCCTAGCAAAGATGACCTTGCTCTCAAAGTGTTCTTCATTATTGTGTTTATGAAAGTTTTGTTTCCTGGTGCTGCCCCTCGTGTTTCTAGAGAGGCAACAATGTTTGAGGATGTCATCATTGAGGACATGGCTAATATGGATTATTGTCGGCAGATGGTTGATGAACTTAGTAGGGTTGTTGTTAGGTACAAAGTGGTGTTACCCTTGGGAAGGCAATCACAGGCTATGCTATAGGGCCTCTACTAATGTACCTTGACTGCCTTATCCGTGGCAAGATTCCGGAGGTTGACATGCAAGTCCCCCACATATGTTTCATGGACCAGGACAAGATTTCTGACCTGGCTAATGCAGATTTGATAAGAAAAGACAACGCAGATCCAAAGACTTGGGTGTTTGGGAAGCTTCCGGTGAGTTTTATTTCTGTCGTGTCTTGCATATCTTTTTTTAGGTATAGCTGTTTTTGCTGGAGTGAACATGTGTACTGCAGAGTTACCTATTTAGATCTTGTCATTCCTTAAGCTTTATGAGGTTTAGGTATGATTTTTAGTACTGTTGTGTCATGTGTGGTTGAACTGAATCTCTTGTTCAACTGACCTATTTGTAAATACTAACAAATTGGCACTGATAGTGAAAGATTGTTAGTACTGTGGATTTAAATATGTTAATATAATGTTTATATTTCCCTGTGTGTTTCATTAATTAATTAACTATTTTCCCCTTGTTCGTAATGTAAAACTCAAGAGGAAGTTGTCTTTTTCCGACTGTATAAACGGCTAGTCCTGGAGATGTCGTCTCAGGTACCCAAGATTTCATCTCTGCACGATGAGTTGAGAGATGGCCATCGTGTTGAGGGTGCTGGTTATGTTCCCCCTGGCCCTAGTAAGGCTAGTACTTCACAGAGGCAGGGTTTTGGTATTGATGTAGCTGTTTCTGTGTTGGAGCGGGTTGAGCATATTTTTAGTAATGTGTGTTCTGAGTTGGAAAAGGTCCCAACTACAGTTGAGCGCCTAAGCTGTATCGATGGTATCCTCCCTGACGGTCGTCAATTTAATGATGAAGAAGCAGCAGACTATATTGAGATGGAGAGAATTTTAATTACTGATATGCATGATGGTGCTGCTCAACTAATTCAGAGCTCTCGTCTATTGAACAACATGAAGCGTTTCAAAACTATGCAAGACTCTCGCTGCACGCCATATGAAGAAAGTGCCAATGTTGTTATCAGGCAGATTGAGTAGGATGAGGCAGCTGCCACTAACAGCAGGGCTGGTGATGGTACTGAGGCTAATGTTTCTGACCACCATACGAATGATGTTGGCTTCACTACTAGGAAAATACCTACTAATGGCGCATCGGTTTTGCCTACTAATGGCGCACTACCGGTGCGCCATTAGTATCACGCCACTAGAATTTTTTACTAATGGCGCACCACTGGTGCGCCATTAGTATCTGGTATGCTAATGGCGCACCAGGAAGTGCGCCATTAGTATGTAACACCATGCGCCATTAGTATGCCTCCCGGGGGGCCATATGTAACCATCTTCTTTGTCATACTAATGGCGCACTCTGTCTTGATGCGCCATTAGTATCCTTTGGCATACTAATGGCGCACCTTGTGGTGATGCGCCATTAGTATGAATATTTGGTTTTTTTTACTTTTCTGATTTTTGCATAGGTTACAAAATATATTATTGGACAGAATATAGACAGCAGCACACAGCAACAGCAGATTCATCGAATACAATAGAAGATTAGTCTCCGAATACAATTCATCATATTAGTCTCCGAATTCAAAAGACCGAACAAAGATAAGACATTACAAGTCTCAAGACCGCGAGTATCGAGTTTGTCTTCACATTACAAGTCGATATCGATCATCTAAATTACCATCACATAGAAGAGAGCTGCGGTCATCACGATGAGCATCATCGTGATCAAACTGGTCTTCATCCGGTTCCTCCAACACTCCCTCCTCTCTCCCGCTAGATAGCGGGCGTATCTAGATTCGGCCTCCGCCCTAGTGGTGTTCCCTTTGTAACTGTTACCGCTGGAATGGTGAACCTGTCTCCGACACTCCTCCCAGTCGTCGTAGACTCCGGGAACCTTACCCTTGTAGATGACATATGACGGCATCTCAATGCACAAGCGAAACAACAGACAATACATAAGCAATATGTAATTATGCAACAAAAGGATCGGACGAGAAAAGCAAGACATTAATAGCACGATTCATGGTCCTACTAATAAATAGCATCGATTACATCTAAGTTGAACAACTGTCCAAACCAAAGAGACATACAAATTCATTAAAGTTTAATTACAACATGAGCCAATCAATGTTTCAGAACTACACATCACTACTTTCGACTCGACTCATCGGATAGGAGCGTGGATGAAGCCGCCGTCTGTCGTGATGGTCATGAAATCGCGGGCGTTGTCACCCTGCATTTGTAGCGTTTCATCTATCTCACTGTTGGACGGTTGATATCTGAGGAAGAACTTCCCCGAGGTATGAAGGACATCTTGATGGATGATGTCCGCAAACTCCGACTGGATGCGAAAGAATTCTTGTCTGAGGTCCGCGTCCTAGATTGCCGACAAGCTCGCGGCCCAATCTTTGAGATTATCTGGTAGCAGAAGGTGATGATGGTCCCTTACGATCGCCCGCATGTGATGGAGGGTGTAGTAGGCATCCTTCTGACCGCCAGGCGGCTACTTGACGCAGCAGAACTTCGTATTGTGTGAGAACATGTGCTTGCCGTACTTACGAACTGCCCTGGTGAAGGTGCCTCCAGATTTGGCGTAGCCGGGGAGAACATCATCAAGAACTTTCTTGACATTTGTGTAGTATATCTTGGAGTTACGGTTCGGGTCTAAATACGCGGCCATGGAATATTTCGGGCTTAAGAGGATGAGTGTGCAATGTGTGTCACTGCACAGAACATGGAATTTTAGAAAAAAAAAGAACGATCGAAATATAAGAAATCATATGTTACGGGGCGGTTAAGGGATGACTTACTCGGGAAAGTAAGGCACAAGGAAGTTATCCTTATCTGTGTTTGCTAGAATGACGCCTTCGAGGTGTGAACTCGCAACTTGGCGGTCCCCAGCGCTGCTCAAGTGCTTGGCATGCATGTAGAAGGGGTCGACTATCACGATGTCCGGGGTCTTGTCTCTAATGATCCGCATCTCCATACTCAGCGAAAACAGCCGAACGAAGGTGTAGTGCAGCGGACGAAGGTTAAACATAGCAAAGATGTCATCAAACCGCAGGACGATCGTACCCCCGATGTCGCCATCCACAAAGCCCTTGCCCTCTGGCACCTTGGCCACGAAAACCGGGTATGCCACATCCTTCTCTCTGAGACGCCGCTTCTCCAAAGAAAGAACACTGTTGTGCAGACTCCGCATAGCACCGGTTGCAGCATTGAGCATATTTGGCAATAGCATCGCCCTACCCGCCACATGCACCCTCCTCGAGATATCCTTAGGTGAAGGTGGCCCATCCTGAGCACGGATCGAACTCGGTGCCGGCTGGCTCGCACCGGCGCCCTTGTTAGTCTTTCGTTTCCGTCCCTTCTTCTTGATCTCCTGTAATGGGACTGAGTTCTGCTCACATACCGCCTTCTTGAGCGTGTTGCGGCTGATAATATTTAGCACCTCAGCTATCTGAGGCTCGGTGAAGGCGGGAGCTTGAGGCGTGTCCTGAGAACTGAACGCCAGACGACGCCTGTTGCAATTGGATTTCTCTGTCGTACCAGCTAGATCGCGGTCGTCTTGGTTGGGTCCTTGAGAAAGAAGCCCGCAGAACTCGTCAGCGTACCCATGTTCGGCAAAGTACTTATCAACTTTGGTAAATGTACCGTCGTCGTTGTCGTCGCCGTCCGGATCCTGTGCCATAGGGCTGTCCGGATCCTGTGCCATAGGGATGTCCGGCAGGTCCGGTAGCGTTGTGGCGTTCTTGCCATGGCTTGGCGCCGGCACGACTCGCGGTCTTGTCTGTGGGGTGGTGTCCCCCGCCCCCAAACGAATCTGGCTCTTCGGCCAAAGCAGGGGCTAGTTTACGCAGGCGCTGAGGGTCATCTCATCTTCTTCGTCGGCCCCAGCGGGTCGAATCGGAGGTAACAGCTCGTCGCAGCCTGGCAGCACCCGAACCACTTCAACCCTTAACACTGTGGGTGGCATCGGATTACCATGGAACATGGGGTTGCCCGGTTGAAAAATTCTGCCCTTGGCGACATCGACCAACTCGCCGCCCACGAAGTGCAGAAGAGTGCAAGGAACGTCGGTGGCGCCCTACGAAAACATGTAGGCCGTCAGGGATGCCCAGTCAAAGGCAAGGAGATGAAGTCATCGGTCAAGAGGCTTAGTTACCATGATGTCGTCGAGCTCGGCTAATGTCTAGGCACCGCCAACTGCGTGCGTGCAATTGACGGAGGGGCCGCTTGCTAGCGAGGTGCCGGACGGCATACACCCGGGTGCATTAAGATCCAATGCCCGTGCCGGCGCCGGAGACACGAATACCGCCTCCGCCGGAGACACCAATGGCGCCGCCCGAGATAGCAATGGCGCCGCCTGCACGCTGTGCGAGTTGCTGGCCGTGAAGCTGGGAACCGGGGGAGGCCCCTGTTGGCCGCCCGCAATCCACGTCGTCAGCCCATGAATCAACATAGGCACCATGGCGTTGAGCTTCGTTCCAAGTTGTTGTTCCACTTGCTCTTGGACAAGCTCCGGAATCCGCGCCACTTGTGCCTTGAGTGCTTCAACCTCACACGACTGGCTTTCCGAGCTGGTCTTTTTCTCCTTTCGCCCACCAGCGGTATAGTATGACGACCATTTTGTGGACAAGCTTTTGTCGGCCACACGACCAGCTGACGTCGGCTTACTGAGCTTATCCTTGTTTTTCATTACGTTCAACGCCCTATTTAAAGGGGTGTCGAAAGGGGAGCTCTGAGACGACCCCACGCTACTGCTTTCAGTCTCCTTCGCCAGAACAAGCTCAAGCGCCCTGGTCTTCGGATCCGTGGTAAGCTCCTTTGTTATCGGGTCCTCCTTGTACCGGGCCCTGACATAGTTCCTGGTCTGCTTGTCACTTCTGTATTTCTCGAAGCGGGGCGGTAGGCCTTGATCGGCACGCTCCGCGTCCTCCTTGTCCCATATAGGCTCCGCCACTCTGTAACCACCGGGACCGAGTTTGTGTTCCCCTAAGTTCAACTCCCGCATTTCTTTCCCCCACTGACTTGATTCGGAGGTTGCACTGCTCTCGCACTTGATCTTGATCTCCTTGTAGTCCTCTTCGCTGATCGAAGGATTTTTTGCCTTGATCTTCTCATAACTATCACCTTCCTCAATCATTCTCTTCACCGCGCTTCTCCAAGTAGACAGGGCCTTGCTCATCCTCATGAGGGCGGCATTGTTCACTTTGCGAGGCTTGTGTTTTCAAATTCAGCGGGGAACTTGTATCGTTCATGCAGCTTCGTGAAGAGGAGGTTGCACAAATTCCCTCGGTCCTTATGCCTAAGGTTCTCGGTGTTGATCGAGACGGTGCTCCGGAGAATGCACACGAGCTGAACCAAGTACCCCTTGACTATATGTTTGGGCTCCGTTGGATGCCCGTCAGAGTCCACTTGAGTAAATTCCTCCTTGACGGTGCGGAGCGCGTTCGGGCGCCGGTCCTTCCGTTGCTTCTTCGGTTGGCTGCCATCTGTGCATGCGCCGCCATCATCAGTGGTGGCATCCTCGGCGGCACCATCAGTGGTGTCATCCCCGACGCCACTAGGGGTTGTGTAGTCAGGATCGGTGTCTTTCGCGGCGTCCTCATAGCGGTGAGGTTGTTCCTCCAACTCCTGGGACAGCTCCCAGAATTGCTTGCCACCCGAACAGCCGGCCTCATCATTGTGGGCCATTTTCGCTCTAAATAGGAAAAAAGTTTGGTCAAAAAGTTGGTTATTGTCAAGGAACAAGATCATGGTCTCATCATTTAGGGTTTGTCGACACCGAGGCATCCTAAAAGCTAAGCTTTTATCATTTAGGGTTTGTCGACGCCGAGGCACCCTAAAAGCCTAAGCGTACATCATTTAGGTTCTCATCGACATCGAGGCACCCTAAAAGCCAAGGTTTCATCATTTAGGGTTTGTCGATGCCGAGGCACCCTAAATGCTAAGTTTTCATCATTTAGGGTTTATCGATGCCGAGGCACCCTAGGTTGGGCCTAATCACTTGGCTCTAATCAGTTGACTCTATTGCCACCTATGTTGGGTTTATCATCTAGGGTTTATCGATGCTGAGGAGAATTTCTAAGTTGGGCCTAATCACTTGGCTCTATTGCCACCTATGGTTTAATGCAGCAAGAATAAAGGGGCAGTTGATCCTACTTAATTAAGTACTAAGATACCCCGGCCCATGCATTAGTAGCAAGTAGCTCATATGTCCGATTTTTAGCAAAGTCATGCTAAAATTCATGGAAAATTTCAGCATGACCTTTGCTGAAAATAGGACATATGGAGTACCCGAATTTGCTGGAACGGAAGTTAATCGACATTCCGGCAAACTCAAGGGCCTCTCGGGGTACCTGCAAAATCATCATGACACGAAGGGCCTCTCAAGGGCCTCAATCAGAAGCGGCGTCTCCCAGGACCCCATTTTTTTGCTAAATTTCTTTGAGCAACAATCAGAGCACAAAATTCAGCATATTTCTATACAATTTTTTTGGTATATATCAGGTTTTGGCTGCATTTGCAAATGCATTCCATGTACTGCAACCCTCGAGAATTCCTAGCATGAGGTTTGTCCATCACTTTTGGCTCACTTATTAATCTACTCATCCTATGTCAATATCCACGTGCTATGTCATCTGATGTTCCTGAATCATTGTAGTTTAGGCACCATACAAGATTGTTAGTTCAATGTGCTTTATATCCTAGTTATACTACTGCAGGAAAGGAGGATCATCATACACATATATATGTATAGCAATTGACAGGAGCTTCATCATTTTTAGTAACAACAATACATATATAGCAATTGGAAGCAAATAGATCTACACATAAGATAGAAATGTAGTGCTGAAGGTTTAATGCTTACAAAAGACTTGCTGAAATAGTGAAAAATATGGAGTCACCAAGCTGGCTAAGAAACTCCCAAAGTCCACTAGCAAATCCAAGATCTAATCCTGTTACACACATCATAACAATTTAAGATAATTAGGATAAGGATAGTAGGAAATGAAAAAGAAAGAGCTCAAAAAACAATCACATATAGAAGAAAATAAATCCTAAAAGAAAAGAAATCCTAAAATCTGGAGCAAGTCCTAGCAGTAGTAGTCCAACTAGATGGCCACCACTACTACTCCTATCTCTGTTTAGCATCATCCACACGATAGTCCTAACTCTGTGAATTTCAAAAATAAAATAGAAGTCATGTATATAGTTCAAAGTTTGAAACATAAGGCAAGATAGTCCCAATCTTTGAGACTTCTCTTATGGTATATATATATATACTGATTAATTACTGAATTTGAGCATGTTGTATCACCCGCGGACTATTACGCGGTCGCGATGACGGAGCTGGGAGTGCATGGCAAGCAAAGAGGAGAAGGTGATGTGAGATAAATAATAATCATGAGCAAATTGCAGGGCATATGAGTTGGCCATTGGAATCTTGTTTGACACAGCTGAACAGCAAAGAAGGTGCCGTAGAAGGAGCTGCTAATGCTAGCTCCACTACATACATACTAGCCACTCTAAAACTACATCAACATCAATGGGAGATGTATTCATAAGCAAGTTAAGCCCTGCAAGGGCGCAAATGTACAGACAAGAACAAGGCATAACACATCAAAATCTTCATAAACAAGTTATATATCATAGGAGATGTATTAAGCCCTGGAACAGCGGAGACAGGGGCATGGAGAAACGCACCTTAGTGGAGAAGAACCGGGAGGGCAAGGGGAGCGGGACACAGACGGTGAGGTTGCGGTGGCCGGAGGTGGAAGAAGGTGCAGACGCCGTAGACGGCGGAGGCGTCGGTGTCGTAGAGGCGCCGGACACCTTGCCCTGCGAGACAGAGAAGGGGCTGTCAGCTGCGCACGCGGGGGGCAAGGGGAAGAGGAGGAGGGGCAAGGGGAGGAGGAGGGTCGGGGGGCGTACGGTGCTGCGTCGCTGCTTGGCGCCAACGTCGAGGAGGAGTCCGGCGAGGGTCAGGGCGGCAGGGTGGGGGCGCGGGGGCGGCGGGGGTGTGGAGTCCGGTGAGGGTCGGGGCGGCGGGGGTGGGGGCGCGGGGGCGGCGGCGGTGGGGGCTTGGGGGCACGAGGGCGGCGGGGGTGGAGTCCGGTGAGGGTCGGGGCGGCGGCGTCGTGGGTCGGGGCAGCGCGCGGGTGGATCTGGTGGTGAGGGAGAGAGGGTCGAAGGGGATCTGGCGAGGCAGAGGGAGGATAGCTAGGGGGAAGCTTACTAATGGCGCACCACACCTCGGTGCGCCATTAGAAATCTTTTTTTTAGATAGCAATGGGGTGCGCCATTAGAGTGTTTTTTTTATTACAGTTCGAGCACAGGTTATATTGCACCTAACCCAATCCACATCAGAACCCGCCCACTAGCCCGACTGGTCAGCACGCAGCACACACACCAGATGCACCATAACGTCAAAGAATGCGGGCGGGAAGTACATCTCAAGCTCGCATAGTATCACCACGATCTCTTCCTGTAGCCTTGTGAGTTGCCTCACGCCAATCGACTTCCGAGAGATGACGTTGAAAAAGTTGCATAGGCCAAATAGCGTTTCACGGACGTGCGCGTCCACGATCCCACGGATTGCAACTGGAAGTATCTGCGTCATCAGCACATGACAGTCGTGAGACTTCATCCCGCTGAACTTCTGCTTCGCTGGGTGTAGGTATCTGCTTATCTTCCCTGTGTAACTGTAAGGAAGTTTTACTCCTACGAGGCAGGTGAAAAACTACTCGATCTCCTCCTGACTTAGAATGATGCACGCGGGAGGGTAGTCACTTCTGGTCTTCTTGGCCTTTTTGCCTTTGCGACAAGTTTCTGTGTCCTGCTTCGCCTCATCATCATCATCATCATCATCATCATCATTAGCGTGAAGCTCCTGCCCCATTGATTTCAAGTCTGCCCTTGCTTTCGGCCCATCTTTGGTCCTCTCTGGCATGTTGAGCAGGGTACCAAGCAGACTCTCGCACATGTTCTTCGTGATATGCATGGCATCAAGGCTGTGAGGCACACAGTGGATCTTCCAGTACGGCAAGTCCCAGAAAACAGACCTCGTTTTCCATACCTTCAGCAGCGGCTCTGGTGCCTTTCGCTTCTTTCCCAGCTCTGGCGCCTTTTGCTTCTTTCCCGGTAGTGGGCAATCTTTCCAATTTTTCAACAGCTCGTCTATTTCCTCGCCGCTCCTCGTACGCGGGCGTTTTCGGGGTTCGGTTTCACCATCGAACATATCCTTGCGTTTCCTCCACGGGTCATCGTCGCGAAGCCACCTTCGATGTCCCATGAACACGGTTTTCGAAGACCCGGGATCTCTATCTAGTTGGCGATACATTGTGTCATCCATGCACCTTACGCATCCAGAAAATCCATGGACTACCTGCCCCGCGAGATATCCGTAACCGAGATAGTCGTGCACCGTCGTGAGCAGTGCGGCTCTCATAGGGAAATCATCTTTCTCTGCGGTGTCCCACGTATTGGCTGGCGTTTTCCACAGCGTGTCTATCTCCTCTTTCATCAGCCCCAGATACAGATTGATGTCGTTCCCTGGTTGTTTCGGCCCTTCAATTAGCATACTCATGTGAATGTACTTCCTCTTCATGCACAACCAGGGGGGAAGGTTGTACATCCACACAAACATAGGCCAGGTGATATGTGTACTTCTCTGGCTGCCAAACGGATTGACTCCATCGGTGCTCACGCCCAGCACGATGTTCCTTGGATCCTTCCCAAATTCTAGGTATTCGAAGTCCAACGCTTGCCACTGGCTCGCATCCTTAGGGTGACTCAGCATCTTGTCTTTTTTATTTATCTCCGGATCATTTCCGTCATCTTCCCGCTTCTTCTCCTCCCTATCCGCGTGCCAACGCAGGAGCTTTGCTACCTTAGGGTCCACGAAATACCACTGCAGACAAGGAGTGATCGGAAAGTACCACACCGATTTTCGAGGAGCTTTCTTCCTCTTCTTGTATCGAGTGACGCCACACACCGGACATATGGTAGACTCCGCGTGCTCGTCCCGATAAATGATGCAATTGTTCATGCACACATGGTATTTCACGTGCGGTAAATCCAGAGGACACATAATTTTCTTCGCCTCCTCGAAACTGGTCGGGCACTTGTTCCCCTTGGGAAGACGTTCGTGCCAGAATGACATGCTCTCGTCGAAGCATGCGTCAGTCATTTTGTGTTTTACCTTCATCTCCAGAGCCATGTGCGTTACTTTCAGGCGGGTATCCTCGGGCCTACATCCTTCATACAATGGAGTAACCACGTCTATCTCCAGTTGATCCAACTTGGCTTTCTCTCGGGCGGCAGCTCTTGCGTTATTCGTCTGCTTGAGAAGCAGCTCTTGAATATGAGGGTCCTCACCCAGCCTCCATCGTCGTCTGCTCCGGCATCTTCATCTTCATGATCATGCCCTTCGTCTTGATCTTCCTCATCATCATGTACGACATCTTCTACATGATGACTGTGTATGGATTCTTCAGTCTTGAGCTCGTCTTAACTGGCCCCAACTGTCATCCCTTGTCGGTGCCCCTTCCTGCTTGAGCCTTGGCAGCTTCATCGTCACTTTCAGTTTCCTCGGCCCCCAATACTGTCATCTTCATTGTCTTCGTCTAATTGGTCGTCATTCTCATCAAACTCTTCTTCTTCTTCCTCTTCTTTTGATTTTTTGGAACTCTGGACGTTGCTCTGTTTCTGTTCAGCGCCACTGACCTCCTTGCCCACTTTGCATGTGCGGGCATTATGTCCGTCAGTTCCTCCACACTTGCTGCAAGTGTAGCTGTTACGTGTGTCGTCTCCATTGTTAGAAACCTGGGCAGCTCCAATCTGCTTCTGCAGCTTTTGCTTGTTGACAATGGCATCTGTGCGGAGTGGGCATTTGCGGTAATTATGATTGGTCACCACGTTGCAGAATCCACATGTCCTTATCCCGAGAGGTTTGTTGTTCGGGCCAAATTCCACACGTCTGATGGAGGGTGGCGGCTTTTTGGCTGCTTCTTTTGCTGCTTTCGCTGCTTGCGTCTTACTCTTCCTCCCCTTTGTGTTTGAGAATATGGGTGGTTTAATTACCCTTTCCTGCTGCTGGTAGGATGTCCTGTTGTCATGTCGTTCGCCTACAGCACCATCAAGCTCATGATCTTGCACATGAGCATGTTACTTCTCTTGAGAGTGCACATGGGCAAGCTCTGGTTGCTGTTGCTCCTCTTCCTCGTTGTCGAATGGGTCAATAGCTCCCAGGTGGTTCATCTCGGATAAGATTGTAGCAATATCCTACTCAATGGCTTCGTTGTCCGTGACACCTCCGTTTTCAGCAGAATGCATGGCGTCAAGTTCTTGTTCAAGTCTTTCCATGACGACCCGTGACCTCGCCATTTCATCTTGGCTTCTCAAGCTTTTTCTGTGCACCCTCAAGTTCAATTGTTGCAGTGCGCTTTCAATGCAGTATTGGGAGGCCTTGTTTGACGCTACGGTCCTCAAGTCATTTCTGTTGAATGTTGGCTGGATGTTTGGGCGTTTGGTGTATCTCCTAAGGATGCATTTATTTGGAACACTGGTAGCCTTAATTGTCTGCATCATGCACAAGACATGCAGGCAGAAAATACCTGTATTTTTTTTGGAAGAGGTGCATGTTTTTTGTCATTTCATTCGAACAAAAACTTTGAAAAAAAATAAGGAGTACAATATGTAACATCTTTTTTTAGTCCTCACCTGTCTGGTCCCACAGCTTGACTCGCAGTCATATATTTCTCCCACGGGGTCTGCAACCACCTAGAACGCGTGCTGAGACCACACAAACAGCTTTTGCAGTTTGTTGTAGCGCACGAGGTACTTTGTGGGGTCTTCCGTCTCTATCGCCGTGAAGAGGGTAATTAGTTACAGCCTTTTTATGATCTCATTGTACACAACTCGTGAGTAAAGGTTTGCCATCTGAGTGTCAAACCCATAGAAGGTCAGCGTGTTTTGTTCCTTCTGCGCAGGCAAGATTGATGAACAAACTATTAGTTTTCTCGCAGCAAAAAACTTGCCTAACTAAGAAAGATTTTACTTTAGTAAGCATGTTATTTTGTATTATGATAGGTGATAGAGCTATACCCGGTTACCCATTGTCTCCTGGTTCTCTGTCTGCCTCCTGGTTTCGACACAGGAGTTTACCTGGCTGACAAACCGGTGCAGGTTTTGTCTATCACTTACGAAGTTCTTCTTGAGCACATAGTTCATGCTCTCACTCCGTTGTGTGGACGCCATTTTGGCACAGAAAACTTCTTTGAAGTAAGCTAATATCCATCTCTCGTGCTCGTTCCACATTGCCACCATCGTGGCATCATCATGGAGGTTGTACTTATCCATGAGTGCTTTCCAGGAAGCCTCAAACTTAGTTGGCATGAGGGGCCAGTTGAGGATTGATGTGAATTCATCCTTAAAGGTTTCGTGGAGGTTGTACAGGTAAGCAAGGTGTTCCCTGTACTTTTTCATAATGTACCAGCGGCACAACTTGTGTACGGTGTTCCCGAAACCATCTCGTATCGCCAAAGCCATTGTCGGGCACTAGTCTGGTAATAAGAAAAGAGATGTGGAGTGGTCAGCAGATGGTAGTGCATATATACAAATAGAACTGACACAACAATTTTACTGTGTTATTTTCCTTTGGGGGGGGGGGGGGGTTGGCGGTTGTACCTGTGAGGATGCTTGTAGGAGCCTTCCCTCTCATGCACCTTAAAATTATTTTGAACAGCCATCTGAATGAATCTGCATCCTCATCTCTTATCAGGGCGAAAGCAAATAATGTATTCTATAAGTGGTTGTTAGTACCCACAAACACCCCAAGTGGCATATGGTACTTGTTGGTCTTATATGTGGTGTCAAACGTTACGCAGTCACCAAAGTCTTGATACGCCCCTCGGCAGCTTGCGTTCGCCCAGAATATGTTCTTAACTTTGTCGGACTCATCAAGTTGTATGTCGCAGAAGAATTCTCCATTTATCGCTTTCATCTCCATAAAGAAGTTGACGGTCTTTAGGACATCGTCCGCATCATCCATCCTTGAATTCTCTGCTTTGCTGCATATTAAAAGTGAATAGTCATTCAAAAATGCATGAACTGGCATCAGGTCATGCGTTGCGTAATATGTTTCTAATGATAGAGGAAAAAAGACGGAGGGGGTGTATGGGAGGAGAACAAGTTTGTACTTACATGTTATTCAGGTCTTTGGCATTCATTTCGAGGAAGTAGCTACTGGGGCCATCGCCGCCCAGTATGCTCACGATTTGCGCGTGTTTAATGCCTTTGAACTGTAGGTACTTGACGTACTCCAAGATTGTTTTGTCAAAGTTTTTGTGGGAGTGCAAGAAGACAAGCATTTGGGGGGAGAACTGTAGCCTGTAGTTGTGTTCCCAGACTATCTCTTTTACAACAAGTGTTCCATCCTTTTCCCTCTTCAGCCTCATTTTAGCCCCGCAGTTAGTCCTGGTTGTGGTCTTGTTCCGCTCTCTATTTGCTTCTGACACCTTCAATTCATAGACTCCACAGAACGTGCAATAAAGGTAGACTGTGATGTTAACCTTGGAGCCCTCCCTAACAGCAAAACCCGCGTGCTTTGCATAGATGTTGTAGAAGTCCTTTGCTTCTTTGAAAGTTTCAAAGCGCATCTCTAGCCTTGGCAGAACGTAAGCTTCAATGGTAGGTGGCTGCACACAATAGTGAGTAAACAAAAACGCAGTTATGAAAATGTTAGATGGGGTGGTCACAGTACTAGGTTATGGACTGTGCTTGTATGTTTTTTCTGAATGGATACTTACATGTGTATAGCTCTGTGCTGCCTCCGGTGTTTGCTGGTCACCCTGGTGTATGGGCGCGGGTGGTGTCACCCTCGCCACATGCAGCAATGCATCTCTTGGAGGCAGCAATGTTGATGAAGCTCTCCGTCTCTCATTGTATGCCCGTCTTCCCTCAGATTCATTGTGAGGTTGCTCCTGTCTATATGGCTCATATCTTGTACTTTGCACCCTGCTGGAGTGGCCAACATTTTTGTCTCTTTGACCTGGTCTTCCCGTTGCAACCGCTTTTGTAGCACAGATGATTGATGTTGACGTAGCGACTGGTGGAAGCCTATGTGTCCTTGGCTTTCTGCATGCGCTAGGGAAGGAAAACATTTGTTGTTGGGGAAATTGTTGACCTTGTTGCACCCTAGTAGTGGCAAAGCTTGTATTACCAGATATCGGTGTTTGCCGCATAGAAGAACTAGTCTGTGCTTCTGATGATTCTGGTCTAGCTTGAAATGTGCATGTATTGTTGAAGTATCCAGGTGCTATTTCTGGTGTTACCCAACTAGGCGGTGCCCCATATCTGCTTGGCTCATCAAACCCTCGCTACGTGTGCCGCCTTGCATGTTTCTGCAATGACATTCAATTGTTTTGTGATTAATCTTTTCTGCATTTTCTCGTATACATGATATGGGTAACATGTCATGCACTGAAGGTAATGTACAAGTTGAACTTGCATCACTAGGCCTTATTAAACTCTACTGTCTATTTTGTATCTGATTTAGTTTCAGTCGAACTGATGAATGGACATGTTCAGCACTGATGTACTGATTTTGCACTGATGCGTCTATTATGGACTGTTTTTTATCCTTTTCCCTATAACTGATGCATAAACATTTGCTGCACTGCTTGTAAACTGAACATTGAACCTCAGAGCAGTATGCATATGCATATATATATATATAACTGATGCATGTCTTCTCTTTTTTTCATCCAGAACTTATGCAACTACATTAGAAGCACTCCTAGTTTATGTATCATTCAACTTACTATGTAACAAGTGTATATGTTTTCAAAAACATTCTTTTACTCGTTTGAACTAACGCAACTACACGACATGTACTATTAGAAATAGCAACATACAACTTGCAGTGGTAGCTGAACCTTATATAAAGCCTAGTAGCTACTTGGACTGATGCATAAGTTTATGTTTTTTGACTTGAACTGAAGCTAGCATATTAGAGGTACTGACAGTAACCTTGACATCCTAATTGTGCATCAAGTGGCAGGGGTGTAATGAACTAATGCAAGCATTTGCAATGTACTATCAGCTTCTGCATTATGGGAACATGTGTCACTGATGTAGCACACATGTAGTACTAATGAATCTAATAGTGTAACATGTAGGCAGAGCATAGTGTGTGCAATTTTTAAAGTGAATCTTCTGCATAGCAGGACTGATGAGCTGACACAAACGTGGTATTTTTCTTCAGGTAAACCCAGACATGAAAACATTTTTTGAACTGGTCGTTTGTGCTTCAGTAGCAAGCAGGCAGATTCAATTTTGAGGAAAATTAGTGTGGGAAGCAGACATCACCTCCAGCAGCATGCTCTTGGATCTGACTTCTTCCTCTCGTGGGCGGCATACTGGCATAATCTTGGAAGGCGGCGCCGTTGATGCAGGCAAGGAGCTTGGAGGAGACGATGATGCTCCTACTTGTGGTGGAGCTCTGCCGACGAGGTCCGGGGAGGCAGTGGCTGGTGGCGGAGATCACGGATCCGTCGAAGGAGCTGCTTCAAGTGGGAGGCTTGTGGCGGAGATCACAGACCCATCGAAGGAGCTCCGGCGAGGGGGAGGCGGGAGGCGGGGATCACGGCACCGTCGAAGGAGCTCCGGCGAGGGTGGGAGGCGGGAGGCTAGGATCATGGCACCGACGAAGGAGCCTGGCAAGGGAGGGAGGCAGGAGGCGGGGATCACGGCCCCGTCGTTGCTTTTGCAAGAGAGGAAGTGGATGGCGGCAGTGGATCCATCGGCTGCCAGTCACGGCGTCGCGGGCTCCCTCGCTTCGGCTGACGCCGTCGGGGAGTTCTATGGTGTAGGCGCGTCGCGCCCTTATAGGGCCAGGGGGTAACAGAATATTATTCTGTTACTAGTAACATAATAGTCCAGCCCTATATATATACATACACACACACACACACACACACACACATATATATATATATATATGTATATATGTATATGTATATATATAGTAGCGACTACATGTGGGTGTTAGCAAGATCATTTGAGTGTCGCTTTGGGAGTTTTTATCATTGTCCGAGAAACGGGAAAAAATTCAAACAGTTCAGCCGTAGGGTAGAGCTAGAGGCGTAGGCCTTGTTGGTATTTTAATTACAGGAAATGCATATAGAGTCCAGAAATAATGAAAATCGGTGTGTCACCGTGGCACGCGCTCAGGATCCCATGGAAAAAATTGGTAAAGTTTGGAACAAGTTTTGATCCTCACACCTCACAAGAAGGACCATAGTTTCCAAAAGGAGACGCGGCACTTCGGACTCCAATCGTCGGTGACTACATCGTTCCGCCTCGAAAAAAAAATCACGATAAACAATCACGGATATACCCTAGGTTTGATTTTTTTGGACCATTTTTCAGGTCTTGTCTGCTATATTTAAGTCATTTTTTGCATTTACCTTCCATTTAGTGCATATAAAATCAAAACCCTACTACAACTACATGTGGGTGTTAGTTAGCAAAGAAGATGCATAAATCATCTGTGTGTCACTTTGCAAGTTTTCATCCATTGTCGGAGAAGCGGGAAGAAGTTTCAAACATTTCGGCCGCGAGGTGCGCCCACCGGCATAGGCCTAGTTGGTATTTTAATTACAAGAAATTCAGATGGAGTCCGGACATCATCAAAATTGGCGTGTGCCCGTGGCGTGCTCTCACGACCCCGTGGATTTTTTTGGTAAATTTTTCCACCGAGCTCGCAGTGCAAACTCTCATTTTCTCTTTCCTAACATTTCAGTATCACCGAAAGGAGCAATCAGTCCCACCGACTTTGCCTGACCAACTCTCTGTTTGCTTGTTACTGAAATCGGTCTCACTGAGTTGAAGTAATCGGTCAAACCAAGATCAAGTCTTGCCCTAACTCTAGCTCATCGGTCCCACCGAGTTGATCATGTCGGTCCTACCGAAAAACCTAACGTTCACATTTTGAACTAAATCGGTCTCACTGAGTTCATCTATTCGGTCTGACCGAGTTGGCTCTTTTGTGTGTAACGGTTAGATTTTGTGTGGAGGCTATATATACCCCTCCATCCTCCTCTCCATTAGTGAGAGAGCTATCAGAACGTGCCTACACTTCTAGCATTCATTTTCTGAGAGAGAACCACCTACTCATGTGTTCAGACCAAGACATTCCAATCCAACCACAAGAATCTTGATCTCTAGCCTTCCCGAAGTTGCTTTCCACTCAAGTCATCTTTCCACCCTAGCAAATTCTGTGTGAGAGAGAGTTGAGTGTTGGGGATACTATCATTTGAAGCACAAGAGAAAGGAGTTCATCATCAACACACCATCTATTACCTTTTGGACAATGGTGTCTCCTAGATTGGTTAGGTCTCACTTGGGAGCCTCCGTCAAGATTGTGGAGTTGAACCAAGGAGTTTGTAAGGGCAAGGAGATCGCCTACTTCGTGAAGATCTACCCAAGTGACGCAAGTCCTTCGTGGGCGATGGCCATGGTGGGATAGACAAGGTTGCTTCTTAGTGGACCCTTCGTGGGTGGAGCCCTCCGTGGACTCGCACAATCGTTACCCTTTATGGGTTGAAGTCTCCATCAACGTGGATGTACGATAGCACCACCTACCGGAACCATGCCGAAAATCTCCATGTCTACATTGATTGCCTTTCCAAACCCCTCCCTTTACCTTCATATGTAATGATTTACATTCCGCTGCTATACTCTTAGAATTGCATCTATAGGTTGATTTATTGACTTCTGCTAAGTTGTTAAAATCTGCCAAGAGTTAAAATTGGGAAAAGGCTAGGTTTTTATTTGGTCAAGTAGTTTAACCACCCCCCTCTAGACCTACTTTCGATCCTAAAGTTCCTGCGTACTCGGCTAAACCTCTGCATGTACTTCCACAGAGTCCCTCCTTCCTTCTGCGGGAGGAGCTGCTAGTCGCTGGGCCACCTTGGCTCTTGATGGCCGCCCGTGAGGGCCCCAACAAACTCATGGCACAGGTCACCCCACGTTGAAATGGAGTGCTCCGGTAGGTGCATCAACCAAGACTTCACATTTGGCTTGAGCGCTAAAGGGAAGTAGTTGGTGAACACCTTTTCATCTCTTCCCCCGGCAGCTTGAACAATGATGGTGTAGATGCTCAAGAACTCTTCCAGGTTTAGTCTCCCATCATACTTCTCTAGTATTTCTGGCTTGAACGTGCGAGTCGATGGCCAACAGACTTGCCACAACTCACGGGTGAAGGCGGGGCACCCAACCTCAAAAGGTAGGTATCCACTGTCTCTGAGCGCGGTCTCTTCGATGTGGGGGCCATTGCACCTATCGAACTGGCGGTGGGTGTCGTGGCGTCGCTCGATGGTGACGCGCGCGCCTTCCCTTTGCCTATCATCCAGTACTTGCCGTTGACCTCGACCTACTCAAGGGTCGGATGAAGCCATCGAGACGTCTTCGGGTTCTTGGATGCGTGGCTCCGACTGTGGCCCCTGCACTGGCTGCCGCAGAGGGGACTGCACTATGGGGGTGGCCCCTTCCGCATGGCCAGCAGCATGGGCCGTAGTCGTCGCCTGGGGAGGCCGTGGTGGGCCAGCTCGCTATGATCCTACCACCTCGGCGAAACCAATCAGGCTCTGAATGGTGGCTCTCCACTCATCCATCTGATCGGCTGCCGGTGGAAATCTCAACAGCAGGTGAGCCCGCGCCATGGCCTCCGAAGCGGTGCTTGGCAGGGATGACGACGTAGATCATAACAATGCCTGGGTCCTGATGGTGCCGATAGTGGCTGCGTCGTGTCCTCGTCGTCATGAGCCAGTCACCAGGGTGGCGTGGTGATGAGGTGGAGGTGCCTGAGGACCAGCGGCTCTGTTTGGCGCATTGGCTGGGTCAACTCGTTCGGAGGTGGCGCATGCCCTGCGCCCGTAGTGGGAACGATCGGAGAGTTGCAATTCACCCCAGAGCGAGTGCGGCCACTGCGGCTGTGCCCTTCGGCCGGGCGGAGAGGTGTAGACGGAATGATCTCTCCACCCGTACCTCGTGGAGCGTGGCCGCTGGGATGCTGTTGGTGCTGTCCTGCTCTGGTGCCTCCTGCTCCCGTTTTGGCCGCTCGGGAGGTGGTGACGACGCCGCCTGCGCCGATCACGTCCCCCGCAGTGTCCACATGCCCATGCGTCCCCGTAGACCCCGCAGTGTCGGTGGCCGCGTGTGACGGGGCCTTCAAGGTGGACGGGTGGGCTGCGACACCTGGCTTCTTCTTGGGCGCCATGGACGATGGAGCTGTTGATGAAGAAAATGATGATGAAGATGGCGCGCTGCGTATGCTTCTTGGGTTTGTGCAAGCGCTCCCCCTACTTGGTGTGCCAAAGATCTCGTGGGAAACCACGGCCACCTATGGGGCCATCAGCCCCTTGTGGTTCGGCCTGGGGGATTGATACGTCTCCAATGTATCTATAATTTTTGATTGTTCCATGGTATTATATTATCTGTTTTGGATGTGTATGGGCTTTATTAAACACTTGTATATTATTTTTGAGACTAACCTATTAACACAGAGCCCAGTGCCAGTTTCTGTTTTTTCCCTTGTTTTAGTGTTTCGCACAAAAGGAATATCAAACGGAGTCCAAACGGAATGAAACCTTCGGGAGAGTTACTTTTCGAAAGAAAGCAATCCGGGAGACTTGGAGTGCACGTCAGGGGATCAACGAGGACAGCACGAGGCAGCGGGGCGCACCAACCCCCCTGGGTGCGCCCTCCACCCTCGTGGGCGCCTCGTGGCTCCCTTGACCGACTTCTTTCGCCTATATATATCCATATACCCTAAAACCATCGGGGGACAGAATGGATCGGGAGTTCCGCCGCCATAAGCCTATGTAGCCACCAAAAACCAATCGGGACCCTGTTCCGGCACCCTGCCGGAGGGGGGGATCCCTCACCGATGGCCATCTTCATCATCCCGGCGCTCTCCATGACGAGGAGGGAGTAGTTCACCCTCGGGGCTAAGGGTATGTACTAGTAGCTATGTGTTTGATCTCTCTCTCTCTCTCTTGTGTTCTTGATTTGGCACGATCTTGATGTATCGCGAGCTTTGCTATTATAGTTGGATCTTATGATGTTTCTCCCCTCTACTCTCTTGTAAGGGATTGAGTTTTCCCTTTGAAGTTATCTTATCGGATTGAGTCTTTAAGGATTTGAGAACACTTGATGTATGTCTTGCCGTGCTTATCTGTGGTGACAATGGGATATCACATGATTCACTTGATGTATGTTTTGGTGATCAACTTGCGGGTTCCGCCCATGAACCTATGCATAGGGGTTGGCACACGTTTTCGTCTTGACTCTCCGGTAGAAACTTTGCACTTTTTGAAGTTCTATGTGTTGGTTGAATAGATGAATCTGAGATTGTGTGATGCATACCGTATAATCATAGCCACGGATACTTGAGGTGGCATTGGAGTATCTAGGTGACATTAGGGTTTTGGTTGATTTGCCTCTTAAGGTGTTATTCTAGTACGAACTCTATGATAGATTGAACGGAAAGAATAGCTTCGTGTTATTTTACTACGGACTCTTGAATAGATCGATCAAGAAGGATAACTTCGAGGTGGTTTCGTACCCTACCGTAATCTCTTCGTTTGTTCTTCGCTATTAGTGACTTTGGAGTGAGTATTTGTTGCATGTTGAGGGATAGTTATATGATCCCGTTATGTTATTATTGTTGAGAGAACTTGCACTAGTGAAAGTATGAACCCTAGGCCTTGTTTCAACGCATTGCAATACTATTTGTGCTTGCTTTTATCATTAGTTACCTTGTTGTTTTTATAATTTCATATTACAAAAACCTATATCTACCGTCCATATTGCACTTGTATCACCATATCTTCGCCGAACTAATGCACCTATACAATTTACCATTGTATTGGGTGTGTTGGGGACACAAGAGACTCTTTGTTATTTGGTTGCAGGGTTGTTTGAGGGATACCATCTTCAACCTACACCTCTCATGGATTGATAAACCTTAGGTCATCCACTTGAGGGAAATTTGCTACTGTCCTACAAACCTCTGCACTTGGAGGCCCAACAACGTCTACAAGAATAAGGTTGTGTAGTAGACATCAAGCTCTTTTCTTGGAATCGAATCTTTTAGTTTCTTGTTTTATCACTAGTTTATATTATAAAAGAAAACTACAAAAAATGGAATTAAGGGTGCCTCATATGCTTCATCTTTTTAATATCTTTCGTAAGAATGATGGAAAGGAAAATTGTGCTCAAATGCTAGAAGAAGAATTACATAGAATGCTTGGCATAAAATATGTGAATGTTGAGCATGATTGCAGTGTTATTAGTATGAATTCTTTGAATACCCATGATGCTAATGATATGCAAAGCCACAATCTTGGGGATGCTATGTTTGATGAAGAAGATATTTTTTGTCCCCCAAGTTTTGATGAGCAAATTTACTATGATGAAAGCATGCCTCTTGTTTATGATGATTATTGTGATGACACGTATGCTTTAAATAATAATGATAACCATGAAACTTGTCACCTTGATCTTAGTATTCAATCATATGATAGTTATTTTGTTGAGTTTGCTCCCGCTACTATTCATGAGAAGAAATTAGCTTATGTGGAGAGTAATAAAAATTCTATGCTTGTGGCTCATGAAAAGAATGATTTATGTGATAGTTATATTGTTGAATTCATTCATGATGATACTGAAAATTATTATGAGGGAGGAACATATGCTTGTAGGAATTGCAATAATATCAAGTTTCCTCTTTATGTGCTTAAAGTTTTAAAGTTATGCTTGTTTTGCCTTCCTATGCTAGTTTATTATTTTTCACATAAGTTGTTTGCTCACAAAATCCCTATGCATAGGAAGTGGGTTATACTTAAATGTGCTAGTCATATTCTTCATGATGCTCTCTTTATGTTTCAATTCCTATCTTTTGTGTGAGCATCATTGAAATCATCATGCCTAGCTAGGGGCGTTAAACGATAGCGCTTGTTGGGAGGCAACCCAATTTTATTTTAGTTTCTTGCTTTTTGGTTCTGTTTAGGAATAAATAATTCAGCTAGATTATGTTTAGATTTGGTTTTATGTTTTAATTAGTGTTTGTGCCAAGTAGAACCTTTGGGAAGACTTAGGTGAAGTCATTATGATCATGCTGTAAAAAACAGAAACTTTAGCGCTCACGAGATTAGCTTCAGCTTTTTACTGGAGAGTGCTATTCAGTTGATTCTTTATGCATATGATTACTAGACAAACTCCTCAGGTCCAAAAGTTTATTTTAGAATTTTTGGAGTTCCATAAGTATATGTTTGATACAGATTACAACAGACTGTTCTGTTTTTCACAGATTCTGTTTTCATTATGTTGCTTGCTTATTTTGATGAATCTATGGCAAGTAAAATAGTCTATAAACCATAGAGAAGTTGGAATAAATTAGGTTTAACACCAATATAAATAAATAATGAGTTCATTACAGTACCTTGAAGTGGTGTTTTGTTTTCTTTCGCTAAAGGAGCTTACAAGTTTTCTGTTAAGTTTTGTGTTGTGAAGTTTTGATGTTTTGGGTAAAGATTCGATGGACTATGGAATAAGGAGTGGAAAGATCCTAAGCTTGGGGATTCATAGGGCACCCCAAGGTAATATTAAAGTATAACCAAGTGTCTAAGCTTGGGGATGCCCTGGAAGGCATCCCCTCTTTCGTCCTCATCCATCGGTAACTTTACTTACAGCTATATTTTTATTCACCACATGATATGTGTTTTGCTTGGAGCATCATTTTATTTTATTTTGTTTTGCTTGCTGTTTGAATAAAATACCAAGATCTTAAATTCTTGAATGTTAGAGAGTCTTCACATAGTTGCATAATTATTCGACTACTCATTGATCTTCTCTCATATCTTTCGAAGTAGTTTGTTGTTTGCTATAGTGCTTCACTTATATCTTTTAGAGCACGGTGGTGGATTTATTTTGAAGAAATATATGAACTCTCAAGATTCACTAATATTATTTTTAGAATCCTAAACTGCATGGTAATTTGCTTTGGTTATGAGTTTAGTCCTAATATGATAGGCATCCAAGAGGGATATAATAAAAACTTTCATATAAAGTGCATTGAATACTATGTGAAGTTTGATTCCTTATGATTGTTTTGAGATATGAAGATGGTGATATTAGAGTCATGCTAGTTGAGTAGTTGTGAAATTGAGAAATACTTGTTCTAAAGTTTGTGATTCCCGTAGCATGCACATATGGTGAACCGTTATGTGATGAAGTTGGAGCATGATTTATTTATTGATTGTCTTCCTTATGAGTGGCGGTCGGGGACGAGCGATGGTGTTTTCCTACCAATCTATCCCCCTAGGAGCATGCGCGTAATACTTTGCTTCAATAACTTGTAATTTTTTTCAATAAGTATATGAGCTCGTTATGACTATTGTTGAGTCCATGGATTATACGTACTTTCTTCCTTCCACCATTGGTAGCCTCTCTAATACCGCACACTTTTCGCCGGTATCATACACCCACCATATACCTTCCTCAAAACAGCCACCATACCTACCTATTATGGCATTTCCATAGCCATTCCGAGATATATTGCCATGCAACTTACCATCGTTCCGTTTATTATGACACGCTCCATCATTGTCATATTGCTTTGCATGATCATGTAGTTGACATTGCATTTGTGGCAAAGCCACCGTTCATAATTCTTTCATACATGTCACTCATGAGTCGTTGCACATCTCGGTACACCGCCGGAGGCATTCATATAGAGTCATATTTTGTTCTAAGTATCGAGTTGTAATTCTTGAGTTGTAAGTAAATAAAAGTGTGATGATCATCATTATTAGAGCATTGTCCCAGTGAGGAAAGGATGATGGAGACTATGATTCCCCCACAAGTCGGGATGAGACTCCCGACTAAAAAAAGAAAAAAAAGAGAGGCCATAAAAAAAGAGAAAGGGCCAAATAAAAAATATAAAAATGAGATAAAAAGAGAGAATGGGCAATGTCACTATCCTTTTACCACAGTGTGCTTCGAAGTAGCACCATGATCTTCATGATAGAGAGTCTCCTATGTTGTCACTTTCATATACTAGTGGGAATCTTACATTATAGAACTTGGCTTGCATATTCCAATGATGGGCTTCACCAAAATGCCCTAGGTCTTCATGAGCAAGCAAGTTGGATGCACACCCACTTAGTTTCTTTTGTTGAGCTTTCATACACTTATAGCTCTAGTGCATCCGTTGCATGGAAATCCCTACTCACTCACATTGATATCTATTGATGGGCATCTCCATAGCCCGTTGATACGCCTAGTTGATGTGAGACTATCTTCTCCTTTTTGTCTTCTCCATAACCACCATTCTATTCCACCTATAGTGCTATGTCCATGGCTCACGCTCATGTATTGCGTGAAGATTGAAAAAGTTTGAGAACATCAAAAGTATGAAACAATTGCTTGGCTTGTCATTGGGATTGTGCATGATTTAAATACTTTGTGTGGTTAAGAAGGAACATAGCCAGACTACATGATTTTGTAGGGATAACTTTCTTTGGCCATGTTATTTTGAGAAGACATGATTGCTTTGTTAGTATGCTTGAAGTATTATTGTTTTCATGTCAATATTAAACTTTTGTTTTGAATCTTATGGATCTGAATATTCTTGCCACAATCAAGAAGATATCATTGATATATATGTTAGGTAGCATTCCACATCAAAAATTCTATTTTTATCATTTACCTACTCGAGGACGAGCAGGAATTAAGCTTGGGGATGCTGATACGTCTCCAATGTATCTATAATTTTTTATTGTTCCATGCTATTATATTATTTGTTTGGATGTTTATGGGCTTTATTAAACACTCTTATATCATTTTTGGGACTAACCTATTAATCCAGAGCCTAGTGTCAGTTTCTGTTTTTTCCCTTGTTTCAGTGTTTCGCAGAAAAGGAATATCAAACGGAGTCCAAACGGAATGAAACCTTCGGAAGAGTTATTTTTGGAAAGAAAGCAATCCGGGAGACTTGGAGAGCACGTCAAGGGATCAACGAGGAGTGCACGAGGCAGGGGGCGCACCCACCCACCTGGGCGCGCCCTCCACCCTCGTGGGCCCCTCGTGGCTCCCCTCACCAACTTCTTTCGCCTACATATATCCATATACCCTAAAACCATCGGGGAACAGAATAGATTGGGAGTTCTGCCGCCGTAAGCCTCTGTCACCAAAAACAAATCGGGACCCTGGTCCAGCACCCTACCGGAGGGGGGATCCCTCACCGGTGGCCATCTTCATCATCCCGGTGCTCTCCATGCACTACTAGGGAAAAGCCTAGCAGCAGCGCGGGTTTTGGGCCTATTAGCAACGCGGGTGCCCGCACTACTAATAAGGCGCTACAGCTAACGTATAGCAGCAGCGCTACTACTACGTCCGTTAGTAGCAGCGTGGGTAAAAACCCGCGCTACTACTAACCCGCGGAATTTTTTTCGAATTTTTTGCCCGAATTTTAAAATTTCTGAATTATTTTAACCTCTAATCTCTAATCACCCTCATCGCTGCTCAATTTAATCTCTAATCACCCCTCATCATTCCAAATCATCTAACTTCCCGGACGGTCACCCATCCTCTCACTACTCCAGCCTGAGCACGCTTAACTTCCGGGCTCTATTCTCCCTCGATTCCAAGTCTCCACTTGTTGTTTTCCTGACAATAGTAAGATGTCAATCCTATTAACCCTCTGGAGTTTAGCTTGAGCATGAAGTCACACATTTCACTGCTTGAGTTTAAAACTATTGTTCTAAAAAACAATAATTATTTATTAACAGTAATATTTCTTGAATAACTAGTTTGACCACAGTTTGACCAAATTTTGACCAGATTTGACCAAAATTCAAAAAAACTGAAATAATTATTTAGTAACACTAATATTCTTGAATAATTAGTTTGACCATAGTTTGACCAGATTTAACAAAAATTAAAGAAAAAACTGAAATTTGATGAATTTTTTTGCCTCCAGATCTTAAAAGCCCCGTAACTTTTTTTCTGTTAGGTTTTTGAGGTTTTCGAGTAGATGATTTTTCATATAAAAAACATTTTCATCCGAGTTAGTATGCAAAAGTTATGCCCATTTTTACAAATTCTCGAGAGATTTTGCAAATGAAGTCGAAATTCATATTTGCAAATTTTCCCAACAACTAGACCACATATCACATGGGAAACTTATTTTCTTTTATTTTTTTATACTGAAAAGGCGATCCACGGGGGGGGGGGGGGGGTAGAGTTTGAAAATGGGACCACACCCCACGCTACTGCTATGGCAGACGATTAGTAGTAGCGAGTGGTAAAAACCCGCGCTACTACTATCAACTTAGTAGTAGCGCGGGTTTATAACCATCGCTACTACTATGGCATGGTCCAGGGGATGGTAGAGACCACTTAGTAGTAGCGAGGGTTAAAAACCAATGCTGCTGCTATCAACTTAGTAGTAGCGAGGGTTAAAAACCCGCGCTACTACTATGGCATGTCCCGGGGGCACGGTAGAGACCGCTTAGTAGTAGCGAGGGTTAAAAACCCGCGCTACTGCTATCAACTTAGTAGTAGCGAGGTTTAAAAACCCGCGCTGCTAGTAAGAAGCAGTAGCGTGGGTTTTTAACCCTCGCTGCTGCTAAGATTCTGTGTATAGGCTTTTCTCTAGTAGTGATGACGAGGAGGGAGTAGTTCACCCTCGGGGCTGAGGGTATATACCAGTAGCTATGTGTTTGATCTCTCTCTCTCTCTCTCTCGTGTTCTTGATTTGGCACGATCTTGATGTATCGTGATCTTTGCTATTATAGTTGGATCTTATGATGTTTCTCCCCCTATACTCTCTTGTAATGGATTGAGTATCTTATCGGATTGAGTCTTTAGGGCTTTGAGAACACTTGATGTATGTCTTGCCATGCTTATCTATGGTGACAATGGGATATCACGTGATTCACTTGATGTATGTTTTGGTGGTCAACTTGCGGGTTCCGCCCATGAACCTATGCATAGGGGTAGGCACACGTTTTCGTCTTGACTCTCCGGTAAAAACTTTGGGGCACTCTTTGAAGTTCTATGTGTTGGTTGAATAGATGAATCTGAGATTGTGTGATGCATATCGTATAATCATACCCACGAATACTTGAGGTGACATTGGAGCATCTAGGTGACATTAGGGTTTTGGTTGATTTGTGTCTTAAGTTGTTATTCTAGTACGAACTCTATGATAGATTGAACGAAAAGAGTAGCTTCGTGTTATTTTACTACGGACTCTTGAATAGATCGATCAGAAAGGATGACTTTGAGGTGGTTTCGTACCCTACCATAATCTCTTCGTTTGTTCTCCGCTATTAGTGACTTTGGAGTGACTCTTTGTTGCATGTTGAGGGATAGTTATATGATCCAGTTATGTTATTATTGTTGAGAGAACTTCCACTAGTGAAAGTATGAACCCTAGGCCTTGTTTCAACGCATTGCATTACCGTTTGTGCTCACTTTACTCATTAGTTACCTTGCTATTTTCATAATTTCAGATTACAAAAACATATATCTACCATCCATATTGCACTTGTATCACCATCTCTTCGCCGAACTAGTGCACCTATACAATTTACCATTGTATTGGGTGTGTTGGGGACACAAGAGACTCTTTGTTATTTTGTTGCGGGGTTGTTTGAGAGAGACCATCTTCAACCTACGCCTCTCACAGATTGATAAACCTTAGGTCATCCACTTGAGGGAAATTTGCTACTGTCCTACAAACCTCTGCACTTGGAGGCCCAACAACGTCTACAAGAAGAAGGTTGTGTAGTAGACATCAGGGATGAGCACATTGCACAAAGAGCGGAGAATGTCGTGCAGCACGACAGAGATTAGACGGGCCGTTTTACCCAGGTTCGGGCCGCCGTGAGGCGTAAAACCCTACTCCTGCTTTGGTGGATTGATGAGAGGACCATAGTGGAGACTCAACACTCTTGCCCGGCATGGTTGCCTCGGGGCGAGAGCAGCTACGCGCATATGAGTGTACAAGGGTTCGAATCCTTTCTATGGTTGTCATGGCCCTCCTTTTATAGATCAAGGGGTCACCACAATGGCAAATCAGTCATTATGTACTGATTAGATAGCAAACAATGCTATCATACCCAACTCTGCAGACAGGGCAGAGTGCATTAAATGCGCCACTTAGTGTCACATCTTGGCATGCCCGTCAAGCCTTGCTGAGCAGTTCGGCCACCCTCTTGTCTGCCTGCTTGACACGTCTCTGGACGGGTGTCATTTGGAGGTGATTTCCTTCGGAAGTGGCTGCCATGTGTCAACAAATAGCCACTTTGTCACTTGAAGCCTCGGCACCGCACCGATCGATGACTTGCATCGTGTAAGGTGGAGCGGTGAAGCCTCGGCGTGGTGGTCCACCCTTGGTGTCCCCGGCAGGCTTGCCTGGGAAGTCTTGAGGCTTGTCTCTAGGGAAACCTCGACCATGCCAGGCTCGCCTGCCCGACAAGTGAGGCTTTACCTTAGTGGTATCTTGGTTCCTTTGGATTGTCTTGTTCTCCTAGATCCACCCTTTGATTCCTCAAAGAGCCGATCTCTTCTGCTTGGCCTGGTCTTGGATGTCTCAACCTTGCTCTCAGACCTGTGCATGGTCTGGGCAACAGACCCAGGGTTTGTTGTACTGACACACCGTCACCATCCTTTGTTTTACCTTTAATCTTGAGCAGAGTACCAAGGATGCTTTCTCATACGTTCTTCTCTATGTGCATGACATCGATGTAGTGACATACACGTAGAATCTCCCAGTAAGGTAATTTCCAGAACACCAATTTCTTCTTAAATACTTGATTCCTGGGTGTTTGTTTCACCGTCAAAGTGTGGTTCTTGCCAAGCATAACATTAATTTGTTTAGCCATGTTGTGGACCACTCCCCATCATAATGTCTTGGGCCCAAATCTAACTCAGACGTAGCATCAAATTCAGCTTTCATCTTTCGGTATGGATGATTTCTCCGTCAGAACCTACGATGACGCAAATTAATAGTTTTGCGCGAGTTGGGAAGAAATCTACTAGCTATCCTAACCATGCATGTGACACACCCTACATCTCCCTTTATTTTCTGCCCTAATGTGTTGCCTAATGCCGACATATCTTGAATGGTGTGCAGCACCATCGCATGTAGATCGAAAATCTCCTTTTTGTAAGCATCATAACATTTTACAGCGGGCTCTTTTACCCACACTTTCAGCACTTATTCTACCAGTAGATGAAATTAAATGTCAATGTCATTTCCAGGTTGCTTTGGGCCTTGGATAATCACTGACATCATAATATATTTTTTCTTCATACACAACCAAGGATCTAGGTTATATATGCACAGAAGCACCAGCCATGTGATGTGTTTGGTTCTCATATCATCGAAAGGACTCATCCCGTCAGTACACTCCCCGAGCCTTATACTTCTAGTATCGTTGACAATGTCTTTAAACTTGTTGTCGATTAATTCCCACTGAGCCCCATCTTTCGGGTGCCTTAGATATTTATTTGCAGTTCGCTCATCATGATGCCACCGCAATCTCTTTGCCCCTCTAGGGTTTGCAAACAAAGACCTCAACCCTGGAACTAAAGGCAAGTACCAAACAACCAAAGGGGATTCCTGTCTTGATCTCGTCGTCCAATTTGTACTTGTCCTTTGCTCTCCTGCGCTTGTATCGTGCATGCTTGCATATGGGACATGCACGCAAATCTTTGTACTCACCATGGTACAATATACAATCATTCACACAAGCGTGTATCTTCTGTACTTCAAGTTCCAATGGGCAAAAAAATTTCTTCTCTTCGTTCGTGCTTCTGGGAGCACATTATCTTCTGGAAGAATTTCTTTCAAATGACCTAACAACTCTGTGAAGATCTTGTTTGATAAATTGTTTGCTGCTTTAAATCTGAGAAGTGCCAGGGTGGCACTCAACTTGGATTATTTCTTTTTGCAACCTGGATACAGTTCTTTCTTGGAGTCTGCAGCAATGGTCGGCAGATCCTTGTACCCAATCATATCCTTTTTTGTGCCCTTGAAGTCCGCAGTCATAGCAGCAAAATCTAGCATATCAAGATTGTTGTCGTCTGCATCACCATCTTGGTTTTCCACTGGGCATTTCGGCTTTCCGGTATTCCATTGGTATGTTGATGCCTCTGCCCTGATGTTAGATTCAACATCCATGTGACACTGATCAGGGTTTGGCATCTCGCAACCCTGGGTATATTCATCCATGACCTACTCTTCACCGTGTCTGGTCCAACGTGTATATCCATCCATGAATCCCCGAGAGAGTAAGTGCCACTTGACATCTCCAACTTCATGTGGCTCTATATTGGCACAATGACTACATGGACACAGGATGTAATCCTCATCACCAATTATCTTCTTTGTACCTTCAGCCAAATTCACGAACTTCGCCACGCCACTCATAAAATCTGAGCTTCTCTGATTCTTCATCCATTCAGATCGTTCCATGTACACTACACGAAGGGTAATTAAAAACAAAATAACAACATTAACACACGGATTAACTGATGCCCAAAGATGCGTGAATAAATCACAAGGTTTTATTTTCATAATTACTGAGGGCGCTCCATATTGTTATCCAGATGTGCAATGACAAACATTAATGGCCAGTCAATTTACATGCAGAGTACTACAACACTACCCTCAGGAATTGAACACCTTAGTTAAGCCACTCACGAAAACAATATCTTAATGAATTAGCCACGCGGTGACCTCCACCCAGTAGACGGAGAAACACGATGTGGTGGCAAGCCGAGACAGTGATACGTCTCCAACGTATCTATAATTTATGAAGTATTCATGCAGTTATATTATCATTCTTGGATGTTTTACAATCCTTTTATTGCAACTTTATATCATTTTTTGGGACTAACCTATTGACCCAGAGCCTAGTGCGAGTTGCTGTTCTTTGCTTGTTTTTTACATCGCAGGAAATCAATATCAAATGGAGTCCAAACACTTCGAAACTTTCTATGGATTTTTTATGGACCAGAAGACTCCCGATGGGCTAGAGCAGCACCTGGGGGGTGCCCCGAGGGGGGCACAACCCACCAGGGCGCGCCTGGGGGCCTAGGCACCCCCAGGTGGGATGTGCCCACCTCGGTGGCCTCTCGCACCCCCTCTTTGCCCTATAAAATCCCAAATATTCCAAAAACCCTCAGGGTTAACCTAGATCGGATGTTTTGCCGCCGCAGGCCTCTGTAGCCACCGAAAACCAATCTAGACCCCGTTCCGGCACCTTGCAGAAGGGGGCAATCATCTCTGGTGGCCACCTTCATCATCCCGTTGGTCACCACGATGAGGAGGGAGTAGTCCACCCTCAGGGCTGAGGGTTTGTACCAGTAGTTATGTGTTTAATCTCTCTCTCTCTCTCTCGTGTTCTTGAGATGTCATGATTTTGATGTATCGTGGGCTTTGTTAATATAGTCGGATCATATGCTGTTTTCCCCTCTCTATCTTGTTGTGATGAATTGAGTTTTTCCATTTGAGATTTTTTGTTATCGGATTGAATACTTTTATGGATTTGAGAGCACTTGATATATGTCTTGCATATGAATACTCGTGGTGACAATGGGGTATTATATTGATTCACTTGATATGTGTTTTGGCCTTCAAATCGTGGATTCCTGCGGTTTACATTGGGGTAATCCATGCATAGGGGTTGATGCACGTTCTCGTCTTTTGTTTCTCCGATAGAAATCTTGGGGCACTGTTTGAGGTTCTTTGTGTTGGATTGAGTATTATGGATCTAAGATTATTTGGTGTTATTTTAGTACGAACTCTAGGATAGATCGATCGGAATGAACAGCTTCGAGGTGGTTTCGTACCCTACAAATGATTTCTCCTTATGTTCTCCGCTAGATAAGGACTTTTGAGTGATTCTCTTCGCTGCACTTTGAGGGGTGGTTATATGATCCAATTATATTAGCACTGTTGAGAGATTCCACTAGCGAAAGTACGGACCCTATGCCTCATTTACAAGCATTGCAATACCATTTTTGTGCCCGTTTACTATTTGCTACCTTGTTGTTTTTATTTATTCAGATTATAAAAATATATTTCTACCATCAATATTACACACTTACCACCATCTCTTCGCCGAACTAGTGCACCTATTCAATTTGCCATTGTATTGGGTGTGTTGGGGACACAAGAGATTTCTTGTATTTGGTTGCAGGGTTATTTGAGAGAGACCATCTTCATCCTACACCTCCCATGTATTGATAAACCTTAGGTTATCCACTTGAGGGAAAATTGCTACTATCCTACAAAACTATCTGCTTGGAGGCCCAACATGAGTCTACAAGAATAAAGTTGTGTAGTAGACATCGGACGACAGGTTGAGGAGCAAAGCTTAGTGCGGCTACCGCCTGAAATTCGACCTCCACTATCCCGCCATCGGCCGCGATGGATGTGCTCCAATCATGCCACCGCCGACCTTGATGGTTGAGCTCCTCCTACCTCCCACCTTAGACCGAGGATTAACCTCCTATGACATCGCCAACGCCCACCGATCGAGGATTGACCTCTTATCCGGTAGCTGCTGCCTCGGCTGCCACCGCCGCCATCTCTATCTGCAAAGCGGTTGTTTTGTTTTTTGATGGATATCCGCAGAGCGGCTGTTTACACGGTATTACTGTAACTCAATTATATTGTAGCCCCATATGTACAGGGTAGTACATCACATACGGTTATGTCACGACAACCGTGTCTCACCTACATTGTCTTCTCACACTTTGAGGTGCGAGAATCATGTGTGAAATTGTAATACCTAACACAGACGACATGTATAAACAGTGTGCCATACACAACATATAGTGCGATAAGTAGTTCCCGACCGTTAGCTTATCCCCAAAGTTTCCCCATTTCCCCCAAATCCCTAGATAGCCTCCAAATTCCCTCGCATGGCGCGGACATTGGGGGATTGCGGACGAGTGGTGCAGATGGTTTTGGTGTGGTTGCTCCTGCTCGTATCGCTGCTCTCAGCAGCGCCACCACGATGGCGGTCACCACCAAGCACTTGCCTAAGGTCATCAGAACGCAGGTGTACTACGGATACGAATCGTCCTGTCAGGTTCCAATCTATCCCGATCTTTTTTAGCATGTCCAAAGTAGCTCCCTACTGAATCCATCCTGAATGCTGAAAGTGTGTTATATCGACTAGAGGGGGGGTGAATAGGCGATTTTTGTGAATTCTTAACTGAGGAATTTGCAGGTGAGGAAATTCCTTAGTGAAGAAATACTAGCAGCAGAATAAGTACTCAGAAGTAAACATGACAGAAGACAAGCATAGTCATCATGATGAAATGAAGACAAGCACAGAGTATAGAAAGCGTAATCAGAGGATAACACAGGATGAAGACAAACAGACTGAAGAAATTGAACTGAGAAAATTGAGAAAGTCTTCAGGAAAAGTCTTCAAACACAGATATGACAAGCACACAACACAGTTATGAGGAAATGAAAGAGGTGAGGAAATAGAACCAGTTGGCTTGGTGAAGACAATGATTTTGTAGACCAGTTCCAACTGCTGTCTCATTTGTACATCTGCTTGGAGCGGCTAGGTATTTAAACCTGAGGACACATAGTCCCAGACACACAGTCCTCACGTATTCTCCTTGAGCTAAGGTCACACATACCTCGCCCAATCACTCGTGGTAAGTCTTCAGGTGACTTCCGAACCTTCACAAACTCGGTCACTCGGTGATCCACAATTCCTCTTGGATGCTCTAGACCATGATGCCTAACCGTCTGGAAGAAGCACAGTCTTCAAAGGTAACAAGCATTGGATCCGCGTAGGATCAATCTCTTCAGTGATGCTCAATCACTTTGGGTATGTAGGTGTTTGGGTTTGGGATTTTCCTCACTCGATGATTTTCGCTCAAAGTCCTCGGAGGATGGGATGCTCTCAAATGACAAGTGTCAGTTTCTCTCAGAGCAGCCAACCAGCTAGTGGTTGTAAGGGGCGGCTATATATAGCCTAGGGAGCAGCCCGACATGATAAGACATAAATGCCCTACAATGATATGACCGTTAGGGGGATAAGATATTTTGGGACAGCTGGCGCATAGCACAGGAACGGTCGGAAATTTGAGGTTCAAATTCCTCAGGGCTGTCATGTTCCTCACTGTGTAGGCAATCCACACTGGTGACTTCCTAACTCCTCAGTCAGAACAAATTCCTCAGTGGCCAGAAGAACTATGTCTCTGTCACTGAAGAAATTGTTTGAACTGTATGAGATTTCCAATGGCTTCACTCGAAGGGATTGGTAGGTGTAGGATTTGAGTTGAGCATCACATGGAAATTTTTCCTTAGTATTTCTTCGACCCCCTTTGACAGTACGGTGTTTCCTATGACTCAAGAAAGAGAAAATGAAACTACGAAAACTAAAGTCTTCACGCTTCATGTTCCTCGAATGAACACCAAGTCTTCAAGGTCAAACCAATTTCTTCACTTTCAAAGTCTTCAGAAATCCAAAGTCTTCAGTCAAAGAACTTCATTTTTAGGGGCTGACTTTCTCTGTAAATATCAAACTCCTCATAGACTTATAGACCTGTGTACACTCATAAACACATTCGTCCCTTAACCTATAAGTCTTCAATACACTAAAATCACTAAGGGGCACTAGATGCACTTACAATCTCCCCCTTTTTTGTGATTGATGACAATATAGGTTAAGTTTTCAACGGGGATAAACATATGAAATGTAAATACTGATATTGAGGAATTTGATTGCAAGATATAGAAGAACTCTCCCTGAAGATGTGCATAGTGAGGAATTTTCTTTTGAAGCAATGCACACTTGAAGAGTAGAATCATGGAGATCTCCCCTATATCTTGTAATTCATACACGCATTTGACATGTAATATGAAGAATTTGAAATGCATGATGAAATATGGTGACTGATGTAATTCAGCATGCGTGCATTAATATATATGAGGAATAAGCATGCAGAAAATCACAGCAGAAGTATCAGGAAACATAGAGTTTAAGTTTACAACTCGATCCAGCAAAGTTTCAGAAGAATGAGAGTTGTAACTTAAGAAAAAAACGCCCATAAGATAGACCCGCTTGAAGACTAACTCAAGTTTCTCCCCCTTTGTCATCGAATGACCAAAAGGATCGAAAATCAGGACTAATGCCCCTGAAGAATATCAAGTTGATGAAGGAGCGCCAGCGTTGTTGGGGTCGTTTGTCGATGTAGGGCCTGCCGTAGTGTCGTCCAAGTCTTCATGCTCATCGGTTTCGCACGATGAAGAATAGGAGCTGGCCACCATGGAAGGAACCTTGACCTTCTTGTATTTCTTCGGTGGAGGCGCAGACCAGTCAAAGTATTCCTTGAGACCCATGTTCTTCAGATCTTCTTCACCATATACATTTGACAGAATAGCCCAGGTGCGATTGAAGACTTCATGGAGGTTGTAATGGTTTTTCTTCACTGCATTATGTGTAGGAGTCATGCTGTGAGGAATTGAACAAAACTGACGCTTAACCCATTTATGGTTTCGATCCACCTTCTGGTGAAGACTTAGCAAAAGCTCACGGTTAGTCATCACACGAGGAGCAGTAGCTTGAGGATTTGGCTTGGAGGCATGGGCAACAGAATCATGAGTGGCAGAGTCATCATTGGTGGAATAAGATGCAGCTTTGCGAAACTGACCATCCAATGGACGAATGCCTTCATCTATAACAGCTGGTGCCTTGCCCTTTTCATCAGCTGAGGAATAGGTCCGCTTGAGGACTTCAATCGGGGGCAAGTAGCTGAGGTGATTCAGAAAATCAGCCTTGTAGTTGAGTGAAGACCTTGTTCTGAGGAATCTCATAATCCACAGTGCATAAGGCTTCAGCTCAAACGGTGAAAGTGCAACATTCGCCAGAGTCCTCATGAAGAAATCGTGATAATTGACAGGAATGCCATGAATGATGTTGAATACCAGATTCTTCATGATGCCAACAATTTCCTCATCAGAGGAGTTGTGGACTTTGATTGGACTCATAGTCTTCGTCAGAATGCACTAGACTGTCCTAGGTACATACTGCAATTCCTTTACTAGGAATTTGGTCCTTGAGGCTTGACCGGGTTTCAATGGCTTCATAAGAACTTGCATATAACTAGCAGTGAGCTCAGGCCCTTGGTACAGGCAACGAGCTCCTTCAGCTGGAGGACTGATGGGCAGGGCGTGAAGTAATTCAGTGGTCGGCGCCTTATAGTGAGTGTTTTCGGTCATCCAGTCCAGAACCCAAGAGTTCACATCGTCAGCATCTCCTGTGATGTCCAAAATTACGTAGAATTGAAGAATGAGTTCTTCATTCCAATCAACTATGTTTGTGCAAAAGTTGAGGAGGCCTGTGTCATGAAGCATACTGAGGACAGGTGAGAAACACGACAGTGATTCCATGTCCACATGAGGAATATGCTCGCGGTCGAAGACTTTATCCTTATTGAAAAGAAGTGAAGAATAGAAGTTGGCCTGGCTGGCGGTCCAGAAGTGCTTCCTTCTAAGACGAGCAGAATCATAAGGATTGTAGTTAGTGAAGAACACATGCTCTCCGAAGAAATCATCAGCCTTGAATTTCTGCTTCTTTGAGAATGGATCCTTTGGCTTGGGCTGAGGAGTGTCAGTCAATTGCATTATCACCTCTGGAATCGCAATCTCAGGTTCTTCAGACTGAGGAATTTCAGCTTCTACTCCAGTGACAGCCTGGGTCTTTAATTCTTCATTTTCATTTTCTTCAGCACTAGTGGCCAGAATTTCTTCATGGATAGACGGTGTGGCATGTGGTTCATCAGATCACATTTGAACTGTAATTGCTGGGGACTGAGGAATTTGTTGCAATGGTGTGAAGAGTGGAGAGTTGGGGTGCTGACTTTCCCAAAAGTCATCATTGAGCACGGGTGTGGTACAACCAATGTCCACATCTTCATCTTCCATTTCTTCAACGCCGGCCTCTTCAGCAGTAAACTGAGGCATAGGCGAGGAAACAGCTGGAGTTGAAGGGATTTCATCCACTTCAATTTCTTCACCCATCTGCTCTGACGTAGCAGCAGAAGGATTTTCTTCATCAGATCCACTAGGGATCACATATTCTTCATCAAAAGGAACAATTTCCTTTGATGGCATGGTTGAGATAGGAACAACATCAATGGGGTTTGCAAATGAGCTGGTCATAGACTTCATTTTCTTCGGAGCTGAAGAATCTGAAGGAGCCGATGCTTTCCTTTTCTTCACTGCTGCATGCTCTGCAGCCTTGGTCTTCTTAACATCTGATGCAGATGGAAGGATTGGAGTTGGAGTAGGCGCAGGAGGAGCAGAGGAATGTGGATGATTTTCTTCAGACACAACTGATGCAGTTGCCATGACCTCTTCATTTTCTTCAGGCGCACCACTAGTGGATGCCCTGGCAATTTCATCAGCGGCTGGAATGCAGTCATCAGCCCTGGAACTCACATTTTCTTCAGCAGCCTGAATGTCATCGGCGGTGCTGGCATGTTCTTCAGTAGGCTGAGTAGATACTTCAGCCTGAGGAATTTCTTGTTGTAATGGGGCTGCAACATTGGAGGTGAACGTCTCAATCAGTTTAACAAACCTAACCATGGCTCCTTGCCAATCAGCATAGTAAGCATTGAAATCATCGCTGAGGACTTTGATTTCAGACTGGATCTTCATAAGATCGTCAGTCATCATAGAGACAACGTTGTTCTTCAGGAAATTTTTCCTTCCTGTACTATGCTTTCTTGATCTGCCTGGCCTTTTCATATTTCCATTTTTCTTCTTGGATGAAGGCAGTCAGCATATGAGTTTGACCAGGAGTCAGCTTGATGTCAGGCATAGGAGTATTTGGGTCCTTGTGCTACAGATCAATGTAGTCGAGGATCAACTTTGGATCCAAAAGCAGAGGCACATTTGTACCCTTGTCTCTAGCGGCCCTTACTTGCCTATCTCTGATGATCTCAGGAAGTTCATCATCATCAGCTTCATCTTCTTCAGACGGCACTTGGAAGGCGACCTGCTTCTTGCGAGGACTTGGGCAAGAACCTCGTCCAGTAGTGGCCTTTGTCTTCATTAGAGAGGGTCCCGTTAAAAATTTGGGGCAGCTGAGGAACTAGCAGAAGCTCCTGAGGCAATAGAGATGCATGTAGTCCTTTGGCACGTGGCAAGATGCACAGGTGCTGAGGACTTTGTCGGAGCAGCTGAGGACTTTGGAGGAGGAGCTGAGGACTTTGGAGCGGGAGCAGCATGAGGAATTGGCCGTGAGGGCTTTGAGGATTCTGGCCACGAGGGCATAGCTGAGGAACTTGGCCTTGAGGGCATTGAAGGTGAAGCACTTGACTTGTGCACAGGATTCTTTGCCATGAATTTCTTCGGCATGACAGAGGCCTCAGCAGCAGCAGCATCAGAGTCTTCATTGAATTTCCGCACTGCTTCTCTCGCTTGTCTAGCCAGCTTGGCCTGGCGCTTGGCCCATTCATCAGGATAATCCTCACCGCGCTTGAGGCTGGTGGGATCCGCTTCTTGGCCAGGTGCCAACGGAGGTCTTGGGCATGGAGGATTGAGTGCGAATTTCTTCATTTATTTGGGAGTAACATATCTGTACTCCCTCCACTCTCTTGCCCATCTCTCTCTATCTTCTGAATGCGCAACTTGCGCTGATTTTTATCTTCCTCAGGGGTGTGCAGTATCCAGCATAAATGTCCTCAGGGATTTCAAAAGCAGTATTGGCCTCAGGCCTCTTTCCTCCTTTCTGTGGCTTCTTTCCATCAGCCATTTTCTTCAGTTGAGGAATTTGAACAATTGAATTCTCTGAAGAAGTATGCAACTTTTCTTCGAGGAACGCTGCAAATGAGTTAAGTTGATGAGAACCTAGTGATTCAGCAGCAGACATGAGTACCTGTGAACAGAGTATAATTGAGAGGAATTTGGAGAGGTCACATGCGTTCTTAGAAGGTTTTGTAAAAAGAACAAGTCTGAGGAATTTGACCAGACGAGTCTTGAAGAATTTCACTAAGCATTCTTTGTCTTAGGTTCCAAAGTTTTATAGATCGAAGATCCAAACAATTGAGGAATCTTGAAGAAAAATGATGCTTAGAGAAACGAATCAAGAACAGATGATATGTGAGGTGTTTAGTGTGTGAAGAATTTGAAGAACAAACACCTTTGAAGATTTTGCAGAAATCATTTGAATCAAAGAGGGCAGTAGAAGTAACTTTTAATTACCCTGAACGAGGAACACGACGAACTGTGAGGTGGAGAAGTGAAGTTCATCTGTGCAGATCTTCCACGCCCTAACTCGGCGGAGGAAGACGGCTACGGCGGCGGCGGAGTGAAGATTTCTGCGGCTGGCGCGAGTACCATGGCGACGAGGTCGAGGCAGTGAAGCTCTTCCTCACCTGCGGCGATGAAGTAGCGGCGGTGCTAGGGTTTGAGAAGCTCGAGCGGGAGAGAGGTCGAGCAGAGTAAAGGAAGTGAGGAAGGGGAGGGGGTATTTATAGCCACGGTGAAAAACTGTTCGCGCGAAGAAATTGGACGAACGTGCCTCTGACCCTTCTCATTCGCTTGACATGTGTCACCCACGTACTGACAAGTGGAGATCGTGTGCAATCGTGGTTGAATAGATAATTATTTTGTGGGATGCGGAATGGTTTGAGCGGCAAAGCCGAAAAATTGGATAAGATAAGTTCTAAAGTTCCGTTCGCAAATTCTTCAGCTGACAAGGACACAGTGAAGATTTCAAACGAGTTTCAAATCGAACGCACATGAAGAATTTGTGAATAGATTGGGTTGAGTTTAGCATAGAGGGGGAAGGGTCCGATCACATTCACTTAGCAGAAAAAGCAACTTGAAGAATTAGCCATAAGTGAATGCTGTAGAGGACATAAACTAATATATATATATATATATATATATATATATATATATATATATATATATATATATATATATATATATATATATATATATATATATATATATATATATATATATATATATATATGTATATATATATATACAGCCGATCTATTCTAATAATATAATCAGAATAACTATTCTGATAACACTTCCGCACTGCATGCTCAACGCGAGGGCACTGCACCTTCTTTAGCTAGAGCACTGCATTACAGAGACTAGTGAACTTCGTGTCGTAAAAAACTGTACGCAATGTTTTTCAGTACTGTTTTTGCTCTAGTTTTTTAACCGTTTATCGGAACGAGGCGTATGAATACCATTGGAAAGCTATGGATTAGGCGCAACTTCTCCATGTTGAATACTTTTCGAGATTCCTCACGGTTTAAGAGCAGTTTTGAAAATGGTGCAGCCCATGACGAGTGACACCGAGCGTTTTTTCACATTTGTTTCTAAACCACTCATCCGAATGAAGCAAACGAGACACTATTGGATAGATATCGTCGAGGCGCATCTTTTTCATAACTATTATTTTCTCTAGTTCGTTACGGTTTAAGAGCAGTTTCAAATTTACTAAATCGCGGAATTCTGTTTTTTTTTAATTTCAAATTTTCGGTACTGTTTTCGCTCCAGTTTTCTAACCGTTTGTCGAAACATAGCGTGTAATATACCGTTGAAAAGCTATGGACGAGGCACAACTTTCATATGTTGAAATGTTTTTTAGATTCCTTATGGTTTTAAGTTAATTTAAAAAATCATGCGCGGACGACGAGTGGCAGCGGCCATTTTTCATGAAATTTTTACATACCGCCGATCGGAATGATTCAAACGATATGCCTTTGGAAAGATATCAACGAGGCGCAACTTTTTCATGTATAACACACTCTTTAATTCCTTACGGTTTAAGAGCGGTTTTGATTTTACCAAAAAGCGGACACTCTGTTTTTCGCGAGACCAAAATCGTCGTGTGTACTTCATCGGACAGAAGAACACACTACTTCAAATGGAAAACCGCACTGCAGCAGGCAGTCAAGTGAACTTCATGATTTCTTTTTGTCGGACATAAACTTTCTCGCACAAGTTTTTGTTGTCTTTTTTTCAACTTTTTTTTCGAACGAGAGTAGACCACAACACTTCCGAAAGTGAACCGTAACACTACCCAAAATAAACCTCGTGACTTTTTGTTGCCTCTTTTCATACTTTTTTTTCATCGACAAAGTGATTGCATTCAAGGGCAAACCGAACTGCAATGTCTTCTAAGAGGACTACACACGTTTTTTTGTGGCTACTGAATTACATTTTTTTTACTTCAACATTTTTTATTTTTTGCACGAAGTGAACCACACAGGTTTTTTACACCGAACTACATGAATTTTAAAAAGAAATTATAAAGGCGTATGGATTACATTTGTTGAGGCCACTAAACTTCATCTTTTTCCTTTTCCCTAAGATTATCTAGTAGCGATACCACACTGCACGAGCAAGTCGAGTGAACTGTAACTCTTTTTATATTTACATGCTGAACCACACATAATTTTTAACAATGAATTGCATGAGAAAAATCCAGAAGACAAACTGGACTGTAGTTCTCGACACGAAGATACTGCACTGCTGATCAAACCCAAGAGAACTACAAGATAGATTTTGTCGTTAAATAAAAAGGCCTCGCGTCTCCAGGCCGCGACCGCCTAAAAAACACAAAACCAAAAAGCGATAGTGGACTGCATGCCCGTGTTGTGCCAACCGCAAGCCGCTCGCCAGTGAGCTGCAAGTCCACACCTAAGAAAACTTCAGTGCACCGAACATTCCCATCCAAAAAGAAGAGTAAACTGACACGAATGAGAGTAGTGAAGTGCAGCAAAAAACACCAAACCGCATGCTGATGGTTTTGCTCCCGAAACAAATATACATGCTCGTCATCGCGTACTGCATAGGCCTGTGGGCAGAGCTGCACGCCGCCATGGGGGCTTAACCCATGTTGTGGGCTGCGCAGGGGAGTGCCGGCATGCTGCGTGCCCGCACGTAGTGGACTGCATGCGGCCCCATAGGAGAGAACGACGAGGAGGACCAGGGAGGCAGCCCCGCCGAACCTCATGCACTCACCGAATGCACTGCACGCCCTCGGTCGCTCGAACTTCATGGAGGTGTTGCCATTTGCTTCACCGCCACCGAGTTGCACCACGAGTGCCACCGAACTACAGAGGACCCCTCGCCAAGGAGCCACCAAAGGCAGGAGCGACCTGGACCCATCAGCTCTCATGTCTAGGATGGGGAGGAGGCGGGACGAGGAAGCTGGCCCAGCCACGGCGGCGCGGTTGCAGGCGGGAAGCGATGGAGGCGGATCCCACCGGATCCAACATGGGGGAGAGGTCGTTGTGGCGGCGGTGCAACCGCCATGGATGGGGAGGAGGTAGTAGCGCTGGCCGGCGCTGGTCAAAGGGGGTGGACCGGGGGGGCCTGGATCTGGCGGCGGGGCGTCGCGGAGGGGGGGCGGCAGAGCACGGATCCGGCAACGAGGTGTTGCGTGGAACCGCCGCGGCCTTAGTCTGGCGACGGGGTGTCGCGACGGGGCGGCCTGATCCGCTGTGGTCTCCTAGCTAGGAGATGTCTGGGGGGCGTGCCCACCATGGCGGCGTGGGAGAAAAGGTGGGACGTGGCGGGGTGCCGCTCGGATCCGGTGCCCTTACCAGCCGCCGCGGGGGGTGGGGTGTGGGTGGAAGGCGGGTGGGTTGACGAAGGCCATCGTGGGGATTAGGGGGTGCGGCTGTGTGGGGAGAAGGTGAGGAGGTGGGGAGGGGTGGGTTAGTTTTTTTCCTTCGGGTGCTCGTGGTTAGATCTGTTTGGTTGGCTAGGTGTTGCGCGTCGTGAGGTGTTATGATAATAAGGTTTAGGTGTTATTAGAATAAGACTCTAGAGGGTGTTATCATAATAGACCCACCCTATATATATATATATATACATATATATATATATAGCCAATGAAGAAAAATGATGGAAACAGTGAAGACAATGCAAAGTTTAAGAAAATGAACAACTGAGGAATTTCAAAACTGAGAAAAAACTCAGATTGAAGATTTTCAACTTTTGGTGGTGGCGTGACCCACCGTATAAGAATGATGATTTTAGACACCGCGTACAATTGTCGTAGGGTTCTGAGAATCAAATTCTTCATTAATTTCTTCACACTTAGAGTGGTATTCTTCATTGATCGAAGAAAAACGTTTCTTCATGTGTTGCACATCTAAGTCATCAATTGTGCATAAGTGTTAGGATGAGTGTTCTTTTCAAAGAACATTCAAAGATTCTAAGATATTTAGCTCACATCGCAACTTGATAAATCTCTTCTCATCCAAGGGCTTTGTGAAGATATCGGCTAGCTGTTCTTTAGTCTTCACATGCTCAATAGAAATGTCGCCCTTCAACACATGATGAAGAAGAAAATGATGACGAATCTGAATGTGCTTTGTCTTCGAGTGCTGAACTGGGTTGTGAGCAATCTTGATGGCACTCTCATTGTCACAGAAGAGAGGCACATTCTTCACGTTAACGCCGTAGTCCTTGAGAGTTTGCTTCATCCACAGCAATTGAGCACAGCAAGAACCAGCAGCAATGTACTCAACTTCAGCAATAGACAGTGATACACAATTCTGTTTCTTCGAGGACCAACAGACCAAAGATCGTCCGAGGAAATGACATGTACCAGATGTTGACTTGCGGTCAGAATATCCAATGAGATCAAAAGCCGAGCCCTTGGGCTACCATAATCCAAGTGTTGGTGTGTGAGCTAGATATCGAAGAATATGCTTCACAGCCTTATGGTGTGATTCCTTCGGTGTAGCTTGAAATCGAGCACACGTGCAAACACTAAGCATAATTTCTAGCCTAGATGCACATAAATACAATAAAGAACCAATCATGGAGCAGTATACCTTATGATCGCAGTCAATACAATTTTCATCAGTGCATAGATGGACATTTGTGGGCATAGGAATTTTGACGCCTTTGCAATCTTGCATGCCGAATTTCCTCAGTACATCCTTGAGGTATTTCTCCTGAGATATGAATATGCCATTGTGTTGTTGACGAATTTGAAGACCTAAGAAGAATTTCAATTCTCCCATCATAGACATTTGATATTCTTCACTCATCATATAGGAAAATTCATCACTATAACGTTGGTCGGTATAGCCAAAGATAATATCATCAACATATATTTGGCACACAAACAATTCATCATCATAAGATTTAGTGAAGAGAGTAGGGTCGAGTCAACCGGGTTTGAAGCCTTTCTTGATGAGGAATTCCTTCAAAGTATCATACCACGCCCGAGGGGCCTGCTTGAGGCCATAGAGGACCTTATTGAGTCTGAAGTCTTTGTCAGGATGCTTTGGATCTTCAAAACCTGGGGGTTGAGCAACATATACTTCTTCCTCAAGCTTACCATTGACGAATGCACTTTTCACATCCATTTGATATAAAGTGATATCATGATGGTTAGCATAATCAAGTAATATGCGAATAGCCTCAAGTCTAGCAACATGTGCAAAAGTTTCATCGAAATCAATTCCTTCAACCTGTGTGTAGCCTTGAGGTACAAGTCCTGCCTTATTCCTCACCATAATGCCATTTTCATCTTGCTTGTTGCGGTACATCCACTTTGTGCCAATGATATTGTGCTTGCGAGGATCTGGACGTTTGACCAGTTCCCAGACGTTGTTGAGCTCGAACTGATGTAATTCTTGTTGCATGGCCTGAATCCACTCAGGCTCCAGAAATGCTTCATCTACCTTAGTGGGCTCTGTGATAGAGACAAAAGCATAGTGCCCACAAAAGTTAGATAAATGTGAAGCTTTTGAGCGTGTGAGCGGACCTGGTGCTTCAGTGTCATCGATGATCCTTTCAACTTGCACTTCTTTTGCAACGCGAGGATGAGATGGTTGTCGTCGAGGAATTTGATCAGCATTTTCTTCAGCACCATTCTCTTCAGTATTTTCTTTAGGTGCTTTAGCTCGACATTCTTCATGCTCTGGAATGAATTCTTCAGCAGATTCTTCGGTAGGAATGACATCCTCAGTATCCTTGAACTTGATAGTTTCCTCAGGTGTTGGTTCATCTATCACAGAAGGTAGGTGCTCTCTTTGCGAGCCATTAGTTTCATCGAACCGCACATCTACCATTTCAACAACCTTGTGAAGAATGTTGTTGAAGACTCTGTAGGTGTGCGAGTCCTTTCCGTAACCAAGCATAAAACCTTCATGTGCTTTCGGTGCAAATTTAGAGTTGTGATGAGGATATCTAATCTAGCATTTAGCACCGAAGACTTTGAAATAACTCACATTGGGTTTCTTGTCAGTGAGGAGTTCATAGGCAGTCTTCTTGAAGAATTTGTGAAGATATACTCTGTTGATGATATGGCACGCAGTATCAATTGCATCAATCCAGAAACGACGAGCCATTTTGTATTCATCAAGCATAGTGCAAGCCATCTCATTAAGAGTCCTATTCTTGCGCTCCACGACGCCATTCTGCTGAGGATTATAAGGAGCAGATAACTCATGAGTAATACCAAGTTCATCAAGATAGTCATCAAGACCAGAATTCTTGAACTCAGTTCCATTGTCACTTCTGATGTGCTTGATTTTCACACCAAAGTTGGTTTAAGCCCTTAAGGAAAATCATTTGAAGACTTCCTGCACTTCATGTTTGTAAGTAACAATGTGTACCCATGTGTATCGAGAGTAATCATCAACAATAACAAAGACATATTGAGATGCATCATTTGAAACTGTAGAATAATGATTAGAACCAAAGAGATCCATGTGAAGCAATTCAAATGGTCGAGTAGTGGTCATGATAGTCTTTGCTAGATGCTTAGCCTTTGTCATCTTCCCAGCTTCACAGGCTCCGCATAGGTGATCCTTGAGTAATTTGACCTTCTCAATGCCAATGACATGCTTCTTCTTCGCAAGCGTGTGCAAATTCCTCATGCCTGCATGACCAAGTCGTCGATGCCATAGCCAGCCTTCTGAAACTTTTGCAAGTAGGCACATGGGTGGTTGCGTTCCTGTAGAGAAATCAACAATATACAAGTCTCCTCTCCTAAAGCCTTCGAAGACTTTGGAATTGTCAGCTTCCATAACCACAACACAACGATACTTGCCAAAGACAACAACCATATCAAGATCACAAAGCATCGAGACAGACATGAGGTTGTATCCTAAGGACTCGACAAGCATGACTTTGTCCATGTGTCGATCCTTTGTGGTCGCAACCTTACCTAGACCCAATACCTGGCTTTTGCCTTTGTCAGCGAAGATGATATGCTTCAGATGCGATGGTGATAAGGGAGGATTCATCAATAGATTCTTGTCACCAGTCATGTGATTTGTACATCCACTATCAAGAACCCACTCAGTGGCTTTGGGTTGATCATCCTGCAGATGAATTAGTGCAGCTTACGAACTTCATATACTTCATCAGCGAAGAATATGACATCACAATTCATCAGATCAATTTCATCAAGTAATAGAACAAATAAAGCAGTATGAGGACGGGAGAAATGAAAGTTCATTTCTTCATGATTAGCCTGCGTCCTTTCAGGCATATTTCAGGTCTCCAGCAAATTCTTCAGACGTTTAAGCACGTCTGGAGACCTGACCCTGCAGAAGAGATTAGTTTTTTTTCTTCACCACCCATATCTGAAGGGGTGGCAAAGAGTTCATCACTCTGCGAGCTCCATACGAGAAAGGTGGCATAGAAGCCAGTCCATTTCCTTTCACATAAGAGGAGCTAGGATAAGCATATGAATAAGCAGAGAAATTTTTCGAGGACTTATGAACATAATGGTTAGAAGAATAATGCTCATATTCATAGCCCTTAGTTCTTCCCTTCGAAACAGAGTTGTTAGCACGATGATATTCATATGAGGACTTTGATCCTTTTAAGGAATTTGATCCACATGAGGAATTTGGTCCATATGAGGATCTGGATCCATTTGAAGAATTTGGTTCATATGAAGAATTTGATCTGGGGTTCCTATTCTTCACAGGTGGTGTCATGAGGAAATTCACCTGAAGACTTTCAAGGCACCTTTTCGGAACGCAGATTTTCTTCATAGGGGAACTGTTCCTGCAGTTAGTGCCAACATATCTAGCAAATACTTCACCATTCCGATTTTTGAACAGTTTATAGTTGGAGTCAAATGACTCACCAGAAGAATGAGAAGATTCACATGTAAAGCCAGATAAATTAGATGGATCAACTGGAGGTCCCTTTGCAGCAACCCATGAGGTTTTGGGGTACTGCTCAGGCTTCCAATATGTACCATCAGCATTGAGTTTCCTCTCAAAAGCAATACCCTCTTTCCTAGGGTTCCTGTTGAGGATCTGCTTTTTAAGCACATCACAAAGAGTCTGATGCCCTTTGAGGCTTTTGTACATGCCTGTCATGTACAATTACTTCAGCCCTGCATCGTTAGTGATACTAGCAATGTCCTCAGACGAGGAATTACTGATAGCAGAGGCAGGTGAAGAATTTGTAACATTAGAAGCATTTGAACATTCAGGTGAAGAATTAGCAGATTCACGTTCAATGCATTTCAAACACGGAGGAACAAATTCTTCCTGAGCAGCGCTGATTTGTTGAGCAAGTAATGAATCGCACTCCTTCCGAAGATCTTCATAACTCACTCTTAGCTTCTCAAGATCTTGCTTTCTTTGAAGAAATTCATAAGAAAGCTTCTCATGATCAGACAAGAGAGTGTTATGTTGAAGGGTGTCATACTTAGTATGAAGTCTCTGAAGACTTTCAGCCAAAGCTTTTGACTGATCCATTTCTTCACCCAACATATCATTGCTCTTATTTAGCATGTATTGAACTTTTTCCAAAGCTCTTTGTTGTTTAGTGGCAAGGGAAGCATGTTTGACCTAGCTGGGTCCAAATTCATCACCAGATTCATCATCTCTTGACTCGGATAGGTAGCATTCAGTTCCCTCAGCACTTTTTGTCATAAGGCATGATGAAGAGGATGATGATCCTGGTTCGAATGTCATTGCTTTGAGAGATTCCTTGAAGTCCTCAAACCAAGGATCATGACGGGTTCGATGACCTTCATAGACCTCACAGAGATGGTCCCAGATAAGCTTCGCATGATCGAGGTGCATGATTTTCCTGAACTGATTTTGAGACAGACAGGAGTAGATGACGTCCTTTGCCGTGAGGTTGAGAAGAGTGTACTTGCGAATGTCATCAGCTTCCGCCGTCTTGCATAGATCAGTAAGACCAATCTTAGTGACGGTCCACAGCTCGTTGTTCATCACCATGAGACACTTCTTCATCATGGCCTTCCACTTGGGATACTCGTGACCGTCAAAGATGGGGCATGACACAGTCTTCATTACTGTGGTCGACATAACTAAAACTCCAGGCGGTTAAACCAAAATCACACAGAACAAGGGAGTACCTTGCTCGGATACCAATTGAAAGTGCGTTATATCGACTAGAGGGGGTGAATAGGCGATTTTTATGAATTCTTCACTGAGGAATTTGCGGGTGAGGAAATTCCTTAGTGAAGAACTACTAGCAGCGGAATAAGTACTCAGAAGTAAACATAACAGAAGACAAGCATAGTCATCATGATGAAATGAAGACAAGCACAGAGTACAGACAGCGTAATCACAAGATAACACAGGACGAAGACAAACAGACTGAAGAAATTGAACAGAGGAAATTGAGAAAGTCTTCAGTCAGTGTCTTCAAACACAGATATGACAAGCACACAAAACAGTTATGAGGAAATGAACGAGTTGAGGAAATAGAACCAGTTGGCTTGGTGAAGACAATGATTTGTTAGACCAGTTACAACTGATGTCTTAGTTGTACATCTAGTTGGAGCGCTAGGTATTTAAACCTGAGGACACACAATCCTCACCGTATTCTCCTTGAGCTAAGGTCACACAGACCTCGCCCAATCACTCATAGTAAGTCTTCAGGTGACTTCCGAACCTTCACAAACTCGGTCACTCGGCGATGCACAATTCCTCTTGGATGCTCTAGACCATGACGCCTAAACGTCTGCAAGAAGCACAGTCTTCAAAGGTAACAAGCGTCGGATCCACACAAGATCAATCTCTTCAGTGATGCTCAATCACTTTGGGTTTGTAGGTGTTTGGGTTTGGGTTTTTCCTGACTCGATGATTTTCGCTCAAAGTCCTCGGAGGATGGGATGCTCTCAACTGACAAGTGTCAGTTTCTCTCAGAGCAGCCAACCAGCTAGTGGTTGTAGGGGGCGGCTATTTATAGCCTAGGGAGCAGCCCGACATGATAAGACATAAATACCCTTCAATGATATGACCGTTAGGTGGTTAAGATATTTTGGGACAGCTGGCGTATAGCACAACAACGATCGAAAAATTGAGGTTCACATTCCTCAGGGCTATCATGTTCCTCACTGTGTAGGCAATCAGCACTAGCGAATTCCTAACTCCTCAGTCAGAACAAATCCCTCGGCGGCCAGAAGAACTTCGTCTCTGTCACTGAAGAAATTGACTGAACTGTATGAGATTTCCAATGGCTTAACTCAAAGGGATTGGTAGGTGTAGGATTTGAATTGAGCATCACATGGAAATTTTTCCTTAGTATTTCCTCGACCCCCTTTAACAGTACGGTGTTTCCTATGACTCAAGAAAGAGACAATGAAACTACGAAAACAAAAGTCTTCATGCTTCATGTTCCTCGAATGAATACCAAGTCTTCAAGGTCACACCAATTTCTTCACTTTCAAAGTCTTCAGAAATCCAAAGTCTTCAGTCGAAGAACTTCATTTTTAGGGGTCGACTTTCTCTGTAAATATCAAACTCCTCATAGGCTTATAGACCTGTGTACACTCATAAACACATTAGTCCCTTAACCTCTAAGTCTTTAATACACCAAAATCACTAAGGGGCACTAGATGCACTTACAAATGCCCCCCTTGGAATGCTATCTGCCACCGGATTCGGAGCATGACTCCAGACTCCCGCAATAGGAGTTCGACTCCGAGCTTTGCACCACCGAGAACTACCAAAAGCCGAGTTGTGTGCATGGGCACACGCCCGCTCGACGTGTATGCACAGAGGGATTCGACATTGGCAGGCGGTTTCTCAGCTGCCCCTTAGAGGTTAGTGCTAAGTTCATCATTTTACTTGAGTTAATGCCACTGCTCATCCTGAATACTATTTAATATTGGCAGGGATATGAGGCTTGTGCCTTTGTTAACTAGCTGGATGAAGAATGGCATGGCAGGGCTCGGAGTGTTATCACCAAGCTTGCATAAGATAATGTAATTAACTGAAGAAGAAACTGGCTGATCTGGAATGTACAACCAGTATGATGAAGCAAGAAAGAATCAATCACACGCAACAGTTGAAAGCAAGAGACAAGAAGGAACTAGCATGTGTAGTTGTGGTTGCTGCATTAGCCATGTTCTATGCGTTGTTTGCAATGATGATTAGGGGTTTGTTTGACAGTGTTGCTAAAGCACATCTAGATGTGCTCTAAGTAATGCAAATCTTGTTCGTATGCCATTGATGTTACACGAAGATTCGTGCAGCTATTTGATGTCTACTATGCAACCTTCTTCTTGTAGACGTTGTTGGGCCTCCAAGTGCAGAGGTTTGTAGGACAGTAGCAAATTTCCCTCAAGTGGATGACCTAAGGTTTATCAATCCGTGGGAGGCGTAGGATGAAGATAGTCTCTCTCAAACAACCCTGCAACCAAATAACAAAGAGTCTCTTGTGTCCCCAACACACCCAATACAATGGTAAATTGTATAGGTGCACTAGTTCGGCGAAGAGATGGTGATACAAGTGCAATATGGATGGTAGATACATGTTTTTTTAATCTGAAATTATAAAAATAGCAAGGTAACTAATGATTAAAGTGAGCACAAACGGTATTGCAATGCGTTCAAACAAGGCCTAGGGTTCATACTTTCACTAGTGGAAGTTCTCTCAACAATAATAACATAACTGGATCATATAACTATGCCTCAACATGCAACAAAGAGTCACTCCAAAGTCACTAATAGCGGAGAACAAACGAAGAGATTATGGTAGGGTACGAAACCACCTCAAAGTTATCCTTTCTGATCGATCTATTCAAGAGCCCGTAGTAAAATAACATGAAGCTATTCTTTTCGTTCAATCTATCATAGAGTTCGTACTAGAATAACACCTTAAGACACAAATCAACCAAAACCCTAATGTCACCTAGATACTCCAATTTCACCTCAAGTATTCGTGGGTATGATTATATGATATGCATCACACAATATCAGATTCATCTATTCAACCAACACATAGAACCTCAAAGAGTGCCCCAAATTTTCTAATGGAGAATCAAGACGAAAACGTGTGCCAACCCCTATGCATAGGTTCATGGGCGGAACCCGCAAGTTGATGACCAAAACATATATCAAGTGAATCACGTGATATCCCATTGTCACCACAGATACTCACGGCAAGGCATACATCAAGTGTTCTCAAATCATTAAAGACTCAATCCGATAAGATTACTTCAAAGGTAAAACTCGATCCATTACGAGAGAGTAGAGGGGGAGAAGAAACATAAGATCCAACTATAATAGGAAAGCTCGCAATACATCAAGATCGTGCCAAATCAAGAATACGAGAGAGAGAGAGAGAGATCAAACACATAGCTACTGGTACATACCCTCAGCCCCGAGGGTGAACTACTCCCTCCTCATCATGGAGAGCGCCGGGATGATGAAGATGGCCACCGGTGAGGGTTCCCCCCTCCGGTAGGGTGCCGAAACAGGGTACCGATTGGTTTTTGGTGGCTACAGAGGCTTGTAGCGGTGGAACTCCGGATCTATTCTGTTCTCCGATCGTTTTAGGGTATATGGGTATATATAGGAGGAAGAAGTATGTCAGGGGAGCCATGAGGGGCCCACGAAGGTGGAGGGTGCGCCCAGGGGGGTGGGCGTGCCCCCTGCCTCGTGGCTCACTCGTTTCTTTCCTGACGTGCACTCCAAGTCTATCAGGTAGCTTTCCTTCCAAAACTAACTTCTCCAGAAGGTTTCATTCCATCTCAACCCCGTTTGATATTCCTTTTCTTCGAAACACTGAAACAAGGGGAAAAACAGGAACTGGCACTGGGCTCTGGGTCAATAGGTTAGTGCCAAAAATAATATAAAAGTGTTTAATAAAGCCCATAACCATCCAAAATAGATAATATAATAGCACGGAACAATAAAAAATTATAGATACGTTGGAGACGTATCAATATTTTCCTTTGTCTTTTTTCTTTTCCTTTGTAATTTGATCATTACTGGCTTCATCAATAAGAAGAGCTCAATGTATTGTTTGCCAACTGTCCTTCTCCGTTCATACCGGTGCATAAATCACATTACAAAAACCAAATAATCCCAAAACTCATTCCTTGTTTTTGTCCTGGAAAAAGAAATCAGCCAATAGGAGTCCTGCGGCTAGTATGCATTCAATGACTTCAGACTACTTGGCATAACATGCATGCAATGGTCAACTCTCTGCACGCAATGGTATTAATTACCAAATAATCATCAAGTTCTCTCGTTTCCCCCCACCTAGGTCGCCGGTATGGAGGGAGTATAAGTACTACGAAAAATGCTTGTTTCATATTTGGGGGCTCCAACGCGTGTGCGTAATGAATTATCACAGTGAGAACTGCGCAACCCCGGGAATTTGGAGCGACTGGGTACAAATAATTGCGGTTGATTATATCAACGGTTAGATAATACATCAACCCCCCCCACCCCCGCTTCAATTGGCATTCCTCTTCTCTGCATACCCCGCTTAAGTGTCCACCATCTTCATCGTCCCCGACCGGCTGCGCTACACACTTGCACACAGTCTACAATCTCGCTTTCTCGCGTTTTTATACGACCGCAGCCATGTCGAGCGACAATGAGGACGAAAGTTCCGCCAGCAGTTTGGCGCCGAATGATAGGTCAACGCCGGAATCATCCCGCTCGACTTCCATGAGTCTGGCGTCGAGCCCAGACCTCGATTATATCAAGATCATGGAAGGGACACCGCCTCCGGAGTCGTCAGACGACAACCAGACGGACAAGGAGCCGTCGGAGGACAAAAAAGAGGATGACGATGATGAGGAAGAGGAATGGTTGAACGGGGAGGAGGACGACGACGATAGCAACGGCGATGATGACGGCGACGGCGATGAAAAGCAAACGGTCAACGGCAAGAAGTGTCCTCGTGAAGATGATGTTGCGGGGCCATCCAAGAACAACAAGAAGAAGAAGGACTAAATCAAGCAGACTGTATATAGCTCTATTTTCGTTTGCTCATATTAATTCGTTATCTCTCTTTCCCCTGTCAATCTGATCGCAAACGGTTAGTAATACGTATTCGACAGAGATCTTTTACATTATTGCCCACAAGTTGGTTTCTTGAATTGTGTGCCCCAACGAGCACACAATTCACAAAAATACCGTATGGGCTGTCTATAATGATCGCACCCAATTCTGATTACCGACCTGTTTGCTGGGTATAACACACATCTTGTTACATCGAATCATTTGTGTTCAACTCGATCATTGCAAACGGTTCATTGGAACAAACTGTATGCCGTATATCGCACACACCTTGATATGGCCGCCCATTTTTGTTGTTCTGTCTCATCACAAACAGTTCGTATGGATCAAACATATGCCCCGCATTGCAAACGCAACTAAAATCTGAACCGTGTTTGATGTATCCTTCATCACAAACATTTTGCATATTTTTTGATGGTTTTTTACATCACCGTTTGCGATTAATACACCACACACAGTTTCGTCAAAGTGTCTCTGATCATAGTGTCGTGTTAGCAGCATCGTGCAGTAGTGAAAGGGGAGCCAAAGAATATTCGCAAGTATTAGGAGTTGAGTTGGCAATTCAACCACACCTGGAAGACTTAATATCTACATCAAGGGATAAGTAGCAAAGTAGTATGGTAGTTTGATAGTTACGGTAACCATAGCAATGGTAACAATAGCAGAAACATTGGTAGTTTTGTAGTGATTGTAATAACAGCAACGGTGAAAGTAACTTAGCAAAGATAAATATGGGAAAATCATAGGCACTGGATCAGTGAAGGATAATTGTGTTGGATGGCATTCATCATGTAACAGTTATAACCTAGAGTGACACAGAACTAGCTCCAATTCATTAATGTTATGTAGGCTTGTATTCCATATATAGTCATACATGCTTATGGAAAAGAACTTGTATGCCATCTTTTGTCCTACCCTCCCTTGGCAGTGGGGTCCATAAGGAAACTAAGGGATATTAAGGCCTCCTTTTAATAGGGAATCAGAATAAAGCATTAGAACTTAGTGAATACATGAACTCCTCAAGCTACAGTAATCACCGGAAAGAATCCCAATTATTATCACTTTGGGGTATGCGGATCGTAACATGTAATAGGTGCATATAACTTGCAAGATAGGATCCAGAACAAACACATATTCATGAAAACATAATAGGTTCATATCTGAAATCATGGCACTCGGGCCCTAGTGACAAGCATTAAGCATAGCAAAGTCATAACAACATCAATCTCAGAACATAGTGGATACTAGGGATCAAGCCCTAACAAAACTAACTCGATTGCATGATAAATCTCATACAACCCATCACCATCTGACAAGCCTACGAAGGTATTACTCACTCCCGACGGTGAGCATCATGATATTGGTGAAGGAGGAAGGTTGATGATGACGACGACATCGAATTCCAACCTCCGGAGCCCCGAACTGACTCCAAATCAGCTCTCCCGATGATGAACAGGAGGTGGCAGTGGCTCCGTATAGTAAAACACAATGAATCAACTCCCCCAATCTTAACTCATTGCTTGTCCTCAAGAAATTCAGTTGACAAATTGAAAGTGACAAAGATAAACTTTTACAAACTCTATTTGATCTTGTTGTTGTAAATATGCCTAACCAATGTTCTGGTTTTCAGCAAAGATTATGAACTAACCATATTCACGATAACATTTAGGTATCACATTTACTCATATCAATGACATAACCAACTAGCGAGCGTTAATAAGATATCTCGAATGACAACACTTTTTTCAAAACAATCATGATATAATAAGACATAATGGTATCTCGCTAGCCCTTTCTGAGACCGCAAAACATAAATGCAAAGCACCTCTGAAGTTCAAGCATTGACTAGACATCGTAATCAATGGTAAAAGAGAACCCGTGATGCTCATACTCAACATCACCTAAACATAAAAGCATAAAAATGACAATAGTGCTCTCTAGCTGGTGCTTTAATGAGAATATGATGACTCAACAATAAAATTAAATAGATAGGCCCTACATAGAGGAAAGCAGGGATTTGCGGAGGTGCGAGAACTTGAAGGTTTTCAATCTACGGGCTCTCAATCGATCGGAGCTGCACCGGATCGCTACCATCGCCGTCTTCCCCAACCTCGCCCACCCTCATTCACCTTGTCACATCGCTCCGCCCCGGCCACCCTGACCTCCCGAGCTCGTCGTTGAGCTCCTCGGTGAGGCCTTCGACCGATTTCGCCCTTCCCCCATCGGTTTCGTTGCCGTAGCCGCCGTACACGATCTCGTTCGAGCTCCTGCACACACGTACGCGTACATGCATACTAGCTGTTGTTGCTCCTGCCGTTGTCTGCTGCTGCTATGCTCCGCTTGCTGCCGCCACTCCCACTGCCACGCTCGTCTGCCATCTCACCGCTGACTGCTGTTGCATGCGTGCCGCCTGACGTCTCCCGCTACCGCCCCGCGGCCCCGTGTGTTGCCTCGCCACTGTGCTGCTGTTGCAGTTGGCCGCGCCCCGCGCACAGCCCACGCTCCCGCTACCTTCCGTGCCACTGGCCACCTCCCATTCCTGCTGCGCGTGGCCGCCGGCGCCGTGTCCGCATGCGTACTTATGTTGCCGCTCTACTTTGCTAACTGCCGCTGCTCTGCTTTGATAGAGTAAACCTTGTTGTCTAGGTATTCATCATGTTTATTTCATCGCATTAGTTCGTTCGTGCATGTAGTTGAGTTTGCATCAGCTGAGTACCAAGCACGTACGTGTAGTCTGCATAAATGTGTTAGTTAGCAGCAGACATAAAGCTCCGTAGAGTCGCAGCGGCTGAGTCGTGTGGTAGATGAGTGTTGGAGCTAGAAGTGGATGCAGTTAACCGAGGCCTGTGTCAGAGTGTGCCATTGTGGGCAAGCTCCCCGTGTGCTGTAGACTTAGGAATGACTCAAGCTTCAGAATCGTGCGTGTGCGGCCGAAGTAGTTAGATGAGATAAGGATGCATGCAGCGGTGTTGGCCGAGTTGTATGGTTAGCTACCAGTGATGTGGATCAGGCCGTTGGTGGCTTGCCCACGAATAGGTGTACGTGTGTGTGCATGCAGGTAGTGGGTTCGTGGCTGTGTATGATAGCCAAGTGCGTTGGCTATTAAAGCCATGTAACCGGTTGCATCAAGTGTGAGAGGAAATACAGAAAAGTGGCACATGTTGAGTGCGGTGCCAAAGCCAGTGTGTGTTCTTCTTCTAGCTCCAGACCTGCGTGTGCTTCTTCTTCATCGGGCTGCTCCAACATGCTTTGCAGATGCGCCGCTGCTTGCCGCTGCTGCCGCTACTGTAACCTACTGTCGCTGTTGGTCGAGGCCGCCATGCACTCTCGCATGTGCATGCCCAAGCACACTAGTAGTCGGCTTGGGACATGACCTCTAGGGCTAGTCCCCTGTTTAGATTAGAAAATGATTAGTGGTTAGGTTAGTCCATGTATAGATGACATGTGGGTCCCCTAGAGATTATAATAACTAATCAAAATCAGCTTTGCTACTCTCCGTGACACCTGGCCCCACCATCACTATTCATCCATTGACCGGTCAACATTGACTGCTGACTGGACAGTAACATGCCCCACTGTCAGTCAGTCAGTGCACTGCTGGGTGCACTGCACTGGGTGCACTTAGAATTTGTTCAGTTAAATTCAAAATTAATATTAATTCCAATATATTATTAAAACTTTGAAAAATAATAGAAAATAATCCGTAACTCAGATGAAATGTTTTCTATGTGAAAGTTGCTCAGAACGACGTGACGAATCCAAATACGTAGACAGTTTGTCTGCCACATGTCTCTAGGATAGAGAACATGAAACCGTCCCCCTCCGTTACATCTGTCCAAAAATGCCTAACACCGGGAATACTTTCTCGGATGTTTTCCCCCTCCGCCATTATCGCCTAGTACGACGTTAGGTCACCCCTAGCATGTGTATTGCCATGTTACGCTTTTTGTTGCTTTGATTGCTCTATTATTTATTTGTGTTCCCCCTTCGTTACTTATTTCTGGTAGACCTCGAGACCGCCGCCAATACCCCCGTGATTGAATACATCGACGACGACCCATCCTTCTTGCCAGAGCAACCAGGCAAGCCCCCCCTTGAGCAACCCGATATTGCCTATTCCTTCTGTATACTGCTTGCATTAGAGTAGTGTAGCTTGTCACTACTTTTGGTTAATCCTATTCTGCTGCATAGCCTGTCTTTGCTACTACTATTGTTACGTTTACCTGCAATCCTAAATGCTTAGTATAGGATGCTAGTATTCCATCAGTGGTCCTACATTCTTGTCTGTCCGCCATGCTATACTATCGGGCCGTGATCACTCGGGAGGTGATCATGGGTATATAATTACATACATATTATATGATACATGTGGTGACTAAAGTTGGGTCGGCTCGTAGAGTACCCGCAATTGATCTCGATCTGGGGGTTGAAAGGATAGGTGGTTCCATCCCGGTAGTTGTGGGCCTGGGTTCCCGACGGCCCCCGACTGTTACTTTGTGGCGGAGCGACAGGGCAGGTTGAGGCCACCTAGGTGAGAGGTGGGCCTGGCCCTAGTCGGCATCCGCGGTTACATCAATTAACACGCTTAATGAGATCTTGGTATTTGATGTGAGTCTGGCCACTGGCCTATACGCACTAACCAATTACGAGGGAATAGTTATGGGCACTCGACGTTGTGGTATCAGCCGAAGCCTTCTTGACATCAGCGACAAAGCGGCGCGCGCCGGGTTGGACCGCGTAACACAACTTCCTTTATAATGGAGGTTGCTAGGTCTGCTCACCGGCCGCATACGCGACATGCAGGTGTGCAATGGGCGATGGGCCCAGACCCCTACGCGCATAGGATTTAGACCGGCGTGCACCTCTCTGTTGTGCCTAGGTAAGGCTGCGACGTGTTGATCTTCCGAGGCCGGGCATGACCTAGGAAAGTGTGTCCGGCCAGAGGGATTGAGTGTGTTGGGTAATGTGGTGCACCCTTGTAGGGAAGTTTATCTATTCGAATAGCCATGATCCTCGGTAAAAGGATGACCCGGAGTTGTACCTTGAGCTTATGACAACTAGAACCAGATACTTAATAAAACACACCCTTCCAAGTGCCAGATACAACCCGGTGAACGTTCTCTCACAGGGCGACGAGGAGAGGATAGCCGGGTAGGATTATGCTATACGATGATACTTGGTGAACTTACCATCTACTATCTTCTACATGCTGCAAGATGGAGGCTGCCAGAAGCATAGTCTTCAACAGGACTAGCTATCCCTCTCTTATTCTGCCATTCTGCAGTTCAGTCCACCGATATTGAACCTTTACACTGATACCCATGCATACGTATTGTAGATCCTTGCTTGCGAGTACTTTGGATGAGTACTCACGGTTGCTTTTCTCCCTCTTTTCCCCCTTTAAATTCTTCTCGGTTATGGCAACCAGATGCTGGAGCCCAGGAGTCGGACGCCACCTTCGATGACTCCTACTACATCGAGGGTGCCTACTACTACATGCAGGCCGCCGCCGACGACTAGGAGTAGTTTAGGAGGATCCGAGGCAGGAGGCCTGCGCCTCTTTCGATCGGCATCCCAACTTGTGCTAGCCATCTTATGGCACCTTGTTTAACTTATGTATGCACTAAGATATTGTTGCTTCCGCTGACTCGTCTATGATCGAGCACTTGTATTCGAGCCCTCGAAGCCCCTGGCTTGTATTATGATGCTTGTATGACTTATTTATTTTTAGTGTTGTGTTGTGATATCTTCCCGTGAGTCCCTGGTCTTCATCGTACACGTTTGCGTGCATGATTAGTGTACGATTGAATCGGGGGCGTCACAAGTTGGTATTAGAGCCGACTGCCTGTAGGAATCCCCCTTCCAAACTCCTTGGCCGAAGTCGAGTCTAGTCATTGCAATAATTTTACTAACATGGCAGTGTGGCTTACAGGCCCACGTCGCCATTGGGTGGTATTAGGATCTCTTATTCCTTGTCTATACTCTGGGACTCTGATCTCTCTTCTATTTGGTTAAATGATTTTGCTCAAAAAACTTTAGGTTCTTGAAAATACTTTCTCTCGGAGAGCCCCTCACTCCAGATTATCACTTGCTGCACCATAAGATTCCGAAGATACTCGCTGAAGTTCTCTCGAGACTATGTGCATGTCACTTCTGCAATCCCGTACCATCGATATATCCCTATGGATAAATATGTCGGATTTAGGGTTCCGGCAGACCCTTGAGGTTCGAAAACTGGGGTGCGCGCGGAGATTTCTCCTTCTACCTACCTGTACCCCTCCGCCTCGCTAAGATCTAAGCTATGAAAATAACAACACAAGAGACACAGGGTTTATACTGGTTCGGGCCACCGTTGTGGTGTAATACCCTACTCCAGTTTGTGGTGTGGTGGATTGCCTCTTGGGCTGATGATGATGAGTAATACAAGGAAGAACAGCCTCGCGAGGGTCCGTTCTTGGCTGGGGCGATGAACTGCTAGGAGGAGTTCAATCACCCTTCTCTCTCTCTCTGATTCTAATTCCTATTCCCTTCTCATTCTATCTGTACCTGTCCTTGATCCTTCTTTCCCCTCTACCCTGGGGGTGGCTAGTCCTATTTATAGGCAAAGGCCCTAGGCCTCTTCCCAAATATTGAGCGGGAAGGGCCCCAACAATTGGCCATTTTGAAGGGGAACATATGGTACACTTATCCTGACTAAAGTTGGTCCTCGCCTGCCAAAGGCTCTGGTGGTGACTCTGGCTTGGGCTCCACAATGACTTCTTCCCTGCCATTGGGCTGGTCTTGGTCTCGTTGCACCAAAATGGGTGCCTTTGCTTGATACTCCCGCCTGCGCTTGCTCCCTTTGCACCAAAGAGGAAAGGAGGACACTGCACGGGCTGGCGCCCGCCTAGCGCCCTTGGTCGTCATGGCTTGCCTCACGGGCACCTCGTGAGGTACCCCGACTTGATCTCTCCACCTCCTCGCGAGCTAGCCTGATGAGGTCGTGCCTGAGGAAGCTTCGTGTCGTCCGCCCCGCGAGGCTTGGCCCCTCACGAGGGTCTTGGGTCTGTGTTGATGAAGATGGGCCGTGCTGGGCCCCCTTTGAGCGATGCCGCGGGCCGCAGGCAGGCAAGTCTGGGGACCCCCGTTCCCAGAACGCCGACAGTAGCCCCCGGGCCCAAGGCGCACCCGGACTTGGCCGTGCAGTAAGGCGAAAGGGCAAGGGCGAAGCGCCGCGGGCCCTAACAGCCGGCGGCCTTGGGCGCCACGTGGCGGTTGACTGGACGTGGGCGCCTCAGCAACCGCGCGAGTTGATAAGGGAGTGGCATCTGCCCAGGCTTTGCTTTTTGCTTTCTCCAGTTGCTGCTCAGATCCCCTTTCTTGCACCTCTCCTTCCTTCCTCCAAAACTTCAGATCTACTTTGTCCGCGCGACCTAGGAAGCCATGGCGCCTCGTCAGTCCCCGGCCGGAGCTTGGTACTCGTCTGCCCTGGAGCCGCCGAGCGTTCCGGAGGCGATCCTTGCCCGGCTGCGCCGGATGGTGGCGGTGCAGGGCATCAACGGAGCGAAGGCGTTTAAGGCCGGCTCCGCCACCCCTGAGGGCAAGAGGAGCACCTTCTATCCGTTCTTTGCTAGCGACATTGCTGCTGGCTTGATGCCTCCCTTCTCCGAGTTCTTCTTCTCTGTCCTCCGCCATTATAGGCTATAGGCTCTGCATCTTCACCCCAACTCCGTCCTTCTCCTGGCAATCTTCGCCTACTACTGCGAGGCTCACGTAGGGGTGCAGCCCTCAGTGGCCTTCCTGCGCCACTACTTCTACCTCCGGACATCCCGCGGTCCTGCTTCCGCGTGCGCGAGCTTCATTGCGTACGGTGGCGCCATCGTCATTTCGAGCCCCGGGAAGAGGATCGAAGGCTTCAGGAGCAAGTGGGTCTTGGTAGATGCTGGGCGCATCCACCCTCGGCTGACTTTGCCCACGGAGCAACCCGCGAGCTCCAGCAATTGGGGTCGAGCAGAGCTCACGGATCCCCGCGCGAAGATGGTGCTGGAGAAGATGGACGCGGATCTGAAGCCGGCCAACATGCGGCGGCGAAGCTGACCAGCGCATCGCTGCTGAGGGAATTCCTGGAGCACCAGCTGGCTCCGCTTCGGCGGTACTCACTTTCGATGTGGAGGCCCCATCCGAGCCCCGCGGCCTTGGCCGGCGAAGATCTGGCTGCGGTCCTCCAATCTCTGGTCGGGGCGATGTCGCGAGGTTGGAGGGCGCTCCTACGCCCTTGTTCCTCCGCGACGACTGGGAGCAGGTAGTGGAGTCCATGCCCGTCTTCAACGGGGACGGGCCCGTTCCCACGGAAGCTCCCGAGGACCCGGTGGACGTGTCCTCCTCCGACTCCAGCGAAGAGGAGGAAGGAGGGGAGCGGGGAAAAGGGCCTGACTCTGAGGCGACCGACGAAGAGTCGAGGGCTCCCTTCCCCCAGCGCAGGCCCCGCGCTCTCCGCCTCTCTCCGAGCGATGACGACGAGGATGATGACGAGCAGGGCGGCGGGAGCTTGCCCCCGATCCCCAAGAAGGACAGGACCGGGCTGATCTCCCGCGGGTCTGCCCCGGCCCCGGGGCGGACCGCAGACGCGCCTTCCGCTCCCGAGCTTCCCGAGGTTGACCCTACCAGCCGGCTTTTGGGCTTCAAATTTGGCCGGAGGCTGTTTGAGCCCACTGGCGACGACCTGTAAGCGCTTGATTCTTGTCTTAATTTCTCGTTCTACTGCTGAGGCTTGACGTCCGCATATCTTGGATAGGCTGGCGCCCTCAGCGAAGAAGCTGAAGGGAGCTCCTGAGGTTCCATCCGGGGCAGCGCCTCTGCCCACGAAGGAAGGTGACCGCGACGCACGGGCCTCTCCTGCCCGGTCGTCCTCACGAGGCCAGGCTGAGATGGCTGGGGCGAGCTTAGCCCTCATGGCCCAAGCGACTCCCGAGGTGCCTCCGCCTGATGCCGCCTCCGTAGCCGTGGGGGCGCAGCAGGCTTTTGCCTCAGGATGCTGTGGTTGTGCAGCCACCTTCCCCTCCTACTCCACCGACTGCTGTCTCTCCGGCTCCTCCCGCCGTTCTGGATCGTGCTGCTGCTAAACTGGACCGGCTACGGCAAGATCTTCTTGGCGCCGACCCTCGCTTGGTGGCCGGGCGCTTGGAGCTGGCTTCAGGATGGATTCGCTCTGACGCTTCGATTCGGGCGGCGCTGGTCCAGGCCTCGACGGCTTGCGACGAGGAGAGGCAGGCCGTCCTTGAGGCGAAGGCTGCTCGTGACGCAGCCCTAGGGGAGGTGGTCGCCGTCCGTGGTCGTTGCAAGGAGCTGGAGGAGGAGCTGCAAGGCCTATGGGACCAGCTCGTGAAAGAGGCCCGCCTTCACCAAGAACAAGAAGAAGGCGTGAAGGCTCGCGAGGCGGCCGTCAAGGGCCGGGAGGCCACGCTCAAGAAGCGCCATGACCGCCTAGGCGCGCTGGAGCAGGAGTTTGGGGCGAGGAAGGTCGAGCTGGACAACAAGGCCCAGGTTCTTGCCGAGGACCGCGTGGCCTTCGCAGAGATGGAGTAGAAGACTCGCTCCTCACTGAAGACGCTTTACGACAGGGGCCTAGAGAGCCCGCTGGCTAGCACCGAGGACGGTCCCGCCAAGCTGCTTCCCTTCCTGGTTCGTGCTCTTGAAGATGTCGCCCTTGGCCTTGGCTCCACGGCCGAGGCCGAGGCGCGTGTCCTGTCTTATGCAGCGCAGACGCGGGTCTTCACCCACATCTACCTTCGCGACCCCAGCGTCGACCTCGACAGCCTGCTGGAGCCAGCAAGCGGCGAGTGTGCCGCTACCGCTGCCGAGGCCGTGAAGGGTCGCGCGGAAGCTCTGCTGGGGAAGTTCCGGGCCTTCAGCACCAAGCCGAAGCAAGGCGCTGCCGACCCTGCTGCTACATGAGGCGAACCCACTCCGCACTGCTCCACCGCCTTCGAGCGACTCCGTCGTGGCTCCTGTCCTGCTTTTAATTCCTGCATATGTATCATGCTTCGGGGAGGCATTTAAACTTGCGTCTGGTATTGAGGTAACAGTGTGGACTGTAATATTTGCTTTTGAATTCCTTGAAATTTACGCTATTCCTTCCTACTTGCTTATGTTCTACGCCGGCAGAGCCCGGCCCCGCGCGTACCTCACCCAGCATTAGCCCCAACCGGAAACCAGGACGGGACCAAGGAGTGAGGGGCTACATGACAAGTTAGGCTCCTGAGTGGCTATGCTCAGGAGTCCCCCTTGGCGCACGAACATCAAGTAGGGAGGCGATCCTTGAAGTTTACGCTATTCCTTCCTACTTGCTTATGTTCTACGCCGGCAGAGCCCGGCCCCGCGCGTACCTCACCCAACATTAGCCTTTCGGAACTAAGGAGTCAGGGGATACGAGACCAGTTAGACTCCTGAGTCGCGATGCTCAGGAGTCCCCCTTGGCGCGCGAACAGCAAGTAGGGAGGTGAGATTTGGGTGGATCTACCGTTCTACGTCTGCAGAGCCCGGCCCCGCGCGTACCTCACCCAGTGTTAGCCTTTCGAAACTAAGGAGTGAGGGGCTACGAGACCAGTTAGGCTCCTGAGTCGCGATGCTCAGGAGTCCCCCTTGACGCTCAAACGGCCTTCGTACCTTGGCTCCGCTCGGGGAGAGACGCGCGACGAACCAGTCCCGGGGGGGCCTGGCTGGGTGGCGTGCGTCTGGGCGTGACCCAGGCGCAGCCCCCCGTGCCCATCCCCCTCGCGCGGCACTCCCGAGGGGAGGTGTTACGATGAGGCTAGACACTGAGCTCTGGGCTCCCTGAGGTTGATGCGGCCCGGGGCCACCCTCAGTTGTTTATCACCATCGCGGAGCATAGCGCTTTCGTATGTGTACGGGCATAGCCGCTCCTCGGAAGTGTCATCAGCCAGCGCGGAGCATGGTGCTTCCAGTGGTACGTGGGAGGGGGCTCCCCTCCGGGAGGAGCCTCCGGGGCGTGTACAGCCCCACCCTGACACGTGGCTGGCACGGTAGGGCCTGGCGAGGTGTATCTGGGCACCCGTGAGCCAGCGCGGGACTCACGGGGCCCTACCTCTAGGTGGGTTGCGCCTGGCACTGGGCCTTATCTTGTGATGTGTTCCTGCAAATTTGGGTAGATGCCTGCACTCTATGTACTCAGGTCCCGGCCCTCGAGCTGGTCTCAGACTTCGCTGGTATGCCAGGTCGCGATGCCATGGACAAGGCCAGAGGGTGAGGGCTGGAGAGCCAGTAAGAGCCCTGAGTCGCGATGCTCATGTACCCCCCTTTAACGTGCAAGTGGTCGACATGGAGAAGAAGAGGTGCCGTGGACCGGCATCAAATAATCAAGCATGGTAGGTCGAACGCATAGCTGGAAATAAACGCAAAAGGGGTACATGTCGCTGGGTCTGGCCCGAGCGACTTGGGGATGATGCAGCCCGAGGGGCACCCCCAACAAGGTAAGCTAACGACATGAAATAAGAGGGATACATGCCGCAGGGACGGACCCACGCGGCCTAGGAATAATGCGGCCCTGGGGGCGCTCCCAGCTGGAAATGAAACTTGAAACATGTCACCTGATGATGTTGAGGACGAATGAGTGTTGGTGTAGCAGACTCGGTGGGCTGCGGAAGCCAATCCTCACGAGCCCCCAGGCCCAGGGGCCTCGGGAGGCTCCGGAGGCGCTGGTGGCTCCTTGCGGACCATCTCCATCTCCGCCAAGGCTGCGGAACGCCTGGCCTCTTGAGCCTCCATGATGCCCCTCATGAGGCGCTGGTACGTGGCAACCGCATTCGGCAAGCCGTAAGGCACGCGAATGTAGTTGTGGGGTGGACCTTCGCAGCGCCCCACTTGCGAGGGCCAGAGGCGCTCCAAAGAGGCGACTCGATTGAGCCCTGGTATGTCGATGCAGACGCTCAGCCCACCATCCTCACCTGGATGGGGAGCCACAGCTGGTAGGCGGCGGCCGCCCCTCATGACTCTTGACTCCTGTAGCTCCTGAATGGTCTTGCTGACGAACTCCTATGGGTCTGGCCCTCCTTGCTTTACTCCTTCTCGAGGGAAACATGCTTTGAAACACGCCTCCATGTGGTGCCCAAGCGCCTCCCTCGTGATCCTAGCCAGGTCGGTGGCCCTCCAGGGGAGAGCCCCCGAGCCCTGCCCGAGGAGGGCGTCGGGCGCGCTTTCCTATGCGATGGAAGGAGGATCCCCCTGGGAAGGCGCGGGCCCTGAGGGGCCTGCCTCCCGAGGGGCCGAGCCGGACGATGTCTTCTTCTTCTTGGGAGTGGTCTCGGGAAGCCTCCTGCTTTTGCGATCCGGGTCTTCCAGTGATGCGGCCTGAAAGGCTCGTTCCAGGGAACACACCGCATCCTTCTCTTCACAGGGCACCGTGATTACTCTGCAACTTCCTGGCATCTTGAGGACGTTGTAGCCGTGGTGAGTTACGGCCATGAACATGGCCAGCGCTGGGTATCCAAGGATGGCTTTGTACGACAGGCGAATGTGAGCGACGTTGAAGTCGATGAGCTCGGTGTGGTAGTTGTCGTGTGTCCTGAAGGTGACAGGGAAGCGGACCTGCCCAATCGGGACCGTGGAGCCGTCGGTGACTCCGGAGAAAGGCGTGGTTGGCTGAAGCTGGTTGCAGGGTACTTGGAGATTGTTGAATGTTTCTACGGACAGGACGTTGAGCCCTGCCCCACCATCGATGAGGGTCCTGGTGACCAGCACGTTGCTGATGATTGGGGAGCAAAGCATCGGGAGGACTCCGGCTATGGCTGCACACTTGAGTTGATCCGCTGAGCTGAACGTGATGGTGCACGCGGACCACCTGAGAGGGCGCGTGGCTTCGAGCTTGGGGAGGAATGCATTTACTTCATGGGCGAACTGCTTGAAGATGCGCTGAGAGGCTGGGGCTTGAGCTCCGCCCAGGATGCAGGCGATCGCGCGCGGCTCCTGGAAGCCCCCAGCCCCCTCGTCCTGATGGCGATCCTCGTTTCTCCTTGGCTGCGGCGGCAGCGGAGGGAGGCCTGCGTTGCCTTGCAGGCGATCCTCGCGACGCTGATCCCTCCAGTCTCCCTCGCGAGGCGGGTCTTGCCAGCGGTCCTCGCGAGGTCGATCGCGCCACCCTTGGTGCGGGTTGTGGTCTTCCCAGCGTCCTGCGTTCCATCCTCCTCGGCCGTAGCCCCGGTCACCACGGTCGGGGCGACGGCCGATCCTTCCTTCTCGCACGGCTCGGAGCTCTTGACATTCGTTGATGTTGTGGGTGTGGAGGTCATGGTACACACAGTACCGACTGCCCTTGGAAGGCTCGGGCTGATCTCTGCCCCGCTTGGTGTCTGGTTCTGCCGCGAGCACGGCAGCCCCCTTGCGCTTCGCATCCTTGGTCTTGAGCTTCTTCTCTTCAGGGTCCGCGGCAGGCAGCTCGAGGAGGGAGAGGTGCCCTTCCTCAGCCCTGGCACACTTTGTCGCCAAGGTGAACAGCTCCAAGGAAGTGCACAGGTCTTCATGCATCGCCAGCTCCTCCTTCATCTTGACGTCGCGCACGCCGTCGGAGAAGGCCGAGATGATGGCCTCCTCGGTCACCTTGGGAATCTTGAGGCGTGCGTTGTTGAAGCGCTGGATGTACTTTTGCAGGGTCTCCCCGGGTTGTTGCTTGATGCGGCGCATGTCGCTCACGGCGGGTGGCCGGTCGCGAGTACCTTGGAAGTTGGCGATGAAGCGGATGCGCATCTTGTCCCAGGAGGAGATCGTGCCCGGAGCCAGGTTGAGGAGCCAGGTGCGGGCCCCGTCCTTAAGCGCCATGGGAAAACAGTTCGCCATGACCTTCTCGTCTTCGTTGGCAGCTACGATGCCCAGCTCGTAGAGCTGGAGGAACTCCGTAGGGTCGGCCATGTCGTCGTAACGAGGAGGCAGGTCTGGCTTGAATTTGCCGGGCCACGTGACGCTGCGTAGTTCGGTGGTGAAGGCACGGCAGCCTGTTGTGGCCACGGGAGGCCTTGGGTGACAGAGAGCTTGGTCTTGCAGGTCCCCACGCGCTGCAGCTGGGAGCAGCGCGGGGTCTTGACGTGTGGGAGTAGGAGCATAGTCGCGACGTGCTGGAGCAGGGAGCGCCCAGGCAGCTTCTTGCGGGCGAGGGACTTCTTGGCAGCTCTGCTCTTGCCGCGCTGGCACCTAACGAAACGGGTTCCACCCAGGGGCCACGCGCCTTGGAGCCGGGGCGCCTTCTTGAGGAGGAGGCGGCTGGGGCGCCCCCGGAGCTTTGTCGCCCGCGCGGGGTGGGGTGCGGTGCAGCGGAAAGGACGGTGCGGGAGAGCCCCCCGCGGCGCGGACGAGCTCGGCGACGCGGTTAAGCCATTCTTCGTAGACGTCGTCGACGGGACGGTAGTGCAGGAGCTCGTTTGCCGCGATGAGTGCAACTCAAGCCTCCATGGGTGCGCGGAGCGCATGGGACGAAGAACCAACTGGGGTGAGCGAGGGGGTGGCGGTGCGGCCGTCTTGCCGCACGGATGGATGCTGAGACGACGCTTGCTGCTTGTTCCCCGCCGGGCCGGTGGCGGCGTTGACGGCAGGTGACGGGGAACGGCGAGGACGCCCGCCGACAGGAGCCGTCTGGGCGACGCGGGAAGCGAGAGCGGCTCAACGCTCGGCGCGGGCCCGACGAGCGTCAGACATGGACGCGATGATCGGAGGAGAACGAGCCCGTGGAAGATGAATTCCGGCGCACCCCTACCTGGCGCGCCAAATGTCGGATTTAGGGTTCCGGCACACCCTTGAGGTTCGAACACTGGGGTGCGCGCGGAGATTTCTCCTTCTACCTACCTGTACCACTCCGCCTCGCTAAGATCTAAGCTATGAAAAGAACAGCACAAGAGACACAGGGTTTATACTGGTTCGGGCCACCGTTTTGGTGTAATACCCTACTCCAGTTTGTGGTGTGGTGGATTGCCTCTTGAGTTGATGATGATGAGTAATACAAGGAAGAACAGCCTCGCGAGGGTCCGTTCTTGGCTGGGGCGATGAACTGCTAGGACGAGTTCAGTCACCCTTCTCTCTCTCTGATTCTAATTCCTATTCCCTTCTCATTCTTTCTGTACCTGTCCTTGATCCTTCTTCCCCCTCTATCCTGGGGGTGGCTAGTCCTATTTATAGGCAAAGGCCCTGGGCCTCTTCCCAAATATTGAGCAGGCAGGGCGCCAACAATTGGCCATTTTGAAGGGGAACATATGGTACACTTATCCTAACTAAAGTTGGTCCTCGCCTGCCAAAGGCTCTAGTGGTGACGCTGGCTTGGGCTCCACAATGACTTCTTCCCTGCCGTTGGGCTGGTCTTGGTCTCGTTGCACCGAAATGGGTGCCTTTCCTTGATACTCCCGCCTGCGCTTGCTCCCTTTGCACCAAAGAAGAAAGAAGGACACTGCGCGGGCTGGCGTCCGCCTGGCGCCCTTGGTCGTCATGGCTTGCGTCACGGGCACCTCGTGAGGTACCCCGCCTTGATCTCTCCGCCTCCTTGTGAGCCAGCCTGATGAGGTTGCGCCTGAGGAAGCTCCCTGTCGTCCGCCCCGCGAGGCTTGGCCCCTCGCGAGGGTCTTGGGTCTGTGTTGATGAAGATGGGCCATGTTGGGCCCCCTTTGAGCCACGCCGCAGGCCGCAGGCAGGCAAGTCTGGGAACCCCTGTTCCCAGAACGCCGACAAAATACATACACATGTCGTTCTTACTTTCATTCCAAGTTGCTCTTGTTATTACAAGATGCATCAAATTGTTCTCTGGCTTTCTAAGAATCACCTGTGACACTGCTTTACAGGTCTTTGCCACATGAATACCTATACGAATATTTCCCCACACTTATCGAGGATTCGTTCCTCCTCAGTTGTTCATGTGTTTCACAAAATTCTTCGGAATACTATTCGGTTTTCTGAAAATCCTCAACAGCCTATTGCTCCTGAATTCCTTGCCTTCTAGCACTATTGTTAATTCCATATTTCTAGCAATATCCGTTGACATCCTTTCTCACTATCATTTCGAGTCCCTTGATTCTATATTTTGCGAATGCTCGCAATCCTCAATCAGATCCTAGAATTCATCCTTCCGGCTTAGGCATCATTTTAAACATGAGCTGGATCTCGACCAATCAAATTTCCATCGATTGTACCCCTAAGCCTATTCAAATTATCCACCCTTGATGAGAGCATTTACTTCTGATCTCTTGATTTGGAAATCATAATTCCTTTGCATTTGATTGAATTAATCAGTTATTTCTATAATATGATCTCCTTGCATTCTTTCTTCTTTTGGTTAAGTATCGGTACTCGTATCCGATTCTTTGCAGTCCGTTAGATCCTTTTGTGGATTATTATTCGACCATTCATACATATTCTTAAAACCTTGAATTCTTCCCCTGATACATAACGCCTTTTGGTAAGTTGTATCATCTGCTTTTTTCAACCATGCTCTGCTTCCGAGCATGAGTTATTTGCTACCGAAGTGGTATATGTTCCTAAGATGCCCCGATGGGTTGAACCAAATGCCTCCGCTAATCTGAGTGAACCCGGAAACGTGTACGGGTCATCCTCTACTGGTGTTATGCCAGAAAAAAAAATCACTACAACTTCGTCGAAAGTGAGAAGTGAATGAAAGATTATGCATTGGAGAAGTGGGAGTCGACCTTGAACTTTGTGTGCATGCCCATGGAAACGATGTAGATCTTATAATTATAGCTTCTTTTAAAAAATCATTATTCCTTGGTATAAGTTCATCTTATATATGGGATCTGGCCTGTTGCAATCATGGTTCCGACCATGTTCTCCTCTAAATACCATTTCCTGTGCAAGTTTAAGCACTTGTATTCTACGGAGCAATACCCCAGTCCAACCTCTACTTTGATCTATCGTCGAGTATTACCCCCTGGTATCTCGAGATTATCAGGAGCAACATAACTTCTTATGAGTTCTTCATCAAGTACTACATTCTCACCGATTCTAACTTTTCCTGGGTTCTGATTGGTTAGTCACTCGAGTACACCGATAACTGAATTGTGTTTGTTCTATGATTCAACCATTCTTAGAAATCTTCCTTGCTTATGAGTTTGTACCCGATCAGTTCATTCCTAGCCTGATTGACTATATCATTATTGTGCTAATTTTTAACTGTGCTACTTGGTCCTTCTTCACGAAGCACAAATTTCGGCGACGAGCCAACCCTACGCCGATCTTTCTCGTCATATCATTTCGCCTTGAACAACAAGCTTGATTTCGAGTTTGTGTCGTACCCATGGTTCCAATAACCTTTTGCTTCATAATCTCTTTGACTTGATGTCATCGCCGATAGATTACATCTTCATGCAATCTCTCAACAAATGTGTCGTGATCATCATCAGCATTCTGAGCTCTTCCAACATATCAATTGAATTCATGATGAGAAATACCATCCTTACCCTCGATGATTTGTGTTATCATCAACCACTTTATTGCCTTCCGTTCAACACAAACTTGTTTGTGTTTGGTGTTATACCTTGAGTTCATTGCTATCCAGCATTTTTTTGTTCTTTACCTTGGAGTATTACCATCTTTTATGTCAAGAATGTCATGAGAATTTCACCACATCTTAAGAATTCTTGCTACAAGTGATACTTCTTGCCATCTCCATTCATTCCTTGGTCCCCGTGTTGTTTCTAACAGGAAAACCGACAATTGAACTATGATGTGCGAATTCAAAACTTCTAGCAACCTTATTGCTTTGAAGTTAATGGTCAACATTTAATTCTTAGACCATTGGTTATCGAATCACCATTCTAACATTGGTCATACTACCTAAGCCCATATTTCGAGTCCACCTTTCAACCAATGTTTAATTGTGTATGTTTTTCTCGAGCATACCTCATTATATCATTTGATCTGGCAAATGTTATCTCCCTGTTCACATAATTTTGGAAATCCATCTTTTGGAAATCTCAATGAATTGTCGCTGAGATCATCAGCCACCTCCTCATCATCTCCTTGGTTTAATGATGAACTCATGTCGGAACTTGCTTCCATAGTTCATTTTCCGAGGATCTTACAACGTCATCTCATCAATTTGTGTTGCGCCTTCTCTTCTCAGGCATCTTGAGTCTGAGGTATCCTGACCCCAATCAGATCTGAATCTCGGTCAGATATGATGGTTGGAACATATTCTCAAGAGTTATAACATTTTTCTTTGACCCGATGGGGTGATGTCATGCCTAGCACACCTGGCTGGAGGACATATTGTTATAGTTTCTTTTTTAACAAGGTTAACCTTCCATGAGGAAATTGTAAGACTTAGCCTATAAGTTGTTCCTGATGAATCCTCTAAGTATCCAAAGTCCGACTTTGCTTGAAGACCTTGTCCATGCTATCTCGAAGCACGTTTGTGGTACTCCAATCTTTAATAAGAACATTTGAAGCACAATGCTGCATTTTCTTCATCAATTATCCTAACACCGTTGTTTGGGTAATGTCATGAAATTTCTCTCCCCTTACCAAAATGGTTTTCTACTTTCTATCTTGTAAGGGATATCATGCTCTATTTGTCCTTGGGAAGGATATACCCCTGAAATATGTGTTTAAACACATTTTCCTTTCCATTGATCCGTTTAATCTGATGATCACGTTTTCCTTTCCATTGTTTTCTTTAACCTTTCTCGTGATCTATATTATCTAAGCAGTAATATTCTTCTCCTTATGTAAACACCTTGGTGTACAACCGTGTCAGTAAGACCCTGTTGCTTTTGTTGATGGCATTCTGGTAACCACCGATGGATGAGAACTTTGCCTATTGGTCCGCCTTGTTCAACGAGTAGGAAAATCGTTCTCTTCGTCCCTCCCCCTTGGTACCAACGTTGTTGCCAACATAACTGATAGTCTATCCTCTGACATGCCTTGCTATCATGACCGTGCAAGATGTCAGTGCCCTTCCTACCTTTAACCCACATGGCGGGCCCATAACCCATAGTTCCACAGGATCTAAACCTGACTCTCCTGTACCCCCTTGTTTCCAAAGTTATTCCTCACGCGCAGCTTCGTAAGTACTTCACGAGCCACCTTCCGAGAGATCAACAATTCTGGTATCAGACACAATACTTATTCCAGTTGCTTTAAACCCCTTTTCATGCCCTGTTTCAGGCATCGAACGATTGCCAGACCGCTCAAAACTTCCCATGATACCTCCTTACATTGCTCTTGATATTTTCTTAAGTTTCAATTCGAGAGTTACCTTCCGCCACCTTTCCCGATGTTATCGACCAGATAGTCAACCTTGTAGAGGTTCATTCTCCCGGAATTCCCCTCCCCCCCTTATTCTTTCGTAAGTACGACAGAGTTTCCGAAGAAAGGATGACGACTTCATCATAATGACCTAAAGCAGAGAAATGAAGACACCAATGAAAGGGATCAACTTCTTCGAGAAGAGCAACCAAGAACGAGAAGATCCGTTAGAGTTTCGCAACCAAATCTTTTCCCCTTACTCTACCTCTTCAATCTCGGGACGAGATTTCTTGTAGTGGAGGAGAATTGTGATGCCCGGATAATTAAGCTAGAGTGAACCTCTTCTAATGATGACACGTCACCGTGATAACTGTTGTTAATCTCGCGATCATTCGAATCCCGTTCAAATTCAAATTTAAAATAAATTTAAACAATAAAAGTTTTCAAACATTAAAACTAAAATGTGATAAATAATTCCTATGTAATAATGGTGGAGAAACCACATTTTTATAAAATAATTAAATGAACTAATGTAATTAAAATAGTAGCTAAAACATTAACTAAATGCCTTTTATAAATATTAAAATGTTAGACTATTTTGTTTAGGGGTTAAACTTTTTGTGGCAGTGGTAAAATTAGAAATAATAATTATATATTTTACAAAAATAAAATAATGTAGAAAATAAACTAAAACAGAAAAGAAAAAGAAAAGCTAAAAAGAATAAAATAAAACCAACCGGCCCAACTAGGCCAGCCGGCCCAGCTCGCCACTCCACCCGGACAGCCCAGCCCACCCCCCACTTGCCTCCCACCTCGCTACAGGAGTCAGGAGTGGCCGTGGCGGCCATCCGCCGGCCGAGGCCGTGCGTGGCGGCCATCCCGCACCCCCTTCGGCCTATAATCCCTAGACGCCCGTCCTCTCAAACCCTAATCCCCTCCCTCGGGCCCCTCGTTTCCCCCATCAAAATCCCTCTCTGCCCCGCTCAACCAAGCACAGTCGGCGCCGTCACCACCGTCGATTCCGCGGCCACCAGTCACCCCGTGCTGCACGGAGACGTCCAGGAGGACGTCCGTTGACTGCTTCTTCATCTACAGGCTCTCAATCGATCGGAGCCGCACCGGATCGCTGCCATCGCCGTCTTCTCCAACCTCAGCCACCCTCATCCACCTCGTCACATCGCTCCACCCCGGCCACCCTGAACTCCCGAGCTCGTCGTCGAGCTCCTCGGTGAGGCCTTCGATCGATTTCCCCTTCCCCCTCCCGGGTTCGTTGCCGTAGAGTAAGAGTAACAAATTCAGCGAGGTACAAACATTAAGTGTACAACCACATGGCATGTTCGCCTTTAAGGGTACAACAACAATAGGAAAATCATAAGTTAACGTTGACAACTTTGCATTACTGAAGACGACGAGGTCGTTTGTAGGTTGTATTGCCACCACAAGTTGATTCATAGTGTGTGCCCATGCCGCACTTGCCGCATCGAACCTTCTTCGGGGGTTTCTTTGGTTCATCATTTAGCGGACAAGACACCTTATAGTGTCCATGCTCATTGCATATGTTGCATCTGCGTCTAGCAGGAGTTTTTCCGTCGGAGCTTGGAACCTTGGACTGACGAGACGTAGTAGCAGTTGCACTAGAGAAACGGGCTGCGAGAGGTGTAGTTGATGCAGATGTCATCAAGCGAGTTGTACGAGCTTCTGAAGTTTCCACGGGCACGGGATCCTTGTCGAAACAGTCCTGCCCATCATCCCCGGAACCATCGAAGCAAGATTCTGGTACATAGTTATCTTCAGAGCTGGAGCCGTCATTCTGATCTGGTAGTTTCAATCACTCACAATCTTCAGTAAAATGATCTTCTGATCCGCAAATAGAGCATGCATCCTTAGATTTTTCCACCACACGCTCAACTACCAATTTCATTCTCTTTGATTTGGGCGGCCACGCGATGGTCTCTTCTCTGGATACAGAGCTGTAATATGATCAGCAGGTTGAACATCACTAAAGATGGGCACATTGGGCTTTTGTGATGCAGCCTTGCGGTTCCCAATCTTTGTATTTGGCTGACTAGTCTCAGATTCTGAAGCAGCCATGGCTTTCAGCTCTTTCTCGAGCAAGAGCAACTTCTGGACTGTGTGATTGAAAAGCGGCACTCATAGGTTACCTTCCTTCACCACCTGCAGTGCACGCACGAACAAAATATTGTGCCTGAAAGTTTTGGAAACCCCAATGTCCGAGTCTCTCTGATAATTCTTGATATGATCAGGTAAAATGTCTCGGGCATCTCTAGTCCACCGCTTCATCACATAATGAGTTGGAAGGCGAAGAACACCAACATGAATCATTACCTAGAGAAATTAAATAATTAATAAGGAAAAACAAAACGAGGTACAGTATGAATATATGTACTTACTCTCAGAGCGTGCCGGCACAGAAGCCCCATGTGCTCATACATGGCACACTCGCAGTTGTAAGTGTCGCTTTCTTGATCAACCATAACCACATAGCTTACTTTGCACCAGTGTGCACGGCTCTCTGAGTCAACATGTTGCACGACAACGCGACCATCCACATTCTGACCTTTCCCGACGTAACTGCCTGCCTCATACAACTCAGCAGAAAATAACTTGAACACAGCATGAGTATAGACCTTGGAGGTGTGACGCTCGATGGGCACATTGCTATGCAACACCTTACCATCCTACAGACCAAAATGCATCCAGTAAGCTAAGCACGCAATTTTTATTGCTAGTCAGATAATTTATGACTGTAATTATTTACTGTACTGTCAAGAAGTAAGAAGAAAACCATTTTTGTATGTGCCACTTCAAAGTCCTCTTCTTCGCAAAGAGAGGCTATTAGTTTGTTATACTGCATCACAAATCTGTCGAGCGGTGCTGATAGCGATACATAAGTTTTAAGAACGTTATTCATGCACTCATTCCGTTGTGTGCTTGACATTTTGGCACAGAAGTTAGAGCTAAGATACGGCTTGGCCCATTTATCCCTGCAGTGAAACACATCCTGCATGTACCTGTTATCCTGTAGTCCATAACTAGAAACCAGAAACTGCCATCCAGATTCAAACTCCTCGACAGTCATCATCTCGTTGGTTAGATAGTTGAAATCTATGCGGAATGGTGTACCTTTCTTGTACAAGGTCCCAAGTTTCTCCTTGATGTTTTTCATCACGTGCCATTTGCACCAACTGTGAGCAGTAGAAGGCATAACATCAGCAATTGCATGCTCCATCTGCAAGCATTGATCTGCAAAAATTTCTAATAAGAGATTTTGCACTGACATGTATGAGCATATTGAACATATAGATGCGCGAAGCTAGCCATTTAAAAAAATATATATACCTGTGAGAATAGTTTTTGGTGTTTTACCGCCGTTGGCACCAAGGAAAGTTGCAAAAGCCCACTTGAATGACTCTACAGTCTCCTCTCGCAAAACAACACAACCGAAAAGAGTAGACTGATAATGGTTGTTGACACCTACAAAAATCCCAACAGGCATCTCATATAAATTGCTCTTGTAGGTTGTGTCAAATGTCAAAATATCACCAAACAACCAGTAATCGGCATGACTCTTCGAGTGGCACCACAAGAGACCAGACACTCTCCTTTCTATGTCGGTCTTAACTGAATAGAAACAATCAGGGTTCTGGGATTGCATTGTTGCAAAAAGCTCAACCGTCTTGGGGATGTTGTCCTGGCTAGCTTCATGTGCAATGGGACTTCTTCAGCACGCCCATGAATGTCAGCCATGACCCCAAACACCTTGTTAACTTGCACATTGTTTGAATGCATATGTTTGATGAGATCACTCATCGAAGAATCAATTGCATTATGACATTTCCAGACTTTTTTCTCACTAACCGTTTCTGCCAGCTCGTGGTTGTGAGTCAAAACAACTCGAGAGAAAAACCAGCCATCATTGGATGTCCTCTTCACTCGACCCATTGCTGGGCATTTGGTCCGCGCGGACCTGGTGTTTCCTACATTGCTCCGCCCCTAGACAAACAAGTAACAACTAATTTTAATATCAAATAAATAGTCGGCCTTGCTAGTTGATCACACTAGAAAAAAAAGTTAAAACTCGAATGGCACAACAAGGATACCTCGCACGAGCAGAGGAAATCCTGATTGGTCTTGTATCCCGTTTTCTTTATCTCGTACTTGTTGCCGTGTTTAATACCAAAACCCATCTCCCAGGAGTATGTGTTGTAGAACTGATAGGCTTCTTGTTCAGTTCAAAGACGATGCGTGAACCTCGCTCAGCGGCTCTATCGAAAGCTCTCCTGATGTAGTTAGAGCCATCTTCTTCAGGTTCTAGGCTATGACTTTCCCCGGCCCGACCCCTGAACAAGCATCTGGACATTTTGTCAAACAGTTTATGCTAAAAGATAATTTTTTCGGCAGATTAAACACCTTTGGCGTCGCTGGTAGCCCTCTGAACAGCCATCTTCAGCACGCTGCTCGCAACCAGTGATTGTCAGATGTGGCACAGTGAATGGAGCCGAGGAGCAACAGCCGAAAGCAGCTTCGAGATCGACGGCACGAACGTCCCTACTGTTTATGTGGATTTTTCAGGTGATGTCAAGAAAGTTTTCCAAGAAAGATTAGTTAAAATCTACGAACATTTTTGGTTACCTTTCGTCAGCGCAGTATGGATCTGAGCTGGACCCTTCGCCGTGCTGCGTGGCAGCAGATGGCATCGGTCGTGGAAGAGCAGATCGTTCTGACGGCCAGCCGTCCATACCCGGCGTGAGATCATAGGGAGGTTGTGTCTGACGGGCCCCTGACAATATTTAGCATGGCGTCAAAGCAGTTTTGTGAACAAAAGATATATGGAGGAAATTTTGATGAGTTGTTAACCTGTGAACATCCGAGTAGCATTCCTTCATAGATTCCTCCGCACATCTTGCTCCAGCAGCAGGTGGATGAGAAGTGTCGCTAGAGAACCTTGATGCCAGGTTGACGGCATCCTTGCTCTGATTGAGCTCTGGCTGGGAAGAACAGTTCATCCCTGAAACTGTATCCTCAAACCCTTTAAGATTTGCGGTTTCTGTAGGAGAGAAATCATGTAATAATGTACAGCCAATCAAAATGATTGCACATGCAACAAAGGATCATAAGGAAACTTACTATCAACGGCGGAGTCCTTCGAGGTAGGAAGGTCACCACAAGTTTCCGAGATGACGCCGGAGTTCAAGTTCGAGGAGTTCAAGTTCGAGGCCATTGCTAAGAGCAGCTGCACTCCGTGAGCCCGTGTGGTGTTCAATCACCCAGCAATAATGAGATGGGATAGACCAAAATGGAATGGGGGGAATCCTGCCTTTTCAAACCTCAGTCTGTCAAACTTTGATGTTTTGTACAAACAGATGGCTGCATTGAACGATGGTAACAGTTTGCAGTTTTTGCTATCCACGCCTCGAAAGATTGAGCCTGACCTTCCTATTTGTGAAACCCGATCACGAGACCCTATATTTGACCCTGCTGGTTCTCTGCTCTGACACAACAGAGCTAGCTCCACAAAAAACATAAGCTGATAGAACTAGCTGTCATGCAACATCGCTAGCTACGAGAAACTAGTTCAGAGCACTAGCTGATGTGAAAAGGCGCTAACTCCAATCGAAAACACACCGAACTGCAACACGCCATGTTTTAAATTAGATTAGCAACTATAGATAGCCCAAGTTCGCAAGGATAGAACCAGCTCTACGAACCGGCTTTCCGATTAAAAAAAATTAGGAAGGCTTTTTTATTAGATTAGCATCTGACCGAGGACATGGTGAACTGGGCTTGAAGAAGAGAGAGTCCAAGAGAGAGGGGCAGGATTGGGGTTGTGTGTTAGGCGCTCTCTATGGAAATGATGTCATAGGCTTTTTGTAGGCCTCGTAGAGCCCCCATGACCCCTCCGACGCGCACCGAGCCAACTAGAATAAAACAAACCGACTGAGGGAGTCTTAGATTAGGGGGTGTTCGGATTGCCGGACTATACCTTCAGCCGGACTCCAGGACTACGAAGATACAAGATTGAAGACTTCGTCCCGTGTCCGGAAGGATCTTTTTTTGGCGTGGAAGGCAAGCTAGGCGTGCGGATATTCGAGATCTCCTACCATTGTAACCGACTCTGTGTAACCCTAACCCTATCCGGTGTCTATATAAACCGGAGGGTTGATAGTCCGTAGGACAACCATCATCATACACAATCATACCATAGGCTAGCTTCTAGGGTTTAGCCTCCTTGATCTCGTGGTAGATCCACTCTTTTACTACCCATATCATCAATATTAATCTAGCAGGAGTAGGGTTTTACCTCCATCGAGAGGGCCCGAACCTGGGTAAAATAAAGTGTCCCTTGTCTCTTGTTACCATCCGACCTTTACGCATAGTTCGGGACCCCCTACCCGAGATTCGCCGGTTTTGACACTGACATTGATGCTTTCATTGAGAGTTCCTCTGTGTCGTCGCTTTTAGGCCCGATGGTTCCTTTGCTCATCAACAACGATGAGGTTCACAGTGAGACTTTCCTCCCCGGACAAATCTTCGTCTTCGGCGGCTTCGCTCTGCGGGCCAATTCGCTTGGTCATCTGGAGCAGATCGAAACCTACGCCCCTGGCCATCAAGTCAGGTTTGGAAGCTTAAAGTACACAGCTGATATCCGCGGAGACTTGATCTTCGACGGGTTCGAGCCACAGCCAAGCGCGCCGCGCTATTTCGAGGGGCATGATATAGCTCTGCCTCCGAATAGCATCTTGGAGGCCGCACACGCTCCGGCCCCGATCTCTGACTCGGCGCCCGCTGCGTTTTTTGAGGATGAACGGTTGGACGTCATCTCGGGGGCTGCGATCTCAAGGGCGATCGAGCCGAACGCCAGCCCCGTACTCCGCACGGCCCAGGACTCCAAGGAGCCGGACTCTTCTCCAAACTCCGTGCCTTCCGCGCCCCCGCTGATCGAATCTGATTGGGCGCCTGTAATGGAGTTCACCGCCGCGGACATCTTTCAGTGCTCACCTTTCGGTGATATCCTGAATTCTCTCAAGTCTCTCTCTTTATCAGGAGAGCCCAGGCCGGACTATGGTCTGCGAGGTTGGGATTCGGACGACGAAGAAATTCAAAGCCCACGCACCACCCACTTAATAGCCACTGTCGACGATTTAACCGACATGCTTGACTTCGGCTCCGAAGACTTCGACGGTATGAACGACGAAGGAGGAGACGAACAAGAACCAGCACCTGTAGGGCGCTGGACCGCCACCTCGTCATATGACATATACATGGTGGATGCTCCAAAGGATGCGGATGGCGATGGAGCAGCGGAAGACGACAACTCAAAAAAACCGCAAAAACGCCGGCGCCAACGGCGTCGCTCTAAATCCTGCCACAGCAGAAACGGTGATTCCGGCACGGGAGATAATACTACCCCGGACAGCGCCGAAGAACACCAGAACCAGCAAGATTCGGCGCAGGAAGATGGAAAAGCCAGCCCTCAGGAGAGAGCGGCAGAGCAAGAGGTTGAGGATGATAACTACATGCCTCCCTCCGAAGACGAGGCAAACCTCGACGACGACGAATTCGTCGTACCATCAGACCCCGCCGAACAAGAGCGATTTCAACGCAGGCTTCTAGCCACGGCCAACAGCCTAAAGAAAAAGCAGCAACAGCTTAGAGCTGATCAAGATCTGCTAGCTGATAGATGGACTGAAGTCCTTGCGGCCGAAGAGTATGAACTCGTGCGCCCCTCCAAAAATTATCCTAAGCGTAGGCCGCTACCCCAATCAGAGGGGGAAGCATATGACATGGCAGACCGGCCACCCCGTGGCCGCGACAGAGAGGCCTGCCGAGCCCTTAAGCAAGCCATGCCCCGGTGCCGCTCGAATAAGGCACGGGAAAACGAGCCAGACCTGCGAGACATACTGGAGGATAAAGCAAAGCAAACAAGATCGATCTATGGATCGCGCGGACGACCGACGACACGTGATGATCTTCACTCCGGACACAATAAATCCGGCCGGGCCGAACAGAGCAGGCATAGCTCTTCCGAACTGCGTCGCGACATAGCCCAGTACAGGGGCGCCGCACACCCACTATGCTTCACAGACGAAGTAATGGATCATAAAATCCCAGAGGGTTTTAAACCCGTCAATATCGAGTCGTACGATGGTACCGCAGTATGGATTGAGGATTATCTCCTTCACATCCACATGGCACGTGGCGATGATCTGCACGCCATCAAATACCTACCCCTTAAGCTTAAAGGACCAGCCCGGCACTGGCTTAACAGCCTACCAGCGGACTCAATCGGTTCTTGGGAGGACCTGGAAGCCGCATTCCTCGACAACTTTCAGGGGACCTATGTGCGGCCACCGGACGCCGACGACCTAAGCCACATAATTCAGCAGCCAGAAGAATCGGCCAGGCAATTCTGGACATGGTTCCTAACAAAGAAAAATCAGATAGTCGATTGTCCGGACGCAGAGACCCTAGCAGCCTTCAAACATAACATCCGTGACGAGTGGCTTGCCCGGCACCTGGGACAGGAAAAGCCGAAAACCATGGCAGCCCTCACGACACTCATGACCCGCTTTTGCGCAGGCGAAGATAGCTGGCTAGCTCGCAGCAACAACTTATCAAATAAGCCCGGTAATTCGGATACCGAAGACAAAAGTGGCAGGTCACGTCGAAATAATCAAAAGCGCCGCGTTAACAGCGACAGCAATGAAGATACGACAGTCAATGCCGGATTCAGAGGCTATAAATCTGGTCAGCAGAAAAAGCCATTTAAAAAGAATACCCAGGGCCCGTCCAGTTTGGACCGGATACTCGACCGCTCGTGCCAGATTCATGGCACCCCCGAAAGACCAGCCAATCACACCAACAGGGATTGTTGGGTGTTCAAGCAGGCAGGCAAGTTAAGAGCCGAACACAAGGACAAGGGGCTGAACAGCGACGACGAGGAGGAGCCCAGGCTGCCGAACAACAATGGATAGAAAGGGTTTCCCCCACAAGTGCGGACGGTGAACATGATATACGCGACCCACATTCCCAAGCGGGAGAGGAAGCGTGCGCTACGGGACGTATACGCGATGGAGCCAGTCGCCCCAAAGTTCAACCCATGGTCCTCCTGCCCGATCACTTTCGATCGAAGGGACCACTCCACTAGCATCCGTCACGACGGTTTTGCCGCACTGGTCCTCGACCCAATCGTGGACGGATTTCATCTCACAAGAGTCCTCATGGACGGCGGCAGTAGCCTGAACCTGCTTTATCAGGATACAGTGCGGAAAATGGGCATAGATCCATCAAGGATCAAGCCCACAAGGACGACCTTTAAAGGCGTCATACCAAGTGTAGAGGCCAATTGCACAGGCTCGATAACACTTGATGTGGTCTTCGGATCTCCGGATAACTTCCGAAGCGAAGAGTTAATCTTCGATATAGTGCCGTTCCGCAGTGGCTATCATGCCCTGCTCGGACGAACCGCATTCGCTAAATTCAATGCGGTGCCGCACTACGCATATCTCAAGCTCAAGATGCCAGGCCCTCGAGGAGTAATTACGGTCAGCGGAAACACAAAACGCTCCATCCGTACGGAAGAGCACACGGCGGCCCTCGAAGCGGAAGTACAAAGCAGCCTTTCAAGGCAACTCCCCAGTCCGGCCGTTAAAAAACCGGACAATGCAAAGCGCGCCCGGAGTAACCTGCAACAAGACCACCTGGCACGATCAGAGCAAGCGTAGCAATACGGCCCCGACCCCAGCCATTGCAACATAGCGGAGCAAGTACCTCGAGTACACAATTACGCCCTTAAAATTCCATGGGCACAGGGGGAGGGGCACATTAACGGCATGCCTACAACACGGCGTCAAACGTACTAGGGGCTGCCGGATTTTTCTTTTTACTTTCAGGACTCCATACTCTGGATAACCTGGCCAGCAGTGTTGCCGCACAGACGATGCAAGATCCAGGAAAGCAGACAAAGCTACGCCGCATTCCGGAACTCTCAGATGGTCTCTATTTCGAGTGATATATCTGTTTCTAAATTCCGCGGCCTGTGCCTGGTCAGGACATGTTAAATAGTCTAATATCTTTTTTGCTTATCGCACTACTTGTATCGTTCGGCTTTGATAAATAGCCTCTTTATAAACAATGCATAGCTTTTTGTCTATTTTTTTTTTGCATTATCCCCTTTGAATATATGTGTTTATTACATAACATGATCGCACCCGTACACCATGGTACGGCAAACCACGCCAAGGGCTTCATTACCCTTTTATCTGGTGTGAGAAGTCCGTACACTTTCACAAGTGCGGCACCCCGAACTTATAGCACTATATGCATCGGCTCCGAGTCATGATTTTGGTCACATGTTGGGTTTGCCCGGCTCCTATGTTTTGGTACCTTACGTTCCGCTCTATCGGCTAAGGTAGCACTAGGAGAACCACTGCGATTGTGCCCCAGATCAGGTGGGTTGAGCACCTCAGTGGAGAAAGCTAAAACAGACTGTCATGATAAGGCGTGAGACCGGTCGCTGTTCGAGAGGTTTTTCGAGTCCTTAAAGGCTTATGCTGCTTTGAGCGAGGAACTGGCTATGTCCGGCCAAAGGCGTGGATAGTGCCCCGAATTCGGCCTTCCGAACTAGGGGCTTCACCGAAATTTAAAATTATAACGTTCTATGGCTAAGTGAGAGTGTTCAAGCATTATAGTCCGATTGCCTGGTTCGTAGTGCTGAGCGCCTCCCTCGAAGGACCCAACTATGGGAACAAGAGCCCTCAGGTTTATCCCGAACACCCCAGCACTAGTGGCATGGGGGCAGAAGCCGACGACTTGCCATCTCTCAATTTTTGATAAACGGCCGCACAGAAAGTAATATTTTAAATTAAATAAGCATTGCTTTGCGCATATGAACAAGTTTTTAGCGCACAGGATACAAACGAGCGAGTTCACTCAAATATTACATCTTTAGCACATTCATCCGCGATAAGGCGGGCTCCGGCAAGATCGCTTAAGGGCACAGGGTGTCCGGCCTCAGAATACTGAGACCAGAACACACTCTCCGTCGAGCTGCCCTCTTCAACTCGGTAGAACGCGGCGGCGTCGGATACGCTGCGGGGAAGATCGGCGAACGCCCCTGGAGAACTCTAGATTCGGGTAAGTAATAGGTAGTTTACTTTTATATTCCTACTCTGCATTGAGAATGCCTTACCCGTTGCTATCTTTTTCACCTCCTCCAACTCTTGGAGGGCCTTTTGGGCTTCCGCCTTGGCACTCTTGGCGGTCTCGATGGCCGACGCGAGCTCGGATGCTTGCGCCTTCGCCTCAAGCTCCAAACCCTCATGTTTTTTCATGAGAGTTTGCAGCTCTTGCTGCACCTCGCCGACCTGAACCCCAAGCCTTTCTCGCTCGGCGCGCTCCTCGGCCGTTTTCTTTTCGGCCTCAGCCAGCGCCTGCTTCAGGGTTGTCACCTCGGTTGTGGCCCCTACAATAAGCAATACAATCTTGTTATTTCCTTCTGCAATCAAGCCTCTCTATAGGCACCTTTTTTCTTCTTTTTATTTTTTTAGGTATTTCCTACCTTCCTTCTCCTCGAGCTGTCGTTTGGCAAGGCCGAGCTCTTGCTCGGTCCGCCCGAGGTCCTTTTTAAGGACATCCACCTGCGCAGTCAGTGCGGCGGCTGCGGCGGTGGACAGCAGTGAAGCCTGCATACGCATATTTGACCTTTTTTGTTAGACTCCTGCGAAAATCACTAGATCCTCTATCCGGCTTTTCTTCCCGAACACCGAACAGAGCATCAGGGGCTACTGTCTATGCGGTAAATAATTTGACATATTTTTACTTACCTCGAAGCCTGTTAGAAGGCTAGCGCAAGCTTCATTCAGTCCGCTTGGACCACCGTACTCATAACAGTACGGTGCTCCTCATCGATGGCGTTGCCTTTAAGCACCTCCAGCAGATTGTCCGGCGCCTCCGGTTGGACGGAGGCCGCCAGCTCAGATGGCTTGCTCCTCTTGGAAGGAGTTCGCCCACCGCGGACCGGGACTGTCGAGTCCGGCGCGGTGTCCGGCACAAAGCGGGACTTGGAGCCCTGGGGGGTTTCATCCCCTTTACTCCTTGGGTCCGGAGGATTGCCTTGTGGCTCCTCCAGGACCATCTCCTCTTGCCCCGAAGCTTGGCGGGGCGCCACTTCGGCGTCGTCCACCCCGCGGGGTTAGACCGCGGGCGGAACAGAGTTCACATCCGACGAGTCCAGGGAGCCGCTCGACGAATCGTCGAGTTCGGCCCGGGGCGGGCTGCATAAATTACGTTTGATATTAGGGAAAGCAGCGCATTAAAAGAATATCATGAGTCACTCTGGTATGTAAACACTTACGATGTTGCCGGACGCTTGGTTCTGTCCGACCACTCCTCTCCGCCCTCTTTGGCGTCGTGGGAGTAGTCCGGCGAAGGGGTCTTCCTTTTCCTCGACCCCTCGGCCTCCCCCGTTGGGGCGACCTTCTTCTTCTTTGCTCCCCTCCCTGGGGGGGAGAGCTTCCTTGTTCCTCCTCCTCGTTTTCACGAGAGGAGGGCGTTGCGGACTCGTCAGATGACGAGTCCGACACCACCATGTTGCGGGAACTTTTTCGAGTCCCGGTGGTTTTCTTCTTCTTGGCCTTCCTCTCCGGCACCACGTAAGGTGCCGGAGCCATTAGCTTCACCAAGAGAGCCAGGGCCGGGTCTTCGGGCAGAGGAGCCGGACAGTTAATTGGTCCGGATATCTTCTGCCAAGCCTGTCAAAGGTAAATGGGAGTTTAGATCCCGCATAGAGTCAATCTATGAAGAAAAGCTTAATGAACCTATCAAAGGTATAGATAGCTTACCTCGCTAGCGTTACGCTGCGAACTATATCCGCGATCCTCGGAGGCGGATGTGGGGGACTCGGCGCCTTTGGTCAGCACCTTCCAGACATCTTCATACGTCGTGTCGAGGAGCCTACTAAGGGTTTGGTGCTGCGCCGGGTTGAGTTCCCACAAAGTAAAATCCCGTTCTTGGCACGGGAGGATCAGGCGAACGAGCATGACCTGGACTATGTTGGCAAGCTGGATTGGCTTGTTCACCAGGGACTGGATGCATGTTTGCAACCCAGTCACTTCTTCCTCGTTGCCCCACGACAGGCCTGTCTCTTTCCAGGACATGAGCCACGTGGGGGGTCCGGACCTGAACTCAGGGACCGCGACCCATTTCGGATCGCGGGCCTCGATGATGTAAAACTACCCAGCCTGCCACCCCTTTAGGGACTCCACGAGGGAGCCATCGAACCAGAGGACGTTGGCTATCTTGCCAACCATAGCGCCTCCGCACTCCGCCTGGGTGCCGGACACCACCTTGGGCTTGACGTTGAAGGTCTTGAGCCAGAGGCCGAAGTGGGGGCGGACGCGGAGAAAGGCCTCACACACGACGATAAACACCGAGATGTTGAGAACAAAGTTCGGGGCCAGATCATGGAAATCCAGGCCATTGTAGAACATGAGCCCCCGGAGAAATGGGTGAAGTGGAAAGCCCAGTCCGCGGAGGAAGTGGGGAAGAAAAACTACCCTCTCATGGGGCCTTGGGGTAGGAAGAAGCTGCCCCTTATCAGGAAGCCGATGCGGGATGTCCTTGGACAAGTATCCGGCTTTCCTTAACCTTTTTACTTGAGCCTCCATAACGGAGGAGACCATCCACTTGCCTCCCGCTCCGGACATTGTTGGAGAAGGTTGAGGAAGGAAGAGCGGACTTGGGCGCTGGAGCTTGAGTGCGCGAGAGATGGATTGGCAAAGGAGGAAGAAGGTGTAGGTTAATGAGGTGAATCTTTATCCCTTTATATAAGCGAGTATGGTTAGGCGTCCCCACCTACCTAATAAAACTCACTTGCCTCCCAAACGAGGTGGTGAATGGCGTGGTTGGGTTACCCACGTCCGTATTAATGAGAATCCCGTTAAAGGCGGCACATGATCTCTGCTTTGACAAGACGTGCCAAGGAAACCGCCTCGCTAAACGAGCTGAGGTGGAACAATGAAAACAATTTATATAAAGGGCTTGGCCGCAGTGTTATGACGCACTGTGGAATACGTCAGCAGATTTGATTTGTGTTAATATTATTCTCTATATGGCAATATGTGGAAACTTATTTTGCAGAGCCGGACACTATTTTGTGGTGTTTATAATCTTCTTAAAGAACTTGGAGGAGGAACCCGCCTTGCAATGACGAAGACAATCTGCGCGCCGGACTCGTCGTCATTGAAGCCTGGTTCAGGGGCTACTGAGGGAGTCCTGGATTAGGGGGTGTTCGGATTGCCGGACTATACCTTCAGCCGAACTCCAGGACTATGAAGATACAAGATTGAAGACTTCGTCCCGTGTCCGGAAGGATCTTTTCTTGGCGTGGAAGGCAAGCTAGGCGTGCGGATATTCGAGATCTCCTACCATTGTAACCGACTCTGTGTAACCCTAACCCTATCCGGTGTCTATATAAACCGGAGGGTTGATAGTCCGTAGGACAACCATCATCATACACATTCATACCATAGGCTAGCTTCTAGGGTTTAGCCTCCTTGATCTCATGGTAGATCCACTCTTGTACTACCCATATCATCAATATTAATCTAGCAGGAGTAGGGTTTTACCTCCATCGAGAGGGCCCGAACCTGGGTAAAATAAAGTGTCCCTTGTCTCCTGTTACCATCCGACCTTGACGCACAGTTCGGGACCCCCTACCCGAGATCCGCCGGTTTTGACACCGACACCGACCATGACAGCAACGTCATGCGGAGCATTTTCAAAAATTTCTTTAAAAGTAAAAAAAATGCACAATCACGGTTCAGTTAAAAAAATATCAATTGATATGAATTCTTTGACTGGTATGAATTCTTTGACCAATACATACTGCGTCTACACGTACAAAAGAATAACAACAAAACTATTTGACACTAATTCTATGCCCTGTTCATTTTTATGAAATTTTTAAGGACTCGAGCTCATCCATTATAGACTTGTTTTTTATACAATGCAAATTGTAGACCTTGATCCAAGCAAGTATTTTGAACATTTCAAGAAACTGGCATAAACACGTAAGACATGGGTACATAGTTTGCGGCGATGGCTTTTTATCGCTCACACTCATCGATGTCCTCTGATACAACATGGTGGTCACCATGAGCTGTCAAATATACAATTGGAATTGAAATAATATTTCCAAAGAATCGGCATGCTACCACCCCGAAATCAGATCAATTTTTGGATGTGTCGGGCTAGCGGCGATGGCATTTAATCACTCACACTCGTCGAAGCCATCCGATACAACATGGTGGTCACCACAAAGAACTATCAAATATACATTTGGAAAAAATAGTATTTCCAAAGAACCGGGGTGCCACCCTCCCGGAACCAGATAAATTTTTGGATGTGTGTCGGGCTAGCGCCGATGTCTTTTAATCGTTCACACTTGTCGAAGTCGTCCGATACTATGCGATGGTCACCATGAAGAACTGTCAAATACTGACAATACACAACTGGAACCGAAATAATATTTCCAAAGTACCGGTATGCCACCCTCCCGGAACCGAATCAATGTTTGGTTGTGTGTCGGGCTAGAGATGATGGTTTTTATAGCTCACACTCGTCGAAGTCGTCTAATACAACAAGGTGGTCACCATGAAAAGCTGTGAAATATACAATTGGGGACTAATGTTTGCATGTGTGTCGGCCTAGCGGCGATGGCCTTTTATCGCTCACACTCATCAAAGCCGTCCGATGCAACATTGTGGTCACCATGAAGAACTGTCAAATATACAATTGGAACCGAAATAGTATTTCCAAAGAACCGATATGCCACCCTCCCGGAACCAAATCAATGTTTGGTTGTGTGTCAGGCTAGAGGTGATGGTTTTTATAGCTCACACTCTTTAAAGTCGTCTGATGTAACATGGTGGTCACCATGAAAAGCTTTGAAATATATAATTAGGGACTATTTTTTGCATTTGTGTCGGCCTAGCGGCGATGGCCTTTTATCACTCACACTCATCGAAGCCGTCCGATGCAACATTGTGGTCATCATGAAGAACTATCAAACATACAATTGGAACCGAAATAGTATTTCCAAAGAACCGGCATGCCACCCTTCCGGAACCGAATCAATTTTTTGGATGGGTGTCGGGCTAACGGTGATGGCTTTTTATAACTCACACTCGTCGAAGTCATCTGATACAACATGGTGTTCATCATAGAGAACAGTGAAACATGCAATTGGAACCGAAATAGTATTTCTAAAGAACTGACGTGTCACCCTCCCGGTACCGGACTAATTTTTGCATGTGTGTCGGCCTAGCGGCGATGGCCTTTTATCGTTCACACTCATCGAAGCCGTCCAATGCAACATGGTGGTCACCATGAAGAACTGTCAAATATACACTTGGAACCCTAATAGTATTTCCAAAGAACCGGCGTGCCACCCACTCGGAACCGAATAAATGTTTGGTTGTATGTCGGCCTAGCGGCGTGGCCTTTTATCGCTCACACTCATCGAAGTCGTCCGATGCAACATGGTGGTAACCATGTAGAACCGCCAAATATACAATTGGAACCAAAATAGTATTTCCAAAGAACCGGCGTGCCACTCTCCGGGAATCGAATCAATTTTTTGTTGTGTGTCGGGCTAGCGGTGATGGTTTTTTATAGCTCACATTCATCAAAGTTGTTTGATACAACACGACGGTCACCATAAAGGACTGTGAAATATACAATTGGAACAAAAATAGTATTTCCAAAGCACCGACGTGCCACCCTCTCGGTACCGAACTAATTTTTGCATGTGTGTCACCGTAGTGGCGATGGCCTTTTATCATTCACACTCATTGAAACCATACGATGCAACATGGTGGTCACCATGAAGAACTGTCAACTATATAATTGGAACCGAAATAGTATTTTGAAAGAATCGGCGTGCCACCCTCCCGGTACTGAACTAATTTTTTGCGTGTGTGTAGGCCTAGCGGCGATGGCCTTTTATCGTTCACACTCACCGTAGCCGTCCGATGCAACATGGTGGTCACTATGAAGAACTGTCAAATATACAATTGGATTCGGAATAGTACTTCCAATGAATCGGCGTGCCACCCTCTCGGAATTGAATATATGTTTGGTTGTATGTCGGGCTAGCGGTGATGGCTTTTTATAGCTCACACTCATCGAAGTCGTCCGATACAACATGGTGGTCACCATGAAGAACTATGAAATATACAATTAGAACCGAAATAACATTTCCAACGAACTGACGTGCCACCCTCCTGGAACCAGATCAATTTTTGGATGTGTGTCGGCCTAGCGGCGATGACCTTTTATCGCCCACACTCGTCGAAGCAGTCCGGTGCAACATGATGGTCAGCACGAAGAACTGTCAATTAGTATTTCGAAAGAATTGGCATGCCACCTTCCCGGAGCTGGATCAATTTTTGGATGTATGTCGGGGTAGCGGCGATGGCCTGATACCGCTCACACTCATCGTAGCCGTTCGATCCAACATTGTTGTCACCATGAAGAACTATCAAATATACAATTGGATCCGAAATAGTATATAGAAAAAACTGGCATGCCATCCTCCCAGAACCAGATAAATTTTTGGATGTTTGTTAGGTTAGTGGTGATTGTCTTTTATCGCTCATGCTCCTCGAAGCCGTCCGATACAACATTGTGGTCACCATGAAGAACTGTCAAATACATATTTGGAACCGAAATAGTATTTCCAAGGAACCGGTGTTCCACCCCCCTAAAATCGGATCATTTTTTGGATGTGTGTCGGGCTAGCGGTGATAGCTTTTTATCAATCACACGTCGAAGTCGTACTACAACATGATGGTCAACGTGAAGAACTATCAAATATACTATTGGAATCAAAATATTATCTCCAAAGAATCTGCGTGCCACCCTCCCGGAACGGGATCAATGTTTGGATGTGTGTCAGGCTAGCAGGCCCCACCTATACGGTTTGCAAGGAACCGATGTCCCACCTCCACAGAACCAGATGACGTGACATAGAGGGAGGATGTGGGTTCGTCATGGAGAACCGTTAAAACTACATTTCGAACTGAAATACGATTTGCAAGGAACCGACGTCCCACCTCCACAGAACCGGATGACATGCTACGGTGGGAGGAGGTGGGTGCATCATGAAGAACCGTCAAAACTACACTTCGAACTAAAATACAATTTGCCAGGAACCGACATTCCACCTCCATGAAACCGGATGACGTGACAAGAAGGGACGAGGTGGGTTCGTTATGACTGTCAAATCTACAATCTGAACCGAACTACGATTTGCAAGGAATAGACGTCCCACCTCCGCGGAACCAGACGACTTGACACGGAGGGAGGAGGTGGGATCATCATGAAGAACCATCAAAACTACATTTGGAGACTAAATACGATTTGTAAGGAACAGACGTCCACCTCCGTGGAACCGGACGACGTGACACAGAGGGAGGGAGTGGGTTCGCCATGAAGAACCGTCAAAACTACACTTCAAACTGAAATACAATTTTCAAGGAACCGACATTCCACCTCCATGGAACCGAACGACGCGACACGGAGGGAGGAGGTTGGTTCGTCATGAAGAGCTGTCGGTGTCAAAACCGGCGGATCTCGGGTAGGGGGTCCCGAACTGTGCGTCTAGGCGGATGGTAACAGGAGACGAGGGACACAATGTTTTTACCCAGGTTCGGGCCCTCTCAATGGTGGTAAAACCCTACTCCTGCTTGATTAATATCGATGATATGGGTAGTACAAGAGTAGATCTACCACGAGATCAGAGAGGCTAAACCCTAGAAGCTATCCTATGGTATGATTGTTGTTTTCCTACAGACTAAAACCCTCCGGTTTATATAGACACCGGAGGGGGCTAGGGTTACATAGAGTAGGTTACAATGGGAGGAGATCTACATATCCGTATTGCCAAGCTTGCCTTCCACGCCAAGGAAAGCCCCATCCGGACACGGGACGAAGTCTTCAATCTTGTATCTTCATAGTCCGACAGTCCGGCCAAAGGTTATAGTCCGGCTATCCGGACACCCCCTAATCCAGGACTCCCTCAGTAGCCCCTGAACCAGGCTTCAATGACGATAAGTCCGGCGCGCAGATTGTCTTCGGCATTGCAAGGCGGGTTCCTCCTCCGAATACTTCATAGAAGATTTTGAACATGAGGATCGTGTCCGGCTCTGCAAAACAAGTTCCACATACCACCGTAGAGAGAATAGCATTTCCACAAATCTAATCTGCTGACGTATTCTGTAGCACGACATCACACCACAGCCAAGCCTTCATTCGAATCGTTTTTTACTGTACCACCTCAGCGCGTTTTGCGAGGCGGTTTCCTTGGCACGTCTTGTCAAAACAGAGATCGTGTCCCCTTATCGCGGGATTGTCATCAATACAGGCGTGGGTAACCCAACCGTGCCATTGATTACGGCGCTTGGGGGATAAGCGAGTTTTACCAGGCTGGTGGGGACACATAGTTTCGTCTGCCCATATAAGGGGATAAGGATTCACCCTTACATCCACGCCTTCTTCCTCCTTTGCTCATCCATTTTCACACACTCGAGCTCTAGCGCCCAATTCTGCATTTCCCACCTCAACCTTCTCCAACCATGTCCGGAGCGGGAGGCAGGTGGATGGTCTCCTCCGTCACGGAGGGACACATCAAGAAGCTGACGAGAGCCGGATACCTGCCTGGCGACATCGCGCACCGGCTCCCAGATGAAGGGCAGCTCATCCCCACCCCGAGGCCCCATGAGAGGGTAGTGTTCCTCACCCATTTCCTCCGCGGACTGGGCTTCCCTCTCCACCCATTCATCCGGGGGCTCATGTTCTACTATGGCCTGGACTTCCATGATCTGGCCCCGAACTTTATCCTCAACATCTGAGCGTTTATCGTCGTGTGCGAGGCCTTCCTCTGCATCAAGCCCCACTTCAGCCTATGGCTGAAGACCTTCAATGTCAAGCCGAAGGTAGTGAGCGGCCGCCAGGCAGAGTGCGGAGGTGCCGTGGTAGGCAAGATGCCCAATGTCACATGGCTCGAGGGATCCTTCGTGAAGACCATAAAGGGGTGGCAATAGGGGTGGTTTTACATCACCGAGCCGCGTGACCCTAAATGGGCAGCGACCCCCGAGTTCTGATCTGGCATCCCCACGCGCCTCACCTCCTGGCAAGAGAAGGGTCTGTCTTGGGGTAGTTCGGGAGAGGTGATCGGACTCCAAACATGTATCGAAAACCTGGTGAGCAAGAAGATGAAACTCGTCAATGTAGTCCAGGTCATGCTCATCCGCCGGATCCTCCCGTGTCAACAACGGGCTTTCAACTTGTGGGAGTTCGACCCAGCCCAGCACCAAACTCTGAGCAGGCTCTTCGACACAACACACGAGGATGCCTGGAAGGTGCTATTCAAGGGTGCAGAGGTTCCTCCTCCTGTTGGTGTTAAAACCGGCGGATCTCGGGTAGGGGGTCCCGAACTATGCGTCTAGGCGGATGGTAACAGGAGACAAGGGAACACAATGTTTTACCCAGGTTCGGGCCCTCTTGATGGAGGTAAAACCCTACGTCCTGCTTGATTAATATTGATGATATGGGTAGTACAAGAGTAGATCTACCACGAGATCAAGGAGGCTAAACCCTAGAAGCTAGACTATGGTATGATTGTTGTATGTTGGAGTTGTTCTACGGACTAAAACCCTCCGGTGCATATAGACACCGGAGAGGGTTAGGGTTATACAAAGTCGGTTACAATGGTAGCAGATCTGAATATCCGCATCGCCTAGCTTGCCTTCCACGCCAAGGAAAGTCCCATCCGGACACGGGACAAAGTCTTCAATCTTGTATCTTCATAGTCCAGGAGTCCGGCCAAAGGTCATAGTCCGGCTACCCGGACACCCCCTAATCCAGGACTCCCTTAGTAGCCCCCGAACCAGGCTTTAATGACGACGAGTCCGGCGCGCAGATTGTTTTCGGCATTGCAAGGCGGGTTCTTCTCCAAATTCTATGTACCTGTTGAATAATGTCCGTCTTTATAATGTATCGCTCCTTGGCTTCCACGTGTTAAACGAATACGAAAAGCCTGGGGTTTTTTACATTTACACCCCTAGCCGCGTAAGTGAGCCGCCTATTTAAAGGAATGGGGATTTAGATCCAAACCACACCCTCTCCCTTCCGCGAGTGTTCATCAGAGCGCATTCGACAAAGGTCCATTCCACCATGGACAGCCGTCGCAACTCCTCCTCTCGCCCTTCCAGCCCTAAGCCCGGAGACTGGGAGAGGTGCTCCATCCCGCATAGTGAGTTAGTATCGCTCCAGACCAAGGGATTCCTCCCTCCGGCCTATATGGTCCCGGTTCGAGCCTGACTCGCCACCTATAATGGCGGAGAGCAGGCGGAGAGCGCCCCTACTCCCTCTAAAGGAGAGAGGGTATGTCTGGTCCCTTATCTAATAAGGGGGCTCGGATTTCCAATTCATCAGTTTCTCCGGGGGCTTCTGGAGTTCTACGGCCTCCAGCTGCACAACCTTACGCCCACATCTATCTTGCATATCGCGGGCTTCGTCGCCCTTTGCGAGTTGTTCTTAGGGGTCGAGGCTCACTTCACGCTGTGGAAGAGGCTATTCTGCCTGGTGCCCCGCTCTCAGAGGGGATCAATATATCAAGTGGGCGGAGCCGAAGCATGGTGCATCGCCGGGACCAGATATTTATCCGGAACCCCAAAGAAGGCGTCCGAGGACTGGCCTTCAGAATGGTTTTATATAGAGGATGTCCCGCTGCCGGATCCTGTTCGGATCGGCCTCCCTGAGTTCAACAGCGCTCCCCTGAAGAAGCGCCTAAGCTGGCGTCCACGGAGCTCTCAGAAAGAAAGTGACAGGGACGTCCTTTACCTGATGGGTCGGATAAGACTGCTAGCTCATTTCGTACTAACCATGATCGGAGTCATGGCCGCATGTATCATGCGGGGGGTGCAGCCGCTTCAATATAGAAGCCACCCCATGTGGGATTTTAACGGGAAGGATGACGCCACTCGTTATGGCCGTAAGGGGCCGGACTCAGCTGCCGCTCTATTAAGGATCTTGTCCTCTTTGTACAAGGGAGAAGAGGAGGAATTCCTCCGCGTCAATCCACAGGGTGGATTTACTATGTACAACCCTCCAAGCTGGGTAAGCGGGCAATCTCGCTTGCCCATTCGCTTTATATTCCCATGATTAAATATATAGTCTTATCGACTCCTACACAGGAACTGCGCCAGGAAGTGAAGGACATAAACAGCCGCCCTCCACAGCCCGAGGATCCTGAACGGTCCCTCGATCCGGCCTCCGAAGAGGATCCGGACATTTTGGTGGAGCTGATTGACGGGGTGTTTCATCAATTGAGCAGGGACAATGCCCTGGTGGCCATTACGGCTGATTACCCGGGGCTACTCCCGGCCTTCCAGGTAGCTGAGACCGGAGTCCCTGCACCTCAAAGGGAATCCGTCCTTGTGTGTTTTCAGTTTCCTGACAACAACCGTATTTTGCAGGGAAGATTCTTAAGGCGGGAGGCTGAGTGTGCGGCGGCTGGCCAACAAGGGACAGCAGGGCCCCATGGGGTAAAAAGAAGTGAAGTCCGGACCGAGGCACCGGTGCAAAGGTATAACGTGCCCTGTTGATCCTAGGTGTTATTCCTTGAAGGAATATTAATACTCGTGCTCCGTTTAGGACAAAGAGACCTCGCCGAACTGTGTCCGGAGAGGTTGCCAATCGTGCCTCCACCAGACAGGCTCCAAAGCCCGGACCGGAGGCGGAGGCGAACACGAGGAGCGCACCGGACGCTCCTCCGACAGAGGACGCGGACAGGCTGTCTGCCACCTCTTCCGAGGTGGAAAGTGCCATGAACCACATGCGTCGCCGGACAGTTCTTCGCGATGCCTGTTTCTCCCAGGAGGCGTTGGATGCCTTCAATTCGGGAGATACATATCTCCGTGCCGCTCAGAATGGTCTAGCCAGAGCCACGGAGCAATATGTAAAAGACATGCGGGTGAGAAAATTTTAATGGTTATATATACCAGTAGCCCCCGAGACTTGAAGCAGTGAGAATAACTGATTTAAGGATCATGCAATATGCAGGTTCTTTCAGAGAAGAATACACAGTTGTCTCAGGAGCTAGAAGAGTGCCAAGCCCAACGTGAGACCGCACTGGCCGCGACAGGGGAGCCTAAGGAGACCCCCTCTGGTACTACATGCTTTTTTTAAAAAGATAATTTGTGCAATGCGGCATATGTGCAAATCTGACAAGTGAAATTGCAGATGGCGCCGGACTAGATCCGGACAGGCAACAACCCCTACGCCGGCTAAAGGCTGGCGAGAGCGTGCTGACGAAGGTGAGGCGGGAGAAGAATGATCTTCAGGATGCCAACACCAAGCTAGGTGTTGAACTGAAAGATGTTCGAGCCCAGCTGTCGGACTAGGTTAAGGAGAATCGGCGACTTCGACGTGGCATAATTAGTAAGTGCTTGAATGAACTCTCAAAAAGGAGTTCGGCGAGGAAGTCAACTAACAGAATTAGTTCTGTAGGTATGCTAACAGGTCGTCCTGCAGAGGAGATGCCCGATTCTACGGGTGACCTCCTTCCCGAGCTCTCGCAACTGCACGAGCGAGTTCGGCAGGCGATGCAAGGAGTTGCCCAAGCCTTATGGCCATCCCTCCCCAGGCTCGAGGGCCTTGGAGAGCTTGCAGAGAAGCTGAAGGGAGCGCGGCGGCGCTTCCGGTTATGGAAGATATCGGCCTACCGCCAAGGCGCGAGGGAGGCCTGGGCCATGGTGAAGACGCGGTACACAAAGGCTGACCCAAACCACATGGCCGAGGTCGGACCTGTAGGGCATGATGGGAAGGAGATCCCTGTAAGCTTAGTGTACGGCCAAGTAGAATTGGCCGCAAAGTATTCCCAGCAGGACTGTAAATTAGACAGCCTGTTAGATGGTATTGAAGAGGAATACAATCAGTCAGAGTGACTATGTAATTTTTAGTTGACATATGTAATGCCTTCTAGCCGGATTGTAGATCGTTTGTCGTTGCCGACCTTTTTGCTTCGACCTCGGGACCTGACGGTCCGGAGTGTGTACGAATACCCTAGCGGTTATATAAGAACCGGGGTATGCATGGAGACCAGGCGCAGCGGCCATTAGTGCTTTATCAGACAAGTGCCCAACTAGTTATGTTATATTACATGGTTAGTAAGAAACATCTTCCAGAGAGAATAGTTCCGTTAGGGGTTCCTTTCTCTGGGAGGCATGCCCTAAAGTGCATGTCCGGACTGCAAACGCAGGAAAAGCATCTGGGGGCATATGTATAAATAAGTAAAAAAGGTCATCTTTTAGTTCACCGACCGAATATTCCCTTAAGAACGCTAGCTTTCGGCTTCACCCAGTCTGAGGTACACATCCGGCTTATCCGGCAGTAAAAATCGCAGAGGTGCTCCCTTTACCACCTAGCCAAACAATCGGGAACGTAGGGGTAAGCAAAGGAGCCAAGCAACCCAGCTTGGCCAAAACTTAAGTCATATCGATGCATATAATGGTGAAGAAAAGGTACATGCGGAAGTTTGACACATGTTTCGGGCGTGAAGCCCGTATAAATAAGCTTCTGTTTTAAAGAAGCCCCCAGGTGTAGTGAGCGCGAGTAACGCGTCACTTGTTGAGCCTTTAATGGCTATAAGAGAGAAAGAAGAAAAAAAAAGAAAAGGGGGGAAGGAGAGAAATACAAGACAGAAAATGTAAAAAATGGACAGAGGAAGGAGACGAACACAGAGTCCGGCGCTAGGCGTAGAATCTTCGGAGACGGGCTGCGTTCCATGGGTTCGGCTCGAGTCGGTTATCCGAGGCATCTCGCAGGCGGTACACTCCACCAATTAGGACTGGGTCGACTATGAAGGGACCTTCCCACTTGGGCTTGAGTTTGTTCTTTTTCTTGTCCGGCAGGCGTAGAACTAATTCGCCAACGTTGTAATTTTTGGCCCGCACTTCTCTACTTTGATATCTTTGAGCCTGCTGTTGATAAAATGCAGAACGAGCTTTTGCCACGTCGCGCTCCTCCTCCAAGGCGTCCAGACTGTCCTGCCGATCGAGCTCGGCTTCTCTTTCTTCACACATGCGCACTCGAGGTGAGTCGTGAATTATGTCGCAAGGCAGCACTGCCTCTGCGCCGTACACCATAAAGAATGGTGTGTATCCGGTGGTGCGATTCGGCGTGGTCCGCAGCCCCCAGAGTACGGAGTTGAGCTCCTCTACCCAGTGCGTGATAGATTCCTTGAGGGACCTCACTAATCTGGGTTTGACGCCGCTCATGATAAGACCATTTGCACGTTCGACCTGGCTGTTAGTTTGTGGGTGATAGACGGAAGCATAATCGAGCTTGATGCCCATGTTTTTGCACCAGAGTTTTACCTCGTCTGCCGTAAAGTTCGTGCGTTATCAGTGATGATGCTGTGGGGGACACCGTAACGGTGTACGACCCCGGATATAAAGTCTATCACCGGTCCGGATTCGGCCGTCTTAACAGGCTTGGCTTCTATCCATTTGGTGAACTTATCCACCATGACCAGTAAGTATTTTTTCTTGTTAGTTCCCCCTTTAAGGGGTCCAACCATGCCAAGCCACCAGACCGCGAAGGGCCAAGTGATGGGGATAGTATGGAGGGCGGTGGGTGGCATATGGCTTTTGTTTGCAAAAAGCTGGCAACCGACGCGTCGTTGGACCAAGTCCTGAGCGCCTGCCCGGGCCCTCAGCCAATAGAAGCCTGTACGGAAAGCTTTGCTTACAAGGGACCGAGCTGCGGCGTGATGACCACCGAGTCCGGCATGAATTTTAGCCAGCAAGTTCCGCTCTTCCTCTTCGGAGATGCACCTTTGAAGGACTCCGGTAGTGCTTTTCTTATAAAGCTCTCCCTCATGGACTTTATAGGCCCTGGATTGCCGCACTATGCAGCGCGCCTCATTTTGGTCCTCTGGGAGCTCCTGCCTATTAAGGTAGGCTAGGAATGGTTCTGTCCACGGGGCGATGACGGCCATTATTACGTGGGCTGAAGTTGTGATTTCATTGGCAGAGCCTCCGATTATGTCAGATTGTTCGGCGTCGGATAGTGCGGTTGGGTCCGGGCTAATATTACCGTGTTCCCCTTCCCATACTACGGATGGCTTGAACAACCTTTCCAGGAAGATGTTGGGGGGGACCGCATCGCGTTTTGCGCCGATGCGTGCGAGGACGTTTGCCGCCTGATTGTTTTCTCGGGCTATATGGTGAAATTCGAGCCCCTCAAACCGAGCTGACATTTTTAGGACGGCGTTGCGGTAAGCTGCCATTTTTGGATCCTTGGCATCAAAGTCTCCATTTATCTGGGATATCGCGAGGTTCGAATCCCCGCACACCTCCAGGCGTTGAATGCCCATGGATACTGCCATCCGGAGACCATGTAAAAGGGCCTCATATTCGGCGGCATTGTTGAATCCGAAACCTCACTCAATCTAAGACTCAGAGGCCAAGGAGTTTTCGAACTCGGAAGTTTGGATTCTTGGATGCTGTCCAATGAATCTAGCCCGTTGTCTGATTCTAAGTTAAGGTATTGAGTTGCATCCTCCTCTCCGCGGGTACCCGGCTTGGAGGGATCGGGAATCCAGACGTAGCTAGTCCTTAAGATAGACGAGGGGTCGCCGCACTGCGCCTCTACCACGGCAACATGATGGGTGACTTGGGGAGAATTAATCTCTCTTAGATCGGGTTTAAGCCCAACCTGGTCGTAATCCGTAGTGACCCCCAAGGCAGCGATGCGATCCAAGAGCTCGTTTACGGAGAAGAGCTCCATTGGATCCAACTGCTCGACAAGTTCCGAGCTGACGTGAAGATTGCTTTTGATGACCCGAGAGGTCACCGTCGGCGCAACAGCCGAACAGGCGGTCATAAGAAAACCACCTAGCCGGAGAGTTTGGCCGACAGCCAAGGCTCCCTTAATAACGGCGCCGTCTTTAAAGACGGGAAGAGGCATCCTTCCTGATTGCGACGGCACAGAGGAACTCTCAATGAAAGCACCAATGTCGGTGTCAAAACCGACGGATCTCGGGTAGGGGGTCCCGAATTGTGCGTCTAGGCGGATGGTAACAGGAGACTAGGGAACACAATGTTTTACCCAGGTTCGGGCCCTCTTGATGGAGGTAAAACCCTACGTCCTGCTTGATTAATATTGATGATATGGGTAGTACAAGAGTAGATCTACCACGAGATCAAGGAGGCTAAACCCTAGAAGCTAGCCTATGGTATGATTGTTGTATGTTGGAGTTGTTCTACGGACTAAAACCCTCCGGTTTATATAGACACCGGAGAGGGTTAGGGTTATACAAAGTCGGTTACAATGGTAGGAGATCTGAATATCCGCATCGCCTAGCTTGCCTTCCACGCCAAGGAAAGTCCCATCCGGACATGGGACGAAGTCTTCAATGTTGTATCTCATAGTCCAGGAGTCCGGCCAAAGGTCATAGTCCGGCTACCCGGACACCCCCTAATCCAGGACTCCCTCACCTCCCCTTACCGAGGATCGCGGATTTAGCGCGAAGCATCAAGCCAACGCGGTAAGCGGTTTTACCTCTTACAGGATACTCATTTTTCATAGTTCGACTCCATGCGGGATCTAAGCTCCCATACCTTTGACAGGATTGGCAGGAGATGTCCGGACAGATCGACTGTCCGGCTCCTTTGCCCGGAGGCCCAGCAGACGCCCGCTTGGTGGAGCTGCTGGTTCCGGCACCTTACATGGTGCCGGAGAAGAAGGCCAAGAAGAAGGCCACGGGAACCCGAAAGAGGTCCCGGTGCCCGGTGGTGTCGGACTCATCGTCCGATGACTCCGAGGCGCACTCCTCCCACGAAGACGAGGAGGAGGAAAAAGAGACTTCTTCCCCTCCAGCAGGGGAGAAAAGAAAAGGAAGGCCGCCCCAACCGGGGAGGCCGGAGGGTCCAAGAAGGGAAGGACCCTTCCTCCGGACTACTCCACCAACGCCGCCGACAGCGAGGAGGAGTGGCCGCCCAAGGGCCAAGCCCCTGGCGAAGTCGTAAGTGTTCGGACACCAGAGTGACTCATAGTGTTCCTTTATTGCACAGGTTCTATTGACGCCAAATACAATAATGCAGCCCGGCGTGCGCGTGTCTCGACGTGTCGTTGAGCGGTTCCTTAGGCTCGTCGGACGTGAATAGCCTTTCACTTCCGGCCGCCTCCTCCCCTCGCCCCACGGACAATGCCGAGGTATTGTCCCAAGGGGTTCCAAACCGAGGGGAGGTAGTCCTGGGGGCGCCTCAAGGCGATGCCCCAGACTCCAGGCGCAAAGGGGGCAAGACTCCCCGGGGCTCCAAGTTCGGCCCTGGGCCGAACACCGCACCGGAACCTTCAGTGGTTCCGGAGTCCAGCAAGCGGTCCCCCACCAAGAAGTGCAAGCCTACAGCGCCGGTGACCTTCGTCCAACCGGAGGCACCGGATAACTTGCTGGAGGTGCTTAACGGTGCCTCCATCGACGAGGAGCACCGTACTATTATGAGTGCGGTGATCCAGAAAGTTCAGTCCGCCAAAAGCAGGCTGACTGAAGCTTGTGCTAGCCTTCTGGCAGGCTTTGAGGTAAGTAAAAAATATATGAAAATATTACCGCATAGACAGTAGCCCCTGATGCTTTGTTCGGTGTTCACAAAGAAAAGCCGGATAGAGGATCTAGTAATATTCGTTGGAGTCTAACATAACCATGTCGATATGCATATGCAGGCTTCGCTGCTGACCTCTGCCGCACTGACTGCGGAGGTTGATGTGCTGAAGCAGAACCTCGAGCGGACCGAGAAAGAGCTCGGCCTTGCCAAGAAGCAGCTCGAGGAGAACCAAGGTAAGTAATGCCTTGTCTATGTGTTTATATAAAGAAGATGCAGTTGCAAGAAATTACAGGATCGTTATTGGTGTGCTAGGGGCCACGACCGAGGTGGCGACCCTGAAGCAAGCGCTTTACGAGGCCGAAAAGAAGGCGGCCACGGAGAGCACCGAGCGGGAGAAACATGAGGCACGGGTTGGCGAGGTGCAGAAAGAGCTCCATGCTCTCGTGAAGAAGCACGAGACTTTGGAGCTGGATTCGAAGACTCGAGAGTCCGAGCTCGTCGCGGCCCTCGAAAGTGCCAAGTCTGCCAAGGCCGAATCCCAAAAAGCCCTCCAGGAAATTGAGGCGATGAAGAAGATAGCGGCGGGTAAGGCATTCTTTATGCGAAGCAAGCATGTGAAAGTGAATTACTTGTTACTTAACCGAGTCCGGAGCTCTCCAGGAGCATTCATAGATTTTCCCCGTAGCGTGTCAGATGCGACCGCCTACTACAGGGCCGAGGAAGGGAGCTCGACAGAGAAGGTGTTCTGGTCTCAGTATGCTGAGACCGGACACCCGGTGCCTTTGAGCGACTAGCTGATGCAACTGGTCGAGCTCCATAAGGTGGCCGAACAGGCCATGAAGGTTCTCATAGTCCGGCTGTGACCTGGAGAGGCCCTGCCTTGGAGCTATTTCGGGCTGGTGAGGCGGCTGGCGGATGCCTGTCCGTGGCTTGAAGTCATCAAGCGCTCCGTCTGCATCGAGGGCTCCCGTAGGGCGCTTGCCCGTGCTAAAGTACACTGGGGCAAGATGGATGCTGAGAAGCTGGTGAAGGATGACCCCGAGATGTATTATGAGGGCATCCTTAAGGGTGCCCGCCTTGTGGCGGATGAATGTTCCAAGGATGTAATATTTGAGTAAACTCGCTCGTGTTATCCTGTATGCTGAAAACTTGTTCATATGCACTTATGCAACGCTGGTTTGAATTTAAAATATTACATTCTAGGCGGCCGTTTATGAAATCTGAGAGATGGCGAGTCGTCCGCTTCTGCCCCCGTGCCACAAGTGGTGGGGTGTTCGGGATAAACCTGAGCACTCTTTTTCCCATTCTTGGGTCCTTCGAGGGAGGTGCTCAGCACAACGAACAAGGCAATCGGACTATAATGCGTTATCACTCTCACTTAGCCAGAGAATTCTATAATTTTAAATTTCGGTGAAGCCCCTAGTGTTCGGAAGACCGGGTTTGGGGCGCTATACACGCCTAGGCCGGACAAAGCCGACTCGTCGCTCTAAGCGGCATAAGTCTTTAGGGACTCAAAACCTCTCGAATAGCGACCAGCTCTCGCCCTATCATGACAGTCAGTTTTAGCTTTCTCTACTGAGGTGCTTAGCCCAGCTGAACAGGGGCACAATCGCAGTAGTTCTCCCAGTGCTACCTTAGCCGATATAGCGGAACGTAAGGTACCAAAACATGGGAGCCGGGCAAACCCAACTATTGACCAAAGACATGATTCGGAGCTGATGCATATAATGCTATAAGTTCGGAGGGCCGCACTTGTGGAAGTGTTCGGACTTCTCACGCCGTATTATGGGGGTGCTTGAGCCCCTGGCGTATTGGCCGTACCAAAGCGTACGGGTGGTAAATGTCATGACTGAACATATACATATAAAGGATTGAATAGGGAATGCAATAATAAGCTGAAGCTAAGCATTGTTTATTCGAAAAGGGTGCATTAAAAGTAGAACGATACAAATAGTGCGATAAGCAGGAGATGGGACTATTTGACACGTCCCCTCCAGGGGCGAGCTGCGGGATAGTATTTAAGACAGGTGTTTTGCTCGTTATAGAGACCACCTGGGAGTTCCACAGTGTGACGTAGCTTTCTGCCTCCATGGTCGTTGTATCGTATGTTCGGCAATTGTACTACCGAGCAGGTCTTCCGAAGATCGAAGTCCTGAAAGGAGAAAAAAATGACAAAATCGGCAGCCCCTAGTGCGGTTGAGCCGCGTTTTGGGCGTGCCGTGGTCGTGCCCCTCCCCCTGTGCCCATGGTATTTTCAGAGCGTAATTATGTACGCGTAGCACTGGTTTCGCCATTTCGCGAGGGCTGGGGTTGGGGCCGCATTGCTAAGCTTGCTCAGAACGTGCTAGGAGGTCTTGTTGTAGGTTACTCCGGGCGCGCTTGATGGTGTCCGGATGTTTTATCGCCGGACTGGAGAATTGCCTTGAAAGGCTGCCTTGTACTTCCGCAGCGAGGGCCGCCGTGTGCTCCTCTGTATGGAGAGAGCGTTCGGTGTTTCCATTGACTGTGATGGCTCCCCGAGGTCCTGGCATCTTGAGCTTGAGGTATGCGTAGTGCAGCACCGCATTAAACTTTGCAAATGCGGTTCGCTCGAGCAGTTCATGATAGCCACTGCGGAACGGGACTATGTCGAAGATTAACTCCTCGCTTCAGAAATTATCCGGGGATTCGAAGACCACTTCAAGTGTAACTGAGCCTATGCAGCTGGCCTCTACACCTGGTATGACGCCCTTAAAGGTCGTTTTTGTGGGTTTAATCCTTGAGGGATCTATGCCCATTTTCCGCACTGTGTCCTAATAAAGCAGGTTTAGGCTGCTACCACCATCCATAAGGACTCGAGTGAGGTGAAATCCGTCAATGATTGGGTCTAGAACCAATGCGGCAAATCTGCCATGGCGGATACTAGTGGGGTGGTCCCTTCGACCGAAAGTGATCGGGTAGGAGGACCATGGGTTGAACTTTGGGGTGAATGGCTCCAACGCGTATACGTCCGTTAATGCACGCTTCTGCTCCCTCTTGGGAATGTGGGTTACGTATATCATGTTCACCGTCTGCACTTGTGGGGGGAAACCCTTCTGTCCTCTATTGTTCGGCGGCCGGGGCTCCTCCTCGTTGTCGCTATGTAGCCCCTTGTCTCTGTTTTCGGCATTTAACTTGCTGGCCTGCTTGAACACCCAACAATCCCTGTTGGTGTGATTAGCTGGCTATTCGGGGGTGCCATGTATTTGACACGAGCGATCGAGTATACGGTCCAAACTGGACGGGCCCGGAGTGCTTCTCTTGAATGCCTTTTTACGCTGGCCGGGCTTGGAGCCTCTGAATCCGGCATTAACTGTCGTATCCTCAGCATTGTCGCTGCTAATGCGGCACTTGTGCTTGTTGCGACGTGACCTGCCATTGCTATCCTTGGTATCCGAATTACCGGGGTTCTTTGACATGTTATTGCTGCGAGCCAGCCAACTGTCTTCTCCCGTGCAAAAGTGGGTCATGAGTGTCGTGAGGGCTGCCATAGATTTTGGCTGTTCCTGTCCAAGGTGCCGGGCAAGCCACTCGTCGCGGATGTTATGCTTGAAAGCCGCTTGGGCCTCTGCGTCCAGACAGTCGACGGTTTGATTTTTCTTGGTTAGGAACCGTGTCCAGAATTGTCTGGCCGATTCCTACGGCTGCTGAATTATGTGGCTCAGGTCATTGGCGTATGGCGGTCGCACATAGGTGCTCTGGAAATTGTTGAGGAATGCGGTTTCCAGGTCTTCCCAACAACCAATGGATTCTGCTGGCAAGCTGTTAAGCCAATGTCGAGCTGGTCCTTTAAGCTTGAGTGTGAGGTATTTGATGGCGTGTGGATCATCGCCGCGGGCCATGTGGATATGAAGGAGATAGTCCTCAATCCATACCGCAGGATCTGTCGTGCCATCATATGATTCGATATTTACGGGTTTGAAACCCTCTGGGATCTGATGATCCATTACTTCATCTGTGAAGCATAGCGGGTGTGCGGCACCTCTGTATTGGGCTATATCATGATGTAGCTCAAATGAGCTTTGTCTGCTGTGTTCGGCCCGGTCGGATTTACTTTTGCTGTATGCGGTGTGACGGTTATCGTCTCGTGTCGTGGGGCGCCCACGCGATCCGTAGATCGATCTTGTTTGCCTTGCTGTGTCCTCCAACATATCTCACAGGTCTAACGCATTTCCCTGTGCCTTGGTATTTTTTGAGTGATGCCGGGGTGCGGCTTGAGTTATGGGTGGTGAGGCCTCTTTGTCGCGGCCACGAGGTGGCCGGTCAGCCACGTCATGCGCTGGAGATGTAGGTTTAAATCCTTCCTCCTCTAATCGGGGTAGCAACCTGCGCTTTGGGTAGCTCTTGGAGGGGCGTTCGAGATCGTATTCCTCAGCCGCGAGGACTTCAGTCCATCTGTCGGCTAGCAAGTCTTGATCAGCTCTAAGCTGCTGCTGTTTTTTCTTAAGGCTACTCGCCGTGGCCATAAGCCTGCGCTTGAAGCGCTCTTGCTCGACGGGATCCTCAGGCACGACAAATTCGTCGTCGTCGAGGCTTGCCTCGTCTTCGGAGGGAGGCATGTAATTATCATCCTCTTCCTCTTTATCTGCCGCTCTCTTAGGGGGGCTGGCTTCTCCATCCTCCTGCGCCGAATCTTGCTGGAGGGAGTTGTCTTCGGCACTATCCGGGGTGTTATTATCTCCTGTGCCGGTATCACAGTTTTTGCTTTGGCGGGACTTGGAGGGGCGCCGCTGACGCCGACGCTTAGGTTGTTTCTTGGAGGGGTCATCCCCCGTTGTTCTGTCGCCATTGCCTTCTTTGGGTGTGTCCACCATATATATGTCATACGACGAGGTGGCTTTCCAGTGCCCTATAGGCGCTGGTTCATGTTCATCTCCTGCATCGTTGTCCATACCGTCGATGTCTTCGGAGTCGAAGTCGAGCATGTCGGTTAAATCATCGACAGTGGCTATGAAGTGGGTGGTGGCTGGGCGTCAAATTTCTTCGTCGTCCGCATCCCAATCCTGCCGGTCATAATCCGACCAGGACTCTCCTGACAAGGAGAGAGACCTTAGTGAATTCAGTATGTCGCCAAAAGGTGAGTGCTGAAAGATATCCGCGGCGGTGAACTCCATGATTGGCGCCCAATCAGATTCAATTGGCAAGGGTGCGGAGGGTTCAGAGTCTGGAGAAGAGTCCGGCAATGTGGAGTGACGGGCCTCGCGAAGGGTAAGGTTGGTGTTCGGCTCGATCGCCATTGAGGCTGCAGCCTCCACGGCGGGGTCTAGCCACCCGCCCTCGGTCGCTGCAGTTGGCTCCGAATTAAAGGTCGGAGCGGATGCGGGTGCGGCCTCTAGGACACTGTTCGACGGCAAAGCTAAATCATGCCCGTGGTGACAGTGCGGCGCACTCGGCAGGGGCTCGAATCCGTCGAAGATCAAGTCTCCGCGGATATCGGCCATGTAGTTTAAGCTTCCAAACCTGACTGATGGCCAGGGGCGTAGCTCTCAATCTGCTCCAGATGGCCAAGCGAATTGGCCCGCAGTGCAAAGCCGCCGAATACAAAAATCTGTCCGGGGAGAAAAGTCTCACCCTGGACCGCATCGCCAATGATGATCGAAGGAGCCATCAAGCCTGATGGTGACGACACAGAGGAACTCTCAATGAAAGCACCAATGTCGGTGTCAAAACCGGCGGATCTCGGGTAGGGGGTCCCGAACTGTGCGTCTAGGCAGATGGTAACAGGAGACGAGGGACACAATATTTTTACCCAGGTTCGGGCCTTCTCGATGGAGGTAAAACCCTACTCCTGCTTGATTAATATTGATGATATGGGTAGTACAAGAGTAGATCTACCACGAGATCAGAGAGACTAAACCCTAGAAGCTAGCCTATGGTATGATTGTTGTTTTCCTACAGACTAAAACCCTCCGGTTTATATAGACACCGGAGGGGGCTAGGGTTACACAGAGTCGGTTACAATGGGAGGAGATCTACATATCCGTATTTCCAAGCTTGCCTTCCACGCCAAGGAAAGTCCCATCCGAACACGGGATAAAGTCTTCAATCTTGTATCTTCATAGTTCGACAGTCTGGCCAAAGGTTAGAGTCCGGCTATCCGGACGCCCCCTAATCCAGGACTCCCTCAAGAGTCGTGAAAACTACACTTCAAACCGAAATACAATTTGCAATGAACTGGCGTTCCACCTCCATGGATCCGGACGACATGACACAGAGGGAGGAGGTGGGTTCGTCACGAAGAACCATCAAAACTACAACGGAAATACGATTTGCATGGAACCGACTTCCTACCCGCGGAACCGGATGATGTGGCATGGAGGGAGGAGGTGGGTTGATCAGGAAGAACCTTCAAAACTACATTTCGAACCGAAATACGATTTGCAAGGAACCAATGTTCCATCTCCACGGAACCGGGCGATGTGACACCGAGGAGGAGGTGGGCACGTCATGAAGAACCATCAAAATTACGGATCCGGTCATCAGCACCTGCGGGTGTCATCTGCCAAAAGGTGCCGCCTCCACCACCACCTGTTGACACCTCGCCGCTCCCCGCGACTAATGGATCCGGCCACCAACACTTGCAAGCGTCATCTACCAAAAGATGCCACCGCCTCCACCACCACCCGCTGACACCTTGCCCCGCCCCGTGACGTGTGGAACCGACCATCAACACCTGCGAGCGTCGTCTGCCGAAAGATGCCGCTGCCTCGACCACCATCCTTTGACACATCGTCGTGCCCCTGCGACCGATGGATCTGTCCATCAGCACCTTCTAGCATCATCTGCTCGAAAGAGGCCGCCGCCTGGACCACCATCCGCTGATACCTCACCAAGCACCAACACTTGTGAGCGTCGTATGTCGAAAGATGTCGCCGCATGGACCACCACTCACTAACACCTCATCGCGCGGCCGCGACCGATGGATCCGGCCATCAGCACTCGCGACCGTCATCTATCGAAAGATGTCGCCGCCTTGACCACCACCCGCTGACACCTCACCGTGCGCCCGCAACCGACGGAACCGTCCATCAACACCTGCGAGCATCATCTACAGAAAGAGGCCGCCGCCTTGACCACCACCCACTGAAACCTCACCACGCCCACGTGATCGATGGAACCGGCCATCGGCACCTGCGAGCATCGTCTGCCGAAAGATGACGCCGCCTCGACCACCACCCACCGACACCTCGTCGCGCCCCCGCGGCCGACGGTTCTAGCCATCGGCACCTGCGAGCGTGGTCTGCCAAAAGATGTCGTCGCCTTGACCACCACCCGCTGACGCCTTGTCACGCCCACACGATGGGCGATCCAACCATCAACACCTGCGAGCGTCGCCTGCCGAAACATGCCGCCGCCTCAAACACCACCCGCTGACACCTCCCTCCGACCCTAGAACTGGCATCAACTGAATAATTGTGTACATTCATCAACTCTCTTCCCTCCGACCCTACTTCTCATTTTCCACGCTTCAGATCTGTATTCCGGAAGAACTGTTAGAAACTAAAGTGATGCCAAATTGTATCGTATTTAATTAGACAAGAAAGACCCGTTAGCAGGGACTGAGACAAGATTTAAACAAACGCGGGGTGAAGACGTCAGTAATAAAAGTCTAATAAAAGAATGTGTATATACATTGCATTCTTATGGTATATAAAAAACTGTATTGTGATATAATAGAAGAATTGCAATTTATAATATAAAATTGATAAAATTAAAGTATGAACTATGACTCTAAAAACATGAAAGGTCGCAAAAATTTGTTCAAAACAAAAGTAGGCGATTCTATCATATCTTATTAATGTTTAATTTTCTGTAGTTTAGACTTTTATACATACCCTTCTCATTGCCTTGATGCCAGTGCCGCTCATGCCGCTCATGTGGGCCGTGCGGCCTTGGAGTTGGAGCCTTCCATCGATGCTTCTATTCAAATTACACCCTTATTTGATTGTATAAATATTTATATCTGGATTTCTTCATTGTTTTCTACGTACAATACAGGCTGATTTTTGCTAAACCTCGTCACCTGTTGCTTCGAGACTTGGTGAGAAGCACATGGGTTGGCTCGTGGGTGAAGCACGAGTCACAGAGATTTCACCTTCATAGGAGGATCTTCCACGAGCAGCAGGATGCCAAAATGATGTTTGGCAAAGGGCCATATAAGAGACCACATAACTTCTTGGTATAGAAATAATTGTAGATCACATAGAGATGCATGGCCGGTCATGGGCTCGTGGCACCCTCATCCTTGCCACAAGTGAGCCTCCACAGACGAAAATTCACTTCCCCATGCATAGAACGAGATGGGCATCCAGCCTTGTGCAGTACTACTGGCTCAACTCTCCCCAAATTCTTCCATATGAGGTCAAGAAGCTCCATGTCAACTCTCCTGCTACATGCAGCCAGGCCAGACTCTGTTCACAGATGGATTTTAGCACTACCACCAGCACTGCATCAATCTCTCTCTCTCTCTCTCTCTCTCTCCAGTCCACCACCGTCCCTCACCAAATCATGAGCCTAGCCGGCGAGCGCACTCCCGTGTCAAGATCCATGGTGGATCCACAGCACGCGGAGCAGAGGCACAACGGCGCGAGCAGGTGGGTGGCCAGTACGTCGAGCGATGGCGACCACCACCGCCACGGTGAATGGCTTCTGCTGGATTTGGCCACCATGGCAACACTATCCTCTTCTGCGAGTGCCTCGTGGGCATGTTTGTCTCCAATGAGCAGAGGACGACCATGAGATGAGGGCTGCAGGCGCCCCTCTCCCAGTGGGCTAATGCTCTGGAATTTTTGTTGCATGTTGAGGATGTGAGAGGCTGGTTTGGTGCTTTGATTCGGTGGTCGGTAATCTTTTTTGTGCTAATTAGTGGTTTTTCGGTGCAAGTTTGTGCATGGGTTAGCGCTAAGTTTTGTTTCGTAGTTTTGTATGAATTTACAGTTAGAGCTTGTGTTTACTTGTCTCGAACTTCCTATCATGGATCAATGAACATATTTTGAAGAACTTTGATGGGATGGAAATCTGTATGTAATTTAGATTTATTCTGAAGAAGTTGTTGTATATCAGTAAGAACCGTCGGTGAAAATATGAAGAAGTTTCTTGGGCTGTATATTGAATAGACTTTCTACAAATGTAAATTTTTTCTGGACCGTAGTGTTGGCTATGGTGGGCTATGGAGCAGACACGGGAATAGCATTGCTTGGTGTACATACCACGCTTTCAAAACGGTAAAACGGAAACAGCGAAACATGAAACGGGATCTAGCCAGAGAGAAAAACAATCTGGAACTTTTTGATGAGCTCGCATGTGACAACCGCATGAGGACATGCATCGGGCCTAGTAATTGGCAGGTTTGGTTCAGAACTTTACCTGAGTGTGGCAGACAATGGTCAGTCAGAATAAGGGAGGAAAATGAAGTGCTGGGAAGGAAAGGTTCGAATCTTGATGTACCTACCTACGGTTCTGATAGTTGTGTTCTGGGTACGTTTGTGAATGAGAAAGCTCAGGGACACGTTAGTCCAATTTCCTCGGCCGAACAGTTTTTCACTGTGGCTATAAATACCCCTTCCCTTCCTCACTTTTCTTTTACTCCGCTCGACCTCACTCCAGCTCGAGCTTCTCAAACCCTAGCGCCACCGCTACTTCATCGTTGCCGGTGAGGAAGAGCTTCACTGCCTTGACCTCGTCGCCGTCGTACTCGTGACGGCTGCGGATTTCTTCACTCCGCCGGCGCCGTAGCTGTCTTCCTCTACCGAGTTAGGGCATGGAAGATCTGAACTGACGAACTTCATATCTACACTTCCCAGTTCGTCGTGTTCTTCGTCCAAGGTAATTAAAAGTTAATTTTACTGCCCTCTTTGATTCGAATGATTTCTACAAAATCTTCAAAAGTATTTTTTCTTCAAATCCTCACACACTAAAGCACCTCACATGTCATCTAATCTTGATTCATTTCTCTAAGCATTTTTTTTCTTCATGATTCCTCAATTGTATGGATTTTTGATCTATACAACTCTGAAATCTAAGACATTCTTCAAGACTCATCTGGTCAAATTCCTCAAACTTGTTCTTTTTGAAAAACCTTCTGAGAACGCATATGACCTCTCCAAATTCCTCGCAACTATACTCTGTTCACAGGTACACATGTCCCCCGCTGAATCACTAGGTTCTCATCAATTTAACTCATTTGTAGTGTTCTGCAAAGAAAAATTGCACACCTCTTCAGAAATTCAGTTGTTCATATTCCTCAGCTGAAGAAAATGGCTGATGGAAAGAAGCCACAGAAAGGAGGAAAGAGGCCTGAGGTCAATACTGCCTTTGACATCCCTGATGACATATACAAGGATTATTGCACTCCTGATGAGGCCAAGTTTGGCAAAGAGGACAAAAATCAGCGCAACGTGTAACATCCCAAATTTTCAATTTGGAATGTTATACATTAGATCATCATGCATATCATATTTTATTTGCTTTTGGTTTTGATCCTAGAAAATCCTAAGCAACTCAAGGACCCACGGAGAGAGTTTGGGATTTCGTTATTTTCATATTTGTGTTTTCTCAAATTTTGAGAATAGGATCATTTGATTTTATTTATTTATCATCAAATATTTCTATTACAGAAGTATGAGAGAGGGAATAAAATGACTTTCCCAAAACATAAAAATATTGAGGATTTAATAATAAAATCAAATAAGATTTATTTCGGAGTTTTTCGATATTTTTATTTATATTTAGGAAAAATATGTGTTTTTCAAAATTGCATTTAGGGCCCAAATAAATGTTCACTTTGTCGGGCTTGATTTTACAAGCCCGGGAAAAATTTATTTTGGGATTTTTGGAGTCTGTTTAGTATTTCTTTTTATTTTTCTTCCGAGCGTAATTTAAAAAAAAACAAAACCGACTCCGGGCCGTACCCGAGCGGGACACCGCCCGGGGCAGCCTTTATATACCCGCGCCCCGAGCCCCCCAGCACATAAGCCGTCGCCACCACAGCCCACCCGCGCCTAAACCCTAACACTAACCCTTGCCGCCGCCGCCGCCGCGGCCCGCCGGAGCCGCCGGAGCCGCCGCCCGCACGCACGTCGCCCGAGGTCCGCCGCCGCCTCGAAATCCATGCTCGGTTTTATTTAAAAAAACCGATTGGTTTTTGTCGGTTTTATTTTCGGTTTTATTATTATTATTTATTTTATTATTTCCGGTTTAGGTTAATTAACGAACGTTCGTTCATTAATCCGTTCGTCGTTTTTCTTTTTCTCAGATTTTCCGAGGTTATTTTCTGATCGCGATTTCTGATCCGATTTTCGTTTTAGTATAACTTTTCACTTGTTTATCGGAATCAGGCGATTCAAGCGCCTGGAGTTTCGTCTCGAAACCCTCTATCCGATTAATCAACTTAAACAAGTTTTTGCTACTGTAAAATTTGACTTAGGTCCAGATTAGTAGAACGAAGTTGTTTTCTTTCGCCGTTTGACTTTCGTTGCTTCGTTAGATTTGATTCTTTTTGCAAACCGGAGTTCTTAAGTTGAACTTTCTGGTTAGATCTCTTATTTGAGTTTTACCTGTGCATTAGATGAGTACTTATTGTATGCTTGTTTGTTTGTCTGCGATAGAATACCCAGATTGCGCTGCCTGTTACTTCGAATCTCTAGGTTCCGCGGATCATCAGCAAGGCAAGTAACACTTTGATCATACCTGTTTTACTACCCAGTTTTATTGCATTAGATCAATCCTCAAACATTGCATGATTAGGATCTAATTTCAATTGTGGGATGTGAAGTAGTTGAGGTAGTACCTATTACCTGTTTATTTATGAAACCTTTGGGGGTTACTTCTACGTTTGCTTATTATGCCATGCTATGCTAGTAGACGTGGATTGGGTGAGTGATATCCATGACATATGTGAGTTTGTTAATAATGGTTTATCTAAGGTGGCAACTTAAACACACATCTGGGTGGATTGAGGTACCTGGGTATTCCAGGATTGCCTGTTTCTTTTTGAACCGCCACCCAGGCTCAAAGGGATCATGAGATTATTCAAACTAGAAACTTTCGTGTGCAGCCACAAGCTATTACGGGCTCTGGCATAGTTGATTAAGTCATGCGAACTCTTACAGGGTAGACTAGCAGATGTAGGGGAAAGTAGATGTACCGGTCTATCCATCGTAAGGTGCTAGCGCTTCTGAAAGACTGTGTCTCGGTCATCCGTTTCTCAAACACCATGTAGTGCGAGAAATCTAACAGAGGCGATCGAGTCTTGTGGGGAAAAGTGCGCAAACCTCTGCAGAGTGTACAAACTAATCATGGTTAGCCGTGTCCCCAGTTATGGACGTTTTGAGTATCTAGTATTTGGATATCATGTGAATCTCATCATGTTACTTCTAAATTAATATTGTTGGGTTTTAATGATGATTATTTTTAATTGGGATTGAGGATGCTGTCAACCATTCTCAATGTTTCACAACCACCATGATAGTTTAATAAATTTATCCATTTGAAGTAGGGAAAAACTGGCTTTACGCAAAACTGTAACCATAGAGCTTTCCACCGGCCATATATGCATGTAGTATAGGCTTAATCATTCATTGCTCTCTATGTGTTACATTGCCAGCATATTCCATGTGCTGACCCGTTTCGGGTTGCAACGTCTCATGTTGCAGAGTTTTCAGACGACGAGTAAGGTGCCTTTTAGGTCGTGGTTCTATACTCAGTGATGCCGTTGGAGTTGATGGACTCGCTTATCTTCCAAGCCTTCCACTGTTATCATTATTAGATGGCCTTAAGCCATATTTATTGTAATAAGTTCTCTTTGAGACATCGATGTAATAAGTGTGTGTTTGCTACTTTGTTATAAATCCTTCGAAGTACTGTGTGGTGTCAGCATTACTGATCCAGGGATGACACCTGAGCAGAGAGGTCAGACTGTTTGAGGTCTGGTCGCTACAAAGATGGTATCATCAAATATTTCTATTACAGAAGTATGAGAGAGGGAATAAAATGACTTTCCAAAAACATAGAAATATTGAGGATTTAATAATAAAATCAAATAAGATATATTTCGGAGTTTTTCGATTTTTTTTTTTTGAATTTAGGAAAAATATGCGTTTTTCAAAATTGCATTTAGGGCCCAAATAAATGTTCACTTTGTCGGGCTTGATTTTAGAAGCCCGGGAAAATTTATTTCGGGATTTTTAGAGTCCGTTTAGTATTTCATTTTGTTTTTCCTCCGAGCGTAATTTTTTTGAAAAAAAAAGAAAAAACGAAACCGACTCCGGGCCGTACCCTAGCGGGACACCGCCCGGGGCAGCCTTTATATACCCGCACCCCGAGCCCCCCAGCCCATAAGCCGCCGCCGCCGCAGCCCACCCGCGCCTAAACCCTAACCCTAACCCTAGCCGCCGCCACCGCCGCGCCGCCGCCCGTCGGAGCCGCCGCCCGCCCGCACATCGCCCGAGGTCCGCCGCCGCCTCGAAATCCGTGCCCGGTTTTATTTAAAAAAACCGATTGGTTTTCGTCGGTTTTATTTTCGGTTTTTTATTATTATTTATTTTATTATTTTCTGTTTAGGTTAATTAACGAACGTTCGTTCGTTAATCCGTTCGTCGTTTTTTTCTCGGATTTTCCGCGGTTTTTTTCTGATCGCGATTTCTGATTCGATTTTCGCTTTAGTATAACTTTTCGCTCGTTTATCGGAATCAGGCGATTCAGGCGCCTGGAGTTTCATCTCAAAACCCTCTATCCGATTAATCAACTTAAACAAGGTTTTGCTACTGTAAAATTTGACTTAGGTCCAAATTAGTAGAACGAAGTTGTTTTCTTTCGCCGTTTGACTTCCGTTGCTTCGTTCGATTTGATTCTTTTTGCAAACCGAAGTTCTTAAGTTGAACTTTCTGGTTAGATCTATTATTTTAGTTTTACATGTGCATTAGATGAGTACTTATTTTATGCTTGTTTGTTTGTCTGCGATAGAATACCCGGAGTGCGTCGCCTGTTACTTCGAATCTCTAGGTTTCGCGGATCATCAGCAAGGCAAGTAACACTTTGATCATACCTCTTTTACTACCCAGTTTTATTGCATTAGATCAATCCTCAAACACTGCATGATTAGGATCTAATTTAAATTGTGGGATGGGAAGTAGTTGAGGTAGTACCTATTACCTGTTTATTTATGAAACCTTTGGGGGTTACTTCTACGTTTGCTTATTATGCCATGCTATGCTAGTAGACGTGGATTGGGTGAGTGATATCCATGACATATGTGAGTTTGTTAATAATGGTTTATCTAAGGTGGCAACTTAAACACACATCTGGGTGGATTGAGGTACCTGGGTATTCCAGGATTGCCTGTTTCTTTTTGAACCGCCACCCAGGCTCAAAGGGATCATGAGATTATTCAAACTAGAAACTTTCGTGTGCAGCCACAAGCTATTACGGGCTCTGGCATAGTTGATTAAGTCATGCGAACTCTTACAGGGTAGACTAGCAGATGTAGGGGAAAGTAGATGTACCGGTCTATCCATCATAAGGTGCTAGCGCTTCTGAAAGACTGTGTCTCGGTCATCCGTTTCTCAAACACCATGTAGTGCGAGAAATCTAACAGAGGCGATCGAGTCTTGTGGGGAAAAGTGCGCAAACCTCTGCAGAGTGTACAAACTAATCATGGTTAGTCGTGTCCCCAGTTATGGACGTTTTGAGTATCTAGTATTTGGATATCATGTGAATCTCATCATGTTACTTCTAAATTAATATTGTTGGGTTTTAATGATGATTATTTTTAATTGGGATTGAGGATGCTGTCAACCATTCTCAATGTTTCACAACCACCATGATAGTTTAATAAATTTATCCATTTGAAGTAGGGAAAAACTGGCTTTACGCAAAACTGTAACCATAGAGCTTTCCACCGGCCATATATGCATGTAGTATAGGCTTAATCATTCATTGCTCTCTATGTGTTACATTGCCAGCATATTCCATGTGCTGACCCGTTTCGGGTTGCAACGTCTCATGTTGCAGAGTTTTCAGACGACGAGTAAGGTGCCTTTTAGGTCGTGGTTCTATACTCAGTGATGCCGTTGGAGTTGATGGACTCGCTTATCTTCCAAGCCTTCCACTGTTATCATTATTAGATGGCCTTAAGCCATATTTATTGTAATAAGTTCTCTTTGAGACATCGATGTAATAAGTGTGTGTTTGCTACTTTGTTATAAATCCTTCGAAGTACTGTGTGGTGTCAGCATTACTGATCCAGGGATGACACCTGAGCAGAGAGGTCAGACTGTTTGAGGTCTGGTCGCTACAAAGATGGTATCATCAAATATTTCTATTACAGAAGTATGAGAGAGGGAATAAAATGACTTTCCAAAAACATAGAAATATTGAGGATTTAATAATAAAATCAAATAAGATTTATTTCGGAGTTTTTCGATTTTTTTTTTTTGAATTTAGGAAAAATATGCGTTTTTCAAAATTGCATTTAGGTCCCAAATAAATGTTCACTTTGTCGGGCTTGATTTTAGAAGCCCGGGAAAATTTATTTCGGGATTTTTAGAGTCCGTTTAGTATTTCATTTTGTTTTTCCTCCGAGCGTAATTTTTTTGAAAAAAAAAAGAAAAAACGAAACCGACTCCGGGCCGTACCCTAGCGGGACACCGCCCGGGGCAGCCTTTATATACCCGCACCCCGAGCCCCCCAGCCCATAAGCCGCCGCCGCCGCAGCCCACCCGCGCCTAAACCCTAACCCTAACCCTAGCCGCCGCCACCGCCGCGCCGCCGCCCGTCGGAGCCGCCGCCCGCCCGCACATCGCCCGAGGTCCGCCGCCGCCTCGAAATCCGTGCCCGGTTTTATTTAAAAAAACCGATTGGTTTTCGTCGGTTTTATTTTCGGTTTTTTATTATTATTTATTTTATTATTTTCTGTTTAGGTTAATTAACGAACGTTCGTTCGTTAATCCGTTCGTCGTTTTTTTCTCGGATTTTCCGCGGTTTTTTTCTGATCGCGATTTCTGATTCGATTTTCGCTTTAGTATAACTTTTCGCTCGTTTATCGGAATCTGGCGATTCAAGCGCCTGGAGTTTCATCTCAAAACCCTCTATCCGATTAATCAACTTAAACAAGGTTTTGCTACTGTAAAATTTGACTTAGGTCCAAATTAGTAGAACGAAGTTGTTTTCTTTCGCCGTTTGACTTCCGTTGCTTCGTTCGATTTGATTCTTTTTGCAAACCGAAGTTCTTAAGTTGAACTTTCTGGTTAGATCTCTTATTTTAGTTTTACATGTGCATTAGATGAGTACTTATTTTATGCTTGTTTGTTTGTTTGCGATAGAATACCCGGAGTGCGTCGCCTGTTACTTCGAATCTCTAGGTTTCGCGGATCATCAGCAAGGCAAGTAACACTTTGATCATACCTCTTTTACTACCCAGTTTTATTGCATTAGATCAATCCTCAAACACTGCATGATTAGGATCTAATTTAAATTGTGGGATGGGAAGTAGTTGAGGTAGTACCTATTACCTGTTTATTTATGAAACCTTTGGGAGTTACTTCTACGTTTGCTTATTATGCCATGCTATGCTGGTATACGTGGATTGGGTGAGTGATATCCATGAAAGATGTGAGTTTGTTAATTAATGGTTTATCTAAGGTGGCAACTTAAACACACATCTGGGTGGATTGAGGTACCTGGGTATTCCAGGATTGCCTGTTTCTTTTTGGACCGCCATCGAGGCTCAAATGGATCATGAGATTATTCAAACTAGAAACTTCTGTGTGCAGCCACAAGCCATTATGGGCTCTGGCATAGTTGATTAAGTCGTGCGAACTCTTACAGGGTAGACTAGCAGATGTAGGGGAAAGTAGGTGTACCGGTATATCCATCGTAAGGTGCTAGCGCTTCTGAAAGACTGTGTCTCGGTCATCCGTTTCTCAAACACCATGTACTGTGAGAAATCTAACGGAGGTGATCGAGTCTTGTGGGGAAAAGTGCGCAAACCTCTGCAGAGTGTACAAACTAATCATGGTTAGCCGTGTCCCCGGTTATGGACATTTTGAGTATCTAGTATTTGGATATCATGTGAATCTCATCATGTTACTTCTAAATTAATATTGTTGGGTTTTAATGATGATTATTTTTAATTGGGATTGAGGATGCTGTCAACCATTCTCAATGTTTCACAACCACCATGATAATTTAATAAATTTATCCATTTGCAGTAGGGAAAAACTGGCTTTACGCAAAACTGTAACCATAGAGCTTTCCACCGGCCATATATGTAGGTAGTATAGGCTTAATCATTCATTGCTCTCTATGTGTTACATTGCCAACATATTCCATGTGCTGACCCGTTTCGGGCTGCAACATTTCATGTTGCAGACTTTTCAGACGATGAGTAAGGTGCCTTTTAGGTCGTGGTTCTATATTCAGTGATGCCATTGGAGTTGATGGACTCTCTTATCTTCCAAGCCTTCCGCTGTTATCATTATTAGATGGCCTTAAGCCATATTTATTGTAATAAGTTCTCTTTGAGACATCGATGTAATAAGTGTGTGATTGCAACTCTGTTATAAATCCTTTGAAGTACGGTGTGGTGTCAGCATTACTGATCCAGGGATGACACCTGAGCACAGAGGTCAGACTGTTTGAGGTCTGGTCGCTACACAACGTATGCATTCAAAGAATAGAGAGGAGATGGGTAAGGGAATGGAGGGAGTACATATATGTTACTCCCAAATATATGAAGAAATTCGCTCTAAGTCCTCCATGCCCAAGACCTCCGTTGGCACCTGGCCAAGTGGCAGATCCCACCAGCCTCAAGCGTGGTGAGGACTATCCTGACGAATGGCCCAAGCGCCAGGCCAAGTTAGCCAAACAGGCAAGAGAAGCAGTGAGGAAATTTAATGAAGACTCTGCTGCTGCTACTACCACTGCTGAGGCCTCGGCAAGCAAGCCAAATAAGGCCATGGCAAAGAAGCCTGCTCATAAGCCAAGTACTTCATCCCCAGCGCCCTCAAGGCCAAGTTTCTCAGCAATGCCCTCACGGACAGATTCTTCAAAGCCTTCACGGCCAACTCCTCAAGCTGCTCTAGCTCCTACAAAGTCCTCAGCTCCTCTGCCAAAGTCCTTAGCTGCTCCGTCCAAATCCTTAGCACCTGTGCATCTCGCCACGTGCCAAAGGACAACAGGCATCTCTATTGCCTCAGGAGCTTCTACTAGTTCCTCAGTTGCACCAAATTCTTCAACTGGACCCTTTCTGTTGAAGAAAAAGGCCACTGCTGGACGAGGCTCTCGCCTAAGTCCTCACAAGAAGCAGGCCGCCTTCTAAGTGTCGTCTGATGAAGACGAAGCTGATGATGAGGAACTTGCAGAAATCATCAGAGATAGGCAACTCAAGGCCGCTAGAGCCAAAGGCACAAATGTGCCTCTTCTTTTGGATCCCAAGTTGATCCTAGATTACATTGATCTCTGGCACAAGGACCCCAACACTCCTATCCCTGATTTCAAGCTGACTCCTGGCCAAAGTCATATGCTGACTGCCTTCATCCAAAAAGAAAAATGGAAATTTGAAAAGGCTAGGCAGATTAAGAAAGCGCACTACAAGAAGGAGCGTTTCCTGAAGAAAAACGTTGTCTCTATGACAACTGAAGAACTTGTCACTATTTAATCTGAGATCAAGAAATTAGTGATGAATTTGATGTATCCCGTGCTGACTGGTTTGGAGCCAAAGTCAGATTTGTAAAATTGACTTAGAAGTTCACTTCCAATGTTGTAGCTCCAACGCAACAAGAAAATCCTCAGGTTGAAGCATCTGCTCAGCCGACTGAAGAAAATGCTAGCACCGCTGATGACATTCAGGCTGCTGAAGAAACTAAAAGTACCAGGGCTGATGACTGCATTCCAGCCGCTAAAGAAATTGCCAGGGCAACCTCTAGTGTTGCGCCTGAAGACATTGCGAGGACAGCTGAAGCTTCAACCACTGTGCCTGAAGAAAATGAAGAAATCAGGGCAACTGCATCAGTTGTGCCTGAAGACATTGAACCATATTCTTCTGCTCCTCCTGCTCCTACTTGAACTCCAGTCCTTCCGTCTGCATCAGATGTGAAGAAGACCAAGGCTGCAGAGCGTGCATCTGTGAAGAAAAGGAAGGCATCGACTTCATCAGATTCTTTAGCTCCAAAGAAGATGAAGCCTTTGATCAGCTCTTTTGCAAATCCAATTGATGCCATTCCAGTCTCATCCATGCCATCAAAGGACCTTGTTCCATTTGATGAAGAATATGTGATTCCAAGTGAATTAGATGAAGAGATTCCTTCTGCTGCTTCATCAGAGCAGTTGGATGAAGAAATTGAAGCGGATGCAATCCCTTCAACCCCAACAGTTTCATCGCCTATGCCTTAGTTCACTGCTGAAGAGGCCGGTGGAAGAAAAGTGTGAAGATGAAGATGTGGACATTGGGTGTACAACACCAGTGCTGAATGATGACTTTTGGGAAAGTCAGCACCCCAACTCTCCTCTGTTCACACCACTTCCAAAAATTCCTAAGTCCCCCATCAACACTGAAGTACAAATGGGATCTGATGAACCTCGTGCAACCCCGTCTGTCCATGAAGATATTCCAGCCACTAGTGCCAAAGAAAATGTAAATGAAGAATTGAATACCAAGGCTGCCACTGAAGAAGAGCCTGAAATTCCTTAGCCTATGGAACTAGAGATTGCGATTCCTGAGGTGGTGATGCAATTGACTGATACTCCTCAGCCCAAGCCAAAGGATCCATTCTTGAAGAAACAAAAATTCAAGGCTGAAGACTTCTTCGGCGAGCACGTGTTCTTCACTGATTATAATCCTTATGACCCTGCTCGTCTTTGAAGGAAGCGCTTCTGGACTGCCAGCCAAGAAAACTTTTATTCTTCACTGCTCTTCAACAAGGACAAAGTCTTCGACCACGAGAATATTCCTCACGTCGACATGGAGGCCATGCCTTGTTTTAGTCCAGTTCTTAGTGTGCTTCATGACGCAGGCCTCCTCAACTTTTGCACGGATATTTGCGATTGGAATGAAGAACTCATTCTTCAATTCTATGCAACCTTGCACATCGCAGGCGATGCTGATGATATCGACTGTTGGGTGTTGGACTGGCTGACTGAAAACACTAACTATAAGGCACCAGCCTCTGAATTACTTCACGGCCTGCCCATTAGTCCACCCATTGAAGGAGCTCGCTGCCTGTACCATGAGCCATAACTCACTTCTGATTACATGCAAGTGCTTATGAAGCCTCTGAAGCCAGGTCAAGCCCCAAGCACCAAATTCCTCGTGAAGGAATCGTTGTATGTACCAAGAACCATCTATCGCATTCTGACGAAGACTATGAGTCCAATCAAAGGCCACGACTCGAATGATGAAGAAGTTGTAGGCATCATGAAGAATCTGATGTTCAATATCATGCATGGCATTCCTGTCAACTATCATGATTTCTTCATGAGGACTCTGGCAAATGTTGCATTCTCTCCGTTTGAGTTGAAGCCTTATGCACCTTGGATTATGAGATTCATCAGAACAAGGTCTTCACTCAACTACAAGGCTGACACTCTAAACCATTACAGCTCTTGCCCCCCATTGAAGTCCTCAAAAGGACATTCTCCTCAGCTGATGAAAAGGGCAAGGCCGCTGCTGTTATAGATGAAGGCATTCGTCCATTGGATGGTCAGTTTCGCAAAGCTGCATCTTATTCCACCAATGATGACTCTGCCACTCATGATTCTGTTGCTCATGCATCCAAGCCAAATCCTCAAGCCACAGCTCCAAGAGTGATGACCGACCGTGAGCTGCTTCTTAGTCTTCACCAGAAGGTGGATCGAAACCATAAATGGGTTAAGCGCCAGTTTCGTTCTATTCTTCACAACATGACTGCTACACATAATGCAGTGAAGAAAAACCATTACTACCTCCATGAAATCTTCGGTCGCACCTGGGCTATTCTGTCACATGTATATGGTGAAGAATATCTGAAGAAAATGGATCTCAAGGAGGATTTTGACTGGTCTGCACCCCCACCAAAGAAATACAAGAAGGTCAAGGTTCCTTCCTTGGTGGCAAGCTCCTATTCTTCATCACGCGACACCGACGAGTATGAAGACTTGGACGACACTGCCACAGGCCCTACAACAACAAACGACCCCAACAGCGCTGGCGCTCCTTCATCAACTTGATATTCTTCAGGGGCGTTAGTCCTCATTTTCAATCCTTTTGGTCATTTGATGCCAAAGGGGGAGAAATTTGAGTTAGTCTTCAAGCGGGTCTACCTATATGGGAATTTTTTGGCTTAAGTTACAACTCTCGTTCTTCTGATGACTTTGCTGGATCGAGTTGTAAAATTAAACCCTATGGTGGCCTGATACTTGTGATGAGATTTTCTGCATGCTTATTCCTCTTTAATGTTTATGCGCGCATGCTGAATTTCATCAGTCACCATATTTCATCATGCATTTCAAATTATTCATATTATATGTCAAATGCGTGCATGAATTACAAGATATAGGGGAGATCTCCATGATTCTACTCTTCAAGTGTGCATTCCTTCACAAGCAAATTCCTCACTATGCACATCTTCAGGGGGAGTTCTTCTATATCTTGCAATCAAATTCCTCAATCTCAGTATTTACACTTCATATGTTTATCCCCGTTGAAAACTTAACCTATATTGTCAGCAATCACCAAAATGGGGGAGATTCTAAGTGCATCTAGTGCCCCTTAGTGATTTTGGTGTATTGAAGACTTATAGGTTAAGGGACTAATGTGTTTATGAGTGTACACAGGTCTATAAGTCTATGAGGAGTTTGATATTTACGGAGAAAGTCGACCCCTAAAAGTGAAGTTCTTCGATTGAAGACTTTGGATTACTGAAGACTTTCTGAAGACTTTGAAAGTGACGAAATTGGTGTGACCTTGAAGACTAGGTATTCATTCGAGGAATATGAAGCGTGAAGACTTTTGTTTTCGTAGTTTCATTTTCTCTTTCTTGAGTCATAGGAAACACCGTACTGTTAAAGGGGGTCAATGAAATACTAAGGAAAAATTTCCAAGTGATGCTCAACTCAAAATCCTACATCTACCAATCCCTTCGAGTGAAGCCACTAGAAATCTCATACAGTTCAGTCATATTTTTCAGTGACAGAGATGAAGTTCTTCTGGTCTCTGAGGAATTTGTTCTGACTGAGGAGTTAGGAATTCGCCAGTGCGGATTGCCTACACATCGAGGAACATGATAGCCCTGAGGAATTTGAGCCTCAAATATCCGACCGTTGTTGTGCTATGCGCCAGCTGTCCCAAAATATCTACCACCTAACGGTCATATCATCGAAGGGCATTTATGTCTTATCATGTCGGGCTGCTCCCTAGGCTATAAATAGCCGCCCCCTATAACCACTAGCTGGTTGGCTGCTCCGAGAGAAACTGAAACTTGTCATTTGAGAGCATCCCATCCTCCGAGGACTTTGAGCGAAAATCATCTAGTGAGGAAAACCCAAACCCAAACACCTACAAACCTAAAGTGATTGAGCATCACTGAAGAGATTGATCATGCGTGGATCCGACGCTTGTTACCTTTGAAGACTGTGCTTCTTCCAGACGGTTAGGCGTCATGGTCTAGAGCATCCAAGAGGAATTGTGGATCACCGAGTGACCGAGTTTGTGAAGGTTTGGAAGTCACCTGAAGACTTACCACGAGTGATTGGGCGAGGTCTGTGTGACCTTAGCTCAAGGAGAATACAGTGAGGACTGTATGTCCGAGACTGTGTGTCCTCAGGTTTAAATACCTACCCGCTCCAACCAGACGTACAACTGAGACAACAGTTGGAACTGTCTACCAAATCATTGTCTTCACCAAGCTTACTGGTTATATTTCCTCAACTCTTTCATTTCCTCATTACTGTGTTGTGCATTTGTTCATATTTTTTTGAAGACTTTGACTGAAGACTTTCTCAATTTCCTCAGTTCAATTTCTTCAGTCAGTTTGTCTTCATCTTGTGTTATCCTGTGTTTACACTTTCTGTACTTTGTGCTTGTCTTCATCTCATCATGATGACCATGCTTGTGTTTTGTTATGTTTACTTCTGAGTACTTTTTCCGCTGCAAGTAGTTCTTCGCTAAGGAATTTCCTCACCCGCAAATTCCTCAGTGAAGAATTCGTAAAAATCGCCTATTCACCCCCCCTCTAGTAGATATAACGCACTTTCATATATCTATCGATCATGCAAGGAGCAGAACCAAATGTTACAATTTATACATGTTTCTCTACTCCTACTCCTATAAAAGACTCAGTTGGTGATGATGGTGTGTCTGCCATCCATTGTTTCTGACCATTAGATCTGCATCTAACGGTTGTGATGTAAGTTGTGGCATTTTTGCAACAATATCCCACTTCTCTGGTCCAATTTACAGAAAAGCCCTTATTATCTAGAAAGCAACCACATCCCTCCCTCACCTCATCAAAACAACCAGCGAAATATATTTTGAGTGAAAAGTAATATATTAGGAGTATAGCAAAACAAGAGTGATTTCTTTGAAGTTCATGGACAAGTACTACTACTCTACTACTTTGGATCCGTTGCAATGCACGGGCACATTGCTAGTAAAGCGAAAAGGCATGCCGCGTTCGTGTCTCACCACCACATGCCTGGGAATCGGGAGTACTCCACGGCCCGTACGACATGCCACATAGCTAGGGAAGGCGTGTTACCTAGCATTTTCACTTTCATGTGGGACCGCCGTTGAGCAAACGGACTATTGGCAAACCGCACCCCGCCCATCGCTGGGTTGGAAAACAGAAAGGAGGGGAAGATCTAGCTGTAGAATGAAAGCCAAGAAAATTGGTGTCAAATGGGGCCCGATGATAGAGTAGGAGAATTCCGTACTACTACTCCTAGTAGTACGAAGTTTGTAGTACAACTAGTACTACCACTATACAACTAGGTACGTGCACGACACAACATCGTAGGAACAAAAACGGGAAGATCTTGTTTTGGGTGATTTATCTTTTTTTCAGTCAACGTAGTATGAATAATATGATGTGGGGGGCACCCATGAAGCTTATGTGGCTTGGTTGCATGGCTATGAGTGGTTAGAGAAAAATAAATAGATAATGTGTTTAGAGTGCACTCCACTAAATAGATATACTTTGGATCCATTGCAACGCATGGGCCGGCACATATATACCTTACTAGCAAGATGCCCATGCGGTGCACGGAACATCAAGATGCATTTATATGAGTAGTTTATCTTGTGAGAGAAAAGTATGAACGAGGGAAGGCCTTATTTGCAAATGTGGAGAGGGGTGCGGGTATCTTTTTGCAAAATTGTCATAGTTTCCTTCCTATCCGTCAGATATAAATCGGACTGCCTATACTGCAGGATGGCAGGCACACCATCATCACCAACTATGTTTTTATAAGAGTATCTATACCCCTATATAGTGTGTGAATAACTGTGAAAGTTAGTCGTTGGATGAAGCTAATCCGACGGTACAAAGATGGCCAATCCGAGCACTACTGGCCATTGGATATCATCTACATTCCACCAAATTCTGCCACATGTAGAATCTAGAAGACTCCATGGTTGAACTTAAGCATAATGCACAAACCTCCAAACACAAGCACTTCTCCTTTGTTCTAGGATCTCCCATATCATAATTTCCCAAACCTTTTTTTCAAAATGAATTGTCACTATTTGTTTTTACTTTATGCTTTACAATGCACAATTCCATGAATCTTAAAATAGATTTTTTGTAAAACTAATTGATTTTGAACTAGACGAACTATAAGAATTAAACGAACATCTACATCATGCATATATGAATCAAAGCTTACGTGCTATAGTGTGTAATTTATTCATAATTTTGTTACCAAATCTCACGCGTGCAATGCATGTGTACCTTACTAGTAGAGATATAGTGTGTGAATAACTTTGAAATTTGGTTGTGGGATGAAGCCAATCCGACGGTACAAAGATGGCAAATCCGAGCACTACTGGTTGTTGGATATCATCTACATTCCACCAGATTCTGCCACATGTAGAATCTAGAAGACTCCATGGTTGAACTTAAGCATAATGCACAAATCTCAAAACACAAGCACTTCTCCTTTGTTCTAGAATCTTCCATATCTTAATTTTCCAAACTTCTTTTTTTCAAAATGAATTGTCACTATTTGTTTTTACTTTATGCTTTACAATGCACAATTCCATGAATCTTAAAAAAGATTTTTTTATAAAACTAATTGATTTTGAATTAGATGAACTATAAGAATTAAACGAACATCTACATCATGCATACATGAATCAAAGCTTACATGCTATAGTGTGTTATTTATTAATAATTTGGTTACCAAATCTCATGTGTGCAATGCACGTGTACCTTACTAGTTGGTAGTAGTAAGAAACAAATTCCGTGTTTGGCACGAGCTCGTACAGCGGGAGCACAATAAGGCCTACCGCAGGAGTTACATTTCCCTCTCGGGGCCCACTGCACCGAGCTTCAGTGGCTTAGTGCACTGGCCTATGAGTCAATGACATGCGGACCTTAAATGCGGCTGCCCCACATGTCATTCTCATGGTGGTGGTGTGGTTCGGGACTCACTAGTTTGAGATGAACCGACCGGTAGAGGCATGGCCGTGGCGAGGGTGCCACAGCTGGGCATCGAGGCGTTATGAGGTGTAGATGGCCACACTGGCGGGTCCTACCTGTAGTATAGAAGTACTCCAGCTGAGGGTTGATGCGCAGGACGAAATGTGTCACAGCCGCTGGATGAAAATTCGATGGTGCGGGAGTACTGATCAGAGCACAAGAGCGGAGCAGGCAAACCGTGTCCAATTGGGCGTGGCTGTGGTAAAAAGTTGATGGTCGCCGCAGTTCAGCTGGCCCGCATGTCATGCACATAAAGGCAGAGGAGTTGTGGGGCCGGGAGGTATGAGGCGCACGTCGGGGGACGTCGTGCCATGGATTGGAGCGACGTCGTGGGAATCGCGTGTGGATGTGCCAGTGGTAGAAACAAGAAACATGATGGTCGCTATGGTTCAACTTCCATGGACAAGCTGTCATGTTTGCCGACACATGCATTGCATACCGCTCACTGCAAGGAGCAGTAGTAGAGAAAACTTGTTCGAAAGATACCATTTTTCCGATAAAATTCTCGAGATATCACTAGTTTTTACACATGGAATTACTCCTGCAAGGGTCAATCACAACAGGTGTTTTCTAAAAAAATGCATCTTGATGTTCCCTGCAATGCACGGGCATCTTGCTAGTTATAGAAGAAGCCCACATGGGCATCTTGCCGTAGGGTGTGCCACCAACCCAAACTCAATTTTTTCAGACGCTTAGGTGCACCGGATGTCATGCCACGCTACAAATTGTAAAAAAAGACACCTCTTTTAAAACCTGTTATCTTCAAACCAGCCACACCCATCCCTCACCTCATCAAAACATCCCGGGGAATATATTTTGAGCGAAGCATGATTTACTTTTACTGATATATGTATATCAAAACTAGAGTGTTTATATTTCAGGCCCGTGAACAAGTATTATTCTACTACTTTGGATCCATTGCAACGCACGGGACAGCACATTGGTAGTATTAGTCTCTATCTCTATCTCTACTCTACTCTATTCTTATAAAACACAAAGTTGTTGATGATGGTGTGTCTTTATGTTTCGTGCAATGCACGGGCATCTTGCTAGTCTACTACTCTCTTATACTAGCAAGGTACCCATGCATTGCACGGAACATCAAGCTGCATTTGTATGAGTAGTTTATCTTGTGGGAGAAAAGGATGAACGAGGGAAGGCCTTATTTGCAAATGTGGAGAGGGGTGTGTGTATCTTTTTGCAAAATTGCCATAGTTTCCTTCCTATCCGTCGGATATAAATCGGATGGCCTATATTGCAGGATGGCAGGCACACCATCATCTCTACTCTTATAAAAAGCAGAGTTGGTGATGATGGTGTGCCTGCCATCCTGCAATATAGGCCGACCAATCTATATCTAACGGATAGGAAGGAAACTATGCCAATTTACCCGCAGTCCTCTCCGCATTTGCAGATAAGGCCTTCCCTCGTTCATCCTTTTCTCCCACAAGATCTTGATGTTCCTTGCAACACACGGGCATCTTGCTAGTCTTATAAAAAAACATAGTTGGTGATGATGGTGTGCCTGCCATCCTGCAATATAGGCCTTCTGATTTATATCTGGCGGATAGGAAGAAAACTATGGCAATTTTGCAAAAAGATACCTACACCCCTCTCCACATTTGCAAATAAGGCCTTCCCTCGTTCATCATTTCCTCTCACAAGATAAACTACTCATACAAATGCATCTTGATGTTCCGTGCAACGCACGGGGATGTTTCCTTGGGGGTCTCTCCAACGCGGCGTGGCCGTAGTTGCAAGTTGACGCCCCTTGAGATGCCGATGTTGAGGGGCACTCGGATTTTGTTCGATGAGCAGGTAAGATGAGTTTGATCATGTAGTAAATGCATTCTAAAGACTACTTCCGTGTCCATGTCCTAATTCTCCCCCTGCCCAGTATTTCAAAGGTTAGGCTCGGTGCGAGTGGAGATTGGCTTGCATATGTACGGGAGGGTACCAACATCAATTTGCACAACATTTACAATGGTGACACCGTTCTCATAGAAACTTTGTCCAACATTGGGATCAGCCATGCAATGGGCCACCGCCTGAATTGGTACGATGGAACCACGGTGAGATTGAAGAAGATAGCACAAAGCTTGCACATGGCGGTCAAAGGTTGACGATGCTGCCTACGGCCGATTTGTTGCCGTACGAGTACGAAGATGCTGTGCTCCTTTCTAACCGCATCTTCGCGGTGACAAACCAGGGGATTTGTTTTGTATGGGACACATCCTACGGTATACTCCCTCTCTCCCAGTTTATTTGTTTTGATTTTTTTTTCATTTTATAAGTTTCAATTCAAATTTAGATCTCCCCATCACATGTTGAGATTATAATGTCCATTAAATCGTTGCGTGCATGTATAGTAAAGAAACAAATCTCGAGTTTGGCACAAGTTCGTGCAGTGGTAGCACCACAAGGCCTAGCGCAGGAGTTACATTTCCCTCTCGGTGCCCTCGCAACTGAGCTTCAGCGCCTTACTACACCTGCCTTTGAGTAAATAACATATGGACCTGATAGGTGGCTGGTCCACATGTAATGCTCCTGAAGGTAGAGGGATAGTGGGGCCGAGAGGGGTGAGCCGCAGGTCGAGGGACGTGTGGTGTCATGGGTTCGAGCGGCTTCGTCGAAATCACGTGTGGTTGTGGTAGAAACTTGATGCTCACAGCATTTCAGTTGGTCCACATGTCATGCACACAAAGGCAGAGCGGCGGTGTGGCCGAGAGGGGTAAGGTGCATGTCGGGGACGTGGTGCCATGGGTCGGAGCGATGTCGTGGGAATCGGTAGTGTCAGTGGATGAAACGCGATGGTCGCCGTAGTTGAACTTCCAAGGACAAGCTGTCATGTCTACGGACACATGCATTGCATACCAATCACTGGAAGGAGTACTAGAGAAAGCTAGGTGGATAAATAGTTCCTTTTAGTCAAGTGGACCCATGCTACTACTTGTTCCAAAGACATGCACACCATCGAAATAGTCCATCTATATCAATGCACAGAGAGGGAATACTTTTTTTACAAGAGAGGAAATAGTCCATCCATCCATAATGCCCTGTTGCTGGTGCAACTTCTTCTTCTTGTTGTTGTTCTCATTTTCTGTGGGAGACGGCTTCGCGACAAGCTCTCTGGACCTTGCAGCTATCTCCAAACTCACACGGGCATCGATGGAAGCATATTTTATCCACTCGTACCTCAAGGGATAATTTTCCCATCCAGACGACCTTAATGCCAGCGTCTCGTCACTCTTCTGAAGATTTGTTCCGAGCACAAAATTTTCTACGTCGAATATGGATGGTGTTGGTTTATCACAATCTTCCACAGGAATTTTTATTTTGGTTTGTACGTCAGCGATGCTTTTCAAATCAAGGTTGTACGGCTCCAACTTCTGTTTGTCCCCTGCGATGGCTGCCCCACAGAAGTATATGTCCTCCAGAGAAAAGAAATCATGAAGCTCAGCTAGTATGGAGGGCGCGTGTATGATGTGGTACACCAAAACATCATCTTCGAGCCATAGCTGAAGGACGGTGACACGTTGGATCTTCCAAGTGGGACACTTCGTGTACTCTGTGTCGAGATCGATGACCTTCATCTCCACCTTTTGGAGGGAGTTGGATACATTGTTGATACACTTCCGAACACCCCTTGGTTGGTCGGTGACTGTGGCAACTATGCTCAACGAGCCTTCGACGAGGACATGTTGGACGCTAAAAACTTGCATCTGATCTCTTTCGCCATTTGGAACCGCTGGACCGGAGGGCTATGGTTTATAGAATTAGGATTAGATGTCTAGTCTAACTAAAGAAGATGATTATTTAAAGGGGCTTCGGAATTACTACAGGAGGATGTGAAGAGGTTAAAACAATGTCAATGCAGTGTGGTTTGATGCAAATGAAGATGAAGGACTAGTGAAGAAGCCGAGGAAAATTGGTTCTCGATGGAGAAGTAAATGGGAGAAGTGTCCTGCAGGCAGTTGATTAGATGGCTAGGTAGACTAAACAAAAAGGCTATGGGGGTAGACTGAGGAGTGGTTCCTATCCTTGTACGTGCCCATCCTTCTAGCGCTACATGTGCCATTGACTAATTGAGGTCACTCTTTCGAATCACCGTGGCGAGACATTTTATGATTCCTTTTTATTTCGGCACCCCTCTTGATAGGTGGGACCTATGCAAACGGATAAAAAATGTGTCATAGTTGGTTCAGATGGATATTGGCGCGTGTGAGGGAGACACAACATTCTCTAGTTAAGGAATATGCGGTTATCCTCAAAAACGAAAAGGCCTTCTTCGCACTTCCGCATGCACGAGAATTTGGTTCTGCTCGCAATATGGATGATACCTGGGGGATAAAGTGAACCCAGAGGCATGCTAGCACGGGAGACCTATTTCCTCTATACAGTACTACTCATGTTCCTACTACTTCTACTAGTAGTAGTTGTACAACTATGATACACTTGATGGTCAAAATATTATTCATCCGGTCCTCCGAGTGAACTGACAAGACCCTGCGCCCGAGGTGACACCAATCCAGCCGTCGTGTTCAAGTTACCAAAGTCAGCCTCACCTTGTGCACTGTGCAGTCACTGTCACCGCTGCTGTATAGCATGCCTCGCCTCGTCTCCCTCTCCCCTAGCACCACTCCATCTCCATCACCGTCTCGCCGGAGATCCTAAGTTCACTCTTCATCATCTCACTGTGCCCCCGCGTACCCTCACCTCGCTCGCCTCCCCGAGTACTGCTATTCCCTCGCTAGCCGCTCCAGCACCGAGAGCCTTCTCCCCCGTGAATCAAGCCCCCCAAAACCCCACCTTCTAAACTCCACCATGCCCGAACGTGAACCGTGCAGCATCCATATGATTCGTGATTGGAGCAATATCCTCAGTGACATCCTCGACCTCTGTTGTCCATGGATGGATATGTTGAGCGCCCGGCGGCTGGCTGCATGCTCTAGGGACATGCACGCGGCCGTCGTTGAAGCGAGGCCTAAGATTTTCAAGACACCCTGCTTGCTGCTATCTAGTCTTGCGAGATTTGCTCGCCATGATACAGAGGCATACATGATGCCCCTTGACTTCAATCCGATCTCCATTAGCCGAAACTTCTTTGCAGGTATGTAGTGGGTCACCGTACATCATTTTCCTCGACTTTGATCCGATCACAATCGCCTGAAACTTCTTGGCAGGTATGTACTGGGTCGGCATGAACTCCCACTGGATGGCTGCTGTCAGAGAAGACAGGAAAAATTGGTGCTCATGAACTTCCAGACCTCAGATGAGATTATCCTTCCTTCGTTGGATTATATAAAGTTTTACCATCGCAGTCCAAGTCATCTAGATTACCATGTCAGTTGCACGGACCTTGTTTTGCAGAAGATTGTAATCTGCCAAGTGCGGACACGACATGTGGATTACGCAGACTTCAAGATAATTGCCTTGTTCGACCGCGGGCTCGCCTATCTTTACGCCGGTGCCTTCTTTAGCTAGAGACAACTCAGCTCGCAGTGGATCATCGTCAAAGCTAATACACACTTATGTGATGCTATTGAACACAAGGGCATCATCTACACAATCGATAAAGCAGATGGCACCACATATTGCTGGGACGATGCATGTAATTTGTTTCCATCTGATGTTAATGATGACGCCATGACACTGTTTGAACGGAATTTGAGTAGAACTATGGTAATGTATTAGAGACACCGTAAATCAGCTATATCTGGAATGAGTTAATTCATGGGATTATGACCATGTCATTACAGCCAATTGTACCCCTGAATATTCAAACGGTTAGGAAGATATTGATATTCTCCTTATTTTATAGTAATCTATGTACTACTAAATATGAGTGTGTATCCATGACCATGTTAGTTTCCTCATTTTCATGATGTTGAAACATGCATCACACTGTTGGTTTCATCTAACCATACATTAGGGAAGTAAATGTGCATATGGAGAACCCTATATTTGGAAGTAGTGAAATCCTGTAATGCTTACCATGTGTACATACCTATATTCGGAGTTCAACAATCAATGGCTAGAATAATATGCTCACAAAAATTTGCCCACAGAACATGAGTATATAACAATGCATGGTTTGTTAGTTTCCTTGATGAATTTGTTTGTGAGGACAGAACATGATTACATAACATGCATGACGTGTTAGTTTCCTATGAAGAATCGATTATGAGATAACATGAGTATAACCATGCATGGAACTTCTATATTTTTGAACCCAGTATACATTTCCCTGTATTTTCCTCACAGTTCCAATAGGGACATATCAATGCTATTTCTGAACAATGACTTACATTAACAATGCCTGTCCTTTTTGATATGATGCAGTGTACCTACAGTTACTGCCCTTTGTAACACACCACCTTTGCCAAAAACAGGGCAGCACAACTGGTTCATCGCTCGATCAGACGACGGCAAAAGACTGATGATCATTCGGACACATGAGCCGGAAAAGTTATATTGCAAAAAACCCACTGTACACAAGCACTGTGAAATACGTGAGTGTCCGAACAATGGTTGTTACATCTATGAGCATGATACCAGCTTGTTGGGGCATTCAAGATTTTTGAGTTGGAGGCGGGTAGACAGCCTTGGTTCACACTCTCAGTTTCTCGGACTCAATTATCCGATTAACCAGGAGATCACCGTTGGAAAGGACCTTGATGGAAGAGAGGCTCTATTTGCTACGGAATACTGTGTCTACACAGCTAGCCCTAGGAGTTTGGGAGCATACTCCCCTGATTGTCAACGATACAGCCTGCAGCCAAAAGAAGGTGAGAATGACAAAGGCATTTGGATTAACTTTGATCCTTGGATGTGTCGAGTCTGACGGGCAGTGATGTGGTTCAAGACTTCAGGTTGATAGGTAATTGGGCTGTTGCGTCGAAAGGGTGGAGTACTGGTGTCTCCGGATCACTGGTTGCTGAAGCGGGCTGCAAATTATGATGGTGTTGGATCATCCCTCTTCGAATGACTTCTTGTCTTTGCTGCTTCTTCTGGATGGGTAGTTCTCTCTTTCGTTATGCATATTCATTATCATTTGGTCATCCTCGTCTATGTCACTCTTACTATGTATAGTTGCCTCTATTTTAGAATGTCATTCTCGTCTGCATCACAAGAGTCTGAGTGCTGCAGATTGGTGTGTTTTGGTGGTGTAGCAAGTATTCTTATGAACTATCATGTCCTGCTGTTTATGTCAGTAGTAGTCACTAGTCAGTGTTTGAATGTTGTATATATCGTTCTTCCGAACTGTTTATTGTCTCGAACTACTGGTGGGCTAAATGAGGGCATCACCTTTCTCCAGTGTTCAGAGTATATCTCCTTTTTTGAAGTTATAATTTGAGCCCAGTGTCTTTTCGATGATGTACACTTGTTTGGGCCAGTGAGGTGTCGTTGAATATGGGCCGAGTAGTAACGCATGCCAAATAGGTCAATTGTGACTCTCAGGCCGGTCTCTCGAAAGATCCTAAAAAAGGCCGGGCTCTCAAAAAAAAAGAATTTGGACTCTTGCGCACTGACATGTGGGCGCCACCGGTGTTTTCATGCGCTTGCGCGCCGAGAGCATATTGGCTCGTGTTCGAAATTCATGCTACCTTTTCATCCCCAATCTCCCGCCCCTCCCCCACCTCTGGAATCTCGATTCCTGCTCCAGTTCCCCCAAATCCCCCTCCTGTACTCCCTGTACTCAAGCGCACTATCATGTAGCCGGTCAACGCGGATCTTCGAGCTAGAGGTCCTGAGGTCCGTCCTTTCTTCGGCTGTTGCGTGCTGTCGCTCAACAGTGGCACGGCGGTGCTTGACGACCAGTTTGCCGGCAAAGTGCTGATGGTATCCTTCAACGGCGAACGGCCTCCCGTCTCCTCGGACGACCTTGTCAATGCTCTTGGCATTGTGCACGTCATCCAAATTAGTGACTTGCCCGTTGAAGTCTATCCACCACCGGCTGATTTCTTTGTCCGGTTCTAGAGAACTTTTGACTGCAGTCGTGTGTTCGAATCTTCTCGGCGTTTGTTCTGCGATGGCGCGCTGGTGAGCTTTGATCGGTGACACCCAGGATGGGGCTCGGTGCCCTCTGAGCTTGAGTTTTTAACAAAGATTACCTTCCACGGCATGCCTCAATGTGCTTGGAACAACGAGTCCATGAATGAGCTTATCAACGACCTTGGAGGTGAGATTGTAAGTATGTTTGTTCCTCTAGACAACTGGGCTCTGACGGTAATGGCATTAATGATGAAGTTGTCCACCATACCGATGGTGATTGGTGTTGAGATACTGGTTCAGGAACGGGGGTTGTACTATTCGTCGCCACCAAGGCCACCGTAGACCACGTTAGGGATGTACCTGTACAGAGTGTTCATGCATGTCGAAGAAGTGGTCAATCCATCAATCGAAGTCCTGCCGCCGCCGCTGGTGCCCGGGTCCGTCAACGACATCCATTACAGGAGTCAACGTCAGACTTTTCCCATGTTGTTCGGAATGCTGGATGGCACAGGGCCTACTCCATCGCACGACAGAGGCCACTGCTTATTTGGGAGAAGAGGCAGGGATGGCTGCCTAGATATGCTCTAATTTAAGGTACCAACTGAACCTTGTGAGATACTAGTTAAATCCGAGCTATAGGTGTGAAGCACTGATGTGCCAGTACATTTGATTGTGACATGTTCTATTTTTTACCTGTACTTTTTTTAGAAAGGGTTGTACGTCAACTTAATGTTCTAGCATAACTTATATATTGTGTTGTTTGTCTGTTTTCTTTGTACAACATTCAAGATATTTCCCCGTCATCGATAAAGACGATGAACCGTTATGTACGAGTTCTTTGGTTTCAACATAGCCCTACCCGTAGCGATCCACTGCTTCCACCCTGGTTGTGCCGCCTGCGTGAAATATTTGTATGCAAGTTCAGTGTGCTATGATGTTCTATATGATTGTGTCAACTATATAAGTTTTTACTGAGCATCATCAATGCATATGGCTGAAAGTTGTATTTACGAGCATTGATCGATGGGTCTCTCTCTCTCTCTCTCTCTCTCTCTCTCTCTCTCTCTATATATATATATATATATATATATATATATATCACACGAACACGCACAAGTGGGACCTGTTGAATTAATTCTTTGCTCGTGACAGCTTTTAATTAGGTTCCACTGTACTCTAACTTTTTCTTCAGTTATTAATTTAGCTAAGTGACTCACTACTAGGAAAAGGGCTATAGATGAAATTGACACTAGTGGCGCACCAGAGAAGTGGTGCGCCACTACTATATACTAATGGCGCACCATGTGCTGATGCGCCATTAGTGTGGAAGACACTAATGACGCACCAGGCACAAGGTGCGCCACTACTAACAATTTTTTTTCATTTTTTCAAACATACTAATGGCGCATCCAGGCAAAGTGCGCCATGACTAGTTCGAACTAGTAATGGCGCACCAGCCACAAAGTGTGCCACTACTGTATTTTTTTATTCTTTTTTTGCAAAACTACTAATGGCGCACCGTGGCATAGTGCGCCATTACTAGTTTAAAATAGTAATCGCGCACTATGCGACGGTGCGCCATTAGTGTGTGTGTGTATATATATATATATATATGTGTCTATATATATATATATATATATATATATATATATATATATATATATATATATATATATATATATATATATATATAAACACTATTCTGATCACAACCCGAACTTCCCGAGTAACGCGTCTGACTTTTCCCGAGTACTAGGTTGAACTTCAGCTAAAAGGTGTCCAAATGGGGCTTGCAATATACCGTTGGAAAGCTATGAACACCAGTATCATGATCCAAGTTAATTTTTTGGCAAAATGTAAGCAGTTTAAGAGCAGTTTTGAAAACCGTTTTTTCTTCGTTCAAAAAACGTGAATCGGATTTTCGATCGCATTTTTAAACCGTTTATCGGAATGAGGCAAATAATATGGCGTTGGAAAGCTTCTGCAAAATCGCTCCTTCCACATGTTAAAAGTTTTCTCTAATTCCGTATGGTTAAAGCGTAATTTGGAAAATCGTTTAATCTCGCAAACGGAACACCCGAGTTGGTATTTTTGATGTCATTTCTAAACGGCAAATCCAATTGAGGCAAATAATATGGCGTTGGAAAGCTTATGAAAATGCGCTACCTTTCCATGTTAAAAGTGTTTTCTAATTTTGAACCGTTTAAAAAGTAATTTAGAAAATGGTACAAGTTCCACCGAGTTCATATTTTTGAGCTAATTTTTTAACCTACATCCAAATGCAGCAAATGATATGGCGTTGGAAAGCTTGAAGAAATGCGAAACCTTTTTTTATATATTGTTTCTTCTAATTCATTACTGTTTTATGTCAGTTTTGAAAATGGCTAAAAACATATTTTTGCCATAATTTCTACAAACTGTATCAGAATGGGGCAAATAATATACCGCTGAAAAGCTACGGAAAATGCGAAACTTTTTCATGTTTATAGTTTTCTCTGATTCCTAGCCGTTTTTATGTAATTTCGAAAACGGCGAGATCACTTGTTCTGCCTTTATTTCGAAACAGAATCTTCGAAAATGCACCGCGTGAAGAACCTGACCTTCTCGGCATGTGTACCTGAACTTCACTCTGTTTTTCACGTGCTTTTGTTGCCTGCAGCTCTACATCCACTGCTCGTAGCTCTCCATCCACTCACCGGAACTGAGCAAATAATATACCGGCGGAAAGCTGATGTAAACACGCAACTTTCCCATGTTGATCATTTTTTCATACTCGCGACTATTTTAAAAGTTTTTCATCTCAAATTCATTCACTATAATAGTCGAACTTCCTGCTGTTTTCACGTTGAACTTCTGTGACGTATTTTCGTTTGTAATTTTCTCATCCATTCGTCAGTGTTACACAAATGATATTCCTTTTGTAGAAATCTCTCTCACAATATTTTTTTTAACTTTCTCCAACCGAGGACTTGAAATTACACAAATAATATTTCCTGTTGTTTTGAAGTAAATTATAAAATGACGAGATCATGATTTCTGCTTTCATCGTAAATGGAAAAGCACTGAGTGAAGTAATTGGACTTTTCGGGCATGTCTGTTTGAACTTCACTCTGTTTTGACGTGCTGTTTTTTGCACTACTTGAAGTAGTTGAACTTCTGGGCATGTCCGTTTGAACTTCACTCTGTTTCAATTTATTGTATTTTTCTTATATGAAATACGCACCATGTAGCACATGAACTTCCGGTTGTTATCACTTTGAACTTCTCTCTGGTTTGAGATAGTTATTTTAAAGCACAAAAAAGACAAAAAGAATTATGTATTTTGGACATCTAAATACACGGTAAACTTCTCACAGAAGATTTTTTTGAATTTTTCCTCGCCGAGCACTTGAACTTCTAGCAACCTTTTTTTCATTTATGAGTTGTTTTCAAAACTGAAAAAAATGGCGTTGTGTTTTTTATTTTGGAAAAGGTAAATCCTAGGTTTTAATAAACTCTGAACTTCTGTGTTATTTCAATTTGAACTTCGCCTTTTTATATTTTGATTAAAGAATTGTATTCGATTTTTATACGAAAAAAATCGAGCATGGAAATACAAGGTGAACCTCTCTCGCAAGAATTTTTGAACCTCCCCGGCTAGAGCACTTGAACTTCTTTCAACAAACCATTTGAGATTTTAATTTTCTATACTTTTATTCTCATTTGAAATGCATCCCTTGCAGTAGTTGAACTTCTCGTTGTTTTCACCTTGAACTTCTGTCACGTATTCTTATTCAACCTCTCACAAGAATTTTTGAAGTTTCTCGGGCTGAGCACTTGAACTTCTAGCAAAAAAAACTTTTTAGCCTTTGCTTTTTTATTCTTTTTCCATACAAATGCACACTGTGTAGTACGTGAACTTCTGGCAGTTATCAACCTGAACTTCTCTCGGTTACGTGAGAATATCTGAGTTTTTTCAATTTTTTGAACCTCTTTTGTGTATTTTCTAGAAATGTGAAAAATTGGAGTTTTTTTAGTAAATGTCAAACTTCTTCGTTATTTCAAACCGAACTAATGTGTCATTGAAATTTCAATTACATCACGGTATTTTTTCATGATCTCCTAGGAAATCAGAAAATGTATGCTTCAATACACATTTATCATTTTTTAATTGTAATAGTTTTAGTATGCGTGAACATGTGCATATTTTTACATTCCAAACTTGCCATGTGATTTCCATGTGAACTACAAAAAGAAATTGATTGGAATTTGTTTTTCTCATTTTATGTAAAACTAAAGGCAACAAAATCACACCGCACACACTTTTGCGCTTGCTTGTACATCCTGCATGCATTCGAGAACAAAACTGGGTTGCAAACATATTTCATTTATTTGTCCAATTTTTTTAGTAGAAAACCACAATCATCTGACCGAAGCACCATCTATCGCATACATATAATGAACTCCTGTTTTTATTGTCATCTCAACTATGCAAATGTATGCACTAGAACTTCTTTAAATAACATGTTGACACGTACATAGACAAACAACACCCAAGTGCCGCAAATTCCACCCATCTACTGTAGCACAATAAACATCATTTTCTTTCTTTTCTTCTATTCATGTAACTTCCTCGCGCAACTTCAGATACGAAAAAATGAAACAATATGAACCGGGCTCCTCTTAGCCTTTTTTTGTTATGAACAATAGAATTGAAAGATGTAAGTTTAGAACTGGTCCGTGTCACATGATAATAAAATGTATCTCTTTTCTGCGAACCAAATGTTTATTTATTCACCCTGTAGTAACATGTGTCATTATCCTCTCGTACACCACACATTTCTTATCCACAACACGAGGCTCTTTGACCCTTTTACGTTCTTCTTATTTTCTGTCTTTTGCCATCTTTTCTTGGCACACCCTAATTGGTAGCAAGTTCAGAAAAAGAAAACTATAAAAAGGGAGCATGGCGCACAACTATTTTGGAGATGCGCCAGGGAAGCCGCCGAGCGCTGTGCACAGTAGCAGGACAGGCTCGACGGAAGGTCGGAGAGTGGACCAAGGGAAGGTCGCTGGTGGAGAGAGAATATGGATTAGTAGTATAGGTCCCAGGTGACTAGAGCCATCTCCTTCCTGCTGCCAGGTCCAAGTCGCTGCGGGAGGCTGAAGCTACGGTGACATGGAAGCCTCTATGATAGGGACTGGAGCATCGGGAGTGACAATGCACAAATCATGCGGGCAGCAGAACATACACCTGAATTAAAAATTGCACTGTCTTGCAACATCTCCCTGAACTAAAATCCCCTTTGGACTGTTGGGTTTCTTCTTCTGCTGGAGCAGCCGCTCGAGGACGGGCGGTGCAAGAGCTACCTGCAGTAGTTGGGCGACTAGTGCAGCATCGAGAGGTCAGAGGCGGTGGGGTTGGGGCTCATGGGTGCACAGGACATAGTGAATCCATGAGCATGTGCATAGTAGCTCTGGAGAGCAGGTGTGGAACATGGCCTGGTGCGCCATCTAGAGCTCGGCGACGGCACAAGGGATCCATTTCCCACGGCCATGGCAACAACCTAGAGAAGATACAGGCATGAAGGTCGCATCATAGGCCTAGGGAAGGTCGTCGGTTAGGCTTGGGAAGGTCGCCGAGTGTGCTGCAGGAGACCCACGGCCCCCACCTGGATGTACTTCTCGCGCGTGAGGCGTTGGACTGCTCGCTCGAGATAGATTGTCGGGCTGTTGGCGCAAGCATGGCCAGATGCAAAACAGCGAGGAGGCACAGGTGGGCCAGAGTCGAGAGGCCGCGCCCATAGCAGTTGGCGGCCTTCCTCGTCCACGGCAAGCACCTGGATGACCCCGATCCAGATCCTCGTTGGGGAAGAACTAGGGGAGGAGCGGTGCAACATGGGCATGATGGAGCAGCGTCGGCCGGTGGTGGTCGGGAGACCTGACGGGGCAGCTATGCGCCGCGGGTAGGACGACGGCACGCTGGGAGGATGGGAGGCTGTGCGCCGCGGGGCGGGGCGGGGCGCGCTAGGAGGCCGGGATGCGGTGCGATCCGGGGAGGGCGGCTGCGGTGGCGGGGCGATTTGGGAGGGGTGGCGGCGGTGGGGCGGGATGGTGGTGGCGGCGCGATCCGGGGAGGCCGCTGCGGTGGCGGGGCGATTTGGGAGGGGTGGCGGCGGCGGTTCGGGAGGGCGTCGGGGATAGTGTGTGCGGTTTGGGGGAGCTCGGGAAGATCCACTCCGGGACTATATATAGGGCCATTGTGATCCAAATAACTATTCTAATCCTGGGATTAGACTAGTGTTACCCTATACATATATATATATATAAATATATATATATACTTTTCTGCAAAACTATTAATGGCGCACGGCCAGCAGGTGCGCCATTAGTCTGTTGGGTTACTAATGGTGAATGGCTGTGTGGTGCGCCATTAGTAACCTGGGACCAGCTAGATATTTTGGACAGCCACACCTACACACTCACTTTCCCCACTTCATTCCCTCCACCTCCTTCTCCAAGCTTGTCGGCTGCCTCCTCCTCCTCACGTCATTTCCACCATAGATTCATCAAAATTAAGTGGTGAAATTACCTTTTTTTGATAGGTAAGTAAGGGGAAAGCTATCTTCATGTTGTAGATCTACTTTTTTTATCCCTAGCTCGCTCCAATAACATGCACATGCACTTTTTGTGGCCTAGCTAGATCTATGTATGTTTGTGGTGTTGCATATATGTTTGTGTTTGCAGGTACCGGTATTTGAAATACGATAGTTGGCAATATTTTGCTGGAATGTTGATTCATTTCCGTTTCGGCGAGAATTTTGGCACTATGCATTCTTTTTGGTCCTATTTTTAGGGAAAGTCATGCCAAATTTTTTCTTGGTTCTAAAATATCGTTTTGCTCCACCCCGCAGGCGACCATGGTCCGCACGATGACCGAAGGCATCGTGAATAGGTTTTTGAGCTCCACGAAGGCCGAGATGCTTCAAAAGAACGAGATGGAGATAAGATGTCCGTGTCGAAGATGCAAGCTGAAGAGCCTTATTGCGGGCCCGGATTCTGGGCAGGTGCGGGACCACCTGCTCTTGCGTGGTTTCATGCATGGCTATCGGTGGCAAGGTGATGAAGATGACTATGAAGTCGTCCATGGGGGCCAGGCAAAAAATGAGGAAGGGCAGCAAGACAACCACCGCGGCTCGGGCGGGCGAGAAGACGAAGAATCTCCAGGACATGATCACGACGGTGATGCTGTACACAGTCATCATGTAGAAGATGCCGGACATGATGATGAGGAAGATGCCAGAGCAGACGAAGGGCATGATCATGAAGATGAAGATGCCGACGAAGAAGACGACGATGGACCATCGATGGGCTGGGTGCATGACCCTCATATTCAAGAGCTGCTTCTCAAGCAGACGGATAACGCAAGAGCTGCCGCCCGAGAGAAAGCCAAGCTGGATCAATTGGAGATAGACGCGGTTACTCCATTGTATGAAGGATGCAGACCCGAGGATACCCGCCTGAAAGTAACGCTCATGGCTCTAGAGATGAAGGTAAAACACAAAATGACCGACGCAGGCTTCGACGAGAACATGTCATTCTGGCATGAACGTCTTCCCATGGGGAACAAGTGCCCGACCAGTTTCGAGGAGGCGAAGAAAGTCGTGTGTCCTCTGGATTTACCGCACGTGAAATACCATGTGTGCATGAACAATTGCATCATTTATCGGGGCGAGCACGCGGAGTCTACCATGTGTCCGGTGTGCGGCGTCACTCGATACAAGAAGAGGAAGAAAGCTCCTCGAAAAGTGGTGTGGTACTTTCCGATCAATCCTCATCTGCAGCGGTATTTCGCGGACCCTAAGGTAGCAAAGCTCCTGTGTTGGCACGCGGATAGGGAGGAGAAGAAAAGAGAAGATGACGCAAATGATCCAGAGATAAATAAAAAAGACAAGATGCTGAGTCACCGTAAGGATGGTTGCCAGTGGCAAGCGTTGAACTTCAAACACCCAGAATTTGGGAAGGATCCAAGGAACATCGTGCTGGGCGCGAGCACCGATGGAGTCAATCCGTTTGGCAGCCAGAGAAGCACACATAGCACCTGGCCTGTGTTTGTGTGGATGTACAACCTTCCCCCCTGGTTGTGCATGAAGAGGAAGTACATTCACATGAGTATGCTAATTGAAGGGCCGAAACAACCAGGGAACGACATCAATCTATATCTGGGGCTGCTGAAAGAGGAGCTAGACACGCTGTGGAAAACGCCAGCCAATACGTGGGACGCCGCAGAGAAAGAATATTTCCCTATGAAAGCCGCACTGCTCACGACGGTGCACGAATATCTCAGTTAAGTATCAATGTCCACCACTATTCTATGACTAATCTCACACCAATCCTAAAGCTGCACTTAAGTATTGCTTAATATTCTTTCCTGAGATAAATAGTAATAAAAATGTGCTTGCTAGCTGCTGCCACTTGTAGCCACGAGACAAAGTCTCATTTTCCTCTGCTATCCATATGGTCTCAATTTTGACTCCAAAGATAAAAGGAGTTTTTTTGTACTAGTATTTGACCCATGTACTCAAGGCATGAGTTACTCCTTTCACTTAAGGCAGTTTTTGAAAATGGGATGCAGAAGCAGATATTCAACAGCTTGGTTAGGCCATAATTAAATTAACTTAAATGGGCATGGAATTGCAAATACTACATGATACCGACTCACCTGTGAGAATGACCTAAGCCATCATGATAAGGAAAGACTACGCTTAACTCTGAATCCTCGACATGTTCAGTGTGCTATCATTATCATTAATCATGCCGAGGCTAAAAGACAACAGCAATATGCCCAGGTTAAAAGACAATATCTATGTTTTTTTGGCAGTAATAATAGCCTTGTCACTACCTACAATAGAACATCATACTTTGTGAGCTTTTTCTTATCACTATCTAATCTGCACTATTAGACAAGACCAACACTACTGGAGGAGTACTCCTTAGCTGAAAAGATATAAGTTAATTAAAGGAAAAGGCTTTAGTTTATTGTTATTAACAAAAAATGTTTTAGTTAATTAAAGGAAAAGTTTTGAAGTTATTTTAATTAATATAAAAATGTTTTAGTCAAAGTTACAGTTAAAGCAGATAAGAGAATGCTCCTACTGTACTGAAAAAGAAGAGAGGGAGAGAGGACACTACTGCACTTGCTACAGAGTCTGTAGGGGGGACTACTCAAGCAGTGCAAGCAAGCAAGATTTCACGCTACTGCTGCTGCAAGCAAATTCTGTTAAAGCTTCCTTGGTTAACATTCTGGTTTTAGTCCTGCTTCTTATTCTTGCTACTGCTGCTGTTGTTATTCTGCTGCTGTTGTGTTGTTATCTGCTGCTGCTGGTTTCTTCTTACTGCTGCTGTATTTGCTGCTGCTATACTTGCTGCTGCTGTACTTGCTGCTAAGGTTGTAGAAATCTGTGGAGTTGGCACTTTACATAAGGTTGTAGATCATTGTAGTGTCCTAATGTCTAAGACTATTGCATTGGAGGTTCATCTTGCAAACATATCAGAACTTGCAAACATTTTATTACTTGTTGCATTGGAGGTTCATATTGTCTTGAGGCAAACAAATCAGCATTGGAGGCTCATCTTTATTACATATCAGAACTTGCAAACAAATCTGTGAAAGACTTGTAAAGTTGTTGGGTTTTGTCTCCGACCATTGTGTCGTGCTGAATTTGCAGGTACCCCAGAGGCCCTTGAGTTTGCCGGAATGTCAATTAACTTCCGTTCCGGCAAATTCGGGTACTCCATATGTCCTATTTTCAGCAAAGGTCATGCTGAAAATTTCCGTGAATTTTAGCATGCCTTTGCTAAAAATAGGACATATGGGGTACTTGCGACTAATGCATGGGTCGGGGTATCTTAGTACTTAGTTAAGTAGGATCAACTGCCCCGCCATTCTTGCTGCATTAAACCAAAGGTGCCAATAGAGCCAAGTGATTAGGCCCAACTTAGAATTCTCCTTAGCATCGATAAACCCTAGATGATAAACCCAACATAGGTGGCAATAGAGCCAGGTGATTAGTGCCAAGTGATTAGGCCCAACCTAGGGTGCCTCGGCTTCGACAAACCCTAAATGATGAAAACTTAACTTGGCTTCTATACGGTGCCTCGGTGTCGATAAGAACCTAAATGATGTACGCTTAGGCTTTTAGGGTGCCTCGGCGTCGACAAACCCTATATGATAAAAGCTTAGCTTTTAGGATGCCTCGGTGTCGACAAACCCTAAATGATGAGACCATGATCTTGTTCCTTGACAATAACCAACTTTTTGACCAAACTTTTTTCCTATTTAGAGCGAAACATGGCCCACAACGATGAGGCCGGCGGTTTGGGCGGCAAGCCATTCTGGGAGCTGTCCCAGGAGTTGGAGGAAGAACCTCACCGCTATGAGGACGCCGCGGAAGACACCGATCCTGACTACAAAACCACTAGTGGCGTCAGGGATGACACCACTGATGGCGTCGCCGAGGATGCCACCACTGATGATGGCGGCGCACGCACAGATGGCAGCCAACCGAGGAGGCAACGGAAGGACCGGCGCCCGAGCATGCTCGGCACCGTCAAGGCGGAATTTACTGAAGTGAACTCCGACGGGCATCCGACGACGCCCAAAAAATTAGTCAAGGGGTACTTGGTTCAGCTCGGGTGCATTCTCCGGAGCACCGTCTCGATCAACACCTAGAACCTAAGGCACAAGGACCGAGGGAATTTGCGCATCCTCCTCTTCACGAAGCTGCACGAACGATACAAGTTCCCCGCTGAGTTTGCAAACACACGCCTCTCAGGGAATAAAGTGAATAGTGCCGCCCTCACGAAGACGAGCACGACCCTGTCTACTTTGAGAAGCACGATGAAGGCAATGATTGATAAAGGTGATAGTTATGACAAGATCAAGGCGAAATATGCTTCGATGAGCGAAGATGACTACAAGGAGTTCAAGATCAAGTGCGAGAGCAGCGCAACCTCCGAATCAAGTCAGTGGGGGAAAGAAATGCGGCAGTTGAACCTAGGGGTCCACCAACTCGGTCCCGGTGGTTACAGAGTGGCGGAACCTATATGGGACAAGGAGGACGCGGAGCATGCCGAGCAAGGCCTACCGCCTCGCTTTGAGAAATACAGTGACAAGCAGACCAGGAACTTTCTCAGGGCCCAGTACAAGGAGGACCCGGTAACAAAGCAGCTTACCACGGATCCAAAGACCAAGGAGCTTGAGCTTGTTCTGGTAAGGAATACACCCCCGCGTAATTAGCTCCATATGGTTGCATTCTAATTAATCCCCAATGTTTCTAAATGGTTCACGTTCCTTCCGCAGGACAAAGAAAGCAGTAGCGCGGGGTCGTCTCAGAGCTCCCCTTTCAACACCCCTTTGAATAGGGCGTTGAACGTAATGAAAAACAAGGATAAGCTCAGTAAGCCGACGTCAGCTGGTCGTGTGGCCGGCAAAGGCTTGTCCACAAAATGGTCGTCATACTATACCACTGGTGGGCGAAAGGAGAAAAAGACCAGCTCGGAAAGCCAGTCGCGCGGGGTTGAAGCACTCAAGGCACAAGTGGCGCAGATTCCGAAGCTTGTCCAAGAGCAAGTGGAACAACAACTGGGAACGAAGCTCAACGCCATGGTGCCTACGTTGATTCATGGGCTGACGACGTGGATTGCGGGCGGCCAACAGGGGCCTCCCCCGGTTCCCAGCTTCACGGCCAGCAACTCGCACAGCGCGCAGGCGGCGCCATTGGTGTCTCCGGCGGAGGCGGTATTCGTGTCTCGGGCGCCAGCACGGGCATTGGAGCTTAATGCACCCGGGTGTACGTCGGCTGGCACCTCGCCAGCAAGCGGCCCCTCCGTCAGTTGCACGCCCGCCGATGGCGGTGCCTCGACATTAGCCGAGCTCGATGGCATCACGGTAACTAAGCCTCTCGGCCGATGACTTCATCTCCTTTCCTTTGACCGGGCATCCCTGACGCCCTACATGCATGTTTTCGCAGGGAGCCGCCGACGTTCCTTGCACTCTCCTCTCTCTCGGAGATGATGCTCGTGCTTGGTATAGATCCTTGCCATCAAGATCATTTAGTTGGAACGAGATATCATGAGCTTTCTTGGATAAATATTTCCCACTACACAAGAAGTATGCAATTCGAGATGACATCTTCAGCTTCATTCAGCGTGAAGGCGAGAGCTTGTATGATGCTTGGGAGAGGTACAAAGCCTTATTCAGGAGATGTCCTAATCTTGGGCTCGAGAGATGGTTAGAGCTGCAGATATTCTATAGAGGATTGACTTGGGACACTCGAGCTTACATCGATATGGCAGCGGGTGGAGCTATTACAAACAAGACACTTGATGATGCTTTTCTGCTGATTGAGAGCATAGCTTTCCACCAACTTTAGTGGTACAATGATAAGCCCACCTCTGATTCATTGGTTTGCTTGCAACAAATCACTACGCCTCAGATGCCAATTCTTACACAAAAACCTGAACCTCTATCTCAGTGTGACAAGATTGAGATTGCATGGATTATTTTGACGATGATGACACCATTCTAGTTGACACATGTGCTACAGATCATATGGATACTAGTGTTGGAGATTCAGTTTTGCATTGTGATGATTCTTCCATGGATGAGCCGGAGCTGCAGTTAGTTGCGTTTGATATTGAGGAGTCACCTTTAGTTCATATTGATCATGTGCTGGTAGAGCCAGATATGGAGAAGTTCTCATTCGATGCTGTCAGCTGCATTGATTCCTCAACACTTGAGCCTGAGATGGAGAGCTTCATGGTTGATTATGATGAGGTGGATTCAGATATCAAGGAGCCAAGCTCTACTATTTCACTTGTTGACACGAGTCCGGTGGAAATTTCTACTACCACACCTCACTTGGTATCTTCAATTGAGGTAGTCCTGAAGCTTCTTCCTAACTATCTCAGGTATGATCGCAACATTCTTGGCAAGATATGCCATATCATGGATACTGCCTATGCACCATGCGATTTGTTGATGATATCTATTCATCATATGCTCAATAGATATGCATGTGATAGGATAATTTATTGATGAATTTGAGGGCATTCTCCATATCACTTGTATTGGCTTGTTTGTTGAGTGTTCTTTCATGTTTATGCTTGTGAACCATTCATTGTGGGTTGATCAAGTTCGAGATGACATCCCATGGGATCCTAGTGGATTCACGGCATAGTGATGAGGAGAAGCAATGAGCACACATGAGGAAGAGCGAAGCTAGAGCATGTATGAGGAAGTAAAAGGAGAGAGCTGCAGTTCAGAGGGCGATTGTGCTAGACCTACATCATATAAGCCCGGCGAGGTGTTTCATGACCCCAATCCGAATACCATCATACATTATACAAGTTGCAATCAATTGCTATTTGGGTTGCTTGAGCCATTTCTTAAATGTTATCCCACCGTATTTTACCTTTGACATATGGTGCTTGATGAGAATATGTGAACTGATTGTTGAATGCCTCGTAAACTAGTGATCTACACAATGCTTGCTTGGCTGAAATTAGTGAGAACTATTAGTTTTGAGTGCTCAAATTCCCAGTACACTAGAAAACTTAATCATTTTCTGCATTTACTTTGATACACCTAGATCATCAAGTGTTAGATGCTAAATTTGGGCCAAGTGTGTTCCCATTCAGAGCAATCACTTAATCACTATGGATTAGCAAGCTATGTTCTATAGATCGGTAGCATGTGAATTAGACATGGATGAGTGATGATTCTTGTTTCCTTCCTTATGTCTCATGCCATGTGTAATTCCTTTGTTCAATATGTAATAATGAATATAAGTCTAGTCTACCTACAGTAGCATGTCATGTTCCCTGGATCGTGGCATGTGAAATTTGGTAGCTTGGACAATAACAAATAAATAAAAATGCAATATTTGTCGAACTAGGTGTATACCATGTTCTCTGGATCGGTGGTATGTTCCTTTGGGGAGACAAACATAAAAATATATAATTGGTCGAGCCAGGTGTATACCATGTTCTCGGGATCGGTGGTATGTTCTTTTGGTGAGACTGATAAAATATTATCATTGCTTCCTTCAAATTAAATAAGTAGTTTAACCACATTGTTGTGTTCCTGGTAACAAGTATTCCTCGGGATGATGCTCTCTTTAGGAACCTTTTGGCACAATCCACATTTAAACTTGCTGATCCTCTTTTATCATTGTAAAAGTTTAAAATGGTCATGCTTACTAGTATCCTACAGCTTTGTAGCACTCTTAACCCATAATTTTCACTAGCTAAGCCCAAAGCATGGATTGTTTGGAGATTTATTTTACCAGGCCATTCTTTACTCAGTTTATTGTTCACTATCTTGCCTTTGTGATATTCCTTTGCTTGATGACAAGAAAAGATCCAAGTGTGGGGGAACTTGGTCAACACATTTCATATACATATTTTGGCACTGAAATATGCGGTTTATTGAGTTATATTCATTCATTTCCGTCGGATTCTGGGTTCCGGCAAACCCTTGAGGTTCGAACACTAGGGTGCGCACGAGGATCTCTCTCTCCCTAGCTCACTCTCGCAACGATCTCAAGGCCTAGCTCGGCGAAGCCAAAGAACAAGAGACATGAGGGTTTATACTGGTTCGGGCCACCATTGTGGTTTAATACCCTACTCCAGTGTGGTGTGGTGGATTGCCTTGTAGGCTGGGGATGAACGAGTACAAGGAATGAACAGCCTCCTGAGGAGAGGTGTTCTTGAGCTCGTGAGCTTGAGTGTTGAGGATGATCTGAATGGTCCGTCTCCAGATCTGCTTAGTTCTAATTTTTTTTGTCCCCCTCCTATGGTTGTGGCTAGTCCTATTTATAGAAGCCCTGCTCCTCTTCCAAATATTAGGCGGGAAGGGATCCCACAACGGCCAATTTGAAGGGGGGCAACTAGTACAAGTTATCCTGACAAAAGGTGGTCTTCGCCAGCCAAAGGCTCCGGCGGTGACGCCGTCGTGGGCTCCGAGGTGACCTCTGTCCTTCCATCCTGCTAGTCTTGGTCTCGTTGCACCAATATGGAAACCTTTGCCTAAGGCCTCGGGACTCCTCGCCTGCGCTTGCCCCTTTAGCACCAAAGAGGCAACGGGTGCTCTACTCCCGCCGGCGCCCGCCTGGCATTGGTCGTCATGGCTCAAGTCACGTGCACCTCGCAAGGTGCCCCTTGCATAGATATCTCCGCTCCTCGGGAGCCAGCCTAGGGAGGCTGCCCCTGAGGAGGTTTTGCGTCGTCCGCCTCCCGAGGCTCGGCCCCTCGCGAGTGTCTTGAGCGGTCATTGATGAAGATGGGCCGTACCAGGCCGTTGGTGGAGCCACGCCCTAGGCCGCAGGTAGGCAAGTCTGGTTACCCCCATTCCCAGGACGCCAAGAATTTCTTTCTATGGATTATTGAATTTGAGAATGATAATCACATAAAGGGGTCATTTACTACTCAGTGGTTTGTTTTGCAGAAAAGTGCGAGAAGGCACTATAAACTTCAAGATCTGTACTAAGTGGCTAAGAGAACGAAGAAGAGGAGGAAGAATGGACATGTGCGAGAAGAAACTAAGTAACCAGCGGGCCAACTTGAGAAGAGAGGTATGTTCTTCCGAAGAAAGAAGGAAGCAGGAGGGCCATTGTGCAAATGCAAGATCAGTTCGAGGGGTCAAAATCCCTAGTCCATCTCCAATTCCCCTCGGACCTGGCAGATCTCTCCTTCTCCCGCCTCTTTCTCCACCTCCGACTGCCGCCGCGGCCAGGACAGCGTGGCGGCGCGCCAACCAGTCACCTCTGCCATCCATCACCACCACTACCCACTACTCCACCACATCACCTATCCCTCCATCCAGCAACCAACACCACCATCAGCACCTCACGCGACCTCTCCCTCCAACTCGCGCGCCCCACTAGACACGAGATCACGAAAGCGTCTGATCCCTTGCGTGAGTCCTGTCTTCTCCGTGCGCCCCTGCTGCTCTTCTTCTCTGAACCTCAACCCCCTACTACTACTTCTCTCTCTTGCTACACCGCTTCTCTCCTTAATTTGCTGTTGTCCCCTTCTTCTATCCCTGACCTCTACTGCTCCACACACGCTACTGCTGCTGCTCTTTCTTTTCTCACCTTGCTGCTACTCTTTCTCCGTACCTGCTGCTACTCCTTCTCTGAACCCCTGTCGTTAATACGTTTTGCTGCTCTTATCTAAGTCCCCACACTGCTGCTGTTCCTCTACTTCTCTGAACCTGCTGCTGATCCCCAACCTCCTGCTCCTCCTCTCTTGTTGCTCTCCTTCTACCTCTTCTCCCTAAACCTCCTACTACTGCCATCTCCCTCTCTCTAAATTTCTGTAGACTTGAGATCGAGTGTAATATTCATATTTGACCAGTGCTTGAAACTTAATATTGGTTCATACTCCTAACTGTATAATAATGGTATGACATGTTCCGTTTCAAACTTGTGCTTGTTTAGTACTGTAGTACTGATATTGTTCATCGGAGAGTATTAGAACAGTGCCCTGTAATACCATATTCATATTTGTGTATGTGTGTGTTCATCTAATTTGTTCCATTTTATAGTCCATGTGTGTGTTATGTTCATGTCCTTTAACTTCTCTTGTCATTGATGATAGCTTGTGTTAGTACCTTATTTTCTCAAGCATTACGAAAGTACTAAAAAGATTGTTGAAGATAATTTGAACCTCCCTTTGCTTCTTTGTCATTTCCTTTGTTGATGATCCCTGTTAAAGTTAGGTTTATTTCCTGTCTTCATCATGCAATATCACGTTACCTAGCTTTAGCTGAGCATTGTCGATGTCGCCTAGCCCCTGTGGAGAACACGATACTCGCAGTTTGGCCGTAAAACCCTATACTTACAATTGATCAACCGGCTTATAGCTGAGCATCTTGGCGCGCTCGAGAACCTCAAGTGTGTATTGCTGTTGGCAAAGAAAGATACCAAAGGAGTTTGTGGTGACGTTGATGCCCAAAAAATGATGAAGGGGACCGAGACCAGTCATGGAGAACTTGGACTTGAGCGAGTGGATGATGGAGGTGAGGGGGTGGAGGAGCTTGCTGTGACAATGATATCATCCGCATAAACCAACAAGTAGGCGATGGAGTGACCGTGATGCAGAATGAGCAAAGAGGAAGCACTCTTAGAGGCTCGAAATCCCAATGAGGAATGGCTGAAAGCGGAGAAACCAAGTCCTTGGGGCTTGCTTGAGGCCATATAAAGACTTGCGATGAAGGAAGCCATTATCCATCCAGGAGGGATCCACAAAACCTGCCGGCTGTGAGCAATACACTGTCTCATTGAGATCTCTATGAAGAAATGCATTTTTGACATCAAGTTGGTGAATCGGCCATGACTGAGAGTTAGGAATGTTGAGCACCACATGAATAGTAGTCGGTTTCACAACAGGACTGAATGTTTCATCATAATCCACCCCGGCTTGTTGAGTGAACCCCCGCATAACCAAGCGAGCTTTATAGCCTGCCATGGAGCCATCAGTGTTGAACCTGTGAAGAAATATCCACTTGCCGTGACAATGTTGACACTTGCATGCTTAGGCACCAAAGACCACGTGAAGTTATCCATTAAAACATGATATTCATCTAACATGGCCTTGTGCCAATGGGGGTCTTTGAGAGCAGATTTGTAGGTGGCTGGAATTGGGGAAATAGTGTGAGAGTTGGCGTCTGCAAGGAATAAACGTTTGGGCATGAGATAACCAGTTTTGGCACATGTTGACATTTTGTGTGCATTCTGGGGTGGTTGTACTGGTATTGCATGGCGAGGAAGAGGTGGAGCGGCTAGAGTGGAGGGTGTATAAAGCGAGGAGTGTCCGGTGGGGCTGGCTGGGCCACTGGCAGAGAGATCGGGCATGGGATCTTAGGAGGATTCGTCCGAGGTAGGTGTGGCAGAGGAATCGGGATTGGTCTGTGTAGTGGGTGTGCACCGTGAGGTGGTTAGCTGCTAGTGGCAGGCAGATGGGACCGGTGTGTGGATCGAGGAGGAGGTGGCGGGCGAGGCGGGAGAGCCAGCTAGGGAGCGGCACGCGTCAGCGTGTGATGGGGTGGAGGTTAGTGTGGTGGGTGCGTGCGGTGAATCTAGTGGTGGTGGTTGGGGCCCGTACGAGATAGGCGGCAGCGTGGGATCCGAGAGATCCGTTCGGGGGAGGGAGGCTGCATGGGGATCTAATGTGGACGTAGGAGTAGTGTTGGCCGAGGTGGGTGGCTATATGGAAAAATTGTTTTGTCGAAAATGACGTATCGGGAAATGATAACACGATGTGTGGAAGGATCGTAGCACCTATATCCTTTGTGTTCTAGGGGATTGCCGAGGAAAACAAAAGGAGAGGAGCGAGGAGAGAGCTTGTGATCCATGGTGGCATAGACATTTGGATAACAGAGGCAACCAAACACACGAAGGTGAGTCTAGTTGGGTTGAACGCCGTGGAAAAGAAAGTATGGTGTGTTAGGCGTGATGGCACATGAGGGACGCCTATTGAGGAGATATGTGGCTGTATGGAGAGCTTCAACCCAAAAGGGAGGCGTTCACTTGGCTTGGATGAGGAGAGTGCGCACTATGTTGTTAGTGGTTTGAATGGGACGTTTCACCTTGCTATTCTGAGGGGACGTGTGGGGACATGAAAACCGATAAGCAATGCCATTGGAGGAAAAGAAGGAGTGAAGGGAAGAGTCAATGAACTCGCTGCCATTATCACATTCCATGCTTTTGATGATCACATGCAATTGGGTCTGAACAAAAGTGAAAAATCATTGTAAGACTGTGGAGGTCTCGGACTATTGGCGCAAGGGGAAGGTCCAGGAATAGTGAGTGTAGTCATCCAATATAACAAGATAGTATTGAAAACCGGAAAATCTTACAATGGGGGATCTCCATAGATCACAATGGATTAAATCAAAGGGAGCATATGTTTTGCTAGAGGAAGAAGAAAAGGGGAGACATGGTTGACGCCCTAGTTGGCAAGTGCTACAGGGTACATGAGGAGCCTTATTACAATTGCTAATAAAATCACGAGAAATAGTAGAAAGAGTGTGAGCGCCGGGATACCCGAGACGACGATGCCGTAGATCCGAAGTAGTAGTGAGGAGTGCGGACGCCCTGGTTGGATTATTGCCATTGTAGGGGTAGAGGTCATCGGTACTAGCAGAGATCATGAGAACTTTCCGAGGGCGAAGATCCTTCACAAGAAAACCACACGGATAAAATTCAACAGAACATGAGTTATCTTTGGTAAATTTGTGAATGGAAATAAGACTAGTAACAACATGGGGAGAGACAAGAATATCCGTGAGGAGAAAATCATGAGGATGGAGTGTAGTGGAGCCAGTAGCCGTGACAGGAATGTCTTGCCCATTGCCAACAAGTATGCTAGAAGGAACATGTCGTAATAAATTACTAGACGAGGTTAAGATAACTTGGATGCCGGTCACGTGCGAAGAGGCGCCACTGTCCAAGTACCACTCGAGAGCGGGCTGATTGGCGATGCCGGAGTTGCTGTATGTGGCGTGAAGCATAGCCAGGTGCTCCCAAGACGGCGGCACGGGGAGTAGTACGACATCATCGGCGGCGGTGCAGGCGGGTACATGGGGTACACCTGGGCATGGGCGCCGGGGCATGAACCAAGCACGCCAGCGGTGTTAGGACGAAACCAGCCGGCACGCGGGGAGGGCGACGCCATGCCGTACAACGCAAAGTAGCCGGTGAACGGTGAGTGCAGGGGCTGGGAGGGTTGGCCACGACCAGCAGAGTCGCCGCACCCACGCCCATGTCCGCGGCCACGCCCACGGCCGCGGTCAGCATCGGTGAAGCGGTCACCGCGACCACGTCCAGAGGGTTGCTAGTGTTGATGAGGAGAGCCCTGGGCGCGGTTGGAGGAGGAGCCACTTCTTTGGCCAGGGTCATCAGAGCCATGGTGCCCGCTCGGGAGCTGTTTCCTTGGCCGCGGTCACCCCCGCCGCCACGTCGTTCCAGCCAATCACAACGCGCCACGTCACCCCGAGCGCCTCCCTCCTCCACTCCGCGAGCGCCACGTGTCCTGCCGGCCGCCTCTCACCGCGCGGCCCGGGGAAGCCCATCGCGGAGCCGCCCGGGCCCGAGCCGCCGCCGCCGCAGGCCCGCGCGAGCCCGCGCCCCGCCGCCGTCTGCCCGCGCCTCGCCGGCGTGCCCCGCGCCGCCCGCTCGCCGGCCCCGCCGCCACCTCCTCTCGCCGCGCCGCCCGCGCCTCGCCCTCCGCCGCCGACCGCTCCCTGCCGCGCGCCCCGCCGCCGCCTTGCGCCTCGCCGGCGCCGAACCCCGCCGCCGCCGCGCCATCGCCGCCTCCCGTCGCCGCCCACCGCCGCCATTGCCCGGATCCGGCGCCGGCTGGCCGAATCCGCGGCCCCGCGCTCTCCCCGCCTTCCTCCTCCTCGGATCCGCCCTTCCCCGGCCATCTCTTCCTTCTCCGGCAACATCTCCGGCGTGCCTCGAAATCCGTGCAAGGTTGACCCCCCCTAGAATTCCACTAAGTCATTTTATTTTACATTTTGGTCCCATGTTCATTGCATCATAACTTGCTGCATACTGCTCCGTTTCGTGCATGTAATATATCAAATTGTTTGCCTCGATGAGTACATCATTTCATCTCATTGCATCATTTTCATTTGAGCTCATCTTGATGCCCGAATTGCTGTTAGAAGAGGGCTATGTGATGTTAGTTTCAGATCTATTTCAGTAGATGTACTTTTGTCATTTTTGCCATGATTGATGTGTGCATCCTATGAAGTTGAGTCCTACATGTGTTTTGTAATATGCCATGCTATCTTTCCAAGGGTGTATGACATGTATTTTTCTGATCTATGTGGTGACTAGCACAAGCATGCAAACTAGGGTACATAACGTTGCTGATTTCAGAGACTTGGTATTTTCACCAAGTCATGTTCTGCTGTTATTCTTATGCCATGTGTTCATGTTGTTTCCGAGAGATCTGTGCCTCTTTTGAGCATGATCAGTAAGAGTGTTTTGAGCATATGTATTTTCTATATCCATCCATGCCTTTTTTTGTAATTATGGAGTGCCATAGCTTGAGTCAATCAAGCTCTACTTTTGCTATAAAATGTTGCTGGCAGATTGTTTACATGTTATTCGATTTTGCCAAGCTTGTTGTAGTTGATCCTTGCATGCTATGATGTTATTCTTTCCATGTCTAGCTTCTATGCCATGTCTTCTTGATGTATGTATGCTTAGTTTATCATGCAATGCTCTGTAGTGAGTGCATCAAGCTCACGAACATGCCTACCTGCTATCTGTTTTTGACATGTCCAGTTTTCTGCTAAGTCTGAAACCTGTAACGAAACTTGCTTAATTGACATGGGTGTTCTTATATTTTGTTTTCCTTTTTGGCTTATGGTCAGTAGGGGACTTTTGTTCTATGATTTGAGTAGATTCACTCCATGCCCTGCTTTGCTATATTGTGTTTCTTTAGCTTGTTGTTTCCTTGCTCTAAACATGTCATCCTGATGTTAATTTCTGGCATGATAGTATTTTCACTAAGTCTGTGAACCTGTTATCTTTTGCACTTTTGCCATGCTTGTTTGAACCTGTTGTGTTGCGATTTAGCAGTAGCTCATTGTTCATCTTTTGTCAAGCATCTTGATTAGATCACTTCCATATGCTTTTTTGATATGTTTGAGTGCAGTAGCTTAGTTTCTTGTTGCATGTTAAGTGGCAACCTGCTGTTAATCGCAGAAATATGCCATTCTTGTTTTGCTTGTCATTTGCAAACCGTGCATCCGATTCCGGTGATCTTTATATCGATTTCAAGATAAATCACCTCACCTTTCCAGTGGCATACTTGGTTTGCCAAGATTATGCCGGGTTCATATTTTTTCCTTCCGAAGCATGCATATGCATTGCATATCACATCTCGCATATCATGCCATGTTTATGTGGTGGATGTTTACTTGTTGTTTGCTTCTTTCCGGTGTTGCTTCTTCGGGTTAGTTCCGATAACGTTGCGATTGTGAGGATCCGTTCGTCTACGTCCATTTGTCTTCTTCATGGACTCATTCTTCTTCCTTGCGGGATCTCAGGCAAGATGACCATACCCTCGAAATCACTTCTATCTTTGCTTGCTAGTTGCTCGCTCTTTTGCTATGCCTATGCTGCGATACCTACCACTTGCTTATCATGCCTCCCATATTGTTAAACCAAGCCTCTAACCCACCTTGTCCTAGCAAACCGTTGTTTGGCTATGTTACCGCTTTGCTTAGCCCCTCTTATAGCGTTGTTAGTTGCAGGTGAAGATGAAGTTTGTTCCTTGTTGGAACATGGAGATGTTGTTCCTTGTTGGAACATGTTTACTTGTTGGGATATCACAATATATTTTATTTAATTAATGCATCTATATACTTGGTAAAGGGTGGAAGGCTTGGCCTTATGCCTGGTGTTTTGTTCCACTCTTGCCGCCCTAGTTTCCGTCATATCGGTGTTATGTTCCCGGATTTTTGCGTCCCTAACGCGGTCGGGTGATTTATGGGACCCCCTTGACAGTTCGCGTTGAATAAGACTTTTCCAGCAAGGCCCAACTTTGGTTTTACCATTTGCCTACCACCTATACCTTTCCCTTGGGAGTAGCTAACCCGAGGGTCATCTTTATTTAGCCCCCCCCCCGGGCCAATGCTTGTCTAAGTGTTGGTCCGAACCGAGCCGCCTGCGGGGCCGCCTCGGGGAAACTCGAGGCCTGGTTTTACTCGTAGCCTGTCTCATCCGGTGTTGCCCTGAGAACGAGATATGTGCAGCTCCTATCAGGATGTTGGCGCATCGGGCGGCTTTGCTGGACTTGTTTTATTACTGTCGAAGTGTCTTGTAGCCGGGATTCTGAGACTGATCGGGTCTTCCCGGGGAGAAGGAATATCCTTCGTTGATCGCGAGAGCTTATAATGGGCTAAGTTGGGACACCCCTGCAGGGTTTGAACTTTCTAAAGCCGTGCCCGCGGTTATGTGGCAGATGGGAATTTGTTAATGTCCGGTTGTAGAAAAACCGAAGTTGATCTTAATTAAAATACAACAACCGCGTGTGTAACCGTGATGGTCTCTTCTCGGCGGGGTCCGGGAAGTGAACACGGTGTTGGAGTTATGCTTGACGTAAGTAGTTCAGGATCACTTATTGATCATAGTTGTTCGACCGTGCTTTTGCCTTCTCTTCTCGCTCTCATTAGCGTATGTTAGACACCATATATGCTAGTCGCTGCTGTAGCTCCACCTCACTACCCTGTCCTACCTTTAAGCTTAAATAGTCTTGATCTCGCGGGTGTGAGATTGCTGAGTCCCCGTGACTCACAGATACTTCCAAAACCAGTTTGCAGGTGCTGATGAAACCGTGCAGGTGACGCACCCGAGCTCAAGGAGGAGCTCGATGAAGATCTTGTTCATTGTGTTGTTTCGTTTCAGTTGATCAGTAGTGGAGCCCAGTCGGGTCGATCGGGGACCTTTGTCGCTTTTGGGGTTTCTTCTTTTATTTTGGCTCCGTAGTCGGGCCCTGATTGTACTTGGTTGATGTAATGCTTTACTCTTGTAATTGTGTGAAGTGGCGATTGTAAGCCAACCATGTATCTCTTTCCCTTATGTATTACATGGGTTGTGTGAAGATTACCTCACTTGCGACATTGCTTTCAATGCGGTTATGCCTCTAAGTCGTGCTTCGACACGTGGGAGATATAGCCGCATCGAGGGCGTTACAGAGGGACCTAGCATGGCGGCATACGCTAGGTGAGGCCTGGGCATCGCCCCCATGCCCAGCCCCCTCGCGCGACTCTCCCGAGGGGGAAGCACTGCGGTGAGGCTGGACACTGAGGCGGGTGGCTCCCTGAGGTTGGTATGGCGGGGCCGCCCTCAGTTGTTTATCACCAGCGCGGAGTGTAGCTTTTCTGCACTTGCACGGGCATAGCCTTTCCTCAACTGTGTCGACTGCCGGAGCAGAGCGTGGTGCTTCCACTGGTGCGTGGGTGAGGGCTCCCTCTGAGTGGAGCCTCCGGGGTGTGTACTGCCCCGCCCTGACAAGTGGCTTGAACGACAGGGTCGGACGAGGTGTGTCTGGGCACCCGTGATCCAGCGCGGGACTCACGAGGCCCTACCTCAAGGCGGGTTGCGTCTGGTCTTGGTTCTTGATAGCTTCAACGGTCCTGCGAGATGGTTAGGCAACCTGTGCCGGACGAATTTCCTGAGGCGGTCACATGAGAAAGCCAGACACCAACGACCCCAGGAGGTGACGTGAATGGGGCCGGCCCGCTAGACAGATATCAGTCGTTGGGTTTATCGACGTTGCAGGGACGGACCCGAGCGCGGACGCCATGCCTAGCCTACTCATGCAAGGAAACCTAAAGAAAGACAACCGGCGCGTGCCTCCCGTGGTAACGAGGGCGGTCGTGGGTGGGTTATCGAAGTACCAGACAAGCAGGTGACAATCATAGAACGATCCAAGCAAAGAGGAAGGTTAGCTCAGATAGATGCAAGAAGATACATGCCATTGGGACGGACCCGAGCGGCCTAGGGAAGATGCAGCCCAAGGGGCACTCCCAGCAGAGAAAGCTAAACATGCAAAAGGATACACGTTGCAGGGACAGACCCGTGCGACTTGGGGACAATGCTGCCCGTGGGGCGCCCCCCAATAGAATGAACAGGAAAGAGTCACCTGATACCGCAACTGGAGCGATGTTGGAGTAGCTGAAGATGCATGCCGAAGAGTTGTTCCTCATGAGCCGCTAGGGTCCTGAGCCTCGGGAGGCTCCGCGAGCCCAGGTGGCTCCTGGAGAACCGTCACGATCTCCTCCAGGATGGCGTGATGTCTGGACTCCTGTGCCGCCAGGATGCTCCACAGACGGTGCTGGAAGGTGAAAGCCGCATTCGGCAAGCCGAATGGCATGCGAACTTAGCTGTGAGGAGGACCCTCGCACCGTCCAACGCGCGAAGGCTAGAAACGTCCCTGAGAAGTGGCCCTGTTGAGCCCTGGAATGTCGACACAGACGCAGAGCCCGCCTTCCTTGCCAGGATGGGGAGCTATGCCGGATGGTGGGAGGTCGTCGCAGCCTATGGTCCTTGCTTCTTGAAGCTCCTGGGTCGCCTTGGTGATGAACTCCCGAGCACTAGGCGCTCCACGCCTTGTGCCCTCTTGAGCACCACCCTCATGACGTTGGCTAGGTCTAAGGCCCTCCAAAAGAGAGCCCCCGGGCCAAGCCTGAGGAGGGCGCCGGGCGCACCTTCCTATGAGAGGGAGGGAGGCGCCCCAACTACAGGCACGGATCCTAAGATGGTGCCGCTGGAAATGCCGCTCTCATGAGGTCCTGGGTGGATCAGCTTCTTCTTCTTGGGGATGGCATCAGGAGGGTACAGGGTGCCTTCGTTGTCTGGGTTTTGACTGCTGCAGCCTGGTAGGCGTGCTCGAGGGAGAACACCGCATCTCTTTCTTCACATGGAACCATGATGATGCCGCCGCTCCCTGGCATCTTGAGGATGTTGTAGCCGTAGTGAGTCACTGCCATAAACTTGGCCAAGGCTGGGTACCCAAGGATGGCGTTGTACGGCAGGCGGATGTGGGCGACGTCGAAGTCAATGAGCTCAGTGCGGTAGTTGTCACACTGGCCGAAGGTGACAGGGTGGTGGAGCCGTCAGTCACTCCTGAGAAGGTCTTGGTAGGCCGCAGCTGATCGTATGGCACTTCAAGGCTATCGAATGTCTCGACGGACATGACTTTGAGCCCTGCGCCGCCGTCGATGAGGGTCTTGGTGACTTGGACGTTGCTGATGACGAGTGAGCAGAGCATCGAGAGGGCGCTGGTTGTTGCCGCGCACTTGAGCTGGTCTAATGAGTTGAAGGTGATGGCGCACTTGGACCACCTAAGCGGGCACGTGGCTTCGAGCCTGCAAAGGGCCGGTTCACCTCTCGAGCAAACTGTTTGAAGATATGCTGAGAGGCTGGGGCTTGAGCATCACCCAAGATGCAGGCAATGACTCGAGGCTCTTGGAAGCCCCCAGCCCCCTCGTCCTGATGATGGTCGTCCTTCCTCCTTGGCCCTGGCGGTAGCGGAGGGAGCCCAACGTTTCCCTGACGGCGGTCCTCACGAGTTTGGTCTCTCCAGGTGCCCTCATGAGGTGGGTCCTGCTAGAGGTCCTCACGAGGCCGGTCGCCCCACTCCTGGCAGGGCTTGCGGTTGTCCCAGCATCCCCTACTTCGTCCTCCGCCTCAGCCGTAGCCCCGGTCATTGCGCTCAGGGCATCGACCGAAGCGCCCATCGCGGATGGCCCTGAGCTCCTGACAGTCACTGGTGTTGTGGCTATGAACATTGTGGAAGGCATAGAATGGGCGGTTGGCCTTGGACGACTCGGGGTGGTCGCGGCCGCACTTCATCTCTGGATCTACCGCGAGCATGGCAGCCCCCTTGCGCTTCACGTCCTTGATCTTGGCCTTCTAGTCCTCCCGGTCGGCAGCTGGGAGCTCGAGGAGGGAAAGGCGCCCTTCCTCAACTCTTGCATGCTTGGTCGCCATGTTGAGCATCTCAAGGGCCGTGCAGAGCTCCTTGTGGATGGCGAGCTCCTCCTTCATCTTGACGTCGTGAACACCATCGGAGAAAGCGGAGATGATTGCTTTGTCCATCACATTGGGGATCTTGAGCTTAACGTTGTTGAAGTGCTGGATGTATTTCTACAGAGTTTCCCTTGGCTGCTGTTTGGTGCGCCGCAGGTCACCCGCGGCTGGCAGGCGGTCGCGAGTGCCCTGGAAGTTGGTGACGAAACGCTCGCGCATCTCACCCCGGGAGGAGATCGATCCTGCGGGCAGGTTCAGGAGCCATGAGCGCGCGCCATCCTCGCGGGCTATGGGGAACCAATTCGCCATGACCTTCTCGTCGCCGTTGGCCACCTCGATGCTCAGCTCATACAACTATAGGAACTCCGCAGGGTCGGGGGTGTCGTCGTAGCGCAGAGGCAGGTCTGACTTGAACTTGCCGGGCCAGACGACGCTGCATAGCATGGGAGTGAAGGCATGGCAACCTGTTGTGGTCACCGAAGCCCGTCGCTGGGGTGGAGCCTGATCTTGACATCCACGCGCCACCGCAGCAGGCGGCGCACAATCTTGATGCAGTGGTGCCGGGAGCGCGGGAGCGTTTTCTTGCGGCCGAGGGACTTCTTGGCAGCTTCTTTCTTCGTGCATGGGCGCCCGACGTTGCGGGTCACGCCGCGGGACCGCGCGTCTTGGTGCGAGGGCAGTGTGTTGATGCGGAGGTGGTGGAGGCGCTCCGCGAGTGATGTCGCCCGCTGCTGGAGGTGGTCGAGGTAGGGAAAGGGATGGTGCAGGAGAGCCCCCAGCGGTGCTGACAAGCTCGGCAATGCGGTCGACCCAGTCGTCATAGCGGTCGTCGACTGGATGGTAGCGCAAGAGCTCGCGTGCCATGAGCAATGCAGCCTACACGTCCGTGGGCGCACGACGAGCGTGGGACGTCGAGCCGGCCAGAGTCGGCGACGGGGTGGCGGTGGGTCCGTCCCACCACACGGAAGGGTGCAGCGATGAAGCTTGCTGCTCGTTCCTTGCCGGGCCGGTGGCGGCATTTTCAGCGGGCAAGGGAGAACGACGGGGAGGTCCGCCGACATGCGCCGTCTGAGCGACTCGAGCGCCGAGGGCGGCACGGCACTCAGCATGGGCTCGGCGAGCGTCAGCCATGGATCCGGTGGAGCAGCGGAGTGCGGAAGAAGAAAGGCTTCAGCGCACTCCTACCTGGCATGCCAAATGTTGGATTCTGGGTTCCTGCAAACCCTTGAGGTTCGAACACTAGGGTGCGCATGAAGATCTCTCTCTCCCTAGCTCGCTCTCGCAATGATCTCAAGGCCTCACTCGCCGAACCCAAAGAACAAGAGACACGAGGGTTTATACTGGTTCAGGCCACCGTTGTGGTGTCATATCCTACTCCAGTGTGGTGTGGTGGATGGCCTTGCAGGCTGAGGATGAACAGTTCAAGGGATGAACAGCCTCCTGAGGAGAGGTGTTCTTGAGCTCTGTGAGCTTGTATGGTGGCCTTGGTGGAATGGATCCAATCCAGGATTACATGCCTCCCACGGTGGTGGCTAGTCCTATTTATAGAGGCCCTGGTCCTCTTCCAAAATATCAGGCGGGAAGGGATCCCACAACGGCCAATTTGAAGGGGGAAAACTATAACAAGTTATCCTAACAAAAGGTGGTCTTCGCCTGCCAACGGCTCCGGTGGTGACGCCGACGTGGGCTCCGCGGTGACCTCCGTCCTGCCGTCCTGCTGCTCTTGGTCTCATTGCACCAATATAGAAACCTTTGCCTGATGCCTCGGGACTCCTCGCCTGTGCTTTCCCCTTTAGCACCAAAGAGGCAACAGGTGCTCTGCGCCCGCTAGCGCTCACCTGGCCTTGGCCGTCATGGCTCATGTCACGTGCACCTCGTGAGGTGCCCCTTGCATAGATATCTCCACTCCTCGGGAGCCAGCCTAGGGAGGCTGTCACTGAGGAGGTCTTGGCGTCGTTCGCATCGCGAGGCCCGGCCCCTCGTGAGGGTCTTGAGCGGTTGTTGATGAAGATGGGTCATACCAGGCCGTTGGTGGAGCCACGCCCTGGGCCGCAGGCAGGCAAGTCTAGGGACCCCCGTTACCAGGATGCCTACAGATTCTCGATGAGGAACAGAACGCCATAGCGGATCAGAACCATACGGAAGAAGGATTTCCACTTGTGGTAGTTGTAGTCAGCAGGATTGAGGAGAAACTTTATGTGGTTCGTGATGTGATCCCTATATATGGGGTTGAGAGGAGTCGGCGGCGCCGACGCTGAGGGGGTGGAGGTGAAGAGGGGGGCGAAGTGAGATCCAGAGGAAGGGGAGGTACCATGCAGGAGAGAGGAGGTGGTCCCGAAGATGAACGACGATGAGGTGGCCACAGAGGAGGACGACCCAGAGTTGGCGGCAGGCGCCATGGAGGAGAGGGAGGTCGGCGAAGTGCCGGTGCCGAGAGCAGCGGAGGACGTGGAGGAGGAGGTTGTCTCGTTCATGGGAGTCCTGATATTTGATACCAAGTTGGAAAGTGATTTTCCTTGATTGATTTACTGTTGTATAGATTACAGGAATACATGGAAGGGTGACGAGAAGGAACCGCGCGTCCTACACTTGGGCACGCAGGCCAGACTTGGTCCTGATCCTATAAACCCGGAGCTATGGTATAATATACATAGAAGTACAAATGTAATCTAGCACGAGGAGCTCTTAAATTTTTTTAGCCTGGAGATGCCCGATGGAGAAGGAACAAGAGAACAAACTCAGCATGAGCAAGAAATGGCTGACCAAGTATGGCACTTGCCATTGCATGCTGCATCAGGTACTGAAGCTCCTAGTTGTTTGTAGCTACACGGCTGGCTGCAAGGGCATGAGGTTTTGATGCTTGTGAACTCAGGGAGTACTGCTTCATTTGTGTCCCAACAATTCAGCAGCCAATTCCAAGGACTCTAGGATATGAAAAGGCTAGTTAAAGTCTCTGTTGCCCATGGCTCTCAGCTGGTATGCAGTAAGGAGATTTTGGGCTGCTCATGGTATACACAGGGACATTTCTTTGCCACCAATTTCCGAGTCCTGCCTTTAAGTACCTATGACGTGTTTTAGGGTATGGATTGGCTCGAGTATTACAGTCCTATGATCATTGACTGGCCGAGAAGGTGCATGCAAATTGGAGTGGATGGTTTCATAGTGGTTTTGCAAGGAGTAGCACCACAACAACAACAGTGCTCTGTGTTGTCTAGTTTGCAGTTGGCCAGTAACGAGAATAACTCACCAATTGCATATATTGTCTAGGTGTGTTATTCTCTCAATTCTGATGACACCCTGAGATCAAGTGCACTGAATTGCCTTCGAAGATAGCCCAAGTGTTGTTGGAATTTGAAGATATTTTCACAGAACCTATAGGATTGCCACCTCATCGCGTGTGTTATCACACTATCCCGCTGATGCCAGGGTCACAGCCGGTGAACATTCGATCCTACCGGTACAAGCCGGAGCTAAAATCTAAAGTAGAGAAACAAGTGTTGGAATTACTCAAGGCAAGCAACATTCAAAAGAGCAATATTCCGTTTTCGTCTCCCATCATTTTGGTCAAAAAGAAGGAAGGCACATGGTGCATGTGCACAGACTACCGACGCTTGAATGTTATGACAATCATCAACAAGTATCTTGTGCCTATCACTGAGGAAATTTTAGATGAACTGTTGGCTCACATTGGTTCTCCAAGCTCAATTTGCATGCGGGGTATCTCCATATCAGACTTGCGGAGGGAGAGGAGTGCAAAACATCTTTTCAGACTCATTCGGGGCATTATGAATACAAAGTAATGTCTTTTAGACTAGCTGGTGGATCGGTAACCTTTTTAGGAGCCATGAACACTACTTTGCAACCAGTGCTCCGAGTCTGTGCAATGGTACTCTTTGATGATATCATTGTGTTTAGAACATCCCAAGCCCAACATGTGCAACAAGTCTTGGCTCTCTTGCGATGAGATCAATGGGCGGTGAAGAAGTTTAAATGTGTTTTCGGCTTTTACCACAACAACAGTTGAATTACTTGTGGCAAATAAAATCCGCGCAAGGGGTGTCTACTGAAAAAGACAAGATTCAGCTTGTTTTTAAGTGGCCAGTGCCCAAGTTGGTGAAGGAAGTTAGAGCTTTTCTGGGACTTGCAGGATATTATCATCGTTTTGTCTGGTAGTTTGTTTGATTGCTCGACCGATGACAACATTGTTGAGGAAGAACATTCCCTTTCAGTGGACATCAGCAACACAAACTTCTTTTGAAGCACTCAAGGCAGCTCTAGTATCAGCGCCAACCTCGGCTTTGTCGGATTTCACAAAACATTTTGGCGTGGAGACTAACGCGTGCGAGTATGGACTGGGTGTAGTGTTGTAGCAGGAGGGGCATCCTATAGCATATATGAGCAAAGCGTTGGGGCCCAGAACCAAAGGATTGTCCACATATGAAAAAGAGTACCTCGCTACTGTACTCATAGTGGATCATTGGCGTGCATACCTCAGTTTTCTAAATTTGTTGACAAAACTGATCAAAGAAGCTTGGTGCACCTGGAAGAGCTGAGATTGCACACGCCATGGCAGCAGAAGGCATTCACCAAATTGTAGGGATTGCAATATTGTATATGTTACCGTAACGGAATAGAGAATAGTGTCGCAGATGCTCTATCATGTCGCCCACTGTCCGTTCAGCAGAAGTGAATGCCATCTCAGAGTGCCAGCCATCATGGCTTCAATAGATTGTCAAAGGGTTTGAGCACAACCCCAAGGCGCAACAATTGATCTCTCAGTTGGCTGTAGCTTAGGTAGTCAGAGGCAAATTCACTTTTACTAAAGGGATATTGCGCTTGCGGGGACGTGTCTGACTCGACAACAATGTCAAGTTGCAGCAACAAATTATGCGTGCCCTGCATGACAGTTCAGTGGGGGGAACTCGGGGTTTCCTGCAACGTACAGACGGATCAAGAATTTGTTTGCGTGGCCAGACATGAAGCAGAATATCAAGGATCCTGTGCAATCTTGTTGAGTTTGTCACCAGGCTAAACCGGATCTTGCCCAGTATCCAGGACTTCTGCATCCTTTGCCGGTAGCTAAAGAGTGTTGCGATCTCGAATCTCTGGACTTAATCGGTGGATTGCCAAGGTCTGGTCAGTACAACTGCATCTTAGTCATAGTGGAAACATTCTCCAAGTATGCCCATCTTTTGCTAGTGTGTCACCCTTACACAGCTAAGTCTATAGCGCAGCTCTATATCGATTAGGTCTACAAACTTCATAGAATGCCAGTGGCACATATCTCGGACAGAGACGCAGTCTTCACCAACAAAATTTGGCAAGAAATATTTAAGCTGCAAGGAGTGGAACTCAAAATGAGCTCTTCTCTTCACCCACAGGACAATGGGCAAACCGAGCTTGTGAATAAGTGCTTAGAAACATATTAGTGGTGCTTCGTCCACAACTCTCCGAAGAATTGGAGTCAATGGTTAGCTCTTGCTGAACTTTGGTATAATTCTGCTTTTCACTCCACCTTGGGCAAGAGAACGTTTGTGGTTGTCTACGGCCAGGAGCCTAGACACTTGGGCATTATGGCTGAAAGTGCCACACCGTTGCCAGAGTTAAATGAATGGCTCAGAGAGCGACAATGGATGCAAGATGTGTTGCGCCAACATCTGGTGAGGGCGAAGGAACTTATGAAAAACCAAGCGGACAAGACTAGGACAAAGTGAGAATTCCAGGTGGGCGATCAAGTGTTTATGAAGTTTCAACCGTATATCCAGACCTCGGTAGCCCGATGGTCCAACGACAAGCTCAACTTCAAGTTTTTTGGACCATATCCAGTGATTCAATGCATCAATGAGGTTACTTATGAGCTGAAGTTACCGGAAACTCAGCGATTTTCCCGGTCTTTCATGCGTCCCAACTTCATCGAGTCCTGACACCAGGTGCGAGCGCATCTACTGCATTACCTGTTTCGTTCAGATATTACTAACATGCTTGTGGAGATCTTGGAGAAGCGATGGTGGCGGGGGTCCCAGAAAATGCGAGTGCAAGGCTTGTTGCACTAGCAGGACAGCAGGGCGACTCCGGATACCTGGGAAGACCTGGAGGAGCTTCGGCGTTGTTTTCCTGCTGCACCGCCTTGGGGACAAGTCATATCTAAAGATGGATTGGGTGTTAGCAACCTGCAGGCGACCAGGGCCGCTGCACAAACGGACGAGACGACAGGACCATCATGGCCCAGGAGGAAGCGCCGCCCAAACCACAAGTTCTGTGGACCGCAAATGGGTGTCATATATGTTTGAGCCCAACCAAGCCAAGTGACTGATGATATAAGCGTGCGTGCGTGTGTAGCTGGTTAGGGATTATCCCGACTTGGATCAGAACTGTAGGCGATGGTGGCTTGTATCTTCCCTTTCCCCTAGCTACTCATCCTCGTCCACAAGAGATTGTAATCGTTCCTCCGTAATCGATCGTCGGTGAACCAGAGATATTGAGAGAGTACCTAACAGGCTCGCTCTCGGCCATGGCGACGGCTTGGCATTGAGAGGCTTACCTAGGTGGCGGCGAGGGCTGGAGAGGAGGGAATGGAAGGAGGAGGTCTAGGGCAAGGCACATGACGTGCTAAATAGGGCTCTTGGGTAGTCTCCGGCCACCAAATGAACAGAGGCTCCGACGTGGACACTCCTGATGGCCTTCCATACAGGAGGTAGAAGAAGTACATAAGGATCTTTGGAGTTGGGTTGATCGAAGAGGAAAGTGGGCTGTGCGGGATGATTGTTGCTGGGCTGCGGGCGACCTCTTCCTCTATGCATTATTCTCTTTCCTTTCTTTTCTTCAAACAAAATACAGAGAAAAGAAATGCACAGGGATAATGGAGAGGTGTGGGACTGAGACAAGGATATCTTGGACTCCTGGATTTATGCAGGATTTGAATAAACTGACTTGGCAATTTTTAGAGGTAGAAAAATAATCCAAGTTTGAATTAAATTCAAACTTGAGCCATTTTTAATCCAACCAAAACTAGTTCTAAGGAGCTGAAATTAGGCAGAGAGGTTGAAGGCATGTTTGAGAATTTATAGTAAAAGAACGAACATTATTTGGGGTAGAAAAAATGACACTTGAATCAATGGGTGAAATTTGAAGAAATGAAGAAGTGAAATGTTTGCACTTGGAGGAGGAAAACTAGATGGAGAGAACAACTAACACACGAACATGAAGAATGGAACCCACATGGTGATCATGATGCAATAAACTACAAGAGCCATATCAAAACATATAGCATATAACAAAGTGAGATGACCATGGAAACACCAAGGATGGTGCAATGCAATATAACCAATGATGAACTAGATGCAATAAACAAAATATGACAGTGGGACTCATCATGATCATGGCAACAAACAATTGAAACACACAACCTCAACGAAAATAATTGAAGGCAACTGGAGCATCGGTTCTGGGGTGTCACGTTCCCCCACTGAGCTGTATGCTCTAACTTGGCACGGTTATACTGCTCATATCATGGATATGGTGCCTTGCATTGCATAGTTTAGACACCATATACACAATACTCAACACCATGTTCTTAGTTCAGACATCATATATGCGCATGCCATCTGGTTAGTATATAAATCACACGTGTGAATTATATCATGCGATCCAGCTACTTAGATAACATGTATGTGAATTATGTCATGCGAACCTGTTTACTAAAGACATCATATAATTATCTCAGGCCATCATGTTTAGTTAGTTATCATATCTTTGAATTATGTCATGCTATGCTATCCAGTTTAGATAGACATCATATATGTGAAATTATATCATGCTATTCTTTTTAGTTCAACAATATATGTGAACTATTTCATGCCCACTTTTTCCACACTATCTATTGCATCTGCCTCTCATACAAGGTATGTACATTCAACTACTTTTGTTGTTTCTCAGCCATTTGAATTGGAGAGGGTGATGGCAGTATCTAGCGGAGTAAAATGACGGTCTTCAAATAAAATGGTTCTACCTCTTGGTGGAGATAGCAACAGCAGATGGTAATCCAGTTCCAGTTGAGACATTACCATCTCCAACACAGAGCTCCCAAGTGTCGGATTTGGGGCTCTGCAAACCCAAGAAAGGTTCGAACTCTTGGGCGTATGTGAAGAACTCAACCTATCCAGCCTACCAGCTTGTCGCCCCACGACCTAGCTCGATTCACGCGAACAAGGAAGAAGACGAACATGGTAGTTTACCCAGGTTCGGGCCACCTTGCGGTGTAAGACCCTACTCCTGCTTTGTGGTGGATTGGCCTCACGAGAGGCTGAGGATGAACCAGTACAAGGGATGAACAACCTCGCGAGGTTCGGGGGTGAGGGAATGAGTCGACCGGGGTCGGATCCATTCTATGGTGGTGGCTAATCTATATTTATAGTGGCCTTGGTCCTCTTGCCGCAAAACGTAGGTGGGAAGGGATCCCACAGTGGCCAATTTGAAAGGGAACAAGTAGTATATCTTATCCTGACGAAAGGTGGTCTTCGCCTGCAAAGCTTCTGGTCGTGACGCAGTGGTGGGCTCGGTGACGACATCCGTCCTTCCATCGTGGCTGTCTTGGTCTCGTTGCACTGGAATGGAAACCTTTGCCAGATTCTTCATGAACCCATGCATGTCCTTGCCTCCTTAGCAACATAGAGGACATTGCTTCTTCTGCACCCGCTGGTGCCCGCCAACCTTGGTCGTCATGGCTTGCATCATGGTAGCCTCATGAGGCCGGGTGCCTGCATAGAAATCTCTGCTCCTCGGGTGGCTGCCTAGGGAGGCCGCTCCCTTGGGAGGTCTTGACGTCCTCTGCCTCGCGAGGCTTGGCTCTTCACGAGGTGTTGGGGATATTACTACTGGGCGTAAACCGACCAGGAGAGGCCGGGTTAACTTCATAAGTAGTTATCATATCTGAAGCCCATGAAGAAAGACGAAGACGCTTCAAGAAGGCCCAGGGCCCAAAGCCGGTTTAAGGCCTGTAGACATAAACCGGTATTGACAATGTAACTTGTATGTAACGCCCCGGATCCGATGCGCCAGGTGTCCTCCAGTTATTCGCCGTCAGTGCCATGTCGTTTGCTTGCCTGTTGCATTTTGCCATGTCATCATGTGCATTGCATTGCATATGTGTTCGTCTCTTGCATCCGAGCATTTTTCCGGTTGTCCGTTTTGCAATCTGACACTCCTATGTCCTTCGGCGCCCCCTTTTGTCTCTTTTCGTGAGCGGGTATTAAACATGCTCAAAATGGACGAGATTTGCCAAGCGGCCTTGATACACCACCGGTAGACCGCCTGTCAAGTTTTGTGCCATTTGGAGTCCGTTTGATACTCCAACGGTTAACCGGGGAACCGTAAAGCTCTCTTTGTGTTACAGCCTAACACCCCTCCAAAACAGCCCAATAACACATCTAAACCACATCCATGTCCTCCGTCGTCGGATCATGACCGCGTGGCCGAAATCTGCTCCTCGTTTGGACTCTCCTAGCTCCCTCTACGTATAAATATGTACTCCACGTCCAAATTGACGGTGCTAACCCTAGTCATCTTCCTCCTCTCGCCGCCGGACATGTCGATCCGCGCCGGACATGTCCGCCGGGCCAATCGGCGTCTGCCACGTCATCGCCGCCGCCGCCGCGCCTAATCCCGCAGCGCCACGCGTCCTCCCCGCGCCTCCCACCGCCCGCGGCCCGTGCGGCCTGAGGCCGGCCCGCCCGGGCCCGGCTGCCGCCGCGCCCGTCCCCGCCGCTCCGCCCGAGCGCTCGGTCCAGCCGCCCACCGCCCCACCTCCAGCGCCGCCTCGCCTCGCCGCCGCCGCGCGCCTCCGCCTCCGCAGCGCGTCGCCTCATCGCCGTCCTGCCGCGCCAGCGCCGCCCGGCCGCCGCTCCGCCCCGCTCCCCCGCCGTCGCCCGCGCCCTGGCCGCGTCGCCCCGCCTACTCGCGCCGGCGCCCGCCGGTCCCCGTCGCCGGAACCCCCTCGCCGGAGTTCGCTCCCCACCGGATCTAGGCGGGTGGATGAGATCCACCTGTCCCCCCTCCAAACGGCCTCCTCGCGCCGCCGGATCCCCTCGTCCCTCACAGTCTCGTCCATTTTCTCCAAGGTCGATTTTCTCTCAAGTCCTGAAATATCCATATCATGTTGCCATGTTCATTGCGTCATATCTCCATGACCGTAGCTCCGTTTTGCATGTATGATATATCAAAATGTTCATCATGATATGCTCGTCATTTTGATCAATTGTGCTATTTTGTTTGAGTTCATATTGATGCCCTAATCATCATTGCAAGTGTGCTATATGATGTTAACTTCTGAAACTTGTTATAACTTGGTGACTTGTCTTTTTCGCTGCATTTTGTGCGTGCATCCTATGAGCATGATGTCTACAAGTTTTCGAAGCATATCCATGCCATCTTTATAGGGGTGCAATCCATGAATTTTTGTGTGCCTCGTGGTGAGTGCATCAAGCTCATGAAGTGGGCTACTTGTTGTTGATGTTCTGTCAATGCTGAAACTGTTATATCATGTTGCTATCTTTGCTTGATGCTACCAATTAATCCATGCATAATCTAGAGATGTTCACTAAGGGTGTTTTGTTACACATGTTATGCTCTCTCAATTATTTCCCATTTTTGAATATATGGAGTGCTCTAGCTTGTCTTAGTCTTGCTCTATTTTTGCTATAAAATGTTCATGGCAGATTGTTTACATGTTAATCAATTTTGCCATTGTTGTTGTTAGTGATCCAAGCATGCTATGAACTTTCTCTTGCCATTTTTAGCTTCATGAACATGTTATATTACTGTATATATGCTAGCTTTGTCATTCAATGCTTTGTGATGAGTGATTCGATCTCGCAAAGATGCCTTCATAATTCTGTTTATGCCATGCTCTGTTTTTCTGCCAAGTCTGAATCTGTAACGAAACTTGCTATGTTTACATGGGTGTCATCATATCTTCTGTGCCTTTTTGGCTCATGATCAGTAAGGGTATTTTGTTCTATGCAGTTATGAGATTCATCCGGTGCCTTTGGTTTCCATGTTAAGCACTTGTAGCATGTTGTTTGATAGCTATAAACATTGCAACCTGATGTTATTTCTGTCTTGTCCAGTAAATTTCTGCCAAGTATGTGAACCTGCTATTATTTTTAATATTGCGATGCCCTTTTGTGTATGTTCTAATGAATTATGGAGATATCTCGGTGTTCATGTTTTGTTATGATTTACCTGTACATCATGCCCATGCGTTTTATGTTCAGGTTGTGGTGTTGTAGCATGTTGCTTTGATGCTTGTAATATGCCTAGTTGCTGTTTTGGACAGTATGCCCTTTAAACTTGTTTCATGTGTATGTGTTGAACCGTTGCTGCGTTATGAGTGTGCTCTATATGAAACTTGCTTAGTTTTGTGTGTAGCTTCATGTTAGCTTGTTGCATCCATGTTTTGAGTGTGTTTGCTTGATGTTTGAATGCATTTTGCATCAATGCCATGTTTAACTTGTTTTGCTCATATCTTCTAGACAGTAGCTCCGAATTAAATAAACTTTATATGTAACTTGACTAGAATTTTGTGTAGATCATCTTGGAGCATCTTAGCTTTCTGTTTAACAGCTTGAACATAAAGTTTATTCAGATCTGGACCAATTTCGAAATTTGCATATGCGGACTTACCGGAATTGTTCTATGTTGTTTCCGGCCTCATTTAAACTTGCTTTGATGTGTTGTTCTTGTATGCATCATCTCTTGCCATGTGTAGCCTCATGTAGCCTTGTCATGCATCATACTTGGTTGAGCATCATGCCTTGTTCATGTGTGGTGTGTTTACCGTGTTGTGTGTTTCTTCTCGATAGTTCCCGTTTCGTTGCGATCGTGATGATTGGTTCGTCTACAATTGGTTCATCTTCGTGGCATCATCTTCTTCATGGACTCGTTCTTCTTCCTGGCGGGATTTCAGGCAAGATGACCGTCACCTTGGATATCATTACTATCATTGCTATGCTAGTTGCCTTGATGATATCACTATGCCGCGTTACCTACCACTTTCTTATCAAGCCTCCCAAATGCCATGAACCTCTAACCTTTGCACCCTTCCTAGCAAACCTTTTGTTTGGCTATGTTACCGCTTTTGCTCAGCCCCTCTTATAGCTTTGCTAGTTGCAGGTGAGGATGAAGATTGCTCCATGTTGGATTATATTTATGTTGGGATATCACAATATCTCTTTTATTATTAATGCATCTATATACTTGGTAAAGAGTGGAAGGCTCGGCCTTATGCCTGGTGTATTGTTCCACTCTTGCCGCCCTAGTTTTCATCATATCAGTATTATATTCCCGGATTTTGCGTCCCTAACGCGGTTGGGTGATTTATGGGACCCCCTTGACAGTTCGCTTTGAGAAAAACTCTTCCAGCAAGGCCCAACATTGGTTTTACCATTTGCCTCACCTATGCCTTTTTCCCTTGGGTTTTCGAAGCCCGAGGGTCATCTTTATTTTTGCCCCCCCGGGCCAGTGCTCCTCTGAGTGCTGGTCCAAACCGAGCGATGTCCGGCACCCCCTATGGAACCAGGGTATATGCCAACCCTACGTCTGGCTCATCCGGTGTGCCCTGAGAACGAGATATGTGCAACTCCTATCAGGATTTGTCGGCACATCCGGGTGGCTTTGCTGGTCTTGTTTTACCATTGTCGAAATATCTTGTAACTGGGATTCCGAGACTGATCGGGTCTTCCCGGGAGAAGGAATATCCTTTGTTGATCGTGAGAGCTTATCATGGGCTAAGTTGGGACACCCCTGCAGGGTTTGAACTTTCGAAAGTCGTGCTCGCGGTTATGTGGCAGATAGGAATTTGTTAATATCCGGTTGTAGTAAACTTGAAGTAAACTCTTATAAAATACACCAATCGCGTGCGTAACCGTGATTGTCTCTTTTCGGGGTTGTTCGAGAGGGGAACATGGTTTTTGGGTAATGTTTGACGTAAGCAGGAGTTCAGGATCACTTCTTGATCATTACTTGTTGACGACCGCTTGCTAAGCTCCTCTTCTCGCTCTTGTTTCGTAAGTTAGCCACCATACATGCTTAGTCGCTGCTGCAACGTCACCACTTTACCCCCTTCCTTACCCATTAAGCTTTGTTAGTCTTGATACCCATGGTAATGGGATTGCTGAGTCCTCGTGGCTCACAGATTACTACAACAACAGTTGCAGGTACAGGGTTTGCGATGATCATCACGCGAGAGCGATGTTTACTTGTTTTGAAGTTCTTCTTCTGCTTCTTCGATCAGGGGATAGGTTCCAGGTCGGCAGCCTGGGCTAGCAGGGTGGATATCGCTTGAGTTTCTGTTTATGCTTCATCTGTAGTCGGATGGCGGTCTTATGTATGATGAATTGTTGTATTCATGTGGCATTGTATGCCTTGTATGTATCCCCATCTATTATGTAATGATGATGTAATGATACCCACCTTGCAAAAGCGTCTTCAAGATGCGCTTCTATCCTTGGTGGGACCTTCGAGTTCCTTTAGGATAGGGTCGCATCTTGGGAGTGACATTGTACTATAAGGTAGAAAGAGCAGATACCAGGCCGGACACGTTTATGAGTTGGCCTCGGGACTCTGTAAACCGACGGGCGTCAACCCATGTATATAAGGGGACGACTCGGCGGCGGTTCAGGACAACAGACAACAACTCGAGACTCATGAAAAGCGTATTCGCTCCCTGGTCATCGAAACCCCATCAATTCCATCACAACTAGACGTAGGCTTTTACCTTCATCGTAAGGGGCCGAACTAGTATAAAACTCTCTTGCGTCCCTTGTCCGCTTTAATCCCTTTAAGCTAACCTATAGCGATAGCTCCACGACTAAGTCCTTTCATGAGGACATCTGTCGTGACAAAGCCACGATAGTTGGCACCCACCGTGGGGCTATCGCACGATGGTTTCAGGTTCTTGGAGGGCAACTTCGAAGGACTCAAGGGTTACGCTGTAGGCCGGATGACCAAGAGTCGTCGCGGAAAGCTCTACATCGACGATGCAGGCTGGGGCCCCGAGGCTGGCTTAATTGAGTACGGGTACCGGGTCCCCTTTGGTGGCATACACGTTTTCATTGGCAAGATCGGCGAACCAGGCCCTGAGCCGGACATCTGCACCGACCTCGTCGAAACGGCTCAGCGTGCGAGATCTTCCCGGGTCAAGCCTTTCATGAAGCGTGCCTTCATGGGAGTCATCGATGGGGGGGGGAATACGAGGACAGATCGGAATCTGGTGGTGAGACAGTCGTTTACTCCGGCGACGAGTCATCGACTGGAGAGACCGAGTCATTATATCAGCTACAAGATGGCCGGATTGGGGGGTGTTCCGATAGCGACAGTATTCCGGACCCCTCTGATCTGCCGAACCGGGTTGCAATCTTCATGGCCGGTACGCAGCCGGCGCTCCACTCTTCGACAGCAGCAGCGATGATTTCCGGATAAGCAGCGGTGACGACAACCGGGGCAGGAGGCCTTGCGCGACCGCCGGCTCATGTTTTGTATGACTTATTTGATGCGTTGGCAATGCTGATGGCGGAGGCTAACCCGGCGGATCAGGATGCACACAATGCGGAAATCGCGAAGTCAAAGGATCAGATTACTCAGGCCAAAGCTGACTTAGCCGCTAAGGATACCAGGATGGCCACGGAGCGGGCCGCTTTAGATGCATAGGCCTATCGACTTATGCTAGATCAGAATGCATCGCACGAAGTCCTGAAGAGGAGGCACCGGTCTCGCCTGCCTCCGGTTTATGATGCCAGGAACCTTTTTAACGCGCCGGGTTAAAGAGCTTCTTCATACAGCCTTGGTCCAACAGGAGGCTTACTCATATAGTCGCGATCGGATTCATTCCACTCCCCGTCCAAGCCGGAGTTATAGCAGGTGTATGGATGAACCGACAGTGTCAAGCAACGCGCGGAACCGTGATCCGCCCCGCGGCAACAACCCGGCGGGTGATGCTCAGGAGGTGGTGGACCGGGCTCGAGCACGCAAAAAGGGCGAGTTAGCGGCGCAGCATGAAGCCCGTTAGCTTACTCCGGTCCATCCAACCACATCAGTGGAACCAGGGGTTACTTCTAGTTCTTTGGGAGTGTCGTGTCTTGTCCCAGCACTACGCAATGTGCGCCTGCCAAAGGATATCAAGGGCCTGCGCAAGGTGCCAAATTACACCACCGATTTATCTCCAGAGATATGGGTTGAAAGCTATGAGATGGCCATGAAGATGCTAGATGTGGATGATGCGGCGTGTGTGAAGTACTTCACCATGATGCTAGAAGGGTCGGCCCGTACTTGGTTAAAGAGTCTACCGGCTAACTCTATCAGATCATGGGCCGAGTTGAGAGCCCGGTTTATCCAGAATTTTAAGGATACATGCAAACAGCCTATGTCGATTGTGGACTTAGCTGCCTGTGTCCAGGAGGAAGGAGAGTCAACAACCCGGTGGGTGCGCCGGGTTTCGGAAATTTTGCATTCATCACACCGCATCAATGCTGATACCGCAGTTCTGATATTGCGTTATATCGACTAGAGGGGTGGTGAATAGGCGATTTTTATGAAATTCTTCACTGAGGAATTTGCTAGTGAGGAAATTCCTTAGCGAAGAACTACTTGCAGCGGAATAAGTACTCAGAAGTAAACATGACAGAAAACACGCATAGTCATCATGATGAAATGAAGACAAACACAGAGTACAGAAAGCGTAATCACAGGATAACACAAGATGAAGACAAACAGACTCAAGAAATTGAACTGAGGAAATTGAGAAAGTCTTCAGTCAAAGTCTTCAAACACAGATATGATAAACAAGCAGCACAATGCTGAGGAAATGAAAGAGTTGAGGAAATGGAACCAGTAAGCTTGGTGAAGACAATGATTTGGTAGACCAGTTCCAACTGCTATCTCAGTTGTACATCTGGTTGGAGCGGCTGAGTATTTAAACTCGAGGACACACAGTCCCGGACACCCAGTCCTAAGCACGTAGCTCGGGACACCCAGTCCTCACCGTATTCTCCTTGAACTAAGGACACACAGTCCTCGTCCAATCACTCGTGGTAAGTCTTCAGGTGACTTCCGAACCTTGACAAACTCGGTCACTCGGTGATCCACAATTCCTCTTGGATGCTCTAGACCATGTCGCCTAACCGTCTGGAAGAAGCACAGTCTTCAAAGGTAACAAGCATCGGATCTACGCAGGATCAATCTCTTCAGTGATGCTCAATCACTTTGGGTTTGTAGGTGTTTGGGTTTTGGGTTTTGGATTTTCCTCACTTGATGATTTTCGCTCAAAGTCCTCGGAGGATGGGTTGCTCTCAAATGACAAGTGTCAGTTTCTCTCGGAGCAGCCACCAGCTAGTGGTTGTAGGGGGCGGCTATTTATAGCCTAGGGAGCAGCCCGACATGATAAGACATAAATGCCCTTCAATGATATGACCGTTGGATGGATAATATATTTTGGGACAGCTGGCGCGTAGCACAGCAACGGTCGGAAATTTGAGGTACAAATTCCTCAGGGCTATCATGTTCCTCACTGTGTAGGCAATCCGCACTGGCGAATTCCTAACTCCTCAGTCAGAACAAAGTCCTCAGTAACTAGAATAACTGCGTCTCTGTCACTGAAGAAATTGACTGATCTGTATGAGATTTCCAATGGCTTCACTCGAAGGGATTGGTAGGTGTAGGATTTGAGTTGAGCATCAAATGGAAATTTTTCCTTAGTATTTCCTCGACCCCCTTTAACAGTACAGTGTTTCCTATGACCCAAGAAAGACAAAATGAAACTACGAAAACAAAAGTCTTCACGCTTCATGTTCCTCGAATGAATACCAAGTCTTCAAGGTCACACCAATTTCTTCACTTTCAAAGTCTTCAGAAAGTCTTCAGAATATCAAAGTCTTTAGTTGAAGAACTTCATTTTTAGGGGTCGACTTTCTCTGTAAATATCAAACTCCTCATAGACTTATAGACTTGTGTACACTTACAAACACATTAGATTCTTAGCCTATAAGTCTTCAATACACCAAAATCACTAAGGGGCACTAGATGCACTTACAATCTCCCCCTTTTTGGTGATTGATGACAACATAGGTTAAGTTTTCAACGGGGATAAACATATGAAGTGTAAATACTGATATTGAGGAATTTGATTGCAAGATATAGAAGAACTCCCCCTGAAGTTGTGCATAGTGAGGAATTTGCTTTTGAAGCAATGCACACTTGAAGAGATGAATCATGGAGATCTCCCCCTATATCTTGTAATTCATACACGCATTTGATATATAATATGAAGAATTTGAAATGCATGATGAAAAATGGTGACTGACGTATTTCAGCATGCGTGCGATAATATTAACGAGGAATAAGCATGCAGAATAACGTAGCAGAAGTATCAGACCACCATCGGGTTTAAGTTTACAACTCGATCCAATAAGAAGTTTTGGAAGAACGAGAGTTGTAACTTAGCAAAAAATGCCCAATATAATAGACCCGCTTGAAGACTAACTCAAATTTCTCCCCCTTTGTCATTGAATGACCAAAAGGATCAAAATTGAGGACTAACGCCCCTGAGGATAATCAAGTTGAAGAAGGAGCGCTAGCATTGTCGGGGTCGGTTGTTGAAGTAGGGTCTGCCGCAGTGTCGTCCAAGTCTTCATGTTCATCAGTGTCGCGTGAAGAAGAATAGGAGCTGGCCACCAAAGAAGGAACCTGGACCTCCTTGAATTTCTTCAGAGGAGGTGCAGACCAGTCAAACTCTTCTTTGAGACCCATTTTCTTGAGATCTTCAGCATTGTAAACTTGAGACAGAACAGTCCAGGTGCGGTTGAGGGTTTCATGGAGGTACTAGTGGTTTTTCTTCACTGCATTGTGTGTTGAAGTCATGTTGTGAAGAATTGAACCAAACTGACGCTTGACCCATTTGTGATTGCAATCAACCTTCTGATGAAGACTGAGGAGTAACTCACGATCAGTCATCACCCTGGGTGCTGTGGCTTGAGGATTTTGCTTGGCATTGTTGGCGGCAGAGTCATGTGTGGCAGAGTCATCATTGGTGGAGTAGGATGCAACCTTGCGAAATTGACCATCCAATGGACGAATGCCTTCATCTATCACAGTAGTTGCCTTGCCTTTGTCATTAGCTGAGGAAAATGTCCTTTTGAGGACTACAATTGGAGGCAAGTAGCTGCAGTGGTTCAGAGTGTCAGCTTTGTAGTTGAGTGAAGACCTTGTCCTGATGAATCTCATAATCCATGGCGCATAAGGCTTCAGCTCAAATGGTGACATAGCAATATTGGCTAGAGTCCTCATGAAGAAATCATGGAAGTTGATGGGAATGCCATGACAGATGTTGAAAAGCATATTCTTCATGATGCCAACGACTTCTTCATCAGTTGAGTCATGGCCTTTGATAGGACTCATTGTCTTCGTTAGAATGCGATAGACACTCCGAGGCACATACAGTAATTCCTTGACGAGGAAATTGGTTCGAGGGGCCTGCCCTGGCTTTAGAGGCTTCATCAGAACTTGCATGTAGTGATTTGAAAGCCCAGGTTCACTGTAGACACAACGTGCATCTTCAAGGGGAGGACTGAGTGGTAGGGCATGAAGCAATTCAGATGCTGGTGCCTTGTGGTGAGTATTTTCAGACATCCAGTCGAGCACCCATGAATTCACATCTTCAGAGTCGCCTGTGATGTGCAGCGTTGCGTAGAACTGAAGAATGAGTTCTTCATTCCAATCACATATGTCAGTGCAGAAGTTTAGTAGCCCAGCGTCGTGAAGAACACTGAGGACAGGCTCGAAGCATGGCAGAGACTCCATGTCTACGTGAGGAATATGTGCATGATCGAAGACTTTGTCTTTGTTGAACAACACTAAGGAATAAAAGTGGGCTTGACTAGCAGTCCAGAAACGCCTCTTCCTTATGCGAGCAGAGTCATATGGATTGTAACCAGTGAAGAATACATGCTCGCCAAAGAAGTCTTCAGCCTTGAAATTTTCTTCCTTGAGAACGGGTCCTTTGGCTTTGGCAATGGAGTGTCAGTGAGTTGCATCACGACCTCAGGAATCGCGATCTCAGGTTCATTGGTCTGAGGAATTTCTGGTTCCTCCTCAGGTGCAGACTGAGTGGTCACATTTTGAGCAGCAACAATTTCTTCAGCACTAGTGGCTGGAATGTCTTCATGCACAGATGCAGTGGGATGAGTTTCTTCAGAGCCCATTTGAACGGTTGGTGCAGGGGACTGAGGAATTTGCTGTAGTGGGGTGAAGAGTGGAGAGTTGGGATGCAGACTTTCCCAAAAATCATCATTCATTACTGGCGTTGTACTACCAATGTCCACGTCTTCATCATCAATTTCTTCAACTCCAGCCTCTTCAGCAGTAAACTGAGGCATTGGTGATGATACCATTGGGGTTGAAGGGATTGTATCCACCTCAATTTCTTCATCAATCTGCTCTGACGAAGCAGCAGATAGAGTTTCTTCATCAGATCCGCTTGGGATCTCATATTCTTCACCAAAAGGAACAAGGTCCTTTGATGGCATGGTGGAAATAGGAACATCATCGATAGAATTGGCAAACGAGCTGGTCATAGGCTTCATCTTCTTTGGAGCTGAAGATTCTGAAGCACTGGATGCTTTCCTTTTCTTCACTGCAGCTCGCTCTGCAGCCTTGGTCTTCTTGACACCTGATGCAGATGGAAGGATAGGAGTTGGTGTAGGCGCAGGAGGAGCTGAGGAATCTGTTTGAATTCCTCAGGCGCAACTGATGCAGTTGCCCTGACTTCTTCAGTTTCTTCAGGCGCACCACTAGTGGATGCCCTGGCAATTTCTTCAGCAGCTGGAATGGAGTCATCAGCCCTGGAACTAGCATGTTCTTCAGCAGCCTGAAAGTCATTAGCGGTGCTGGCATGTTCTTTAGTTTGCTGAGCTGAAGGTTCAGATTGAGGAACTTCTTGTTGCGATGGGGCTGCAACATTTGTGAACTTCTCAGTCAGTTTCACAAACCTGACTTTAGCTCCTTTCCAATCAGCATAGTAAGCATCAAATTTGTCGCTGATGGATTTGATGTCAGCCTGTATCTTGACGAGTTCTTCAGTTGTCATCTTGACAACATTTTTCTTCAGCAGTTTCTCTTTTCTGTACTGCGATTTCTTGATCTGTCTGGCCTGATCATATTTCAACTTCTCCTCTTGGACGAAATGAGTCAGCATGTGACTTTGACCAGGTGTCAGCTTGAAGTCTGGCATAGGAGTATTTGGGTCCTTGTGCCAGAGATCAACGTAGTCGAGGATCGCTCTTGGATCCAACAGCAGCGACACAGGTGTGCCTTTGGCTCTAGCGGCCCTTTCTTGGCTGTCTCTGATGATTTCTGCAAGTTCTTCTTCATCAGCCTCATCTTCTTCAGATGGCACATTGAAGACTACGTGCTTCTTCTTAGGACTTGGGCAAGGACCTCGTCCAGCAGTTGCCTTTTTCTTCAGCACAGAGGGTCCAGCTGAGGAACTTGGTGCAGCTGAGGAACATGCTGAGACACCAGAGGCAATTGAGATGCCTGCAGTCCTTTGGCATGTGGCAAGATGCACAGGTGCTGAGGACTTTGTCGGGACAACTGAGGATTGTGGAGGAGGTGCTGAGGATTTCGGAGGAGCAGGAGCAGCTTGAGGAATTTGCTTTGAAGATTTTAAAGTTCCTGGCCGTGAGGGCGCAGCTGAGGAACTTGGCCGTGAGGCCACTGTTGGTGAAGCACTTGGCTTACGAGCAGGCTTCTTAGGCATAGGTTTCCTCAGCTTGACAGAGGCCTCAGTGGCAGCAACAGCAGAATCTTCGTTGAATTTCTTCACTGCTTCTTCGGCTTGTCTCGCCAATTTAGCTTGACGCCTGGCCCATTCTTCAGGAAAATCCTCACCGCATTTGATGCTAGTGGGATCCGCCTCTTGGCCAGGTGCCAATGGGGCTCTTGGGCATGTAGGGTTGAGAGCGAATTTCTTCATATACTTTGGAGTAACATATCTGTACTCCCTCCATTCTCTTGCCCATCTCCGTTGTATCCTATGAATGCGCACCTTGCGCTGATTTTTGTTCTCTTTGCAAAACTTGGCTTCATCAGGCGTGCAGTACTCTTCAGCTGAGGAATTTGAACAATTGAATTTTCTGAAGAAGTATGCAGTTTTTCTTCGAGGAACGCTGCAAATGAGTTAAGTTGATGAGAACCTAGTGATTCAGCAGCGGACATGTGTACCTGTGAACAGAGTATAGTTGCAAGGAATTTGAGAGGTCATATGCGTTCTCAGAGGGTTTTTAAAAAATAACAAGTTTGAGGAATTTGACCAGATGTGTCTTGAAGAATTTCACTAAGTGTGCTTTAGCTTAGGTTCCAGAGTTGTATAAATCGAAGATCCATACAATTGAGGAATCTTGAAGAAATGATGCTTAGAGAAATGAATGAGGAACAGATGACTTGTAAGGTGTTTAGTGTGTGAAGATTTGAAGAATAAAACACCTTTGAAGATTTTGTAGAGAAACTTCCGAATCAAAGAGGGCAGTAAAAGTAACTTTTAATTACCCTGAATGAAGAACACGACGAATAGTGAGGTGAAATAGTGGAGTTCGTCGGTGTAGATCTTCCACAGCCTAACTTGGCGGAGGAAGACGTCTACAGCAGCGGCGGAGGTGAAGATTTCCGCGGTCGGCCCGAGTACGACGGCGATGAGGTCGAGGAAGTGAAGCTCTTCCTCACCGGCGACGATGGAGTAGCGGCGGTGCTAGGATTTGGGAAGCTCGAGCGGGAGAGAGAGATCGAGCGGAGTAAAGGAAGTGAGGAAGGGATGAGGGGGTATTTATAGTACCAGTGAAAAACTGTTCGCCCGAAGATTTTGGACGAACGTGCCCTTGACCCTTCTCCTTCGCACGACATGTGTCACCCACGTACAGAGAGGTGGAGATCGTGTAAGATCGTGGATGAATAAACAAATGCATCATGGGATGTGGAATGGTTTGAGCGGCAAAACCGAAAATATGGATAAGATTATTTGTAAAGTTCCGTTCGCAATTTCTTCAGCTGACAAGGACACAGTGAAGATTTTGAACGAGTTTCAAATAGAACGCACATGAAGAATTTGTGAATAGATTGGATTGAGTATAGCATAGAGGGGGCAGGGTCCGATCACATTCACTTAGCAGAAAAACTAACTTGAAGAAATAGCCATGAGTGAATGCTGTAGAGGACATAAACTCATATATATGCTTCACATGTGAAGATGATATGCTTCACATGTGATGATGATAAGGGAGCATCCATCAATAGATTCTTGTCACCAGTCATGTGATTTGTACATCCACTATCGAGGACCCACTCAGTGGCTTTGGGTTGATCATCCTGCAGATGAATTAGTGCAACTTACGAACCTCATATACTTCAGCAATGAAGAATATGATATCACAATTCATTAGATAAATTTCATCAAGCAGTAAGACAGATAAAGCAGTAGGAGGACGTGTGAAATGAAAGTTCATTTCTTCATGATTAGCCTGCGTCCTTTCAGGCAATTTGTCAGGTCCCCAGCAAATTCTTTAGACGTTTGCGCACGTCTGGAGACCTGACCTTGCAGAAGAGATTAGTTCTTTTTCTTCACCACCCACATCTGAAGGGGTGGCAAAGAGTTCATCATTCTGCGAGCTCCATATGAGAATGGTGGCATAGAGGCCAATCCATTTCGTTTCACATAAGAGTGGTTAGGGTAAGCATATGAATAAGCAGAGAAATTCTTCGAGGACTTATGAATATAATAATTTGAAGAATAATGCTCATATTCATAGCCCTTGGCTCTTCCCTGTGAAACAGAGTTGTTAGCACGATGATGTTCATATGAGGACTTTGATCCATATGAGGAATTTGGTCCGTATGAGGACTTGGATCCATGTGAAGAATTTCATCCATATGAAGAATTTGATCTGGGGTTCCTATTCTTCACCGGTGGTGTCATGAGGACATTCACCTGAAGACTTTCAAGGCACCTTTTGGGAACCCATATTTTCTTCATAGGGGAACCATTCCTGTAGTTAGTGCCAACATATCTACCAAATACTTCACCATTCTGATTTTTAAACAGTTTATAGTTGGAGTCAATGACTCATCAGAAGAATGAGAAGATTCACATGTATATCCAGATAAATTAGATGGATCAACTAGAGGTCCTTTCGCAGCAACCCATGTGGTTTTGGGGAACTGCCCAGGCTTCCAATATGTACCATCAGCATTGAGTTTCCTCTCAAAGTGCCACAACCCTAGCCTTGGCCTTGCTTGTCATTGCATCTTCTTCTTGCATCATGTTTAAATTTGTCAGAAACTTGAAATGGGGATTGTTTCAAACCCTAGCATAAAAGGAAATCAATAGGTTCAACCAAAATATTTTTAGTGAACCCAAAGTGGCTTTCAAAAATGTTCATCATCTTTGGAAAATACTAGGAACAGTAACCAGAGGTGATGCACATTTTTCCATGACATATTTGGTCACTGAATTAAATCATACTTTATTTGCATTTGGGCATTTAAATACTACTAAATATTTTAAATGCTCAAATAATCATAAACTAAAATGTTTACTGTTTGATATATTCTAAACAGTAGCCATGAGCAGTTTCTTGATTTTTGGGTTTGATCTGGTATTTTAATTAAAGCCCTAAAGCTACAGAAGTTATAGAAAACAAGAAATAATAGAACAGAAGTTACCTGTCCACTTACCTGGCAGCCCAGCCAGCCCACCACTGTTGCGGCCAGCCGGGCAAAGCCAGCCCAGCCCACCAGGGGCAGCACTGTCTTCTTCCTCTTGCCAGGAGGAGAAGCAGCTGCGTGCCCGGCGCGCAGGTGAGCCGCCCAGCTCCTCTCTGCCTGCCTGGCCTCCCCGATCTTCTGGACGACGCCACACCCCCCCTGGACCGCTCCCTCTCTCCCCTGAACGCTCTCCCCCTCCTCTGCTCTCCTCACCGAACGCGCCCGCCGCCGCCGACGAGAACCACCGTGGCCACCGTCCACCCCTCGCCTCGCCGACTCGCCCTGAAGAACCGCAGCGTCGTCCTCGTCGTCTATGCGGAGCCACGCGACGCCTGCCGCCCTGCATCGCCGTCAGTATCATCGTCTTCCTCGTCGGCAATCCGTGGATCGCCGTCGTCGATTCGCGCCAAAGAGGGCCTCCCCGAGCCTCCCGTGCTTTTCTTCAGGACCGCTGTGAGCTTGTCGTCGTTTTCCCTCACCTCCCTCTCTCGCGCGCGCCCGGTAGCCGCTGCCCCGCGAGCACCCGAAGCCGCCGTCCGCCATGACCGGCGAGCTCTGTGCCCCCGAGCACCTCTGCCTCGCGTAGTAGCTCCGACATGCTCCTGCTGCCCTTTAGGTGCCGCCTAGCATCCCCGTTCACTCGCCTACGAGCTGCAGCACCCCGCCCGCGCTTAGCCGAGCTCCGGCCGCCGCAAACCTCGACGCCGGCGTCATCTCGGGCCACCCCAGCTCCAGCCGCTGCCACAGTTGGATGCGGCACTCCACCAGCTAGCCATAGGACCAAACTGCGGCCAAAATCATGGCCTATAGCTCGATCCCGAGCATCGCCGCCACGAGTCGTGGTCACCGCCGGCCACACTCCGGCGGGCCGACGTGGCCATTTAATTAGGGCCTAAACACCCCGGTAATCACCCCCCTAGAGCCACTGCCATGTGGGCCCTTGTGCCTGTTTAGGTTAGTTTAATTTCTGTTTAAATTAGTGCTAATATCGCGGACCCCACGTGTCAGCTTTGACTTTGACCAAGTCAGCGTTGACCGGTCCCACCTGTCAGCGACCTAACCAACCTTGTGTCACTGACCAATAGGCCCCACCGGTCAGGTTTGACCTGGCCGGCCCAGTTGACCCGCTGACATCAGCCATGCGCGATGCTGACGCAATAAAGCTTTTCTGGAAATTAAATAAATCTAAATGATTTATTTATTTATTCAGAAAATGCCTAAAACTTCTAAAAATCATAGAAATTCAACCATAGCTTAGAATGAAATAAGTTATATATGAAAAATGATCAGAAAAATCCAATCTATCCATCTGTACCATTTTCATACATGTTAGAACACTCTAACCTTGCTGTTTAGGTGAAACAAGATAATGCACCATTATGACTTTATAAATGAGCTTACATTTGAATCTTTGATTCAAATGGGTTCAAATCAACCTGTCCTAGTATGCATTAGTCAAACCACAACATATTGCCATGTCATGATCATGCATTATAATTGTTGCATTGCATTGATTGTGTTCTTTCCCTGTTGCCGGTAATCGTCCCCTCTCGATAGACGAATTCCGACGACGAGTTCGATGACACCAATGAAGAGCTATTTTATCTTCAGAAGTGCCAGGCAAGCAAAACCCCCTTGTTCATCCTGATACAATCCCACCCTCTCGCTCCTGCTCTCTTTTACTGCATTAGGACAACAACGATTCATGTGTTACTTGCTGCGGTAGCTGAACCCCTTTGTCCTTTGCATGACCTGTCATTCCACAGTAAATAGATGAAACCCACTAGCATGAGTAGGAGTTGTTTGAGCCCATGTTGTGCCTACTCATTCATGCTTGTTTGTCATGCCTGCTACTGCTTAGAGTTGAGTCAGGTTTGATTCATCGGGAATGAATTGGAATGGTGATGAACATGTCCTATTGTGAGTGAGCTAAGTGTGTGAATACGATTTGGTAAAGGTATTGGTGAGAGGCCATGTAGGAGTACATGGTGGGTTGTCTCATTGAAGCCGTCCTCAGGAACTGAGTTCTGTGTTTGTGATCCATGAAACAGCTACTACCATGCATTGGGCCCTGAAATATGACCCCGCTCGACTTCTTAATCACCCTTGTCCTCTGTCTAGGAGTTGCAAGTAGTTTCTGGTGTTTGTAGTATGCTGGGGGCCGCACGCAGCGCTGACCGTAGGGGTGGACTGTGTTGCGGTAGGCACGTGGCCGGGCAGCCGGGCGCCCGTTTGGTGTCTCAGACCCTGTACACATTGTTCGGGGCCGTTAGTGGAAACCTCGGCCGGACTCCCTGCGGATGGAACCCGAATAGGCGATAAACCTGGACTAGAGACTTGAGTGTTTAGGTAGGTCGTGGTCTACACCCACGTCGGCTTTCGCTTGAAGTCTGCCGAGCACATGTCGTGTGCAGACGCTAAGTGGTGGAAACATGTATGAAGAAGTACACCCCTGCAGGGTTAAGATCATCTATTCGAATAGCCGTGTCCGCGGTAATGGACTTCTGGGTTGCCTATATCAGTTCATAGACAAGTGAAAGTGGATACTCTAAAATGCGCAAGATAAGCGTGAGTGCTGTGGATGGCGTTCTCGTAGGGAGACGGAAGCGGATCCATAGTGGTGTATTGATATGGTGAATATGTGGACTCGTGTGCGCCACCTCAAAGGAGTTACTCGCAGTCGTAGTTCAGGATAGCCACCGAGTCAAAGCTGGCTTGCTGCAGTCAAACTCCACCACCCCCTTTATTGGAACTGATGCATATGTAGTTAGTTCTGATGTAAGTCTTGCTGAGTACGTTTGTACTCACGTTTGCCTATTTTTATGTTTTGCAGAGAGACGTCAGTCTCGCTAGTATTACCGCTTGGACTTCGACGTTTAGCTTGATACCTCAGCTACGATCTTGTGCCCTCGGCAGGATCTGGTAGATAGTCAGGCTTCTCAGCCTTTTTCATTTGGAGATGTCTGTACTCAGACATGTTAAGCTTCCGCATGTGCTTTGCCTTGTATGCTCTGAATGTTGGGTCATGAGACCCATGTTTGTAATATCTCGCTCCTCGGAGCCTAATGAATAAATACTTGAGTCGTAGAGTCTTGTTGTGATGCCATGTTGTATCTACACATATCGAGCATATTGTGTGTATGATTGAAATGCTTGCTATGTGTGGGATCCGACTATCTAGTTGTTTATCCTTGGTAGCCTATCATATGGGGAAATGTAGTCTAGTGCTTCTGAGCGATAGTAGTCCGCTACAGCCCGGTTCACCGGAGTCCTGCTAGCCCAGCACTACTGCTCGGAACACTTGACTGGCCGGCATGTGTTTCACGTCGTTCCTGTGTTTGTCCCTTCGGGGAAATGTCACGCGGTGTTATCCGGAGTCCTGCCTAGCCTGCTACAGCCCGGGTTACCGGAGTCCTGTTAGCCCAGTGCTACAGCCCGGATATATACATTGTTGACCGACATGCTCGATGTGATTCATGTATGCCTGTCCTCATAGGTTAGCGCCGTCTTGGGTTCACGACTAGCCATGTCGGCCCGGGTTCTTTGTCATACGGATGCTAGCGACACTATCATATACGTGAGCCAAAAGGCGCAAACGGTCCCGGGCCAGGTAAGGTGGCACCCGTGGGAATACCGTGCGTGAGGCCGCAAAGTGATATGATGTGTTACATGCTAGATCAGTGTGACTTAGGATCGGGGTCCTGACGGCGTTGGTATCAGAGCCTGACTGACTGTAGGATTACCAAGCCAAACTGGTCGAAGTTGTGTCTAGAAATGCTTTAGTTATGTAAGGGAATTGATTGTGGAAGGGAACGTAAGGCTCTTTTTACTCCTTATACCTTATGGCCTTCTGATCTGAGTCAACCTCTTCTCTTCTACGAGGATTAAGAACTAGGCCTTCTCATCTATCTTTCAGGATGACGTGTTACTAAACTGTAGTTGCCTATGATTGTTGAGTTCAAACCTCAGTTCAGTTTCTACTACTTCCATATGTTCATAACTGGCCTCAGAACTTTGATATGATGTTGTTGAGTGTCTATGCAAACTGTTGTGAATGTCTCAAATATTTTTCTGAGCATTTACAGCCGTTATGCTGCCCGAGTCATCCCAGGTTTCTAACTAGTCTGATTCATTTGCAAATCCTTTCCTTCCATTCCCGATGTCCTTTTGGTCAGAATAAGCACACTAATCGGTGAGTTGAGGTACTCTGTTGCCTCGACATATATGTTGGAGCTATTATTATGACCCTTGGTGTCTAGAGTATCACCTAGTAATCAAGCAATGTTTTGTGTTCCCAGTGTGATGAATCTGGCCACCATTCTCGAAAGCATCCCGTGATGCTAATTAGTAGTAGGTATTCTACTCCTGGGTTTCTGAACCCGAGATTCACCCTACTTACCTCATGTCGATAGTGTTTGCTAGTTCCTTTAGGATATTAGTAACCTTTGCATTAGTCTCGAGGTCCGTGGTACTTCCTTCTTCCAAATACTACGAACCACTTATGGCAGAAGTTCTTTGAACCAAAAGATCACAACCAGGGTGTTCTTGAGGAGTACTCCATTCATATTGTGACTCTGCCAGTTCTTTCTTTCTGCATGGGTTATCCGGAGGAAATATGTTGAACTCGTTCGTCATGCTAACCTATGCATCCACAACTCAGAAAGTTATATGTTCCTTGAGCTGTCCCTCTTTAGTTGTTTTTTGACCTTCGACTATCAATTGATAGTCAAGAGCATGCGTGCTTTCGTTCATCGATGCCTATTATTCTTGTGGCCTGTCAAGTCGTTCTATTCCGGACTGACTAGGAGAAACAAACTCCAGTACCTCATCCATATCCAGGATTGGGTCAAAGTGATGGTAGTCCGTGGATCAAATGCCAATCCAGCTTTTGCTCTGCTCTATCTTGGAGTGTTACCATCTTCGTGTCAAGAGTGTCATGAGAATTGCATCACCTCTTATGAATTCTTGACGCAGTAATACTTCTTGCCATCATTGTTCCTTCCTCGGTTTCTGTGTTGTTGTAACCGGAATGCCGACAAGTGAATTGTGATGTGTGAAATCAATACTCCGAGCAACTCGTTGCTTGGTAGTAAATGGACAATATTCTCATTCTTAGCGTGTCGGTTATTAAATCATCATCCTAAGATTGATCGTGCTACCTAGTCCTTATTTCTGGTGCACTCTTCGATCAATGAGTTAGGATTATTCAATCCCCTGCTTATTTGATCATGTCATCTTGCCCTGAAAAGCAAGGTTGTTCTCGAGCTTAGTATCATATCGGTGGTTCATGATTTTCCAAATATCTTCTTGGAAGTATTACCAGGTTGTCACCTGACCGTTATGTTGAGTTCGTGATCGAGTTGGTTTTCTTATAAATCACCCCTTCTCCAAGAATCTGTGTTGGATATCCCTGAACTAGTTGGTTAAGCTAGACAACAACTTGGGGAGTTGGAAGGTAAAAGCTTGCTTAACTTAGTTCATCTCTAAGGGATATCTTCTGTGTGTGTGTTGAAGAAAGATGATATCTTCACCAATTGGTCCTCATGATCAGTTGATGGATGTATTGTCTTGTCAAAACTTTGACTTGAGTATGGGCTATCGTCAAGTCAAATCAGAACCAACGATGTTCGTAATGTTGTCTTACTCGTGGTTGATCCCTCGAGCATACACCATTACATCTTTTGGTCTGACCAATGCTATCACCGTGTTCACATGATGGTGGAAGTCCAGTGATATGGTAATTCCGATGAGCTATTGTTGAGCCATCAGCAACATTTTGTCTCCCCCATGATTCATGTTGAACGCTACACTAGTATTGGAAATTTGGTAAGCAATGCCTTAGTGTTCCGTTCATGAAGCTTATGCTTGGATGGAAGAAGTGACTTCCTCGAATTCATGTGCTTTAGGTGTAAGTTGGCGCCATGAATTTGAGAAAGGTTTGTTTTTGTTTCCTCTGGTATCATCCCAAGTCAGTCATGCATGTGCGAAGTGTTCCATGGTCTGATAGACTGATCATCTTCATTCCATATGTATCCCCTAGCACACCAAGCCACTGACTGATTTGTTGGAGGAAAAGAAGTTCCTTCGTAAGAGCTAATCATATGACTTATGCAAGGACTTCGATATCCTCGATGATGGTTCCCCACCTGAATTCGGTAGTGTTTTGTTGTAATACTTCTACGTGATCATGCTTGTCTTGGACACCATGTTCACATGTATGTAGCAGAACCAGCTCATGTTTTGGAGCTTGCTATCGTAGTTCATTCCTGAGAATCTCGCAACGTCATCTCGTCGGTTTGTGTTGCAAACTTTCTTTTCCAGACATGCTGTCTGAAATATCCTGCTTCCAACCAGATCTAAATCTCAGGCAAATATGATGGTTGGAACGTTTCCCGAGAACTATAATATTGGTCTCTCCATAACCCGGTAAAGTGGATGTTGTGGCCAACACACCAACCGGAAGACCTATTATCGTAGTATCTCGATTGAGGAAGTTGGCCACCTCCCCATAAGGATCTCGCAGGATTTACTTCCATAGTTATTCCTTGTGGATTCTTGTGCTCCCGAAGTCCAACCTTTTACTTGATGTTCTAGATATCAAACCATATCTGTTAATGGGTTACGCTAGCACATCAAGGGGAACATTAGAAGCGGAGTGCTAAATGTCTCTCGGTCGATCATCCAGGTTTTGTTTCCTTGGCCTCGCTAAGGTGAAATCTGAGAAGGTGTTATCTTCCCTTGCATCTGCATCGTCCATCACTATTCATCATGGTAGTATGTTGTGTTGCCAAGATCCTCGACACGGATGTTGGTAGAACCTTGATGAATATGGAAATGCTCAAGTTCTTGAGAGCACGCGCAAGCAAATCATCCCTTGCGTTGTCTTCAACAAGGTAGTTCACATCATCCATTCTAAACCGAGTGTGTCGTCCTCTCGAACTCCGTCAAACGAATGTTTGTAAATTGCCTAGGCTGGTATAAAGAGTTTCAATGATCTCCGAATCAAAAGTAATTCTTTTTGCCACTTAAGGGAAAAGTTCTACGAGTCACCTCCCCCAAGGTGCCCCATTTCGTAATCATGGAAAACTCTCTCGCTACTTTGAACCTTCATCATCTGTTTCTTTTCCATCATCCCTGATGTGTGTTTTCTGTCTCAATTCAAGAGATGTTCTTACGTCTCACTTCATGAACTGATCTTGAGTTGCTCGATCTTCAAAAGGATCAAATCCTGTAGGGTTTCCCTCTCTTTCTGTTGTCGTGTCGAGTGAAGATCTCGAAGGCAAAGATGTCAAGACCAAGATGATGGAATAAATCAACATCTTCGAGAAGGGCAGTTGGATCGAGAAGATTGTGATAGCTTGCGACCCCTCTGTCTTCTTACCTCACGTCTGGAATCTCGGGACGAGATTCTTGTTTAGTGGGGGTGAGTTGTCACAGCCCTAGCCTTGGCCTTGCTTGTCATTGCATCTTCTTCTTGCATCATGTTTAAATTTGTCAGAAACTTGAAATGGGGATTGTTTCAAACCCTAGCATAAAAGGAAATCAATAGGTTCAACCAAAATATTTTTAGTGAACCCAAAGTGGCTTTCAAAAATGTTCATCATCTTTGGAAAATACTAGGAACAGTAACCAGAGGTGATGCACATTTTTCCATGACATATTTGGTCACTGAATTAAATCATACTTTATTTGCATTTGGGCATTTAAATGCTACTAAATATTTTAAATGCTCAAATAATCATAAACTAAAATGTTTACTGTTTGATATATTCTAAACAGTAGCCATGAGCAGTTTCTTGATTTTTGGGTTTGATCTGGTATTTTAATTAAAGCCCTAAAGCTACAGAAGTTATAGAAAACAAGAAATAATAGAACAGAAGTTACCTGTCCACTTACCTGGCAGCCCAGCCAGCCCACCACTGTTGCGGCCAGCCGGGCAAAGCCAGCCTGGCCCACCAGGGGCAGCACTGTCTTCTTCCTCTTGCCAGGAGGAGAAGCAGCTGCGTGCCCGGCGCGCAGGCGAGCCGCCCAGCTCCTCCCTGCCTGCCTGGCCTCCCCGATCTTCTGGACGACGCCACCCCCCCCCCCTGGACCGCTCCCTCTCTCCCCTGAACGCTCTCCCCCTCCTCTGCTCTCCTCACCGAACGCGCCCGCCGCCGCCGACGAGAACCACTGTGGCCACCGTCCACCCCTCGCCTCGCCGACTCGCCCTGAAGAACCGCAATGTCGTCCTCGTCGTCTATGCGGAGCCACGCGACGCCTGCCGCCCTGCATCGCCGTCAGCATCATCGTCTTCCTCGTCGGCAATCCGTGGATCGCCGTCGTCGATTCGCGCCAAAGAGGGCCTCCCCGAGCCTCCTGTGCTTTTCTTCAGGACCGCTGTGAGCTTGTCGTCGTTTTCCCTCACCTCCCTCTCTCGCGCGCGCCCGGTAGCCGCTGCCCCGCGAGCACCCGAAGCCGCCGTCCGCCATGACCGGCGAGCTCTGTGCCCCTGAGCACCTCCGCCTCGCGTAGTAGCTCCGACATGCTCCTGCTGCCCTTTAGGTGCCGCCTAGCATCCCCGTTCACTCGCCTACGAGCTGCAGCACCCCGCCCGCGCTTAGCCGAGCTCCGGCCGCCGCAAACCTCGACGTCGGCGTCATCTCGGGCCACCCCAGCTCCAGCCGCTGCCATAGTTGGATGCGGCACTCCGCCAGCTAGCCATAGGACCAAACTGCGGCCAAAATCATGGCCTATAGCTCGATCCCGAGCATCGCCGCCACGAGTCGTGGTCGCCGCCGGCCACACTCCGGCGGGCCGACGTGGCCATTTAATTAGGCCCTAAACACCCCGGTAATCACCCCCCTAGAGCCACTGCCATGTGGGCCCTTGTGCCTGTTTAGGTTAGTTTAATTTCTGTTTAAATTAGTGCTAATATCACGGACCCCACGTGTCAGCTTTGACTTTGACCAAGTCAGCGTTTACCGGTCCCACCTGTCAGCGACCTAACCAACCTTGTGTCACTGACCAATAGGCCCCACCGGTCAGGTTTGACCTGGCCAGCCTAGTTGACCCGCTGACATCAGCCTTGTGCGATGCTGACGCAATAAAGCTTTTCTGGAAATTAAATAAATCTAAATGATTTATTTATTTATTCAGAAAATGCCTAAAACTTCTAAAAATCATAGAAATTCAACCATAGCTCAGAATGAAATAAGTTATATATGAAAAATGATCAGAAAAATCCAATCTATCCATCTGTACCATTTTCATGCATGTTAGAACACTGTAACCTTGCTGTTTAGGTGAAACAAGATAATGCACCATTATGACTTTATAAATGAGCTTACATTTGAATCTTTGATTCAAATGGGTTCAAATCAACCTGTCCTAGTATGCATTAGTCAAACCACAACATATTGCCATGTCATGATCATGCATTATAATTGTTGCATTGCATTGATTGTGTTCTTTCCCTGTTGCCGGTAATCGTCCCCTCTCGATAGACGAATTCCGACGACGAGTTCGATGACACCAATGAAGAGCTATTTTATCTTCAGAAGTGCCAGGCAAGCAAAACCCCCTTGTTCATCCCGATACAATCCCACCCTCTCGCTCCTGCTCTCTTTTACTGCATTAGGACAACAATGATTCATGTGTTACTTGCTGCGGTAGCTGAACCCCTTTATCCTTTGCATGACCTGTCATTCCACAGTAAATAGATGAAACCCACTAGCATGAGTAGGAGTTGTTTGAGCCCATGTTGTGCCTACTCATTCATGCTTGTTTGTCATGCCTGCTACTGCTTAGAGTTGAGTCGGGTTTGATTCATCGGGAATGAATTGGAATGGTGATGAACATGTCCTATTGTGAGTGAGCTAAGTGTGTGAATACGATTTGGTAAAGGTATTGGTGAGAGGCCATGTAGGAGTACATGGTGGGTTGTCTCATTGAAGCCGTCCTCAGGAACTAAGTTCTGTGTTTGTGATCCATGAAACAGCTACTACCATGCATTGGGCCCTGAAATATGACCCCGCTCGACTTCTTAATCACCCTTGTCCTCTGTCCAGGAGTTGCAAGTAGTTTCTGGTGTTTGTAGTATGCTGGGGGCCGCACGCAGCGCTGACCGTAGGGGTGGACTGTGTTGCGGTAGGCACGTGGCCGGGCAGCCGGGCGCCCGTTTGGTGTCTCGGACCCTGTACACATCGTTCGGGGCCGTTAGTGGAAACCTCGGCCGGACTCCCTGCGGATGGAACCCGAATAGGCGATAAACCTGGACTAGAGACTTGAGTGTTTAGGTAGGTCGTGGTCTACACCCACGTCGGCTTTCGCTTGAAGTCTGCCGAGCACATGTCGTGTGCAGACGCTAAGTGGTGGAAACATGTATGAAGAAGTACACCCCTGCAGGGTTAAGATCATCTATTCGAATAGCCGTGTCCGCGGTAATGGACTTCTGGGTTGCCTATATCAGTTCATAGACAAGTGAAAGTGGATACTCTAAAATGCGCAAGATAAGCGTGAGTGCTGTGGATGGCGTTCTCCTAGGGAGACGGAAGCGGATCCATAGTGGTGTATTGATATGGTGAATATGTGGACTCGTGTGCGCCACCTCAAAGGAGTTACTCGTAGTCGTAGTTCAGGATAGCCACCGAGTCAAAGCTGGCTTGCTGCAGTCAAACTCCACCACCCCCTTTATTGGAACTGATGCATATGTAGTTAGTTCTGATGTAAGTCTTGCTGAGTACGTTTGTACTCACGTTTGCCTATTTTTATGTTTTGCAGAGAGACGTCAGTCTCGCTAGTAGTACCGCTTGGACTTCGACGTTTAGCTTGATACCTCAGCTACGATCTTGTGCCCTCGGCAGGATCTGGTAGATAGTCAGGCTTCTCAGCCTTTTTCATTTGTAGATGTCTGTACTCAGACATGTTAAGCTTCCGCATGTGCTTTGCCTTGTATGCTCTGAATGTTGGGTCATGAGACCCATGTTTGTAATATCTCGCTCCTCGGAGCCTAATGAATAAATACTTGAGTCGTAGAGTCTTGTTGTGATGCCATGTTGTATCTACACATATCGAGCATATTGTGTGTATGATTGAAATGCTTGCTATGTGTGGGATCTGACTATCTAGTTGTTTATCCTTGGTAGCCTATCATATGGGGAAATGTAGTCTAGTGCTTTTGAGCGATAGTAGTCCGCTACAGCCCGGTTCACCGGCGTCCTGCTAGCCCAGCACTACTGCTCGGAACACTTGACTGGCCGGCATGTGTTTCACGTCGTTCCTGTGTCTGTCCCTTCGGGGAAATGTCACGCGGTGTTATCCGGAGTCCTGCCTAGCCTGCTATAGCCTGGGTTACCGGAGTCCTGTTAGCCCAGTGCTACAGCCCGGATATATACGTTGTTGACCGACATGCTCGATGTGATTCATGTATGCCTATCCTCATAGTTTAGCGCCGTCTTGGGTTCACGACTAGCCATGTCGGCCCGGGTTCTTTGTCATATGGATGCTAGCGACACTATCATATACGTGAGCCAAAAGGCGCAAACGGTCCCGGGCCAGGTAAGGTGGCACCCGTGGGAATACCGTGCGTGAGGCCGCAAAGTGATATGATGTGTTACATGCTAGATCAGTGTGACTTAGGATCGGGGTTCTGACACAAAGGCAATACCCTCTTTCCTAGGGTTCCTGTTGAGGATCTGCTTTTTAAGCACATCACAAAGAGTCTGATGCCCTTTGAGGCTTTTGTACATGACTGTCATGTACAATTCCTTCAGCCCTGCATCGTCAGTGATACTAGCTATGTCCTCAGATGAGGAATTAGTGATAGCAGAGGCATGTGAAGAATTTTTAACATTAGAATCATTTGAACATTCAGGTGAAGAATTAGCAGATTCTCGTTCAATGCATTTCAAACATGGAGGAATAAATTGTTCCTAAGCAGCGCTGATTTGTTGAGCAAGTAATGAATCGCGCTCCTTCTGAAGATCTTCATAACTCACTCTTAGCTTCTCATGATCAGACAAGAGAGAGTTATGTTGATCTTGAAGTGAGTCATACTTAGAATGAAGTCCCTGAAGACTTTCAGCTAAAGCTTTTGACTGTTCCATTTCTTCACCCAACATATCATCGCTCTTACTAAGCATGCTGTGGGCCTTTTCCAAGGCCTTTTGTTGTTTAGTGGCAATGCAAACAAGCTTGGTATAACTAGGTCCAAAATCATCATCAGATTCATCATCACTAGACTCGGATGAGGAACATTCGGTTACCTTGGCACCATTTGCCATGAGCCACGGTGCAGAAGATGATGATTCTGGTTCGAAAGTCATCGTTTTGAGAGATTCCTTGAAATCTTCAAACTAGGGATCATCACAAGTACGATGACCTTCATAGACGTCAGAGATTCGGTCCCAGATAAGCTTCGCATTGCAAAGATGCATGATGCGTCTGAATTCATCTCTGGACAGGCAGGAACAGATGATATCCTTTGCCATGATGTCAAGTCGAGTGTACTTGTGAATATCATCAGCGTCCGCCATCTTGCATAGATCGGTAAGACCAATCTCAGTGACGGTCCACAGTTCGCTATTCATCGCCATGAGCCGCTTCTTCATCATGGCCTTCCACTTGGGATACTCATGACCGTCAAAGATGGGGTTGTCGGCGTTCTGGGAACGGGGGTCCCCAGACTTGCCTGCCTACGGCCTGTGGTGTGGCTCAAAGGGGGCCCAGCACGGCCCATCTTCATCAACACAAACCCAAGACCCTCGCGAGGGGCCAAGCCTCGCAGGGCGGATGACACAGATCTTCCTCAGGTGCGGCCCCATCGGGCTGGCTCGCGAGGAGGCGGAGAGATCAAGGTGGGGTACCCATGACGCAAGCCATGACGACCAAGGGCGCCAGGCGGGCGCCAGCCCGTGCAGTGTCCTCCCTTTCCTCTTTGGTGCAAAGGGAGCAAGAGCAGGCGGCAGGATCAAGCAAAGGCACCCATTTCGGTGCAACGAGACCAAGACCAGCTCCGCGACAAGGAGGAAGTCACCGTGGAGCCCAAGCCAGCGTCATCACCAGAACCTTTGGTAGTCGAAGACCAACTTTAGTCAGGATAAGTGTACCAGATGTTCCCCTTCAAAATGGCCGATTGTTAGCGCCCTTCCCGCTCAATATTTGGGAAGAGGCCAAGGGCCTTTGCCTATAAATAGGACTAGCCACCCCCAGGGTAGAGGATCACCTTAAGATTGAGAGAGCAACCCGCAATCAGTTAGATAGGCAGCAGACAAAGAGAGAAGGTCGATTGAACTCCTCCTAGCAGTTCATCCCCCCAGCCAAGAACAGACCCTCGCGAGGCTGTTCTTCCTTGTATTGTTCTTCATCATCAGCCCAAGAGGCAATCCACCACACCACACTGGAGTAGGGTATTACACCACATCGGTGGCCCGAACCAGTATAAACACTGTGTCTCTCGTGTTGTTCTTCTCTTAGCTTAGATCTTGGCGAGGCGTATGAGTACGGGTAGGTAGGAAGCGTAATCTCTGCGCGCACCCCAGAGTTCGAACCTTAAGGGTCTGCCAGAACCCGAAATCCGACATTTGGCGCACCAGGTAGGGGTGCGCAGGAATTCATCTTCCGCCGCTCCGTTCTCCTCCGAGCATCGCATCCATGTCTGACGCTCGTCGGGCCCGCGTCGAGCACCGAGCCGCTCTCGCTTCCCGCGTCGCCCAGACGACCCCTATCGGTTGGCATCCTCGCCATTCCCGTCGCCTGCCATCAACGCCGCCACTGGCCCGGCGGGGAACGAGCAGCAAGCGTCGTCGCAGCATCCTTCCGTGCGGCGAGACGGCCGCACCGCTACTCCCTCGCTCACCCCAGCTGGCTCTTCGTCCCGCGCGCTCCGCGCGTCCTTGGAGGCTCGAGCTGCGCTCATCGCGGAAAACGAGCTCCTGCGCTACCGTCCCGTCGACGACGTCTACGAAGAGTGGCTCGACCGCGTCGCCGAGCTCGTCCGCGCCGCGGGGGGCTCTCATGCACCGTCCGTTCCGCTGCACCGCACCCCGCCCCGCGCAGGCGACGAAGCTCCGGGGGCGCCCCAGCTGCCTCCTCACCAAGAAGACGCCCCGGCCGCAAGGCGCGTGGCCCCTGGCTGGAACCCGCTCCGCCAGGCACCAGCGCGGCAAGAGCAGAGCTGCCAAGAAGTCCCTCGCCCGCAAGAAGCCGCCTGGGCGCTCCATGCTCCGGCACGTCGCGGCCACGCTCCTGCTCCCGCGCGTCAAGACCCCGCGTTGCTCTCAGCTGCAGCGCGCGGGGACCTGCAAGACCAAGCTCTCCGTCACCCAAGGCCTCCCGTGGCCACGACGGACTGCCGCGCCTTCACCACCAAGCTGCATAGCGTCGTGTGGTCCGGCAAGTTCAAGTCAGACCTGCCTCCTCGCTACGACGGCACGGCCGACCCTGCGGAGTTCCTCCAGCTCTATGAGCTGGGCATCGAAGCTGCCAACGGAGATGACAAGGTCATGGCGAACTGGTTTCCCATGGCGCTCAAGGACGGAGCCCGCACCTGGCTCCTGAACCTGGCTCCAGGCACAATCTCTTCCTGGGACGAGATGCGCACCCGCTTCATCGCCAACTTCCAAGGTACCCGCGACCGGCCGCCCGCCGTGAGCGACATGCGCCGCATCAAGCAGCAGCCCGGAGAGACCCTGTAAAAGTACATCCAGTGCTTCAACAACGCACGCCTCAAGATCCCCAGGGTGTCCGAGGAGGCCATCATCTCAGCCTTCTTCGACGGTGTGCGCGACGTCAAGATGAAGGAGGAGCTGGCGATGCATGAAGACCTGTGCACTTCCTTGGAGTTGTTCAACTTGGCGACCAAATGCGCCAGGGCTGAGGAAGGGCGTCTCTCCCTCCTCGAGCTGCCTGCCGCAGACCCAGAAGAGAAGAAGTCCAAGGCCAAGATGTGAAGCGCAAGGGGGCTGCCGTGCTCGCAGCAGAACCGGACACCAAGCGGGGCAGAGATCAGCCCGAGTCTTCCAAGGGCAGTCGCTACTGTGTGTACCACGACCTCCACACCCACAACACCAATGAATGCCAAGAGCTCCGAGCCGTGCGAGAAGGAAGGATCGGCCGTCGCCCCGACCGTGTCGACCGGGGCTACGGTCGAGGAGGGGTAAGAAACGCAGGACGCTGGGAAGACCGCGGCCCACGCCAAGGGTGGCGCGATCGACCTCGCGAGGACCGCTGGCAAGACCCGCCTCGCGAGGGAGACTGGAGGGATCAGCCTCGCGAGGATCGCCCGCAAGGTAACGCAGGCCTCCCTCCGCTGCCGCCTCATCCAAGAAGAAACGAGGACCACCATCAGGAGGAAGGGGCTGGGGGCTTCCAGGAGCCGCATGCGATCGCCTGCATCCTAGGCGGAGCTCAAGCCCCAGCCTCTCAGCGCATCTTCAAGCAGTTCGCCCGCGAAGTGAATGCAGTCCTCCCCAAGCTCGAAGCCACACGTCCTCTCAGGTGGTCATCGTGCGCCATCACGTTCAGCTCAACGGATCAGCTCAAGTGTGCAGCCACAGCCGGGGTCCTCCTGATGCTTTGTTCCCTAATCATCAGCAACGTGGTGGTCACCAAGACCCTCATCGACGGCGGGGCAGGGCTCAATGTCCTGTCCGTGGAAACATTCAACAATCTCCAAGTGCCTTACAACCAGCTTCAGCCAACCAAGCCTTTCTCCGGAGTCACTGACGGCTCCACGGTCCCGATCGGGCAGGTCCGCCTCCCAGTCACCTTCGGGGCACGCAACAACTACCGCACCGAGCTCATCGACTTCGATGTCGCCCACATTCGCCTGCCGTACAATGCCATCCTTGGGTATCCGGCGCTGGCCAAGTTCATGGCCGTGACTCACCACGGTTACAACGTCCTCAAGATGCCAGGGAGTGGCGGAGTCATGACGGTGCCCTGTGAAGAGAAAGACGCGGTGTGTTCCCTGGAACGAGCTTTTCAGGCCGCATCATTGGAAGACCCGGATCATGGAGGCAGGAGGCTTCCCGAAACCACCCCCAAGAAGAAGAAGACATCGTCAGGGCCGGTCCCTCACGAGGCAGGCCCCTCAGGGCCCGTGCCTGCCCAGGGGGAACCTCCTTCCATCGCATAGGAAAGCGCGCCCGGCGCCCTCCTCAGGCAGGGCTCGGGGGCTCTCCCTAGAGGGCCACCGACCTGGCTAAGGTCACGAGGGAGGCGCTTGGGCACCACGTGGAGGCGTGTTTCGAAGCATGTTTCCCTCAAGAAGGAGTAAAGCAAGGAGGGCCAGACCCTCAGGAGTTCGTTAGCAAGGCCATTCAAGAGCTACAGGAGTCAAGAGTCATGAGAGGCAGCCGCCGCCTACCAGCTGTGGCCCCCCACCCAGGCGAGGATGGTGGGTTGCGCGTCTGCCTCGACGTACCAGGGCTCAATCGAGTCGCCACTCTGGAGCGCCTCTGGCCTCGCGAGTGGGGCGCTGCGAGGGTCCACCCCACAGCTACATTCGCATGCCTTACGGCTTGCCGAGCGTGGCTGCCACGTACCAGCGCCTCATGAGGGGCATCATGGAAGCTCAAGAGGCCAGGCATTCCGCAGCCTTGGCGGAGATGGAGATGGTCCGCGAGGAGCCACCAGCGCCTCCGGAGCCTCCCGAGGCCCCAGGGCCTGGGGGCTCGTGAGGATCGGCTTCTGCAGGCCACCGAGTCTGCTGCACCAACACTCGTTCGTCCTCAACTTCATTAGGTGACATCTTTTAAGTTTCGTTTCTAGCTGGGAGCGCCCCCCAGGGCTGCATCATTCCCAGGCCGCGTGGGTCCGTCCCTGCGGCATGTATCCCCTTTTATTTTCATGTTGTTAGCTCAATTTGTTGGGGGCGGCCCTCGGGCTGCATCATCCCCAAGTTGCTTGGGCCAGACACAGCGGCATGTATCCCTTTCGCGTTTATTTCTGGCTATGCATTCAACTGACCATGCTTGATTATTTGATGCCGGTCCACGGCACCTTTTCTTCTCCATGTCGACCACTTGCAGGTTACAGGGGGGGTGCCTAAGCATCGCGACTCATGGCTCTTACTGGCTCTCCAGCCCTCACCCTCTGGCCTTGTCCATGGCATCGCGACCTGGCATACCAGCGACGGCTGAGACCAGTTCGAGGACCGGGACCCGAGGACGTAGAGTGTAGGCATCTAACCCAACTTGCAGGAACACATCAAAAGATAAGGCCCAGTGCCAGGCGCAACCCGCCTAGAGTTAGGGCCCCGTGAGTCCCGCGCTGGCTCATGGGTGCCCAGATACACCTTACCAGGCCCTACCGTGCCAGCCACGTGTCAGGGCGGGGCTGTACGCGCCCCGGGGGCTCCTCCCGGAGGGGAGTCCCCTCCCACGTACTAGTGGAAGCACCATGCTCCGTGCTGGCTGACGACACTGCCAAGGAGTGGCTATGCCCGTACACATACGGAAGCGCTATGCTTCGCGCTGGTAATAAACAACTGAGGGTGGCCCCCGGGCCGCATCAACCTCAGGGGGCCCAGAGCTCAGTGTCTAGCCTCATTGCAACGCCTCCCCTCGGGAGTGCCGCGCGACGGGGGCTGGGCACGGGAGCTGCGCCTGGGTCACGCCCAGACGCACGCCACCCAGCCAGGCCCCCCGGGCCTGGTTCGTCGCGCGTCTCTCCCCGAGCGGAGCCAAGGTACGAAGGCCGTTTGAGCGTCAAGGGGGACTCTTGAGCATCGCGACTCAGGAGCCTAACTGGTCCCGTAGCCCCTCATTCCCTAGTTCCGAAAGGCTAGCGCTGGGTGAGGTACGCGCGGGGCCGGACTCTGCAGACGTAGAACAGTAGATCCACCCACATCTCACCTCCCTACTTGCTATTCGCGCGCCATGGGGGACTCCTGAGCATCGCGACTCAGGAGCCTAACTGGTCCTGTAGCCCCTCACTCCTTTAGTTCCGAAAGGCTAATGCTGGGTGAGGTACGCGCGGGGCCGGGCTCTGCCGGCGTATAACATGAGCAAGTAGGAAGGAACAGCGTAAACTTCGAGGATCGCCTCCCTACTTGTTGTTCCTGCGCCAACGGGGACTCCTGAACATCGCGACTCAGGAGCCTAACTTGTCCCGTAGCCCCTCACTCCTTTGGTCCCGTCCTGGTTTCCGGTCGGGGCTAATGCTGGGTGAGGTATGTGCGGAGTCGGGCTCTGCCAGCGTAGAACGTAAGCAAGTAGGAAGGAAAAGCATAAATTCAAGGAAATTTAAAAGCAAATATTACAGTCTACACTGTTATCTCAACACCAAACACAAGTTTAAAACGCCTCCCCGAGGCATGATACATGTGCAGGAATTAAAAGTAGAACATGAGCCGCAGCAGAGTCACTTGTCGGCGGTGGAGCAGCGCGGAGTGGCTTCACCTCATGGAGCAGCAGGGTCGGCAGCGCCTGGCTTCGGCTTGGTGTTGAAGGCCCGGAACTTCCCCAGCAGAGCCTCCGCGCGACCCTTCACGGCCTCGGCAGTGGCAGCGGCACGCTCGCCGCTCACTGGCTCCAGCAGGCTGTCGAGGTCGACGTTGGGGTCGCGAAGGTAAATGTGGGTGAAGACCCGCGTCAGCGCTGCAGAAGATAGGACACGCCCCTCGGCCTCGGCCGTGGGGCCAAGGCCAAGGGCGACATCCTCAAGAGCACGCACCAGGAAGGGAAGCAGCTTGGCGGGGCCGTCCTCGGAGCCAGCCAGCGGGCTCTCCAGGCTGCTGGCGTAGAGCATCTTCAGCGAACCATGAGCCTTCTCCTCCATGTCTGCAAAGGCCACGCAGTCCTCGTGAAGAACCCGGGCCTTGCCGTCCAGTTCAACCTTCGTCGCCTCCAACTCCTTCTCCAGCACGCGTAGGCGGTCGCGGCGTTTCTTGAGCTTGGCCTCCCGGACCTCGACGGCCGCCTCGTGAGCCTTCACGCCCTCTTCTTGCTCTTGGCGAAGGCGGGCCTCTTTCGCGAGCTGGTCCCGCAGGCCTTGCAGCTCGTTCTCCAGCACCTTGCAGCGGCCGCGGACATCAACCGCCTCCCCCTGGGCTGCATCACGAGCAGCCTTCGCTTCAAGGGCGGCCTGCCTCTCCTCGTCGCAAGCCGTTGAGGCATGGACCAGCATCGCCTGTACCGAGGCGTCGGAGCGAATCCATCCTGAAGCCAACTCCAAGCGCCCTACCACCAAGCGAGGGTCGGCGCCAAGAAGAACCTGCCGGAGCCGGTCCAGCTCAGCAGCCACACGATCCAGAACGACGGGAGGAGTCGGAGAGACAACAGTCGGTGGAGTAGGAGGAGAAGACGGCGGCACGACCACAGCACCCTGAGGTGGAGCCTGCTGCACCCCGACGACTGTGGTGGCGGCGGCAGGCAAAGGCACCTCGGGAGTCACTTGGGCCATGGGGGCTGGGCTCTCCCCAGCCAGCTCGGCCAGACCTCGCGAGGACGACCGGGCAGGAGAGGCCCGTGCGTCGCGGTCACCTTACTCCGCAGGCAGAGGCGCCAGCCTATCCAAGGAACGCGGACGTCAAGCCTCAGCAGCAGAACAAGAAACAAAGACAAGAGTCAAGCACTTACGGGTCGTCGCCGGTGAGCTAAGGCAGCCTCCGGCCGAACTTGAAGCCTGACAGCCGGCTAGAAGGGTCAACCTCGAAAGCGGAAGGCGCGTCTGCGGACCGCCCCATGGCCGGGGCAGACCCGCGGGAGATCAGCCCGGTCCTGTCCTTCTTCGGGATCGGGGGCGAGCTCCCGCTGCCCAGCACGTCGTCATCCTCATCGTCGTCGCTCGGAGAGAGGCGGAAAGCGCGGGGCCTGCACCGGGAGAGGGGAGCCCTCGACTCTCCGTCAGTCGCCTCTGAGTCAGGCCCCTTCCCCCGCCCCTCTCCTTTCTCCTTTTCGCTGGAGTCATCGGAGGACACGTCCACCGGACCCATGGGAGCCTCCGCGGGCACGGGCCCGTCCCCGTTGAAGACAGGCATAGACTCCACCACCTGCTCCCAGTCGTCGCGGAGGAACAAGGGCGTAGGAGCACCCTCCAACCTCGCCACATCGCCCCCAACCAGAGATTGGAGCACTGCGGCCAGATCTTCGTCACCCAAGGCCGCGGGGCTCGGATGAGGCCTCCACATCGGAGGTTAGTACCGCCGAAGCGGAGCCAGCTGGTGCTCCAGGAATTCCCTCAAGAGCGAAGCGCCGTTCAGCTTCGCCGCCGCCAAGCTGGCCGGCCTCAGATCTGCGTCCATCTTCTCCAACACCGGCTTCGCACGGGGGTCCATGAGTTCTGCACGGGCCCAATCACCAAAGCTCGTGGGCAGCTCTGTGGGCAAGATCAGCCGAGGGTGAATGCGCCTAGCATCTGTCAAGACCCATTTGCTCCTGAAGCCCTCAATCCTTTCCCGGGCTTCGAAATGGCAATGGCGCCATTGTACGCGATGAAGCTCGCGCACGCGGAAGGAGAACCGCGAGAGACCCGGAGGGAGAAGTAGTGGCGCAGCAAGGCCACTGAGGGATGCACCCCTATGTGAGCCTCGCAGTAATAAGAGAAGATTGCCAGGAGAAGGACGGAGTTGGGGTGGAGATGCAGAGCCTGTAGGTTGTAATGGCGGAGGACAGAGAAGAAGAACTCGTAGAAGGGAGGCACCAAGCCAGCAGCAATGGAGCTTACAAAGAGTGGATAGAAGGTGGTCCCTCGGCCCTCAAGGGTGGCGGAGCCGGCCTTGAACACCCTCGCCCCGTCGATGCCCTGCGCCTCCGCCATCCGGCGCAACCGGGCAAGGCTCGCCTCAGACACGTTTGGCGAGTCCAGGGCAGACGAGTACCAAGCTTCGGCCGGGGACTGACAAGGCGCCATGGCTTCCTAGGTCGCGCGGCCGGAGTAGATCTAGAGATTTGGAGGAAGAAAGGAGAGGCGCAAGAAAGGGGATCTGAGCAGCAACCGGAGAAAGCAAAAAGCAAAGCCGGGTGGATGCCGCTCCTTTATCAACTCGCGCGGTTGCGGAGACGCCCACGTCCAATCAACCGCCACGCGGTGCCCAAGGCCGCAGGCTGTTAGGGCCCGCGGCGCTTCGCCCTTGCCCTTTCGCCTCTCAGCACGGCCAAGTCCGGGCGCGCCTTGGGCCCGGGGGCTACTATCCGCGTTCTGGGAACGGGGGTCCCCAGACTTGCCTGCCTGCGGCCTGCGGTGTGGCTCAAAGGGGGCCCAGCACGGCCCATCTTCATCAACACAAACCCAAGACCCTTGCGAGGGGCCAAGCCTCGCGGGGCGGACGACACGGAGCTTCCTCAGGCGCGGCCCCATCGGGCTGGCTCGCGAGGAGGCAGAGAGATCAAGGTGGGGTACCTCACGAGGGTCGCATGACGCAAGCCATGACGACCAAGGGCACCAGGCGGGCGCCAGCCCACGCAGTGTCCTCCCTTTCCTCTTTGGTGCAAAGGGAGCAAGCGCAGGCGGGAGGATCAAGCAAAGGCACCCATTTCGGTGCAACGAGACCAAGACCAGCTCCGCGACAAGGAGGAAGTCACTGTGGAGCCCAAGCCAGCGTCATCACCAGAACCTTTGGCAGGCGAAGACCAACTTTAGTCAGGATAAGTGTACCAGATGTTCCCCATCAAAATGGCTGATTGTTGGCGCCCTTCCCACTCAATATTTGGGAAGAGGCCCAGGGTCTTTGCCTATAAATAGGACTAGCCACCCCCAGGGTAGAGGATCACCTTAAGATCGAGAGAGAAACCCGCAATCAGTTAGATAGGCAGCAGACAGAGAGAGAAGGGTGATTGAACTCCTCCTAGCAGTTCATCCCCCCAGCCAAGAACAGACCCTCGCGAGGCTGTTCTTCCTTGTATTGTTCATCATCATCAGCCCAAGAGGCAATCCACCACACCACACTGGAGTAGGGTATTACACCACATCGGTGGCCCGAACCAGTATAAACTCTGTGTCTCTCGTGTTGTTCTTCTCGTAGCTTAGATCTTGGCGAGGCGGACGAGTACGGGTAGGTAGGAAGCGTAATCTCCGTGCGCACCCCAGAGTTCGAACCTTAAGGGTCTGCCGGAACCCGAAATTTGACAGGGGCATGCCACTTTCTTCATACCTGCGGTCGACATAACTAAAACTCCAGGCGGTTAAACCAAAATCACACAGAACAAGGGAGTACATCGCTCTGATACCAATTGAAAGTGCGTTATATCGACTAGAGGGGGGTGAATAGGCGATTTTTATGAAATTCCTCAATGAGGAATTTGCTGGTGAGGAAATTCCTTAGCGAAGAACTACTTGCAGCGGAATAAGTACTCAGAAGTAAACATGACAGAAAACACGCATAGTCATCATGATGAAATGAAGACAAACATAGAGTACAGAAAGCATAATCACAGGATAACACAAGATGAAGACAAACAGACTGAAGAAATTGAACTGAGGAAATTGACAAAGTCTTTAGTCAAAGTCTTCAAACACAGATATGATAAACAAGAAGCACAATACTGAGGAAATGAAAGAGTTGAGGAAATGGAACCAGTAAGCTTGGTGAAGACAATGATTTGGTAGACCAGTTCCAACTGCTGTCTCAGTTGTACATCTGGTTGGAGCGGCTGAGTATTTAAACTCGAGGACACACAGTCCCGGACACCCAGTCCTGAGCACGTAGCTCGGGACAACCAGTCCTCACCGTATTCTCCTTGAACTAAGGACACATAGTCCTCATCCAATCACTCGTGGTAAGTCTTCAGGTGACTTCCGAACCTTGACAAACTCGGTCACTCGGCGATCCACAATTCCTCTTGGATGCTCTAGACCATGACGCCTAACTGTCTGGAAGAAGCACAGTCTTCAAAGGTAACAAGCATCGGATCCATGTAGGATCAATCTCTTCAGTGATGCTCAATCACTTTGGGTTTGTAGGTGTTTGGGTTTTGGGTTTTGCATTTTCCTCACTTGATGATTTTCGCTCAAAGTCCTCGGAGGATGGGTTGCTCTCGAATGACAAGTGTCTATTTCTCTCGAAGCAGCCAACTAGCTAGTGGTTGTAGGGGGCGGCTATTTATATCCTAGGGAGCAGCCCGACATGATAAGACATAAATGCCCTTCCATGATATGACCGTTGGATGGATAAGATATTTTGGGACAGCTGGCGCGTAGCACATGCAACGGTCAGAAATTTGAGGTGCAGATTCCTCAGGGCTATCATGTTCCTCACTGTGTAGGCAATCCGCACTGGCGAATTCCTAACTCCTCAGTCAGAACAAAGTCCTCAGTAACTAGAAGAACTGCGTCTCTGTCACTAAATAAATTGACTGATCTGTATGAGATTTCCAATGGCTTCACTCGAAGGGATTGGTAGGTGTAGGATTTGAGTTGAGCATCAAATGGAAAATTTTCCTTAGTATTTTCTCGACCCCTTTAACAGTACGGTGTTTCCTATGACTCAAGAAAAAGAAAATGAAACTACGAAAACAAAAGTCTTCACGCTTCATGTTCCTCGAATGAATACCAAGTCTTCAAGGTCACACCAATTTCTTCACTTTCAAAGTCTTCAGAAAGTCTTCGGAATATCAAAGTATTCAGTCGAAGAACTTCATTTTTAGGGGTCAACTTTCTCTGTAAATATCAAACTCCTCATAGACTTATAGACCTGTGTACACTTACAAACACATTAGATTCTTAGCCTATAAGTCTTCAATACACCAAAATCACTAAGGGGCACTAGATGCACTTACAAGTTCTGACCTTGGAAGGTAATTGTCGGTTTGAACCTCTGAAGTTGAAGTTGGGACGGCTGAAACTCCATTGCAATGACATGGGAACCCTCATGGCCGCTTTCGTGAAGTATGCCGACTCTTATAGTACCAAGGATCCCGAGTCTGATGATGATAAGACAGGGAAGGGAAAAAAGAGCGGCAACGCCAAGGGACAACACCACAACCCGGCGGGTCATGGAAACGGCGGCAAACGTAAAGCGGATCACAGCTTGGACTTTGTGGCTAACACTAGCGCGCAGGACAAGGGCCAGCGACGTAAGGGTAAACCGCCCCAACGCGATGGAGCACCGAGCCCTAACCTGGACCGACTGTCTTATTTGTTTAACCAGTCATGCCCGAAACATGGGACGAAGGAGATTCCGTCCACACATCTCTGGAAAGATTGCTATATCATGCAAGAGTTCAAAAATTCTAACTCTTTCCAGTATGATAATGGGCCGGGTGGCGGTTCGGGCCACGGATCTCATGGGCCGGGTTATGGTGGAGGAAATTCCGGTTCATGCTTCCATGGTAATCGGGGTGGACATAACAATCAAGGTAATCAGGGCAACCAAGGTGGATACAATCATCAGGGCAATTAGCAGCAGCAGTAGCAGTCGGGTTACCAGTGCAATCCGAAGCAGTTAAATGGTGGGCAGTATCATGTCTTCACCACTAGCTTAGACAAGCGTGACCAAAAGATTCATAAGAAGGCAGTGAACTCCGTTGAACCGGCGGTGCCACGTTATTTGCGTTGGTCTGAGCAGCCAATCGTATGGAGTAGAGAAGATCATCCACCCCGGGTTGACAATCCGGGGCATCTAGCGTTGGTGGTGGCACCTCAGGTGGGTGGTTATAAGTTCACCAAGGTACTCATGGATGGAGGGAGAAGTATCAATATCCTTTATTATGAAACTTTCCGTCGCATGGGTTTAACAGATAAAATTCTTAAACCGTCCAATATGGTGTTCCATGGTGTGGTGCCTGATAAATCGGCATATCATGTTGGTAAGATAGCTCTGGAGGTGGCTTTTGGCGATGAGCATGACTCGAGATCAGAAACTTTGACCTTTGAAGTGGTGAAAATCAGAAGTCCGTATCACGCCTTGTTTGGACGACCGACTTATGCTAAATTTATGGCACGGCCTTGCCATGTCTATTTGCAGCTCAAGATGCCAGATCACAAGGGAACTATAACCGTCCATGGGAGCCGCAAGATTGCTCTGGAGTGTGAAGAAGGTGATGCGGCTTATGCTGAGTCGGTTTGTGCCACAGAAGAGTTAAAGTTTTACAAAGATAATGTTGATCCGACAGATATGACTTCATTGAAGAAGCCAACTACAGAGCATGATCTAGCCCTGAAGTTTAAATCGGCTGATGAGACTAAGCTTGTTGACTTCGTACCTGGCGATTCGCCCAAGCAGTTCAGCATCAGCGCTAACTTGGATCCGAAATAGGAAAGCACACTCATCGAGTTCATCCGTGAGAATCGGGACATCTTTGCGTGGAAGCCTTCTGACATGCCAGGTGTACCGAGACAACTCGCTGAGCACACTCTTAATGTTGATCCTAAGTATAAACTTATCAAGCAGTTTCTCCGTCGGTTCAATGAACAAAGACGCAAGGCTATTGGAGAAGAAGTGGCCAGGCTCTTGGCGGCTGGATTTATCATTGAAGTTTTTCATCCTGAGTGGTTGGCTAATCCAGTGCTGGTCCTTAAGAAGAACGGCACTTGGCGTATGTGTGTGGACTACACAGATCTCAACAAAGCGTGTCCATCAGATTCCTTTGCCCTCCCCCGTATTGATCAAATTATTGATGCCACAGCGGGTTGCGAGGGTTTGAGATTTTTGGATGCATACTCTGATTATCATCAGATCAAAATGGCAGTTAAGGACTAGGAGAAGACTGCCTTCATAACTCCCTTTGGAGCCTTCTATTATGTGTCCATGCCCTTTGGGCTCAAGAGTGCCCAGGCGACTTATCAACGGTGTGTACAGAATTGTCTTCATAAACAAAGCGGCCGTAATGTTCATGCCTATGTGCATGATATTGTAGTCAAATAAAGGAAGAAGGAGACATTGATTGATGACTTGAAGGAAACCTTTGATAACCTGCGGGTTTACAAGACGATGCTTAATCCGGCCAAGTGCATTTTTGGTGTACCAGTAGGCAAGCTCTTGTGTTTTTGGTGTCTAACAGGGGCATTGAAGCTAATTCAGAAAATATCAAGGCTATCACCTCCTTGGCAAAACCGAAGTGTATCAATGATGTTCAACGCTTGGCAGGCCGGATTGCCGCGTTGAGCCGGTTCCTTTGTATCAGATGCTGAAGAAAACGGCCGCGTTAAGCCGCCTTGGCGAGAAGGCCATTCCTTTGTATCAGATGCTGAAGAAAACAGATGACTTTGTCTAGAGTGACGCCGCAAATGAAGCGTTTGAAGACTTAAAGCGGCAGCTGGCTAACCCGTCGGTTCTTGCTGCTCCGGTTGACAAGCATCCATTGTTGCTATATGTGGCAGCTAACGCTCGGGCAGTTAGCGTGGCTATTGTGGTGGAGCGCAAGGACGCAGGAAAGGAATATCCGGTTCAACGTCCGGTTTATTATATCAGGGAGGTACTTATTGAGTCCAAGCAGAGGTACCCGCACTGGCAGAAGCTGGTATATGGGGTTTCCATGGCGAGCCGGAAGCTCAAGCAATATTTCCAAGGTCATCCCATCACGGTGGTCAGCTCTGCTCCTTTGGGAGATATAATCTAGAACAGGTAAGCAACTGGCCGGATTGCCAAGTGGGCAATCGAGCTCGGGCCTCACGGGTTGAAATACATACCCCGAACGGCGATCAAATCTCAAGCACTTGTGGATTTCATCAATGATTGGACGGAGCTACCAGCACCAGAAGAGAAGCCGGATCACACTTATTGGGCTATTCATTTTGATGGGTCCTGGCAATTGGAGGGCTCGGGGGCTGGAGTCGTATTAACTTCCCCGCGAGGTGATAAGTTTTGTTATGTTCTCCGTTTAATGTTCCCTTGCACTAACAATGCAGCTGAATATGAGCCCTTACTCCATGGTCTTGAGATGGCTAAGGAGATGAACCTCAGCCGAGTTAAGTGCTTCGGTGACTCGGACCTGGTAGCTCAACAAGTGTCTGGCACTTGGGATTCCAAAGACCCACTCATGGCAGCATATCATCGTGAGGTGGATATTGTTGCAGGTCACTTTAAAGGATATTAGGTGGATCATGTGGACCGGCAGAAGAACAAAGCGGCGGACACTTTAAGCCGCCTGGGTTCCCAACGTAAACCAGTTCCGCCTAACGTCTTCTTGGATGTTCTGCATAATCCGTCCGTCCAGCTCCCTGGTGAAGAGGATTTGGCTATTCCTGATCCGAAAGCTCAGTTGGTGGCGTCTCTACATATTATCCCGGATTGGACGATTCCTTATCTGGCGTATATGAACCGAGGCCAATTACCAGAGGATGAGACTTTGGCCAGGCAGATAATCCGGCGGTCCAAGTCCATGACCATTATCAATGGAGAATTGCATCATTGCAGTGTGACAGGGGCATTTCAACATTGTGTGTCTCCTGAAGAAGGCTGTGAAATTTTGCGCGAGATCCACGAAGGAGACTGTGGTCACCACGCCGGTGCAAAATCTTTGGTGGCCAAGGCGTTTCATCACGGCTTCTATTGGTTGACAACTCATGCTGATGCCAAGCACTTGGTTAGACGGTGTGATGGATGTCAGAAATTCTCAAGGCGCGCTCATGTATCGGCTCAAGGATTGAGGATGATTCCAATCACTTGGCTGTTTGCGGCTTGGGGGCTGGATATGGTTGGGCCTTTCAAGAGGTCCAAGGACAAGAAGACCCACCTTTTGGTGGCGGTCGACAAGTTCACAAAGTGGGTGGAGGCAGAGCCAGTCAGTAAGTGTGATGCGTCCACGGCGGTTCAATTCATCAAAAAGGTGATCTTCTAGTTTGGCTTTCCACACAGCATTATAATAGACAATGGTACCAATCTATCAAAGGGTGCCATGAAGGAGTTCTGTCAATGTGAGGACATCCGACTTGACGTGTCATCAGTGGCTCATCCATAGTCCAATGGTCAAGTGGAGAGGGCCAATCAAGAGATCTTGAGAGGCATTAAACCCCGCCTTATGGTTCCTTTACAACAGACACCAACTTGTTGGGTTGAGGAGTTACCTTCTATGTTATGGAGCATCAATACCACACCCAATAGACCGACTGGATATACACCATTCTTCATGGTTTCCGGAGCGGAAGCAGTTCTTCCCAGTGACATCCATTATGAATCACCTCGTGTAGCGGCATATGTTGAAGCTGACAACGAGAAGGCACGACAGGAAGCTCTTGACCTGTTAGACGAGGAACGTGACATAGCGGCAGCCCGCTCGGCGATTCATCTGCAAGATCTGCGTCGTTATCACAGCCGCCGGGATGGAACCAGAACCTTTCAAGAAGGAGATTTGGTGCTTCGACTCATCCTGGATCAGACGGATATGCACAAGTTATCCCCCCCTTTGGAAGGACCCTTTGTGGTCAGCAAGAATCTGCACAATGGGTCGTACTACCTAATCGATGTTAGAGAGCGCAAAGACTCATGTAAATCAGAGGAGGAGACCAACCGGCCGTGGAATATTGCTCATCTTTGGCCCTACTATACTTGAGCTATAGGCTCTGCTTATGTACATATTATGACAATGTATATAGTATGATCAATACAATCAACCGGAACCTCAGTTAAAGCGGGGTATCTGCTGGGGTTTTCCTGGGCTCCCGGAGCACCTATGGGGACGGAGCCCCTTCTCGGTTCGGCGGGGGGCGGAGGCCACGCGAAGAGCGGATCGAGGCGAGGCACGCGGGGGATTTTTACCCAGCTTCGGAGCTCTCCGGAGAGATAATACTCCTACTGCTGCTTTGTGGATTGTATTGAGGTCTTGCTCGGGAGCGCCGAGTGCTACAGTACACTTGAGCAGCTAACGAGACCGAGCACTTCTCTGAGGATCCTTCCCCCCCTACGTTGCGCATGGGCCTCCTTTTATATGCCCAAGGGGTCTCCAACAGGTGGCAACGTAGGTAAGGGTAAAAGTGTAAATATGCTGCAGTAGGTACAGCTACCTACACAGTGTATCATACCTAACCCTGACGGCAGGGGACAAAGGCATTAAATGCGCGTCTACGTCGCCCAGACGGTGCAGAAAAGGGACCGTCAGGGGCGCTATTGCTCGCCACGATGGCGATCCTGTCAGCGCTGCATGCCACAGTGTACCCCTGGCTGCACAGCCTCCCGCCACGTACGCTGCGAAGGGTCCCGGAGTGACACGTAGGTGGGTGAGCTGGAGCGCGGGTACAGAGTGACTGCCTGCCGCGGCAAGTGCCTTGCCGCGGCCGTTGCCTTGTCGCTCGCCGGGTCCTGCCAGGACGCGTGGCGTGCCGCGGCAGGTTCTTTGAGATGCTCTTGTTGGGCTTCCCGGCAAGCTCCTCTTGCCGGGGTCTCGTACCTTGAATGGCCTTCCCGGCAAGCTCCTCTTGCCGGGGACTTGTCTTCTTGACTTAAATATTTTGTCCTCGAACGGCTTCAAAGGAACCATAGAGAGCCTTAGTGATCACCTGGCGGGCCTTGCCGCGGGGTGCTGCGACTGCCCGTGCACAAGTTCGGGATACTAGAGTACCCCTACTTTAGTACACCGACAGTATCCGTTGTTTTCTTCAATCATGTGTGGTTACATGGAGCTTCTGTTTCCAGAAACGGCTTCCGGTTTACCCCTTGATTTAGCTTGTTAAAGCTTTATATCACATCACTTGGGGGCTTGGTCATATTCAAACCATAGCTACAACTCTTGATCGGCGTAATGCCACAACATCACTTGGGGTCTTGGTTGTATCTGAACCACAGTCACACCTCTTGATCGGCTTAAAGCCAAATCAATCCGGGGCCAAAGAGAGTGTTGTAAAAACAACAACTCAAACATAGGCACCCACTGAGCACTGCTCAAAATGTTACTTGGGTATTCTTTGTTATCGCAATGAACTTAGAATCAATGCTTGTAATTGGGCTATCAAGCCATGGCTTGGAAGCTTGGTGTATACACCTAAAACCCCGGGTTAACCTGCTTCTTTAAGTAAGTCACGCCGCCCAGGTAAACCTGGTATGACCCTTCAAACTTTGACAAGTTACTCTAAAATACACACCCTGAACTTGTCAAGTTAAAACGATGATTGGTTAAGGATTGCGGACCATCTTAAAAGGCTTTACAAAAATGGTTTAACCCAGTGACCTGGCAGCCCATGAAAAGCCTCGAATTTGGGGCCTGGCAGCCCGTGAAAAGCCTCGACTACAACGGTTTTATTTGCCTTTGATTGAGGTTTGCTCTTTTTTTAAGATTTATGATGTTTTTTAAACCGGTGTTATCAATCCGGTTAGACTGCCAATTACAAATTGATAGTACACGATCAAATCATAATTCGGAGACTATCAGCCCGGTCTGGTTTGAATCGAAATATCAGTATGGAGTAAACCGACGTTTATCATAACCCGGAATGGTTTATATTATAAACCGGCCTTATATAAATAGGAGTTGTTTCTCCTCCAAGAGTTGGGTTATAAACCCCGCTACAAGGATGGTCAGCCAACATCATGCCTAAAAGTTGCAGGTATTATATATTTCCATATTTGGTTATATTTCACAACCTAGGTTATAACCCTTCGTCATATATATACATACATATATATATATATATATATATATATATATGTATATGTATATATATATATATGTATTCTGATAATATTATCAGAATAACTTAGTTATTCTGATAACACTTCCGCACTGCACGCTCAATGCAAGTGCACGTCATTGTTTGAACCAAGTGTGCTGCAGTACTCACACGAGTGAACTTCGTGTCGAAAAAACTGCACGCAGTGTTTTTCCGGTACTGTTTTTGCTCTAATATTTTAACCGCTTATCAAAAAGAGGCGTATAATATACCGTTGAAAAGCTATTGGTTAGGCTAAACTTCGCCTTGTTGAACACTTTTCGAGATTCCTCTCAGTTTAAGAGCAGTTTCAAAAATGGTGCGACCGATGACGAGTGGCAGCGAGCGTATTTTCGTGATTTTTTCTAAACTGCTCATCGGAATAAGGCAAATGATACGGCGTTGGAAATATATCGTCGAGGCGCATCTTTTTCATATCTATTATTTTCTCTAATTCGTTACGGTTTAAGAGCAGTTTTGAATTTACTAAATCGCGGAATTCCGTTTTTTTGAATTTTTTTTCAATTTTCGGTACTGTTTTCGCTCTAGTTTAGGAACTGTTTGTCGAAACGAGGCGTGTAATACGTCGTTGGAAAGCTATGGACAAGGCGCAACTTTCATCTTACAGCTTTAAGTTAATTTTGAAAATCATGCGGCGGGCGACATGTGGCAATGGCCGTTTTTCGCGAAATTTTAACAAACCGGTTGTCGAAATGATTCAAATGATATGCCGTTGGAAACATATCAACGAGACGCAACTTTTTCATGTAGAACACTCTGTCTAATTCCTTACGGTTTAAAAGCAGTTTTAAATTTACCTAAAAGCGGACACTCTGTTTTTCGTGAGACCAAAATTATCGTGTGTACTTCATCGGACAGAAGAACGCGCTGCTTCAAATGAAAAAACCGCACTGCAGCAGGCAGTCAAGTGAACTTCATGATTTCTTTTTGTCGAACATAAATTTTCTCACAAAAGTTTTTGTTGACTTTTTTTTCAACTTTTTTTTGAACGAGAGTGGACCGCAACACTATCAAAAGTGAACCTCATGAGTTTTTGTTGTATTTTTTTCATACTTATTAATTTTTTACGCGCGTTGACCAAGCGAGTGGACCTTTCATCGGACAGAAGAATGCACTGCTTCAAACGGAAAACCACACTGCAGCAGGCAATCAAGTGAACTTCATGATTTCTTTTTGTCGGACGCAAACTTTTCTCGCACAAGTTTTTGTTATCTTTTTTTCAACCTTTTTTTTGAACGAGAGTGGACCGCGACACTTCCGAAAGTGAAACGCAACACTACCCAAAGTGAACCTCATGAGTTTTTGTTGTCTTTTTTCGTACTTATTAAGTTTTTACGCGCGTTGACCAAGCTAGTGGACCGCAGGGACTAAGCGAGTGAACTACATCTAATATAGAAGCGAACTTCTTTTTTGAGATGTTTTTGTTTTTGTGTTTACCAAGTGGACAACAGAGATGTTTTATAACGAACCGCATCAGAGAACAAAGTTAGCTTCAAAAGATGGACATCAATCTGATTGTTATACACACATACAGAATCTGGACTCTCCACCAGCCGAATCGCGGTAATGAACTGCAGTGTTTTACAATGAACTAATGAAGTGCAGTTTTCAACAGCAACAAATTTGAGGAATGGGCCATTCAACCGAACTTCATCACTTCACCTTTTCCTGCAAAAATAAGTAAATGAACCTCAATAGCAAACCACAGCGGCCTTCATTTGCACATTTTTTTCTCTTTAGAAAAGCACAAAATCAATGAAGTGCAGAAGAGCACTATGCGTCTCCTGATGCTCTACTCGCCATGCTTGCAAGAGGCCGCAGGGAAGGGGATGCAGTGGGGAGAGGATGCCCATGGGAACCTCCAGATCGGTCCAGTGAGCTGCACATGATATGCCCGCGAGCTGCACCTGCACGTGCACGCGAGCTGCCATGGAGGCGGATCCAGCCGCCATGGAGGCGGATCTGGGCTGGGGAAGGGACGGAGTTGCGCCCAGTCGGCGGTCTTGTAGGGCACACAGGGGGTGGCACGAGGTCGGAGGCACGGGAGTTGAGGAGGCCGCTCCCCTTGTGGCGCACGGCCGGGTGCGCGGCGATGCTGACGGTGGAAGAAGGCGGATGCGGGCGCGGCAGCACCAGCAGGGAAGAAACCAGATGCGGGTGGGGCAGCGCCGATAGAGGAAGAAGCCGGATGCGGGCGGGGCGGGGCGGCGCCGGCGGGGGAAGAAGCCGGGTGGGGTGGTGCGGCGTCGGTTGCGCTAGCTAGAATAGGAGGGAGGTGGCGGGGATTGGTGGGGCGCCGGGGGGTGGTGGTGTACGGACTGGGTGGGTGGTAGTGGGCGCGGGGTAGGTGGGTGTTGGGGGCGCCGCCGCGGGGTAGTCCAGGGAATAAGAAGGTGGGGATGAGGAGGTGGAAGGTGGTGGAGGCAGGTGGGGGCTCGCGCGGAGGAGGCGAGGCCGGATCCAGGCCATCGCGGCTCCTGGGCTCGGCCGCCGGAGGTAGTTGGCTGGGCGCCTCCGCGGCGGCGGCGGTGGGCAGGATAGGAAGGCGGGTCAGGGGAGGATGGTGGGCGGAGGAGGGGGAGGGGCGGGATGGTGGTGGTGGTGGGGTGGGGCGCCGCGGTTGTCAGGTCCACCCTGCGGTCACCGGCTCTCCGGAGGGGTTGTGGGCGGCGGTGTTTGGGGGTAGGTGGTGATGGTGTGGGGCGTCGATGGGGTAGGGGAGGGAGGTTGTGGAGCTCGAGGGGAGTGGTGGGTCGTGGGAGGAGGGGTGGGTTTTGTTTGCTTTTGGTTCGGGGTGTTATCAGAATAAGCTGGTTGATGTGCAGAATAAGGTCTTAATGGGTGTTATCATAATAGACCCACCCTATATATATATATATATATATATATATATATATATATATATATATATGGGTATCATGACCCGCTTGGCGGTAAACCGCCAGGTTGCGTTAAGCTTCTTGTCTGCAGGAACAGCTTGAACAAATGAATATGGATATCATATCTTATGTATGTCGAATCGAGCAAGCATCAATTGCAGATAAATATGCGCGAAGGCATATCAAAACAAGTATTTTAACTAAGCCTATTACAAGGCTTTCCAGTGCCCAAAAGGATAATTGTTTTCTCAAATAGATGTCGCAGCATGTAAAAGACTAAACCAGCCTCCGGTTCATGATTGGTCACCAGCTTGGCCTGACGGTTGCGGATCATCCCGCGCCAGTTCAACTTCTTCTTCTCGACCCAGTGGCTGGAAATCAACAGTTGCCCAGTCGATCCAGTTAGGGCTTGGAATACAGCTTCGTCACTTATCAGCGTAGACGGTTCAATGTCAGGGGCATAAGTGTGCTTACGGATTGGCGGGATAAGATTCTGAGCTTCTGGAATTGGTGCAGCAACCCATTTGTTCTTGTCATCATAGCTGGCTTGATAGTATGCAAGGTCTGCTTCTTCAACCAATTGACAAGCCAATGGGCGTACTTCCCGGTTTATGATCCGGAGATCATGTTCGCAAATTCTGTTCCGTCTTCCTTCAAACTGGGATAACCTTGGGCTGCTTCAACTGGATCAAAGTTAGGAACCCATGCTTTTGCCTGAGTCAGTGCGGCCAAAGCGCTCGTTCCAGCAGCAGAATTTGTTAGCTCATCAACCCGGGCAGGAAGCATATATAGCCTTTGTAAAGTATCCTTGATCAAGGTGGGAGGCGGATTGTTGTGTGAAGCAGTATATACGATCCGTTGTGCGCCGGTATACAACTGCTCTATTAGAGTATAAGCTGCTTTCAGTTTCTTCTGAACATCAGATCCCAAGTGGCTAATACGAGTTCCTGTATCATCACAATTATTAGTAAACCGACAAGTACATGAAAGGATATGTTGAAATCATGAGTCAAGGATGCTTACCAAACACAGCTGCGGTCATGGCATGAACCTGCCGCTTTACGCTGGTCAGTTCATCAACCACCGGTTTGAGAGTGGCTTCTGCTTTCTCAGCCCTTTGGATCAAACCGGATTTTTCACTTTCCCAATCCGTCCGCTCCTTGTTGAAGCCTTCTTTTAGTTTTTCTATAGCGCCTAGAGCGCTGGTCAATTCTTCCTTCGCCTTGGAGGTTCCAACTTGTTGTGATTTAAGGTTCTCCTGCAGATCAGCGGTTTGGCTGTCTTTCTTACTCAGCTCGGCCTACAAAGAGACAGCTATATGATGAGGTGACAGTACATACTTGAAGTACCAAGCACACAACAAGTTATGCCCTTGGTACTTGGGGGATAATGCATATTTGCTCTTCATCATACATTCTCTGCAAGTCCAGAGCATAATACAAGTATTCAACTTGGCACTTGGGGGCTAATGTATATTTGCTCAAAGAATGCTGATACGGGAGTTTCTTCTACAAAGTCCCGGTTCATCTTTATAAAGTTAAACTGACACTTGGGGGCTACTTCAGTGAAGTTTAGATGCATTGTTGCAATGCATAAATTTTTTACTAAGTCCCGGTTTAGATGGATATCTTAAACCATCACTTGGGGGCTACTGGAGTTGATAGACTGAAATTAAATGTAAGGGAGAAACACTTATGGAGTTACCTCATATCGGTCCTTCATCATATTTACCAAGCCGGCTTCATAATCACGACTGGTATATACATGGTTCAGATAGCAGGAATGAAGGTCTTAAGCATTCAGATGAGCGTAAGTGGACAGATCGGCATTCCATTTGCCTTTGCCAATTGTAGAAAATTCCTCTTTGGCGGTATGCTTCGACAAAGCGACAGGATTTCCTGGATCATTATGGTCAATGCCAGTAATCAGAACATCATCATCCTTCTCCTCAGCAGTTTGTACTGGAGTTGCCGGTTTATCAGTATCCTTTCCTGGATTGACCGGTTTGTCAGTCCGGATAGGGCTTGTTGCCTGGTCGGCATGGCCGGTGGTGTCAACTTCTGCCTGCTCCGCAACGAAGTCATGATCTTGAGGCGGTGGGTCATTCAACATATCATCAATGTTGGCCTCTTCAGGATCTGGAGTCTTCTCTGGATTAACAGCCACGTCTTCATCAGCCGGGGTGTTCAACCGAGCCTTCTTGCTTTGTCTGGGCTTAGCACTGAGAAAAGTAAGAAGGCTGGAGGTCAGTATAATGTATAAAATGCATGTTAAGGGTAAAAACAAGTATATAACTCACCCAAGAACCGTTTTGAGGGGTGGAAGTTTGATGAATGAGAAGTGCCCTGATAATTTGAGTCAGACGGATTAAGAGGTTGACGAAAACAACCCGCTTTGGGGCGTGAAGTGTCAAGGGAATAAGAGACCTCTGATCGTCGTTTCCGAACCGGACTGTTCGGTAAACCGGTGGAGGTAACTACCTGGCCGCTATGCCGGGTTGTGTGGCGAGCCTCGTGCTGTTGTGTCTTCACAAGAAAGTTCGGATCCAAGTAAGCAAGAGGATGAGAAAATTTAACTTTCCGGTTTTCTCCACGGGTTTTTAGTGATGGCAAAGGGTTTGAATCATAGGAAAGAACGATTACCTCTGCAACATCGGCGTGACTGACTTCAGCGTTGTCCTGACAATAATCATCATCAATAGGGCGTATGAAAAATGAACCAAGTGAGTCAAGTTCTACCTCTAGTTTCAAATTACCCACATCATCATCAGCTGGTGGATCGGAAGATGCAATGGTCCTTCTGTTGGCAGATTTTTTCACAACTTTGGTTTTTTGACGGGTTGGCTTCACCGGTTTGTCTTGCGGGGGTTTCTTGTTCCAGAACGGATCATCGCCCTGTCAAGAAAATAATCACACTTTTAGAGAATATTGGGACAGAAGCAATTTCAGATAAACAGATTATATTATTCTTACAGCTGGCGGTTTGTTCGTGGTGCAGAAAGGGAGTAGTCCGGTTTGGGCAAAGACAGCCTCCGGTTCGTTTAACATCTTTTTTACAGCTTCCGTGACTTCGTCATTTGTAAGCTAAATGTCAATGTGCCGCTGAGCATCCTTCAAATTCCCTGTATATTCACACATCAAACCAGGGCACCGACTTAAGGGCAAAATGCTCCAGCTTATCCAGCAGCGCGCAAGATCAATTCCCGTCAAACTATTTGCTATAAAGGCCCTAAGCTTTGATAGTTGAGGAGCATAGTTGTCCCTTTCTTTGGCGGTCATCCTTTGAGGAAGAGGATGTGTGTTGCTCAGACATTCAGGACGGTAACCCGACAGGGGGTTTTCATCGTCTGGAGATGTGTCCTCGCAATAAAACCAGGTCTGGTTCCACTCTTTGGGGTGGTTGTGGAGACTGGGATGAGGAAAGGTGACTTCTTTTCTTTTCTGAACCACCATTCCTCCCAATTCTGTGTTGGGTCCGTCTTTCAACTCTGTGCGACAATTTAGGTTAAAGAAATCCCTGAACAGTTCTACTGTAGGTTCCTCTTGAAGGTAAACCTCACAAAAAACTTGGAAGTGGCAGCTGTTGGTCATAGATTTAGGACCGATGTCTTCTGGGCGCAGTTGAAAGCTGGCCAGTACATACCGAAAAAAATTTGAACCGGGAGGGTTGAAACCCCGGCCTAAGTGATCAGCAAATACAACAACCTCTCCGTCCTTGGGTGCAGGGGACATTCTGGGCCGGGGACCCTCTAGTGAATGACATCTTGTTTGGTTAAAGCGCCCATTTTAGCAAGGTTGTCTAACTGTTCTTCAGTCACTCGAGAAGGGACCCAGTTGCATTCATACACTTGCTTGGCCATGGCAATGAATGATCTACAACATGATAATTACCGGTTTAATATTTACAGTGGACAACCATGTGGCGGCACAAGGATGTAAGCATGTTGTTAAACCGGAGTTGGTTAATCATAAACCAGGATTTACTAAACAAAGGCTATAAGTTGAAGTACATTGGCGGTTGAACAAGGGGACTAGTGGTATATACCGGGTCATCATTTTCTGAAAAGTTAAACCGCCTAGTCTGACATTGAAGATACAAGTCTACAAATGTATAAGTGAAGGAAAAACAGATTTCACAAGATGGTATTACAATTTTGGATCTGCTGCATATCAGAAAAGGAAAATATATTCAGACCTAAGAAGTAGTACCGAAATAGTGGATGAAGGTTCAGATGGGATCTTCTATTTTTACGAGGTGCATTAGAGTGAAAAGAAGGGTTACGGCTATCATTAAATAGGATGAATATCAAGGTCTGGATCAAAACCCTATTATACAAGCAATGAACACCGACGAACACCGAAGAACACCGAAACCCTAGAACAGATCTATGGTGGAAGAGTAGAGAGCATACCAGTGCTGATGAGGGAGCGGAGTTGCACCGTAGTTCTCTGGTGCGTTCAGGGTGATGCAGCGGCCCGAGTTGAAGCAGAGGCGACGGTCGATGGTGGTGGCGGAGCTCCAGAGGTTGAGCAACGCGAGGAAGACACGAAGGGGAAAAGTGAAAATGACCCCTCGACCCTATTTATAAAGGCCAGGGATAAGTGTCAGGCGCGAAAATCGAGGAGCCTGAAATTTGGAAATAAGGCAGAGCTGTCGCCTCGATTGTCGGAGGCCCATTAATGAAGATGGGTTATACACAGTTTTTAATAAACAGATGATGTCACGGGGGTTTACCACGGTCCGGGAAGATGACGTCACGACGGTTTACAAAATTATGTGAAGATGTTAAAGACGAAGTTTTCTTAAGTATTGAGGATTGACATGAACCAGTTCAAATAAATCTGGGGCCTAATGTTGGGGATATTACTGTTGGGCGTTAACCGGCCAGGCGAGGTCGGGTTAACTTCATCAGTAGTTATCATATCTGAAGCCCATGAAGACAGACGAAGACGCTTCAAGAAGGCCCAGGGCCCAAAGCCGGTTTAAGGCCTGTAGACATAAACCAATATTGTCAATGTAACTTGTATTCTAAGGTAGAAAGAGCAGATACCGGGCCAGACACGTTTATGAGCCGGCCTCGTGACTCTGTAAACCAACGGGCGTCAACCCATGTATATAAGGGGACGACCCGACGACAGTTCAGGACAACAGACAACAACTCGAGACTCAGGAAAAGCGTATTCGCTCCCTGCTCATCGAAACCCCATCAATTCCATCACAACTAGACGTAGGCTTTTACCTTCATCGTAAGGGGCCGAACTAGTATAAAACTCTCTTGTGTCCGTTGTCTGCTTTAACCCCTTTAAGCTAACCCGTAGCGATGGCTCCACGTCTAAATCCTTTCATGAGGACATCTTCCGTGACAAAACCACGGCACGAGGGCCTTTCTTGGTGGTTGTCGGTGTCAAAACCGGCGGATCTCGGGTAGGGAGTCCCGAACTGTGTGTCTAGGTGGATGGTAACAGGAGACAGGGGCATGATGTTTTTACCCAGGTTCGGTCCCTCTCGATGGAGGTAAAACCCTACCTGCTTGATTGATCTTGATGATATGGGTATTACAAGAGTTGATCTACCACGAGACCAGAGAGGCTAAACCCTAGAAGCTAGCCTGTGGTATGATTGTTGTTCTTCTTCTCGGTCCTACGGACTAAACCCTCCTGTTTATATAGACACCGGAGGGGGCTAGGGTTACACAAAGTCGGTTACAAGGAAGGAGATCTACATATCCGTATTTCCAAGCTTGCCTTCCATGCCAAGGAGAGTGCCATCTGGACATGGGACGAAGTCTTCAATCTTGTATCTTCATAGTCCAACAGTCCGGCCAAAGGTTATAGTATGGCTGTCCGGATACCCCCTTATCCAGGACTCCCTCAGTAGCCCCTAAACCAGGCTTCAATGACGATGAGTCCGGCGTGCAGATTGTCTTCGGCATTGCAAGGCGGGTTCCTCCGCCGAATACTTCATAGAAGTTTTGAACCCAAGGATCGTGTCCGGCTCTACAAAACAAGTTCCACATACCACCGTAGGGAGAATAATATTTTCATAAATCTAATCTGCTGATGTATTTCACAGTGTGTCATCACACCACAGCCAGGTCACCATTTGAATCGTTTTTACAGCCAACCTCAGCATGCTTCTTGAGGCGGTTTCCTTGGCCCGTCTTGTCAAAGCAGAGATCTTGTCCCCTTATTGCGGGATTCCCATCAATACGGATGTGGGTAACCCAACCGCGCCATCAATTACGGCGCTTGGGGGATAAGAGAGTTTTACCAGCCTGGTGGGGTGCATAATTTCGTCCGCCCTTATAAAGGGATAAGGATTCACCTTTTTCTACCCACGCCTTCTTCCTCCTTGCTCATCCATTCTTGCGCACTCAAGCTCCAGCGCCCAAGTCCACATCTTCCTCCTCAACCTTCTCCAATCATATCAGGAGCGGGAGGCAAGTGGATGGCCTCCTCCATCACGGGGGGGGGGGGCACATCAACAAGCTGAGGGGAGCCGGATACCTGTCCGAGGATATCGCACACCGGCTCCCAGATAAGGGGCAGCTCATCCCCACCCCCAGGTCCCATGAGAGGGTAGTATTCCTTACCCATTTCCTCCGCGGATTGGGATTTACCCTCCACCCATTCGTCCGAGGGCTCATGTTCTACTACAGCCTGGATTTTCATGATCTGGCCCCGAACTTCATCCTCAACATCTCAGCGTTTATCGTCGTGTGTGAGGCCTTCCTCCGCATCAAGCCCCACTTCGGCTTATGGCTGAAGACCTTCAATGTCAAACCGAAGGTGGTGGGCGGCCAGCAGGCAGAGTGCGGAGGGGCCATGGTGGGCAAAGTGCCCAACGTCACATGGCTCGAGGGCTCCTACGTGGAGACCATAAAGGGGTGGCAATCTGGGTGGTTCTACATCACCGAGCCGCGCGGCACCAAATGGGCGGCGGCCCCCGAATTTTGATCCAGAATCCCCACGCGGCTCACCTCCTGGCAAGAGAAGGGCCTGCCCTGGGGTAATCCAGTAGAGCTGACCGGACTCTAGACCTGTATCCAAAACATGGTAAAGAGGAAGCTCAAGCTTGTCAACATAGTCCAGGTCATGCTCATCCGCCGGATCCTCCGTGTCAACAACGGGCGTTCAATTTGTGGGAGTTCGTCCCGACCCAGCACCGGACTCTGAGCGAGCTCTTCGACACGACGCATGAGGACGCCTGGATGGTACTGTTTAAGAGTGTTGAGGTTCCCCCTCCCCTCACCGAGGATCGTGGGCTCAGCGCACAGCATCAAGCCGACGCGGTAAGCTTTTTTACCACTTATAGGGTATTCATTCTCCATAGTTTAACTATGTGCGGGATCTGAGCTCCCATGACTTTGACAGGACTGGGTGGAGACATCGGGACAGATCGACTGCCCGGCCCCTCTGCCGAAGACCCTGCAGACGCTCTCCTGACGGAGATGCTGACTCCGGCTCCTTATGAGGTGTCGGAGAAAAAGATCAAGAATAAGGCCATGGGAACCCGAAAGAGTTCCCGGCGCCAGGTGGTATCGGACTCAGCATCCGATAACTCCGAGACGCACTCCTCCCATGAAAATGAGGAGGAGGCAGATAAAGGTTCTTCCCCTCAAGCCGGGGAAGAGAAGAAAAGGAAGGCCACCCCATCCGGGGAGGCCGGAGGGTCCAAAAAGGGAAGGACTCTCCCTCTGGACTATTCTACCAACACCGCCGACAATGAAGACAAGTGGACACCCAAGGCCAAGCCCCTGGCGAAGTCATAAGTATTCGGATACCAGAGTAACTCATAGTATACCGTTGTCGCACTACTTCTCCTAACGCTGAATATGATTATGCAGTTCGTCTTGAGCCCGCATCGACGTGTCTTCGTCGAGCGGTTCCTTGGATTCGTCGGACGTGAATAGCTATTCACTTCCGACCGCCTCCTCTCCTCGCCCTACGGACAATGCTGAGGTATTGTCTCAAGGGGTTCCGAACCGATGGGAGGTAGTCCTGGGGGCGCATCAAGGTGACATCCCGGACTCCAGGCACAAAGGGAGCAAGGCTCCCAAGGGCTCCAAGTTCGGCCCTCAGCCGAACACTGCGCCGGAACCTCCAGTGGTTCCGGACTCCGGCAGGCGACCCCCTTCCAAGAGGGGCAAGCCTACCGTGCTGGTGACCTCCGTCCATCTGGAGGCACCGGAGAATTTGTTGGAAGTGCCTGGCGGCGCTTCCATCGACGAGGAGCACCGCACTATTATGAGTGCGGTGATCAAGAAGGTTCAGTCCGCCAAGAGCGGACTGACTGAAGCCTGTGCCAGCCTTCTAATAGGCTTTGAGGTAAGTAACTAAATTATAGGGAAATATTTCTGCATAGACAGTAGCCCCTGATGCTCTGTTTGGTGTTCACAAAGAAAAGCCGAATAGAGGATCTAATAATATCTGGAGGAATCTACACAGGTATGTCTATATGCATATGCAGGCTTCGCTGCTGACCTCTGCCGCACTGACTGCGAGGTCGCCGCACTGAAGCAAAACCTCGAGCAGTCCGAGGAAGAGCTCGGCCTTGCCAAGAGGCAGCTTGAGGAGAATGAAGGTAAGTAATACCTTGTATATATATATATATGAAAAAAAGATGTGGTTGCAAAAAATGATAGGATCAACATGAATGTGTGAGGGACCACGACCGAAGTGGCGGCCGTGAAGCAAGCGCTTTCCGATGCCGAAAAAAAGGAGGTGAGGTGCAGCAAGAGCTCCAGGCTCTCGTAAAGAAGCACGAGACTTTGGAGCTTGACTCGAAGACTCGAGAGTCCGAGCTTACTGCGGCCCTCGAGTGCACCAAGCATGCCAAGGCCGAAGCCCAAAAAGCCCTCCAGGAAATTGAGGCGATGAAGAAGATAGCGACGGGTAAGGCACTCATTATGCAAAGCAAGCATGTGAAAGTAAATTACTTTTTACTTACCCGAGTCCGGAGCTCTCCTGGAGCATTCGCAGATTTGCCCCGCAGCGTGTAAGATGCCGCAAAGTACTACCGAGCCGAGGAAGGGAGCTCGACGGAGAAGGTGTTCTGGTCTCAGTATACTGAGGCTGAACACCCGGTGCCCTTAAGCGACCAGCTGAAGCAATTGGTCGAGCTCCATAAGGCGGCCGAACAGGCCATGAAGGGTCTTATAGTCCGGCTATGGCCTGGAGAGGCCATGCCCGGGAGCTACTTCGGAAGGTATGCAGGCAGGCTGTTGAGCCAATGCCGAGCTGGTCCTTTGAGTTTAAGTGGAAGGTATTTGATGGCATGTAGATCGTCACCGCGGGCCATGTGGATATGCAGGAGGTACTCCTCGATCCATACCGCAGGATCTGTTGTACCATCGTATGATTCGATATTTACGGGTTTGAAACCCTCTGGGATTTGATGATCTGTTACTTCATCCGTCAAGCATAGGGGGTGTGCGGCGCCTCTGTACTGGGCTATATCACGACGCAGCTCGAATGAGTCTTGTCTGCTGTGTTCGGCCCGGCCGGATTTACTTTTACTGTATCGGGCGTGACAGTTATCGTCTCGCGTAGTGGGGCGCCCTCGCGATCCGTAGATCGATCTTGCTTGCTTTGCTTTGTACTCCAATACGTCTCGTAGGTCTAGCGTATTTCCCCGTGCCTTGACATTTTTCTTTGAGTGGCGTCGGGGTGCGGCCTGAGATTTTGGCTGAAATGCCTCTCTGTCACGGCCACGAGGTGGCCGATCTACCGCGTCATACGCTGGGGATGTAGGCTTTAATGCTTCCTCCTCTAATCGGGGTAGCAACCTGCACTTTGGGTAACTCTTGGAGGGGCGTTCGAGCTCATATTCCTCGGCCGCAAGGACTTCAGTCCATCTGTCTGCTAGCAAGTCTTGATCAGCTCTAAGCTGTTGTTGCTTTTTCTTAAAGCTATTTGCCGTGGCCATAAGCCGGCGCTTAAAGCGCTCTTGCTCGACAGGATCCTCAGGCACGACATATTCGTCGTTGTCGAGGCTTGCCTCGTCTTCTGAGGGAGGCATGTGATTATCATCCTCTACCTCTCTATCTGCCGCTCTCTCAGGAGGGCTGGCTTCTCCATCCTCCTGCGCTGAATCTTGTTGGAGGGGATTGTCATTGTCTTCCGTGCTGTACGAAGTGTTATTATCTCCTGTGCTAGTATCACTGCTTTTGCATTGGTGAGACTTAGAGCGGCGCCGCTGACGTCGGCGCTTGGGTTGCTTCTTAGAGGGGTCATCCCCCGTTGTCCCATCGCCATTTCCTTCTTTGGGTGTGTCCACCATATATACATCATATGATGAGGTGGCTGTCCAGTGCCCTGTGGGCAGTGGTTCCTGTTCGTCTCCTGCATCGTCGTCCATACCGTCGATGTCTTCGGAGTCGAAATATAGCATGTCGGATAAATCATCGACAGTGGCTACTAAGTGGGTGGTGGGTGGGCGGCGAATTTCTTCGTCATCCGCATCCCAATCCTGCCGGACATAGTTCGGCCAGGTTTCTCCTGACAAGGAGAGAGACCTTAATGAGTTCAGTATGTCACCAAAGGGTGAGTGCTGAAAAATATCCGCGGAGGTGAACTCCATGATCGGCGCCCAGTTGGAATCGATAGGCACGGGCGCAGGCAGTTCGGAGTCCGTGGTTGGAGAAGAATCCGCAACTTGGAGCCACGGCTCTCGTGAAGCGTAAGGTTGGTATTCGGCTCGATCGCCACTGTGACTACGGCCTCCGGTGCGGGGTCTAGCCACCCGCCCACGGATGGCGCAATTGGCTCCGAGTTGAAGGTCAGAGCGGTTGCAGGTGCGATCTACCGAACATTGTCCGACGGTAGAGCTAAATCATGCACATTGTGACGGTGCGGCGCACTCGGCAGGGGCTCGGATCAGTCAAAGATCAAGTCTTCGTGGATCTCGACCGTGTAGTTTAAGCTTCCAAACCTAACCTGGTGGCCAGGGGCATAACTCTCAATCTTCTCCAGATGGCCAAACGAGTTGGCCCTCAGTACGAAGCCGCCGAATACGAAGATCTATCCGGGGAGAAAAGTCTCACCCTAGACTGCATCGCTATCGATGATGGAAGGAGCCATCAAGCCTAACGGTGACGACACAGAGGAACTCTCAATCAAAGCACCAATGTCGGTGTCAAAACCGGCGGATCTCGGGTAGGGGGTGCAAAACTGTGCGTCTAGGCAGATGGTAACAGGAGACAGGGGACATGATGTTTTTACCCAGGTTCGAGCCCTCTCGATGGAGGTAAAACCCTACTCCTGCTTGATTGATCTTGATGATACGTGTATTACAAGAGTTGATCTACCACGAGATCAGAGATGCTAAACCCTAGAAGCTAGCCTATGTTATGATTGTTGTTCTTCTTCTCGGTCCTACGGACTAAACCCTCCAGTTTATTGTCACAGCCCTAGAATACCTGAGTGGAATAGTTGCATCTGCACTCATGCATCATGGCCAAAATTCCTGAAAGTTGAATTGAGGTTTGTTGAAACCCTCAGAAACCAGTTCAAAAATAATAAACATTTAATTCTCATCAAATGAGTCCAAGGAAATGTTCCTGTTACTCTGTGAAAATATTGGTAAGAGGTAAAATTCACACCAATATTTTTGGAGTCACAGAAATATTTATTTTGGGCATTTGAATTAAATCATAATGTATTTGAATTGGCTTTATTTCTGTTATAAAATAAATACATGCCCAATAATTTTCGAAATTATTGTAGGGCTCTAGAATAATATCTCTAGTCCATACAATAATTTACAGAAGCAAATAAATTTGTTTAGTACTCCTACTAAATCAATACAAACAGACAAAAAATAGAAAACGGAAATAAAAGGAGAGAGAGAGAGGTTACCTGGCGCCCACCAACCGGCCCAGCCCCCCTGCCCCCGTGCTGGTCCAGCACTGTGCGGCCCAGCCCACTGGCCTCCCCCCTGTCGTCTTCCTCGCGACAGAAGGACGCCGAGCGTGTGCCCCGTGCGCGCGGCCACGCACCCCGGCCACCTCCTGCTTGCCGCTCCCCCTCGACGCCTGGACGCCTCTGGGAAACTGCACGCACCCCTTGGACCTCCCTCACTCTCCCCCGTGCTTTCCCCCTACTCTGTCTCGCTCTCCTCCCGACAGCCAAGCGATGTCGTCGCCACCGACGCCGTTTGCCTCGGCCACCATGCTCCCCTCGCCTCGCCGACATGCCAAGAAGCCCCGCCTCGTCCCCCTCTTCCTCCTCTCCAAGACGGAAGGCGCCGGAAGCCCTGGATGCTGCCAGCTCCGCCGTTCCCCTCCTCGGCCACCGAGGATCGCCGCCGTCGATTTGTCATCGTCTCAGCCTCCCCAAGCTCGCTGAGACCGTCTTCGACCCTGCTGTGAGCTCCGCCATCTTCTCCCCTGCTCCTCGCGCTCGTACGCACCCTCTAGCCGCCTCCTCTACTGGAACCGAGCCGCTCCGCCGCACGAGCTCGACGCCGGTGTCACTCCGGTGACCCTTTGGTCACCGCTGCTGCCTAACGCACTCCCCGCACTCCACAGCGCCTCGCTAGTGCCTCCGTTTGCCCGCTAGCACGCCGCCGTAGCAAAACGGCCGACGCCCGAGCTCCGGCCGCCGCCCAAACGCTCGCCGGCGTCCTTGCCGGCCACCGCGCACTCAACCACCTGCACCATTGGACGCGGCACTACTCCAGCTAGCCGTAGGACCAAGCCACGCGCCCAACCGACGCCTGTGGCACCGTTCCGAGCGCCTGCGCCGCTCTATTTGGTCGCCGGCGACTAACCCCGGCGGCCGCTGATGTGGCACCATCATTAGGGCCTAAGCACCCTACTGATTACCCCCTGGAGTCAATGACAACCGGGCCCCACCGCCCAACTAATTGGCTTACTAAAATAGATTAGGTTAGTGTAAATTACCTGTTTAGATTAGTGCTAACCTTGTGGACCCCACGTGTCCGCTTTGACTTTGGTCAAGTCAACGTTGACCGGTCCCATTTGTCATGCACCCAAACCAGCCTGAGACACTAACGTATGGGTCCCACAGGTCAGGTTTGACCTGGCCGACCCAGTTGACCTGCTGACATCACAGTGACGTAATGCTGATGCAGTTAATAATTTTCTGGATTTAAAATAATTCAGTAAATCCAAAAAATTGCCTAAACTTTAAAAAATCATAGAAAATGAACCATAACACCAAATGAAATAAATTATATATGAAAAATGATCAAAAAGAATCTAATCTATCCATCTGTACGATTTTCATGCATGTTTGAACAACATAAATTTGCTGTATAAGACAATTTGAACAAATGGCATTTGAAATGCCTTACATGGAGTTTGAATTTGAACCTTGGGTTCAAACCAACTTCATTTAAATCGTTGCTAGCTGCATTTTGCATTAGCTCAACTCACATCATATTGCCATGTCATGATCATGCATCATATTGTCGCATTGCATTGAATGTGTTCTTTCTCTGTTGTCGGTGACTGTCCCCTCTCAGTGGACGATGTTCCGATGATTATTCGATCACACCGATGAAGAACTATATTATCTTCAGAAGTGCCAGGCAAGCAAAACCCCCTTGTTCATTCTGATACAATCCCACTCTCTCGCCCCTACTCTATTTTACTGCATTAGGACAACAATGGTTCAACTGTTACATGCTGAAGTAGTTGAACCCCTTTTCCTCTGCATGACCTGTCATTGCCACAGTAAATAGATGAAACCCACTAGCATGAGTAGGAGTTGTTCGAGCCCTGATGTGCCTACTCATTCATGCTTGTTTGTCATGCCTGCTACTGCTTAGAGTTGAGTCAGGTCTGATTCATCGGGGATGAATTGGAATGGTGGTGAACATGTCCTACTGTGTGTGAGCTAAGTGTGTGAACACGATTTGGTAAAGGTAGCGGTGAGAGGCCATGTAGGAGTACATGGTGGGTTGTCTCATTGAAGCCGTCCTCAGGAACTGAGTTAAGTGTTTGTGATCCATAAAACAGCTACTACCACACGTTGGGCCCTGAAATATGACCCCGCTAGACTTCTTAACCACCCTAGTCCTCTGTCCAAGAGTTGCAAGTTGTTTCTGGTGTTTGTAGTATGCTGGAGGCTGTCCGCAGCGTTGACTGAGGGGTGGGCTGTGATGCGGTAGGCACGTGGCACGGTGTACCGGGCGCCCGTTTGGTGTCTCGGGAACCCTGCACAGATCGTTCGGGGCCGTATATGGAAACCTCGGCCGGACTCCCTGCCGATGGAACCTGGATAGGCGATAAAACTTGACTAGAGACTTGAGTGTTTAGGTAGGTCGTGGTCTACACCCACGTCGGCTTTTGCTTGAAGTCTGCCGAGCACATGTCGTGTGCAGACTCTAAGTGGTGGAAACATGTGTGAAGAAGTACACCCCTGCAGGGTTATAAATGATCTATTCGAATAGCCGTGTCCATGGTAAAGGACTTCTGGGTTGCCTATAACAGTTCATAGAGAAGTGAAAGTGGTTACTCTAAAATGCGCAAGATAAGCGTGAGTTCTATGGATGGCGTTCTCATAGGGAGACAAGAGCGGATCCATAGTGGTGTATTGAGATGGTGAATATGTGGACTCGTGTGCGCCACCTCAAAAGAGTTGCTTGCAGTCATAGTTCAGGATAGCCACCGAGTCAAAGCTGGCTTGCTGCAGTTAAACTCCACCACCCCCTTTGTTGATAGTGATGCATATGTAGCTAGATCTGATGTAAGTCTTGCTGGGTACATTTGTACTCATGTTTGCCTATTTTATGTTTTGCAGAGAGACGTCAGTCTCGCTAGTAGTTCCATGTGGACTTCGACGTTTAGCTTGATACCTCAGCTACGATCTTGTGCCCTCGGCAGGATCTGGTAGATAGTCAGGCTTCTCAGCCTTTTTCATTTGTAGATGTCTGTACTCACACATGTTAAGCTTACGCATGTGCTTTGACTTGTATGCTCTGAATGTTGGGTCATGAGACCCATGTTTGTAATATCTTGCACCTCGGAGCCTAATGAATAAATACTTGAGTCGTAGAGTTATGTTGTGATGCCATGTTGTATTTACACATATCGAGCATATTGTGTATATGATTGAAATGCTTGGTATTTGTCGGATCCGACAACCTAGTTGTTTATCCTTGGTAGCCTCTCTTATGGGGAAATGTAGTCTTGTGCTTCCATGAGCCATAGTAGTCCGCTACAGCCCGGTTCCCCGGAGTCCTGCTAGCCCGGCACTACTGCTCCGGAACACTTGACTGGCCGGCATGTGATTCACTTCGTTCTTGTGTCTGTCCCTTCGGGGAAATGCCACGCGATGACATCTGGGGTCCTGCCTAGCCTGCTACAGCCCGTGTTCCCGGAGTCCTGTTAGCCCAGTGCTACAGCCCGGATTCACACGCTGCTGACCGACATGCTCGATGTTGATTCATGTATGCCTGTCCCCGTAAGTTAGTACCACTTTGGGTTCAAGACTAGTCATGTTGGCCCGGGTTCTCTGTCATATGGATGCTAGAGACACTATCATATACGTGAGCCAAAAGGCGCAAACGGTCCTGGGCCATGGTAAGGCGACACCTGTGGGAATACTGTGCGTGAGGCCGCAAAGTGATATGAGGTGTTACCGGCTAGATCAATGTGACTTGGAATCGGAGTCCAGACATCGTTGATATCAGAGCCTGACTGCCTGTAGGATTACCAAGCCAAACTGGTCGAAGTTGAGTCTAGAAATGCTTTAGTTATATAAGGGAATTGATTGTGGGTTGGAACGTATGGCTCTTTTTACTCCTTTACCCTATGGGCTTTTGATCTGAGTCAACCTCTTCTTTTCTACGGGGATTAAGAACTAGGTCTTCTCATCTATCTATCAGGATGACGTGTTACTAATCCGTAGACTCGTAGGATTGATGGATTCAAGCCCCAGTTCAGTTTCTAGTACTTCTGTGTGTTCATAGTTGGTCTCGGAACCTTGATAATGTGATGTTGATTGGTTGTGCCACCATTTTTGCAGGATGTCTCAAATCTTTTGAGCATTTACAACCGTTATGCTGTCCGAGTCATCCGAGGTTTCTAAAGTATCGGATGCATTTGTAAATTCTTCCTTCCTGTTCCCGATGTCCTTATGGTCAGAATAAGCACACTAATCGGTCTGTTGAGGTACTCTGTTGCCTTGACATGTATGTTGGAGTTAGTATTATGACCCTAGCTAGGTGTCTTCGAGAACCACTCAGTAATCTAGCAATGTTTTGTGTTCCCAATGTGGTGATTCTGGCCCCCATTCTCGAAAGCATCCCGTGATGCCATTTAGTTAGTAGACCTTCAATTTCTGGGTTCTTAAGCCCAAGATTCACTCTACTTACCTCATGTTGATAGTGTTGATAGTACCTTTAGGATATTAGTAACCTTTGCAATAGCCCTCGAGGTTCATAGTACATCCATCTTCCAATTACCATGAACCATTCTTGGCAGGAGTTCTTTTGAACCAAAAGGTCACGACCAGAGTGCTCCTGAGGAATACTCCATTCTACATTGTGAATCTGCCAGTCCTACCTCTTTGCATGGATTATCCAGAAGAAACCCGTTGAACTTGGTTCGACATACTAATCTATGCATCCAGAACTCAGAAAGTTTTATGCTCCTTGACTTGTCAATCTTCAGTTGTATTCCGACCATCGTCTACCAATTAATAGTCAAGAGTATGTGAGCATTCATTCTCATAGATGACTTTTATTCTTGTGGTCCGTCAAGCCATTCTATTCCGGAATGACTAGGAGAAACAAACTCAAGTACCTCATCCATATCTAGGATTGGGTCAAAGTAGTTGTATTCCACAGATCAAATGACAATCCAGCTTTTTCTCTGTTGGAGTCTTGCCCTCTTTACGTCAGGAATGTCATGAGAATTGCACCACCTCTTATGAACTCTTGATATAGTGATACTTCTTGCCATTATTGTTCATCCCTCGGTTCCAGTGTTATTGTAACCGGAATGCCGACAAGTGAATCGTGATGTGTGAAATCTATACTCCTAGCAACTCCGTTGCTTGTTAGTTAAATGGATAATAACCTCATTCTTAGCATGTTGATTATTGAATCATCATTCTAGGATTGATTGTGCTACCGTGCCTTTATTTCTGGTGCACTCTTCGACCAAGAGTTAGGATTTTATCAATCCCTTTCCTATTTAGTTTTATCTTCTTGCTCTGAAAAGCAAGATTGTTCTCGAGCTTAGTAACATATCGGTGGTTTGTGATTTTCCGAATATCTTCTCGAAAGTATTACCAGGTTGTTACCTGACCGCTATGTTGAGATCGTGATCATGTTGGTTTTCCTCCGAACCACCCATTCTCCAAGAATCTGTGTGGGATACCCCTGAGCTAGTTGGTTAAGCTAAAACAACAACTTGGAGAGTTGGAAGATAAAAGCTTTATCTGACTTAGTTCATTATAAAGGGATATCTTTGTGTGTGTGTGTGTGTGTGTGTGTGTGTGTGTGTGTGTGTGTGTTGAAGCAAGATGATATCTCCATCGATTGGTCCTCGTGGTCAGTTGTTCGATCTATTGCCTTGCCAAAGCTTTGACTTGACTATGGGCTATCGTCAAGTCAAATCAGAACCAACGATGTTCGTAATGTTGTCTTACTCCTGGTTGATCCCTCGATCATACACCATTACATCTTTTGGTCTGACCAATGCTATCACCGTGTTCACACGATGGTGGAAGTCCAGTGATATGGAAATTCCGATGAGTTGCTGTTGAGCCCATCAACAGCATCTTGTCTCCCCCATGACTCGTGTTAAACATTAATCTAGTGTTGGAAACTTTGTAAGAAATGCCTTCGTGTTCCGTTCATAAGGCATATGATTGGGTGCAAGAAGCGACTTTCTCCAATTTCACGTGCATTAGGTGTAAGTTGCCTCCATGAATTCGAGAAAGGTTTGTTTTGTTTCCCTTGGAATCATCCCAAATCAGTCATGCATACGTGTGAAGTATGCTATGGTTTGGTAGATTAATTACCTCCACTCCATATGTGTTCCTAGCACACCAAGACACCGATTGATTTGTTCAAGGAGAAGAAGTTCCTTCTTAGGATCCGGACTTATGCAAGGGCTTCGATATCCTCGATGGTGGTTCCCAACCAGAACTCGGTAGTGCTTTTACTATAAGACTACTATGTGGTCATTCTTGTCTTGGACAACATGCTCACATGTATGTAGCAGAACCGGCTCATGTTTTGGAGCCTGCTATCATAGTTCATATCCAGAGAATCTCGCAACGTCATCTCGTCGATTTGTGTTGCAAAGTTTCTTTTCAGACATGCTGAGTCTGGAATATCCTGACACCAACCAGATCTGAATCTCAGGCAGATATGATGGTTGGAACATTCCCAACATCTACATTTTGTTCCCAACTTGCACGGCCATTGTGCCAATTTCCTACGGGCTGCCCCTCTCAGCAGTTGCTATCCAAGATCATCTTCTAAAGTGGACCTACCATGGCTCCCATCCATTTCTGATGATAAGAAAAAAAACATCCATTGTGTTGTCTTCAACAAGGTAGTCCACATCATCCATTCTAGTCTGAGTATGTCATTTCGTCGAACTCTTTGAAACGATCAATTGTGATTTTCCTTGGGCTGGTATAGAGAGTTTCAATGATCTAGATATCAAAAGTAATTCTTTTTGCCATTTAAGGGATGGTTCTGCGAGTCACCTCCTCCAAGGTGCCCCATTATGGGATCATGGCAGTTTCTCCTCGCTACTTTGAAACCCTCGTCAATTGTTTCTTCCATCCTTTTTAAGGTGAGTTTTGCCTCTCAGCTCAAGAGATGTTTCTACGTCTCATTCCGTGAGTTGATCCTGTGATCATTAGGATGATCCATCCATGTAGACATGTCTCGCTCTTTTGTCCTCGTGTTGGATGAAGATCTCGAAAGCGAAGATGTCAAGATCGACTGGAGTTATCAAATCAACATCCTCGAGAAAATACATCTGGATCGTGAAGAATGTGTTAGCTTGTGTCCCTCTCTCTTCTCACCTCACGACTTGAATCTCGGGACGAGATTCTTGTTTAGTAGGGGTGAGTTGTCACAACCCTAGAATACCTAAGTGGAATAGTTGCATTGAGGTTTGAATTGAGGTTTGTTGAAACCCTCAGAAACCAGTTAAAAAATAATCAACATTTAATTCTCATCAAATGAGTCCAAGGAAATGTTCTTGTTACTTTGTGAAAATATTGGTAACAGCTAAAATTCAAACCAATATTTTTGGACTCACAGAAATATTTTGGGCATTTGAATTAAATCATAATGTATTTGAATTGGCTTTATTCTGTAATAAAAGAAATACATGCCCAATAATTTTGGAAATTATTGTAGGGCTCTAGAATAATATCTCTAGTCCATACAATAATTTACAGAAGCAAATAAATTTGTTTAGTACTCCTACTAAATCAATACAAACAGAAAGAAAATAGAAAACAGAAATAAAAGGAGAGAGAGAGAGGTTACCAGTGCAACTTACCTAGCGCCCACCAACCGCCCCCCCCGTGCTGGTCCAGCACTGTGTGGCCCAGCCCACTGGCCTCACCCCTGTCGTCTTCCTCGCGACAGAAGGACGCCGGGCGTGTGCCCCGTGCGCGCGGCCACGCGCCCCGGCCACCTCCTGCTTGCCGCTCCCCCTTGACGCCTGGACGCCTCTGGGAGACGCCACGCACCCCTTGGACCACCCTCACTCTCCCCCGTGCTTTCCCCCTCCTCTGTCTCGCTCTCCTCCCCACAACAGAGCACTGTCGTCGCCACCGACGCCGTTTTCCACAGCCATCATGCTCCCCTCGCCTCGCCGACACGCCAAGAAGCCCCGCCTCGTCCCCCTCTTCCTCCTCACCAAGACAGAAGGCGCCGGAAGCCCTGGATGCCACCAGCTCCGCAGTTCCCCTCCTCGGCCACCGAGGATCACCGCCGTCGATTTTGCCGCTGTCTCCGCCTCCCCGACCTCGCTGAGGCTGTCTCCGACCCCGCTGTGAGCTCCGCTGTCGGATCGTGGGTTCCGGCAGACCCTTGAGGTTCGAACTCTGGGGTGCGCGCGGAGATTCTGCCCTCTACCTCTCCGTCTCGCAAGGACCTAAACTACCGAAAGAACAGCATGAGGAACACAGAGTTTATACTAGTTCGGGCCACCGTTGTGCTGTAATACCCTACTCTAGTTTGGTGGGTCGATGGATTGCCTCTTGGGCTGATGATGGTGATGATCAGTACAAAAGAGAACAACCTCGCGAGGGCCTGTTCTTGGCTAGGACGATGAACTGCTAAGGGAGTTCAGCCGCCCTTCTCTCTCTCTCTGTGCTCGGATTCTGGATACCAGATGCCTCTACCCTGGGTGTGGCTAGTCCTATTTATAGGCAAAGGCCTTGGGCCTCTCCCCAAACATTGAGCGGGAAGGGCGCCAACAATTGGCGAATTCGAAGGGGAACATACAGTACACTTATCCTGACCAAAGTTGGTCTTCGCCTGCCAAAGGCCCTGTGGTGACGCCGCTCTGGGCTCCACGATGAGCTCATTCCCACCGTTGGACTGGTCTTGGTCTCGTTGGACCGAAGTGGATGCCTTTGCTTGATCCTCTCGCCTGTGCTTGCCCCCTTTGCACCAAAGAGGAAAGGGGAGGACACTAGGCGGTCTGGCGCCCGCCTGGCACCCTTGGTCGTCACCGCTTGCGTCATGGGCACCTCGCGAGGTACCCTGCCTTGATCTCTCCACCTCCTCATGAGCCAGTCTGAGGAGGCCGCGCCTGAGGAAGCACTGCGTCGTCCTCCTCGCGAGGCTTGGCCCCTTGCGAGGGTCTTGAGTCTTGCGTTGATGCTGATGGGCTGTACTGGGCCTCCATTCGAGCCACGCCGCAGGCCGTAGGTAGGCAAGTCTGGGGACCCCCGTTCCCAGAACGCCGACAGTAGCCCCCGGGCCCAAGGCGCGCCCGGACTTGGCCGTGCCGAGAGGCTAAAGGGCAAGGGCGAAGCGCTGCGGGCCCTGATAGCCTGCGGCCTTGGGCGCCGAGCGGCGGTTTGATAGGACGTGGGCGTCTCCGCTTCCCCACGGCGCTGTGGCAACTGTGTGACTTGACTAGTCCCTGCATGCGTAGATATGGGTTATTATTACCTACGATCGTGGTGCTCGACGGTTGGCCTTCTTCGGTTATAAGTATGGGGCCGCGTAAGCTCTGTCAGTTCGCCCCTTCCTGCTTCTCTTCTTATTCCTCTCTCTTGCCGCCTGTCGCTCGCATGGCTCCGAAGAGGTTGTCGGCCGCGGAGAAGGGGAAGGCTAGTCGGGCGGGGCCCGACTCCCCCTCGGCCAAGCGCGGCCGGGGTCGTCCCCGCAAGTATCCTGTGGTCCCCGCTGCGGCTCCTCGTAGTCTCAGGGATGGTTCTTCGCTTGGCGGTGAGCGCTCGGTTGCGAAGGGGAGGCAGGCTGTGACTGCGCGGCCCCCCAGGCCGCGCTTTCGCTCGGCGGAGGTGCTGCCGGAGTTTATCGTGTGGTCGGCGGACCCGACCAACACCTGGCTCCAGCTCCCTCGCTTCTTCATCGGCGAGCTGCCGGCCAGCGCCCGGTGCGGCTTCTGGCTTCAGGCTGACGGTTGCTGCAGCAGGGCCTCCTGGATTTCGCTTGAGGTCTCCCGTTCCGGGAATGGGGCCCTGACCCGCGGCTGGAAGACGTTTTCCCGCGCACGCGGCCTAGGCCAGCGGTGCACCCTGCATTTCAAGTTCGACGGCGACGGCACCCTCTATGTGAGGGTGTTTGGGGAAGATGGTCGCCGTGCAGGATGCTGACCCGAGGGCGACGACCGCGGCTAGGGGTCTCCCTCCGACGACGATGGAGGAGACAGCGCCCGCTCCGATGGCGGCGCCCGGCGCTCTCCAGGGTCCACCAACTCTTCTTCAGGCGGCTCCTCCAGCGGTGGCCGCAGCCAGCCCCCTCGCCGTCGCGCCTGCCTGGGGGGTGGCTGTTCATCCGTCCGTCGCCGCGCCCCGGTGAAGCGCGAGAGGGAGTCCGCCTGAGCCCCGGAGGCATCCTGCGCCGCCTCTGTAGGCCGATGAGAGGTGGGCCGCGCCAGGCTCGCCTTTTCCTTTTCCTTTTGCTTCCTGTGTAAGACAAAACAGCTGCATGGAGCCCCGCGGGGGCGTGTTTAAGAATCATTGTCGTTGTAGCCATTACCTTGACTTTGTTGTTCCGCCTATCAACTATTTGCCCTTGCATAGGTAGTTTTCGGCCCCAGCCGGGGGGGCGACCGACCCAGGCCCTGTGCGCGTGCTGCGGTGCCTGAGGGGCACGGACTGGAAGGGTGCTCCTGAAGAGGGCCCGGGCCATGAAACCTTTAAGCAGATAGGGAGGGAACGCTCACGAGGGTATTCCATCCCTTGTGAGGCCTTTCATGAGAGAAATCAAAACGGGGAGTGAAAATCAACGAACCACAAATCATCAACGGCGATAGTTTCGATAAGATTTAAGATGCAAATAAACACGTCAACTATATAAAGCAAATAAAAAGCCGCGTCCGGAACCTAATCTAGTCTTCGACGTCTTCTCACCAGCGCAGAGCTAAGTGCTGCCACTGGGCGTGGGAGGGAGCCCCAGGGCCTGAGGCCGGCTCTCCTGAGACTCCGGGGCGTGTACAGCCCCACTCATTATTACGTGAGAGTGTCACGGGGCAGCGAGCTTCACAGGCATTGGCCTTCTTCACAGGATCCGGGCCTTTCTTCTTAGAGGTGATCAGCTTCACAGGCACTTGCCTTCTTCACAGGCTCTGGGCCTTTTCCAAAAAGGTAAGGTCTTCACAGGCGTTCGCCTTCTTCACAGGCTCTGGGCCTTTTCCAAAAAGGGATGGTCTTCACAGGCGTTCGTCTTCTTCACAGTCTCTGGGCCTTTTCCAAAAAGGGAAGGTCTTCACAGGCGTTCGCCTTCTTCACAGGCTCTGGGCCTTTTCCAAAAAGGGAAGGTCTTCACAGGCGTTCGCCTTCTTCACAGGCTTTGGGCCTTTTCCAAAAAGGGAAGGTCTTCACAGGCGTTCGCCTTCTTCACAGGCTCTGGGCCTTCTAGGGGTAGAACCTCCGGAGGTGCTGGATGTTCCACGCGTTCTGTACCGGCTCCCCCTCTTGGGTCTCCAAGCGCACGGAGCCTGGCCTGGAAACATGAACAACCTTGAACGGGCCCTCCCAAATGGGAGAGAGCTTATGCAGCCCCTCCCTGGAGAGAACCTGTCTGAGCACGAGGTCTCCTACCTCGAGGGTCCTGGGACGGATGTTGCGGCAATGATATCATCGCAGCGCCTGCTGGTACCTCGCCGCTCGCAACGCGGCTTCCCGGCGACGTTCCTCCCCCAGTACGAGGTCCATCCCCCGCATGGCGTCCTGCTGCGCTTCGTCGAACGCCAGGACCCGTGCGGAGCGACGCCTGACCTCGTGAGGGAGGACCGCTTCAGCTCCGTAGACCAGGAAGAACGGGGTCTCCCTAGTTGGTTTGGTCGCGGTCGTGCGGATGGACCAGAATACGGACTGCAGCTCGTCGTACCAACCTCTGCTGCAAGCCTCCAGCTTCTTCTTGAACGTCCTGGTCTTGAGGCCTCTCAGGACCTCCGCGTTGGCCCGTTCGGCCTGCCCATTGCTCCGCGTAGCATATCTGTGTCCCAAGGTTAGCACAGTATGTTTTGAAGAGATTACTGGTAAACTGCAAACCGTTATCTATGATGATGCGGTTCGGCACCCCGAACCGGCTCATGATACCCCTAATGAACTTGACCATGGAGCCAGCGGGGAGGGTACGGAGGGCGTCCACTTCTGCCCACTTGGTGAACTTATCAACGGCGATGTAGAGGTAGCGGTAGCCCCCTGGCGCCCGAGTGAACGGGCCCAGAATATCCAACACCCAAACTGCGAACGGCCATGAGAGGGGTATAGTCTGCAGGCCCCCCGCCGGTTGATGGATCTGCTTAGAATGAAACTGGCAGGCCTCGCAAGCCTTTACTAACTCGACTGCGTCGTTGAGCGCGGTGGGCCAATAGAACCCGCTATGGAATGCCTTGCCGACGAGGGTTCGGCATGATGAGTGATGCCCGCAGTCCCCACCGTGTATGTCCTCTAGTAGTTCCTTTCCTTGCTCCCGGGAGATGCAGCGCAGAGTCACATCATTTGGTCGCTTCCGGTAGAGTTCTCCATCTCTGAGGCAGTATGCCGTGGCCTGCCGTGCCACATGCTCCGCTTCCTCTTCCTTCTCCGGTAGGGTCCCTTGTGTTAAATAACTCCGGAGTTCTGTGATCCAGCACTCCTCCCGAGGTTCCATCGTCAGAAGTAGACGCACTCCTAAGGTCAGTCCGCAGATCGGGGCTCCCGAGGCTGGCGGCCGAGGGAGCTCCTCTCGAGGCTGAGCGACATTTGACAGCGTCGGCTGTGCTGAGGGTTTGAAGAGCCGCTCTTCGAAGACGCCCGGTTCCTGTGGCAATCGCCTGGATGCCCGTCCGGCTATGTCGTCGGCCTCCTGATTGGTGCCACGGGGCATGTGCTTCAGCTCCAACACCCAGAACTGTTTTTCCATCCTGCGGACTTCCGCTAAATAGGCTTGCATATGCTCGTCCTTCGGCTCGTATACCTTGTTGGAGAAGTTGACAAGGAGCTGCGAGTCGCCCTTGACGGTGAGGCGTTTCACCCCCAGAGCTATCGCTGCTTTTAATCCAGCTATTAGACCCTCATATTCTGCTATGTTGTTGGATACCTTTTCACCATGCTGGAAACAGAGCTGTACAACATAGTAGAGCTTATCCTGAGTGGGTGATATCAGCACCGCGCCAGCCCCCGCGCCGTGCCTAGAGAACGCCCCGTCGAAATACATGACCCAGCCTTCAAGCGCCTCACTCCCTGGAGAGAGGGACCGATCCTCGCTGCCCTTGAGGCTTGGTGCCTCCGCCCATTGAGCCACGAAATCCGCTAACGCAGCTCCTTTGATGACCCTAGTTGTGCTGAACTCGAGTTGAAACGCCTGCAGTTCTATGTTCCACTCGGCGACCCTTCCTGCTGAGTTAGGGCTCCTGAGCACTCTCTCCAGGGGGTACGATGAGACGACCTTAATGGGATGGGCCTGGAAGTAGTGACGCAGCTTGCGCGAGGCCACTAGTAGCGCGAGGAGGAGCTTCTGAGGCATTGGGTACCGTGCCCTCGTGTCCCGCAACACCGTGCTGACAAAGTAAACCGGATGCTCAACCAGGCTAAGAGCATCAGGGGCTCCGGCGCCCTCGGGAGGCGGACCGTCCGAGCGTGTGGCTTCTCCTTCCTCTGGTGTGCTCTTCTGCAGCCGACCCTCCTCAACTGTGGCTGTGGCTTCCGCAGGCTTCTCGTGCTCCCGTCTTGCCTTGCCTCGGGTTGTCGATGCGGTCTTGGTTTGGCGCTCCTCTCTAACCGCCACCAGGGCTGCGCTGGCAGAGTAAGGAGTGGTGGCGAGGTAGAGCAACAGGGGCTCTTGAGGGCGCGGGGCCACCATGACCGGGGGACTGGTCAGGTACCTCTTGAGGTCTTGAAACGCCTTATCTACCTCTTCAGTCCATTCAAAGGGCCCCTTTTTCTTCATCAGCTGAAAGAAAGGCAACGCTCGCTCCCCTAACTTGGAGATAAAGCGCCCTAGTGCGGTCACGCGCCTAGTGAGCTTAAGCATCTCTCTGAGGGTCTTTGGCGGACTCATATCCTCGACCGCCTTGACCTTCTCTGGGTTGGCCTCGATGCCACGATGGGACACGAGGAAGCCCAAGAGCTTGCCCGAGGGGACGCCAAACACGCATTTCTCCGGGTTGAGTCGCAAGCTTACTGCGTCGAGGCTCGCGAAGGTCTCCTCGAGGTCTTGTATCAATGTCTTGGCCTCCCGAGATTTTACCACAATGTCATCAACGTAGGCTTCGACATTCTTCCCGAGTTGCGGGCCCAAGGTGATGTGCATCAACCGCTGAAAGGTAGCTCATGCGTTACGCAGTCCGAACGGCATGCATGTATAGCAGTATACCCCGCACGGGGTCAGGAAGGCGGTCTTTTCAACGTTTTCCACCGCCATTCTGATCTGGTGATATCCGGAGAAGGCATCTAGGAAGCATAGCAGGTCGCACTCCATGGTGGAATCGACGATCTGATCGATGCGGGGGAGCGGAAACGGATCTTGCGGGCATGCCTTGTTGAGATTGGTGAAGTCGACGCACATGCGTTCCTTCCCCCCTTTTTAGGCACAACGACGGGGTTGGCCAACCAATCTGGGTATCGGACCTCGCGAATGACCCCAGCGGCTTCTAGTTTGCGCGTCTCTTGGACAATGAAGGCCTGCTTCTCTGCGGAGTGCCGCCTGGCCTTCTGCTTCACGGGGCGCACATTCGGGCACACGTGGTGGTGATGCTCGATGACACTCCTGGGAATCCCTGCCAACTGATCGGGCTCCCAAGCAAATGCCTTCTTATTCGCGCGCAGGAACCTGACCAAGGCCTCCTCCTGCTCAGGCTCAAGGTTGGCGCCTATGGTGAAAGTGGCACTGGCAGACCCGTCCTCGTCCACGGGTATCTGCTTGGTTTCTGCCTTCTCCTGGGTGAACAACTGCTTTTTCTTGGCAGGCACAGCCCCCTTGGGCTCAGCGGCCTCCGTGTCGGTAGGCTGCACCGACGCCGCCACCTTGAAGGCGAGGTCGAGTACTCGCAAGGCGTCCCTGGTGTCTCCGTGCATGGTGAGGGTACCGCCGCTCCCGGGCATCTTCATGAGGTTGTACGCCGGGTGCGTGGCGGCCATGAACTAAGCCAGTGCCGGGTAACCAATGATGGCGTTGTAAGGGAGGCCGATGGGGGCGATGTCGAAGTCGACCATCTCCGTGCGGAAGTTGTCGTAGGTGCCGAAGGTTATCGGGAGCCGGATCTGTCCCAGGGAGTCGGACGATCCGCCCCCGACACCCCAGAAAGATCGACTGGGCCGTAGCCACTCCCGGGGTATGCAGAAGAGATTGAAGGCCTCGACCGAAAGCACATTGAGGCCCGCGCCGCCGTCGATGAGGGTCCTGGTGACGGCCACCTGGCAGACGGTGGGGGTGCACAACAGGGGGAGCACGCCCGAGCCCGCCAAGTTGGTGGGGTAGTCCTCCGAGCTGAAGATCAGATCGTCCTCGCGCGCTGCCCGGTCCGAGGAAGCCCCCTGCCATGTGGAAGCGGTGCTGATCCAGTGGGCAAAGGCTTGACGTGGCGACTCGTGGGCGGTGCTTGTGAGCCGCCCAGGAGGGCTGCAACGACCGGAGGCGTCAATGTCGTGGTGCAGTCGCCCCGTCGTACAGGCGGATGCTGGGGTAGTGCTTGCTGCTTGTTCCCCGCCTGGCTGGGGGCAGTGCCGATGGTGGGCGATGAGGGACGACGAGGATGCTCGCCGGCGAGGGCCGCTGGGGCGACGTGGGCCCGACCGGCGCCGTACATGGTTGCGGTGGCCAGAGAAAGGCGGAGCAGTGGAAGACAGATTCCGGCGCACCCCTACCTGGCGCGCCAAATGTCGGATCGTGGGTTCCGGCAGACCCTTGAGGTTCGAACTCTGGGGTGCGCGCGGAGATTCTGCCCTCTACCTCTCCGTCTCGCAAGGATCTAAACTACCGAAAGAACAACACGAGGAACACAGAGTTTATACTAGTTCGGGCCACCGTTGTGGTGTAATACCGTACTCTAGTTTGGTGGGTGGATGGATTGCCTCTTGGGCTGATGATGGTGATGATCAGTACAAAAGATACCAAGGCCTTGCTCCTTCTTTTCAATCTCAAACGAGTTCGCCCTTCGCCTCGAGTTCCAACACCCAAGGTTCCAGATTTCAGGCGCTTCGGATCCTCGACAATGTCCGGTTCTGTCCTTCGAGGCCGATGGGCGCCCTCTACTGTTACAGAGGAGGACGTGCTAAAGCTGAGAGAGGCCAGGTTCTTGACCGGCGAAATCTCGCATAGGTTACCTACTCCAGGGCAGGTCATTCCCACTCCCAGGCCTGGTGAGAGCGTGGTGTTCATGTCTCACTTCCTTCGGGGGCTATACTTCCCAATGGACCACTTCATGAGGGGGCTCATGTTCTATTACGGGTTGGAATTTCATGACTTAGCTCCAGAGTCCATCCTCCACATTTCCTCTTTCATCGTCGTGTGTGAAGCCTTCCTCCATATTGATCCCCACTTCGGACTATGGCTCTAGACCTTTAAAGTAATGCCGAAGATGATCGAGGGGCGGCACGCAGAGTGCGGAGGCGCTGTTATAAGCAAGAATGCTGATGCTCCATGGCCTGAGGGCTCTTTCCAAGAGGATTTCAGCTTATGGCAACGAGAGTGGTTCTATATCACTGCTCCCAGGGGCACCAAGCGGGTGGCGCCATCTGCCTTTCGTTCGGGTCCCCCACCACAGCTAGCGTCATGGGTCAATAAAGGACTTGACTGGGGGTCATCCAAGGACGTGCCCTTATTGCAGGGCCGCATCAGGGATCTCTTAGAAAGTGACTTCAGCCTGGTCAAAGTGACACAGGTCATGCTGATCCGTCGAACCCTGCCTGGGAAACGTCGCTCCCTTGGCCTGTGGGAGTTTAATCCGGAGGGACCGCGAGCTCTCCAGCATTTCATGGGCACAACGCCCGTGGAGATGTATAAATTGTTCTTCGGATCACAAGTGATGTGTCCGGACTTGACCGAGGATGCAGGATTGAGCTGCAATCGCCCGGATACTAAAGTAAGTAGCCTTGTGCCCGGACTTGCTATCCGTATATTTGTTATGAAACTTTCTTCTAAAGAACTGTTCTTTAAACAGGAGTGGATAGCAAAAGCAAAGCTTATCAGGTGTCCGGCTCCCCTCCCCGAGACCACGCCGGATCCTGTGCTGGTCAGGATGTTGAAGATTGTGCCTTTGAAGGAAAGCAAGGGAGGGGACAAGGAAACTACGGCCTCCTCGAAGGACGCTGTCGGAGGGAAGGAATCGAAAATTCCACTCCACAAGGAAAGAAGAGGACCGCCTCTGGAGACCCGGAGGCCGTGGCCTCAAAACGGGGGAAGATATCTTCGGTAGAGGGTCCTGCGCCGGGGGATACCTCGGCCAAACTATGCCCTCAAGGGGGCCAGCCCTCCACCGAGCCGTAAGTAGAGAGAGGTTTTTCCTTTGTGAAGAATCCTTGTTTTATATCTGAGAAGACTAACCAAAAATTTACCTTGTAGTTCAGACCTCAGCCCTTCTCCGCAGAGCTCGTCTTCGGGGGATCTTCTTCCGGAGATGAAGGAGAGCGGAACGCCTCCCCCTGCCGATCCGCCTAGAGAGTCGGGCGACCCTGAGGTATCGTCGCGGAGGGTTTCTCCGAATTCGGTGGGGCCGGAAGGCAGCCGTATGGCCTCCCAAGGCTCTCCGTGTCCGTCCTTCGAGAAAGGTAACAGGACGAATCCGGCACCGTCCGGTGCTCGGTCGAAGGTGTTGAAGAATTTGCTAGGGCGAGCATCTATCTCAGAGGAGCATCGTGCATTGATGGGCACGGTGATTGAAAGGGTTTCGTCCGCGGAAAGCGGATTGCACGAGGCCGTCAGAAGTTTACTGACGGGTTTTGAGGTACGCGGAATAACGCGCCCTTTTTTAACAGTGGCCCATAAACAAGATGCGCCCTGTGCACATAGTAGCCCCTGAGACTCTGTGCGTTGTCATAATTGACGGCGCGTAGAGGATAATAAACCCAGGTCTAAAACACTGTCTTCGTATGCAGGTGACGAATTGTCCGGCGTCCAGCCGGACTAATGGGTTTGCCGAGCTAAAGCGGCAACTTGACGTGGCAGAAGCCGACATCGTGCTTGTTAACAAGCGGCTTGACGAGGCGCAAGGTATGTAACCCCTCCAGTGGCACTTGGTAAGAGGAGCCTATGCCAGTATCTTACCCTGAGTGTGCTTGATGCAGATGGTGCGGCTGCCATGGAGAGTCTTCGGGTGGAACTTGCCCGAGCCAAGGAACAAGCCAGAAAAAGTGATGCGGCTGCCAAGAAGGCCCTTGAAGAGCTGAGAGCCGAACAGGCTGCTCACTGCCGAAGCAGGAAAGAGATGGCCGAAATGGCCGTGAAGCTGAAGAGCGCTGCTGACCGTTGCAAGCTTCTGGAAAAAGAAGATCGGGCAGAACAGACGGACTTGAAGAAGGCCGTTGCCGATGCCAAGGATGCTCGCTCTGCGATGAGAGCTGCGAAGGAGGAGCGTCGTGAAGCCGGAGAGATTGTGGCTGGAAAGCCGTTTATGCTGCGGAGGAAGTTTTGTGATCCTAAGCATGCTCCGTTGGACCGGCTGTGGAGTGCGACGGACACCTATCTGGATTTGGCCGCAAGTGCTGCTGATGCGACCGAACACTTTTGAGATCAAGAAGATCGCGAGGTGGAGAAACTCTTCTGGTCGCAGTTCCACAATCCAGAGAGTCCGCTGTTAGTGGCCGATCGTCTGGCCGAATGGACCGAGCTGAATAGGTTGTCCGGACTCGCCATGAAGTGCGTCATGAGTCATCTATGGCCGGAGAGATCGGAGCCGAAGTGTTATTTCAGCTTGGTGCATCAATTCCTTGGTGCGGTGCCACGTATCAATGCAATGAAGAGGTCAGCATACATAGAGGGCGCACGGATGGCTCTTGCCTGTGTCAAGACATACTAGGCGGAGATGGAGACCACCGTTGTTGCATCCCGATATTCGGACAAAAGCCGAGTACCCTCCGAGCACTATTTTTAGGAAGTCCTTCAAGGCGCTCATGTAATAGAGACGCAGTGCTCGAAGGATGCTATGTTCTAATAGCATATTTAATTGTAAAGCAATATTTTGATAAATTGTTGAAGCCTTTTATACTAGTGCCTTCAAGTATTTGAAACACCTCCTGTGCGGCCGTTTTAAGAGATATATATATATATATATATATATATATATATATATATATATATATATAATATATATATATATATATATATATATATAATCTGAAAGATGACAGTCGTTGGCTTCAACCCCCACACACATAGTGCGGGGGTGCTCGCAGAAGGCGCATTTTCACACTTAATCCAACGTCTTGGTCCTACACAGGAGGTGATAGCACAACGAGCTAGGCAACCGGACTATAATGCTTTATCACTTTCACTTAGCAATAGGAGCTTGACAGTGAGGCTACTTAGATAGCCCCTGGTTGCGCCTGCGCTCGCCCGAAGTCGGGGCGCATATGTGCCTGGCCGGGAAACGATCCTTCGTTAATGCGGAGGAATCCTATAGATTCCGGTGAGTCATCGAGTGGTTGACCAGTCTCACGCTATATCATGATAGTCAGTTTTCGGCTTTCTCTACTGAGGTGCTCGCCTGGCCGAACCGGGGCACAATCGCAGTAGTTCTCCTGGTGCCGCCTTAGCCGATAGTACGGAACGTAAGGCAGCAAAACAAAGGAGCCGGGCAACCCGACATTTGACCAAAGACATGATTCGGAGCTGATGCATATAAGGACAAACTCGCGACGCCGAACACTCCCTAAGGTATTCGGTCTTTATGAGTGCGGGCGGGACAACGCCCTTGGTTATAAGCCCCTAGTGTCCACGTACGCGCAAATTGCTGACGTGGCCACATGCCAAGACGCCAATCCCCTCCTTGATTATAACGAAAAACCGGAGGATGTGTATCAACAAGAGACAGTAAAAAAGGTTTACGCAGGGTCTTAATCTGAAAAGAATCCTTGGAACGGGTCCCAGCTGCACGTCTGCGCCTGTGTCTCCGTTGTGCCATATCCTGGACGGGCGCAGCATGATGTTCATCTGTAAAAGAGAGGAACTTAGTTGAAAAAAAAGGTCGTGCCGAACTGAAGTTATACTAAATAAGCAAAGTATAGATTGAAATGGGTAAAATTGAGCTTGATTGTCTCATATTGTATATGCACGGAGCCCCTAGCGCAGGGGTATATGGCTATTAAGCCTTTATTAATGATATATTTATGCCGGACTCGTCCAGCCGTGTCCGTGGTCTTAACGACCTGTTTGGATGGTTTTGGCTGATGAAGCCGTATTATTGTGGGGCTGTTAAGGCAGCCGCACGATCCTCCGCATGGGGGGCGCTTTTGATGTTTCCCTTTAGTTAGATGATGCCTCGTGGACCGGGCATCTTGAGCGTAAGAGATGCGTAATGTGGTATTGTGTTAAAGCGGGCGAAAGCTTCGCGTCCCAGCAGTGCTTGATAGCGACTTGAGAATGGGACGATGTGGAAAGTTAGCTTTTCGTGGCGGAAGTTATCGGGGAAGCCGAATATGACTTCAAGCCGGAGAAAACCCATACAATGGGTATCCAGTCCTGGCGTTACCCCTTGAAAGGAGGTTTTGCTATGGCGAATTCTTGTTGGGTCTATCCCCATGTAGCGGATTGTGTCCTGATATATCAGGTTTAGACCGTTGCCGCCGTCCATCAGGACATTTGTAAACTGGAGTCCGCCAATTATTGGATCGAGTACCAAGGCAGTCCAGCCTGCGCTCCTGATACTTCTAGACTAATCCCGATGATCGAAGATGATTGGTTTTGACAACCAGTGGCGGGACTCCTTTGGGATAGGCCGTATGGCGCCTACCTTTATGGGCGCCACACATTTTGTTATGTGTAGCAAGTTTACTGTTTTTACTTCTTGTGGAAAATTCTTTTGTTTCCTGGTGCTCTGCTTGTGGGGTTCGTCATCGTCTTCGCTTGGTGTGTCGAGCCCCTTGTGTTCGGCGTTGAGTCTGCCGGATTGCTTAAAAACCCAGCAATCTTTGTGGGTATGGTTTGCAGGCTTCCCAGGAGTACTGTGTATCTGACATATCTTGTCTAAGATTGTGTTTAAGTTGGACAGCTCGTCCCTATTATCTTTGAGGGGCTGCTTTTTCTGATTCTGCCGCGAGCTTTTTAACCCGGCATTAACTGCCGTGCTCTTCGGACTGTTTGCCTTAGTCCGGCGCCGGTCCTTGTTGCGTCGTGGTTTTTCGTTTCCATCCCTAGTTTCGGATGTACTTGGGTCGCTGGTGCAACATCTTGCCAACCAGCTGTCCTCTCCCGCGCAAAAGCGGGTCATGAGGCTTGTTAATGCGGCCATTGTTCTTGGCTTTTCTTGGCCGAGGTGTCTGGCGAGCCATTCGTCTCGGACATTATGCTTAAAAGCCGCTAAGGCTTCGGCGTCCGGACAGCCGACTACCTGATTCTTTTTAGTAAGAAATCTATTCCAGAATTGCCGAGCTGACTCTCCGGGCTGTTGAGTTATGTGACTGAGATCGTCTGCATCCGGAGGGCGGACATAGGTCCCTTGAAAATTTGCTCGGAAAGCGTCCTCGAGCTCTTCCCAACTTCCAATTGTGTTTTCAGGAAGGCTTTTGAGCCAATGCGGGGCTGGCCCTTTAAGCTTGAGGGGTAAGTATTTAATGGCGTGTATGTATTCTCCTCTGGCCATATATATGTGGAGGATATAATCCTCAATCCAGACTCCGGGGTCTGTTGTTCCGTCGTACGCCTCTATGTTTACGGGCTTAAATCCCGCTGGAAATTCATAATCCAGGACCTCATCGGTAAAACATAGGGGGTGTGCGGCACCCCTGTATTTGGATGTGTCGTGATGTTCGCATACTGGTTTTGTTGCATTGCTTACGAGAGCTTGCTTTCTTGGCCCATAAATAGATCTGGCTGGGCCATCTTCTTGATGCGAATCCATGAGTGGATCGCGTGCAGGCTTGTGTGCGGCGCCGCTTGCCGCTCCATGCTGGCCGTGGGGTCGTCTATCCGACCGGGTAGCTTTCTTACTTTTTTAGTATGGGGGCTCTAGGGCCTCCTCGTCGAATTCCGGTAGTAGCTTTCACTTCGGATAACTTTTTGTGCGGCGACTGCCGCCGTATTTGTCTGCGGTGTTGAGTATTTTGCTCCATTTGATTCTGAGTGTGTCTTCCGCGCTTTTGATCTTCAGCTTCTGTTTTTTCAGGCTGCGTGCAGTAGCAACGAGCCTTTTGTGGAGGTTCTTCTGCTTGATGAGCTTATCCGGTGTAAGGTCGTCTGAAATGCCGTTTATGCCGGGGGTGGCTTGTTCGGTTTCTTTATCCGAGTTGCCCTGTTTGGACGGTTGCTCTAAGGCATGCTCGTCGTCCGCCGGCTTATCCTGCTCTATGGCTGGGTCTTCATGGCTATCGTCTTTATTGAGGCGGGGCTTGGAGCGGCGTTTACGCCGCCGCTTTGATTGTTTTTCGAGAGATTGATCCCTCGTTGCATCCCCGTGTTCCTCGTTGTCGCCTTCTTTAGGTGTATCCACCATGTACACATCATGAGATGAGGTTGCTGTCCAATGCCCTATAGGCGTTGGTTCATGTGCATCTCCTGCATCTTCGTCCATACCGTCGATGTCTTCGGAGTCGAAATTGAGCACGTCGTTTAAATTATCGAAAGTGGCTACCAGGTGGGTGGTGCGTGGGCTTTGAATTTCTTCATCGTCCGTATCCCAACCTTGTTGACCGCAGTCTGGCCAGGGCTCTCCTGATAAGAAGAGAGACTTTAATGACTTCAGAATATCGCCAAAAGGCGAGTGCTGAAAGATGTCCGCGGCGGTAAACTCCATGATCGGCGCCCAATCGGATTCGATTGGTAGAGGCGTGGAGGGCTCGGAGTCCGGATAGGAGTCCGGCCACTCGGAGTCACGGGCCTTGCCGAGTGCGGGGCTGGTGTCCGTCTCGATCGCCATTGGGATCGCAACCCTCGAGGCAGCGTCCAACCACACATCCTCGATTGGCGCAGTTGGTTCCAAGTCGAGGGTCGGAACAGATGCGTGTGCGGCCTGTAGGGCACTATTCGGCGGCAGAGCTAGATCATGCCCATCGCGACAGTGCGGCGCGCTCGGCTGTGGCTCGAATCCGTCGAAGATCAAGTCCCCGCGGACATCAACCATGTAGTTTAAACTTCCGAATCTGACCTGATGGCCAGGGGCATAGCTTTCGATCTGCTCCAGATGGCCAAGCGAATTGGCCCGCAGTGCGAAGCCGCCGAAGACGAAGATCTGTCCGGGGAGCAAAGGAGTGGCCATCAAACGGTAACCACTCGACCGGGACCCCCTACGGCCAAGGTCTTCGGAGTTCGACAGCTGGGCACGGGCAGTTATATTTAGATCTCCTACAATTATAACTGACTTTGTGTAACCCTAACCCTCTCCGGTGTCTATTTAAACCGGAGGGGGTTAGGGTTACACAAAGTCAGTTATAATGGTAGGAGATCTAAATGTCCGCATCGCCAAGCTTGCCTTCCACGCCACGGAAAGTCCCTTCCGGACACGGAATGAAGTCTTCAATGTTGTATCTTCATAGTCCAGGAGTCCGGCTGAAGGTATAGTACGGCTATCCGGACACCCCATAATCCAGGACTCCCTCAATGGTGAATATGTGGACTCGTGTGGGCCACCTCAAAAGAGTTGCTTGCAGTTGTAGTTCAGGATAGCCACCTAGTCAAAGCTGGCTTGCTGCAGTTAAACTCCACCACCCCCTTTGTTGATAGTGATGCATATGTAGCTAGATCTGATGTAAGTCTTGCTGGGTACATTTTTACTCATGTTTGCCTATTTTATGTTTTGCAGAGAGACATCAGTCTCGCTAGTAGTTTCGTGTGGACTTCGACGTTTAGCTTGATACCTCAGCTACGATCTTCTGCCCTCGGCAGGATCTGGTAGATAGTCGGGCTTCTCAGCCTTTTTCATTTGTAGATGTCTGTACTGAGACATGTTAAGCTTCCGCATGTGCTTTGACTTGTATGCTCTGAATGTTGGGTCATGAGACCCATGTTTGTAATATCTCGCTCCTCGGAGCCTAATGAATAAATACTTGAGTCCTAGAGTTATGTTGTGATGCCATGTTGTATTTACACATATCGAGCATATTGTGTGTATGATTGAAATGCTTGGCGATGGGGAAATGTAGTCTTGTGCTTCCATGAGCCATAGTAGTCCGCTACAGCCCGGTTCACCGGAGTCCTGCTAGCCCAGCACTACTGCTCCGGAACACTTGACTGGCCGGCATGTGATTCACTTCGTTCCTGTGTCTGTCCCTTCAGGGAAATGTCACGCGGTGACATGCGGAGTCCTGCCTAGCCCGCTACAGCCCGGGTTCCCGGAGTCCTGTTAGCCCAATGCTACAGCCCAAATTCACACGCTGCTGACCGACATGCTCGACGTTGATTCATGTATGCCTGTCCCCGTAAGTTAGTGCCACTTTGGGTTCACGACTAGTCATGTTGGCCCGGGTTCTCTGTCATATGGATGCTAGCAACACTATCATATACGTGAGCCAAAAGGCGCAAACGGTCCCTGGCCATGGTAAGGGGACACCCGTGGGAATACCGTGCGTGAGGCCGCAAAGTGATATGAGGTGTTACCGGCTAGATCGATGTGACTTGGAATAGGGGTCCTGACATTTATATAGACACCGGAGGGGGCTAGTGTTACACAGAGTCGGTTACAAGGAAGGAGATCTACATATCCATATTGCCAAGATTGCCTTCCACTCCAAGGAGAGTCCCATCCGGACACGGGACGAAGTCTTCAATCTTGTATCTTCATAGTCCAACAGTCCGGCCAAAGGATATAGTCCGGCTGTCCAGATACCCACTTATCCAGGACTGCCTCAGTGGTCTTGTAGATAGGCCGTACTAGGCTGTCAATGGAGCCATGTCGTGGGCCGCAGGCAGGCAAGTCTGGGTACCCTGGTTCCCAGATTACTGACAGTTGCCCCCGGGCCCAGGGCGCACTCGGACTTGGCCTCGAGGTGAAGCCATGGGCCAAGGCGCAGTGTCGCGGGCCCCAATCGCCTACTGGCCAGGCTGACGCATGGCACATTATGGGACATGGTGTCTCTGCTTCCCACGCCGCCTTGGCAACTGCCCGGGCTGACAAAAGACTGGTGCCTCCTACGGCGCCTTCATTGCCTCCCTTACGCCTTGCTCCAGATCCCATTTCTCCTAGCCGAGAATATCTCTAGATCCAATCAAGCTCTGCCCCTCTCTCTTCTGCAACTCCGGCGTCGGTGAACTTGCCGATGGCTCCCAAGAAGCTATAGCCCTCGGCGCACGCTGCGAGCTCTTCCCTCACCCATGCACCTGCGCTCAATGCGTCCTCCATTACCGAGGAGGGGCACCTCACCCTCGCACTCCCATACACGGCAAGCGACGAGAACGAGTGGAAAAAGACCTCAATCTGGGCCGGCTCCGCCGAGCAACGGACTCTGGCGCGAACGGTCTATCCCTTCTTCCTCCATAGCATCTTTGTGGAGCTCGTGCCCCTCTTTCTGAGTTCTTCACCATCGTCCTCGACCACTACCAGTCTAGGCCCTGCAGTTCCAACCCCTCTCCATCCTCCACCTTTCCTTATTTGCCTTCTACTGTGAGGCTTTCATGGGCATCAGGCCCTCCGTGCCCCTTCTTCGACCCTTTTTCTCCCTACGGCTGCATGATCCAACCAGCACTCCGGCTGCGTGTCCTTTGTTGTTGTCCATAGGAACAACGTGGTCATGAGGGCCGAGAAGAAGTTGGAGAGCTTCCGGCGTCGCTGGGTCTTCATGGCTGACAGGGGCCCCAACGCGCGTCTAGAACTGCCAACCCAGCTGCTGGAGAAGCTTGGGAGGTGGAGCCACGAGAAGTTCACCGACCCCCAGGCGGAGCTTTTCCTGAGGAAGATGATATTGGATGTGGACACCAGGGTGCTGATGGGGGGCAAGCTCACGAAGGAGTTCCTCAGGCGGCGCTTGGCTCTGCTCCAATCGCACACGCGCCCTATGTGGGAGCTCCAGGGCGTAGAGGACGACATCAAGTTGTGTCTGGGACGCCTGACAGACGTGGAGCTAGACAAAGCCATGAGCATCCTTCTGGAGGGCGAGCTAGGGGACCTCCCAGAGGCTTCCGTCCCGCCGTACCACCATGTTGATTGGGAAGCGTTGGTCGCCACCAATCCTGTCTTCAACGAGTTGGGTTCATGCCGTCCGAGCCCCCCAACTCCCCGGTGTCGGTGTCCTCCAGCGACAGCGCTAGTGAAGAGGTCAAGGGGGACTCGGAGGCGACCGAACATGACGTGGCCGAGGTCTCCCCCCACCCAACTCAAAGTGAGCTGCTCCGTGGCTTTGCCGCCGCCGACGAGGCCGACGAACCCCCAGCCTTGGAATCCCCGCGCAGCACCGGGGTCCTCACAAGGTCAGGGGCCACTCATCATGTAACGCCCTCGATGCGGCTATATCTCCCACGTGTCGAAGCACGACTTAGAGGCATAACCACATTGAAAGCAATGTCGCAAGTGATCTTCACACAACCCATGTAATACATAAGGGAAAAAGATACATAGTTGGCTTACAATCGCCACTTCACACAATACATGAGTAAAGCATTACATCAAACAGATACAATCAAGGTCTGACTACGGAACCAAAATAAAAGAAGACTACCCCAAAAGCTACACAGATCCCCGATCGTCCCGACTGGGCTGCACTACTGATCAACTAAAACGAAACAAGACAACGAACAAGATCTTCATCAAGCTCCTCCTTGAACTCGGGTGCGTCACCTGCACGGTTTCATCGGCACCTGCAAACTGGTTTTGGAAGTATCTGTGAGTCACGGGGACTCAGCAATCTCACACCCGCGAGATCAAGACTATTTAAGCTTAAAGGTAGGACGGGGTAGTGAGGTGGAGCTGCAGCAAGCGACTAGCATATATGGTGGCTAACATACGCAAATGAGAGCGAGAAGAGAAGGCAAAAGCACGGTCGAACAACTATGATCAAGAAGTGATTCTGAATCTACTTACGTCAAACATAACTCCAACACCGCGTTCACTTCCCGGACTCCACCGAGAAGAGACCATCACGGTTACACACGCGGTTGATGTATTTTAATTAAGGTCAACTTCAGGTTTTCTACAACCGGACATTAACAAATTCCCATCTGCCACATAACCGCGGGCACGGCTTTCGAAAGTTCAAACCCTGCAGGGGTGTCCCAACTTAGCCCATGATAAGCTCTCGCGATCAACGAAGGATATTCCTTCTCCCCGGGAAGACCCGATCAGTCTCGGAATCCCGGCTACAAGACATTTCGACAGTAATAAAACAAGACCAGCAAAGCCGCCCGGATGTGCCGACAAATCCTGATAGGAGCTGCACATATCTCGGTCTCAAGGCACACCGGATGAGCAAGACGTCAGGTTGGCATAGACCCTGATTGCCCAGGGGGCGCCAGACATCGTTCGGTTTGGACCAGCACTCGAAGGAGAACTGGCCCGGGGGGGCTAAAATAAAGATGACCCTCGGGCTCCGGAAACCCAAGGGAAATAAAAGGGCATAGGTGAGGCAAATGGTAAAACCAATGTTGGGCCTTGCTGGAGGAGTCTTATTCAAAGCGAACTGTCAAGGGGGTCCCATAAATCACCCGACCGCATTAGGGACGCAAAATCCGGGAACATAATACCGATATGACGGAAACTAGGGCGGCAAGAGTGGAACAAAACACCAGGCATAAGGCCGAGCCTTCCACCCTTTACCAAGTATATAGATGCATTAATTAAATAAGATATATTGTGATATACCAACAAGTAAACATGTTCCAACAAGGAACAACATCTCCATGTTCCAACAAGGAACAAACTTCATCTTCACCTGCAACTAACAACGCTATAAGAGGGGCTGAGCAAAGCGGTAACATAGCAAAACAACGGTTTGCTAGGACAAGGTGGGTTAGAGGCTTGGTTTAACAATATGGGAGGCATGATGATCAAGTGGTAGGTATCGCAGCATAGGCATAGCAAAAGAGCGAGCAACTAGCAAGCAAAGATAGAAGTGATTTTGAGGGTATGGTCATCTTGCCTAAGATCCCGCAAGGAAGAAGAATGAGTCCATGAAGAAGACAAACGGACGTAGACGAATGGATCCTCACAATCGCAACGTTATCGGAACTAACCCGAAGAAGCAACACCGGAAAGAAGCAAACAACAAAGTAAACAACCACCACATAAACATGGCATGATATGCGAGATGTGGTATGCAATGCATATGCATGCTTCGGAAGAAAAAAATATGAACCATGCATAATCTTGCAAACCAAGTATGCCGCTGGAAAGGTGAGATGATTTCGGTTGAAATCGATATAAAGATCACCGGAATCGGATGCACGGTTTGCAAATGACAAGCAAAACAAGAATGACAATATTCTGCCATTAACAGCATGATGCCACTTAGCATGCAACAAGAAATTAAGCTACTGCACCCAAACATATCAGCAAAGCATATGAAAGTGATCTACTCAAGATGCTTGACAAAAGATGAACACTGAGCTACGGCTAAATCACAACATAACAGGTTCAAACAAGCATGGCAAAAGTGCAAAAGATAACAGGTTCACAGACTTCGTGGAAATAACATGCCAGAAATTAGCATCAGGATGGCATGTTTAGAGCAAGGAAACAACATGCTACAGGAACAGGGCTTAGCAAAGTTTGGCATGGCATGAAGCTTCATAAAGCATTGAACACAAGTCCCTTACTGACCATGAGCCAAAAAGGACCAGAAAATATAATAGCACCCATGTCAATTAAGCAAGTTTTGTTACAGATTTTAGACTTGGCAGAAAACTGGACATGTCAAAAACAGATAACAAGTAGGTATGTTCGTGAGCTCTATGCAATCACTACAGAGCATTGCATGATAAAATGAGCATACACCCATCAAGAAGACATGGCATATAAGCTAGACATGGCAAGAACAACATCATAACATGCAAGGATCAACTACTACAAGCTTGGCAAAATCGAATACCATGTAAACAATCTGCCAGGAACATTTTATAGCAAAAGTAGAGCAAGATTAAGACATGCTATAGCACTCCATAATTACAAAAAAAAGCACGGATGGATAGAGCAAATCCATATGCTCAAAACACCCTTACCGATCATGCTCAAAAGAGACATAGATCTCTCTGAAACAACATGAACACATGGCATAAAAATAAAAACAGGAAATAACTTGGTGAAATTACTAAGTCCCTGAAATCAGCAACATCATGTACCCTAGTTTGCATGCTTGTGCTAGTCACCACAAAGATCACAAAAATACATGGCATACACCCCTGTAAATATGGCATGGCATATTACAAAACACATGTAGGACTCAACTTCATAGGGTGCACACATCAATCATGGCAAAAATGACAAAAACGCAACTACTGAAACAGATCTGAAACTAACATCACATAGCCCTCTTCTAATAGCATTTCGGGCAACAAGATGAGCTCAAATGAAAATGATGCAATGAGATGAAATAATGTACTAGTCGAGGTGAACAATTTGACATATTACACGCACGCAACGGAGTAGTATGCAGAGAGTTATGGCATGATGAATATGCCATTATTATGCAAAATATTCGGGACTTAGAAGAAAAACGAGGGGGAGAAGCCAACCTCTCCGAGATCTGGATCGGGCGCGGAAATCGAGGCAGGCGGCGGCGCGGTCGCCGGATCCGGGCGAGGGGCGGCGGCCTCGCCGGATCCCGGCGCGAGGAGGATGAAGGAACGACGCGGGGAGGCCGGGCGGCCGGCTGCGAGCGGCGCGCGGTGGCGGCAGCGGCGCGCGGGCAGGGCGGCGGCGGAGGATCGGGCCCCGCGGGCCGGCTGCGGGCCGCGCGGGCCGGCGAGCGAAGGAGAGAGAGAGGCGGGGCGAGGTGGCGGCGCCGGATAGGCTGTGGGCGGCGGCGCGATGACATGGCATGCTCTCATTGGCCGGAGTGATGTGGCGGCGGGGATGGACGCGTCCGCCGGCGGGCGGACATGTCCGGCTGCGAGGAGGGATGGAGGCTAGGGTTTGATCTGCGCGAAAATCGGGAGGGGATCACATATTTATAGGTAGGAGGAGCTAGGAAGCTCCAAATGAGGTGCGGTTTTCGCCCACACGATCGTGATCGAACGACCGAGAGGATGAAGGGGGTAAGATAGGTGGGCTAGTGGGATGTGAAGAGAGGTTGGGCTGAGATGAGAGGAGAGGAGTGCAGCCCGGCAACTGTTTCCGAAGACCGAAAACGTCCGACGTTTGCCCGGCTATAATGCCGCTATAATTATCCGTTGGGGCACCAAACGGACTCCGAATGCGATGAAACTTGGCAGGCGACCTACTAACAACAAAACAACACCGCATGCCAACTTTCATCCCATTCCGAGAACATTTTTCGGCCACTTATAAAATACTATTTCGGACATGCCGCAGGCGCGTGCAAGTGTGTCTGGGCTCAGAACGGACAACGGAGAGAACGAGGAGGCCGGGACGGATGCAAGTTTTGAAAACATGATGATGCAATGCACATGATGACATGATAAGATGCACACGCAAGCAAATGACATGGCGACAACGGCGAATAACTGGACGACACCTGGCACATCGGTCTTGGGGCGTTACACATCAGGCCCGGCGGAGGTCAGGCCAGGCAACCCCAAAAAAGAAAGGGGCGGCACCCCCTCAGGGCGACGCCTCTGCCTCTCCAAGCGGTGGCGCCGCGCCGAGGCTGGCCGCAGAGTGCCCCGCTCGCTTCACAGTCGCGACGAAGATCGTGCCAAGGAAGAGCGGGGGTGCCCCAGCCTTGATCAGGAAGAGGGCATACATCGAACTAGACGATTAAGTACCTTACTTTACTTCTGTTCAACAAATATTTGCATCGTGCTCACACCCTCCCACCCTGATTACCAGGGTGGGCATTGTGGTGAAGAAGAGGAAGGAAGGAGAATGGACCCTGGAGGCACCACCCCTCGTTGCAGCTACTGTGGCTCCGGCACACGCCGGGGGGTCCGTCCTAGCGGTCTTGGTGTCGTTGCACTGGAATGGAAACCTTTGCCAGATTCCTCATGAACTCACGCCCATCCTTGCCTCCTTAGCACCATAGAGGAAACTGCCTCTGCTGCGCCCACTGGCACCCACCTGCCTTGGTCATCATGGCTTGCGTCAACGTAGCCTCATGAGGCCTGGTACCTTCATAGAAATCTCCGCTCCTTAGGAGGCCGCCTGGAGAGGCCACTCCCTCGGGAGGTCTTGACGTCGTCCGACTCATGAGGCTTGGTTCTTCGCGAGGGTCTTGTCTTGGTGGTCTAGTAGATGGGTCGTACCAGGCCGTCGATGGAGCCACGTCATGGGCCGCACGCAGGCAAGTCTGGGTAGCCTGGTTCCCAGAACACCGAAAGTAGCCCCCAGGCCCTGGGCGCACTTGGACTTGGCTAAGGTGAAGCCAAGGGGCAAGGGTGAAGCGCCGCGGGACCCCATCACCTACGGGCCAGGCTAACGCATGGTGCTTGATGGGACGTGGGCATCTCCGCTTCCCACACCGCCTGGGCAACTGCCCGGGCTGACAAAAGACTAGTGCATGCTAGCCATCATTGCCTCCCTTTCGCCTTTATCCATATCCCCTTTCTCCAAGTTGATAACATCTCCAGATCCAATCAAGATCTTCCCCTCTCGCTTCTACAACTCCGGCGTCGGTGAACTCGTCGATGGCTCCGAAGAAGCCATAGCCCTTGGTGAACGCCGCGAGCTCTTCCCCCTCCCCTGTGCCTGCGCTCAATGTGTCCTCCATCATCGAGGAGGGTCACCTCGCCCTCCCGCTACCATACACGAAGAGAGACAAGAATGAGTGGAAAAAGACCTCAATCTGGGCCGGCTCCACCGAGCAGCGGACTCTGGCGAGAACGGTCTATCCCTTCTCCCTCCATAGCATCTCCGTGGGGCTCATGCCCCTGCTATCTGAGTTCTTCACTGCCGTCCTCGACCACTACCAGGTCCAGGCCCTACACTTTAAACCCATCTCCATCTTCCTACTTTCCATCTTCGCCTACTATTGCGATGCTTTCATGGGCGTGAGGCCCTCTGTGCCCCTTCTTTGACACTTTTTCACCCTGCAGCTACACGATACGACCCAGCGCTTCGGCTGCGTGTCCTTTATTGCGGTCCATAGGACCAATGTGCTCATGAGGGTCGAGAAGAAGGTGGAGAGCATCTGGCACCACTAGGTATTCATGGATGCCATGGGCCCCAACGCGCGGCTGGAACTGCCAACCCAGCTGCCGGAGATGCTCGAGAGGTGGAGCCACGAGAAGTTCTTCGACTCCCAGGCAGCGCCCATCCTGAGGAAGATGATCTCAGACGTGGACGCCAGGGTGCCGACAAGGGGCATGCTCATGAAGGAGTTCCTGAGGCAGCGTTTGGCTCCCTCCAATCTCACACGCCTTATGTGGGAGCTGCAGGGCGCGAAGGACGACATCAAGCTGCCTCTGGGAGGCCTGACAGGCGAGGAGTTGGACAAGGCCATGAGCATCCTACTCGAGGGCGAGCCAGGGGACCTCCTCGAGGCTTACGTCCCACTATGCCACCGTGCAAATAGGGAGGCATTGGTCGCCGCCATGCCTGTCTTCAACGAGCTTGGGCTCGTGCCGTCCGAGCCCCCCAACTCCCCAGTGCCGATGTCCTCCGGCGAGAGCGCCAACGAGAGGACAAGGGGGAATCGGAGGTGACCGATGATGATGTGGCAGAGGTCTCTCCCACAACGCAAAGTGAGCTTCTCTGTGGCTTTGCCGACGATGATGACCGTGACTAGCCCCCGGCCGTGGAATTCCCGCACACCACTGAGATCCTCACGAGGTCAGGGGCCACTCCTCAGGCCAGGCGACCCCAAAGAAGAACGGGGTTGCACCCCCTTAGGGCGATGCTTCTGCCTCGCCAAGCGGCGGCGGCGCGCCAAGGCTGGCCATAGAGCTCCCCGCTCGCTCCCCTGTCACGACGAAGACCGCGCCCGCGAAGAGCGGGGGTGCCCCAGCCTTGGTTAGGAAGAGGGCGTACATCGACCCAGACGAGTAAGTACCTTACTTTTCTTTTGTTTAGGAGACCAGATGTCACACCCTGATTTTCATGCCACTGCACTAAAACTAACAATCATGATAAAATGTGGTTTGGCAAAAACTTTTGAGTGTTTTGGGCTTTGCCTTGATTGGTTTTTGTCTGTTGTTTGCAAGTGCTCTAAAAATCAAATAAATCCTCCAACTCTTATGCTCCTTCTCCTTGATCCAAAACCTCTTCCCAATAATCATGCCATGTGTATAGTGCAATATAGTACTTTCTTACAAAAATAATTTGGCCAAATAGTATTTTCAAAAATTAGTTTTTCCAAAAACCCCTTGATTGAGGATTGCACTGCAAGTACTTAATTAAGGGCAGCAAAAATCTTTCCAAAAATATTTTTGACTCCTATTAGATATAGGTTACCCAGAAACCACAAAAATATAATTTTAGAAGTTATTTTCCTATTTTATTTAAAGGCTTTTTCTTAAGGCCAGAAATGGTCTTAAATAGGTTAAAATTATTTAAAAGCTTTGAAAATATTTGAGAAAAATTAGGGAGACTCAATGGACATATATTTTCCATATATATGAGTTTCAACATATGGTCATGATCAAAATATTGGACAAAACCTCCCAAAACCATTTCTTCTCATTTCAAGGATTTGAAATATTTCTACAGGAAATATTTTCATAAAAATCCCAGAAAATCCTAACATGTCACATATGACATTTTTGATGATCTTGCCAAGTACCATGTCATGGAGAATAGTATAAACCCATTGAAACCTCTCAAAACCACTTCTGTCCTTTTTCAAGTTTGAACATTTTTGCACTGTCAAAGTTTGAACATTTTTGCACTGTCAAACATGTCCAAATGCTCTCAAACTTGGTGCACATGCTCAAATGGTGTAATAATGCATCTAGACCAAATGGCACAAGTTCGAGAGAATTTTATCTTGATCAAAGTATCCCAAAACCCTCTCTGACCAGAATCAAATTTGAACAAGTTTGAACTGCCAACTTTTTCTCCTTAACCCCAACTTTTGTGGACATGTTTAAATCCTCAAATGATGACACTACACCAAGTGGTGCATTAAGGAGAATAGATTTGCATGACTAAATCTTGGTAAAGCCATTTCTGCTAATTTCTAGGGTTTACAAAAGTTGCATTGGCAACTTTGCCCAAATGAGCTCCAACTTGGTGGAAGGCCCTAATTATATGTGAAATTTCACCCTGTGGAGTCCCCTGCCAAATGGAGTTCATTTGCTTAACCAAACAAGCATCAAACACCTTCTGCCATTTTACTAAAACCCCTGTTTTGACCTCTTCCACTCTTCTCCATGGCCTCCACTTTTTACCACACCTCCTCCTAACCTCCCTCTACTTCTGGCATTCAGCACAAATCAATGCTTATTGATCAAGGGGATGGAACCACCAATTTTCTATTCTGGACAGCCCCATTTCCACTCTTCTCCTTCCTCTCTCTTCACCCACTGGCCATCCAAAGCATCCAAGGCCAAGATCCCTTCCTTAGCACCCCCCAAATAATACTGGACATGCAAGGGCGCGCCCACAAGCATAGAAAATGGCCTGGACAGCCATATGGGTGCTCTGGAGCGTGCTACAGTGCGCTCCCGCACTGTAGCTCACCCATGCCAAGGGCAAACGACAGCCTTGGGCGTCGGGGTGATGTCTCCCGAGGTGGCCTCGGCGTCCGGGACACGGCACGCTGTCGGCCCCCTCCAGAATCTCTCTCCTCTCCCCTCTATGAGCTCACCCGAGCGCGTCCATGGGCGCTGTCCACGGTGCACCACGTCCACGCCTATTTAAGCCATCCCCGACTCTCTCTCTCGTCTTGGTTGGAACCACCTCTCTCCCGTGCACCTCCCTGACAGCCTCCCTCTCCCTCTCGTGCCCTCCTTGCACCTCTATGGCCGGAGCCGAGCCGCCGACCGCCGCCAAAATTCCGGCGCCTTAACCCCTCTCTCTTTCCCCTAGCCATTCCAGAACCCTCTCCTTACCTCCGCTGAGCCACCCCGGGCTCCATTTCGTCCCATCCCTCGCCGCATCGCCGTGCTCATCTTCACCGTCGTCGGCCTCCGCCCTGGCCGACGTTGCGCTCGCAGCCGACCACCCCCAAGGTCATGGCGCACCTCTCCGGAAGCGGCGTGACCCCCTGAATCCGTCGGTGTGCTGGGCGTCGCTGGAGATGGCCGGAGCCACCGGAACAGGTGCCGGCAAGCGCTCGGTCCCGCCTCCTCTGCCGCATCTGTCGCGGGTGGGAGGAGGGCGATGAACCCGACAGGCGGGCCCCGCAAGTCAGCGACCCACCCGGCCAGCCCCGCGGTTTAAGTGGAAGCGGGTCGACTGGAGTCCGCCTCCCGCCGCGCGGAGGCGCATTCCTCTTGGAGGGCCTTCGACGTGGCCTCTTCTCCCGCGCGGCTACGCAGCTGGGCCGGCCCACGGTCTACCTGCCGCCCAGCGTGCAGGATAAGCTTAAAGCCCTATTCCCTTTTCTTTTTCTTTTTCCAGTGAACTTCAAAAATCCATAAACAATTCAAATTAGCTCCAAATTTGATGATTCAAATTTCTAGTAGTTTCTAAATTCATTTCCTATCACATGGTGCTATTTGCACATTTTTACAGAAATATTTCTTTCACAAATAATTATAGAATCCCATTTCTCCATTTTTGTCTTAAACTTTAGAAAATCATAGAGAGCCCATTTTTGATCCAAATCCCATGATTCAAAATCCTAGATGTCTATAAGTTCAAAACTTAGTTTTTGAACATTTTTACTAATACTTTATGTATCACCTCAAATAATTGTCTATTTCTTCATATTTGTCAACTTTGCAAATTCATAGGAAAATCATTTCAACTCCAAATCCAGTGAAACCAATTCCTAGATGCTTCTAAAATCATCCTTTGTTAAATGGGTGCCTTTGCTCATTTTTCAAAATAATTCTTCTGTACACTTCTTGCAATTCCATAAATCCCTTGATTCCGTCATATGGAAATGTTTAGAAATATCCACTTATCCAATTCCATTGAAATCACTTTGGTCATTCCTCATATGACTAGAGGTATCCAAGAAAAGTCAACTTCATATTTTTAGAGCACTTTTACTTTTGCCTTGTGGTGTTGCTTATTATGATTGTTTCCGACGTTAGTTGACGAAGTAGACGGAGTACTTGGAAAAGGACCAGAAGACTTGAAGACTCAGATGAACCAGGCAAGCAGCCCTTTGACCATGTCTATGAAACCCTTTTTATGCATGTCATATAGCACTTTATTGTTGTTGCAACGGAATCATGGTGAGGTGGTAGCCACTTTGGTGGGTTGCCTCCGTTACTTCCTCATTGATACTTGCCGGTGGGAGTAGATAGGATGCTTAAGTAGTTGCTACGCAAAAAGGGACGGGAATATGCATGGTGATGGAGACAAAGTATTTACAAAGGACTTTTCGAAAACCCCGTCGGGTGCCACTTATGCCCGAGGGAGATGATGAGTTGGGTAACCACTTGATGACGAAGTGGTGTACCGAGGCAAGTGTGTGTGTTGTTTTTCAAAACGGATTGGTTTAAGTTGCGACTGTTATTCCAACCTTACATGCGCAACCACTCTACCCTTATATGGGAAAGGGCATTATTGATTACCTAGGCCGATACTAGCTTGGAGCCCGCATTACTAGTGACGGGGGAGAGTTGGTGCTCTCTCTCGGGACGGGGTCGTGCCAGGTAGGGCGGCCATGACTGTCTTTACAGGGCACCGGATACACCGTTGTGTCCCCTCTCGGATGTTACGATCTCGAGTGAGTCTCATATGATGTACATCGTGAGGATACGGAACAACGAGTGGACTCTTTGTTAGTATCGTCTAGGGAAAGATAGTGATCGGGTGCTTACCCCGGGTACTTGAGGTATCGCGGGACGTGGATGACACGGAAGTTCCCCGGATCTTGTGGGTAAAGTGTGCAACCTCTGTAGAGTGTAAAACTATTCGAATAGCCGTGTCCATGGTCAAGGACAATTGGGTAACCGCTCTTGGGCTATGTCCACTTGTTTTCAACCAGTGTGTGTGTGGGAAGAACTACTTGGGTCATGTCAAGGACTTGACATGATTGAGTTGGGTTGGCGCCCACTCTATTTATGTTGATATCTGTAACCTGTCCTCTTGGTTACTTGGATTGTCCTGATGCATGTCTTACAAGTTGTTGAACATGTCATTGCACTCAAAACTAGCTTTCCGCAAAAATTTACGTATATCATGCATTGTTGTACCTTGAACCAAAACATGGGTTGCTTGCGAGTACATTCAAAGTACTCATTGGCTTGCCACTGGTTATTTTATTGGCCAGGCACGAAAGAACATGGTATGTAGAAGAATACTTTGGTGACGAACATGCGAGCTAGGACGCTTCCCAGTCAGAATGCCTGTAGGGTTAAGGCAGATGGCATGGGTCCAAGTTATCGACGAAGTTTTCCGCTTCAATGTTATACTCAAGACTTGACCATAATGGTCCTACTTGTGTAACATGGTATGTATGGATGTAAGACTCTTGTTATTCAGCTTCTGTGTGTTCAGTGAGCATTGATCTCTAGGATCACTATACACGTGCATTCGGTGATCACGACTTATGAGTCGGGGTCCCCACAGAGCTGGTATCAGAGCCATCCTGACTGTAGGAAGCCTTAGTTAGCATGGTCGTTAGTTAGGTTAAAACTATTTCCAAAACTACTACTAGTTTTCAAAACTATCTATACTTCTCTTCCCTTCTCAGTTTTTCGAAAACTAAGGTATACTTTCCACATCGATCTCTTCCCTTCAAAACTATTGCAAACGGTCGCTAGCATCCTCAAGCCCCTGTGTCGGTGTCAAAACCGGCGGATCTCGGGTAGGGGGTCCCGAACTGTGTGTCAAGGTCGGATGGTAACAGGAGACAAGGGACACTTTATTTTACCCAGGTTCGGGCCCTCTCGGTGGAGGTAAAACCCTACTCCTGCTAGATTAATATTGATGATATGGGTAGTACAAGAGTGGATCTACCACGAGATCAAGGAGGCTAAACCCTAGAAGCTAACCTATGGTATGGTTGTGTATGATGATGGTTGTCCTACGGACTACAACCCTCCGGTTTATATAGACACCGGATAGGGTTAGGGTTACACAGAGTCGGTTACAATGGTAGGAGCTCTCGAATATCTGCACGCCTAGCTTGCCTTCCACGCCAAGAAAAGATCCTTCCGGGCACGGGATGAAGTCTTCAATCTTGTATCTTCATAGTCCTGGAGTCCGGATGAAGGTATAGTCCGGCTATCCGAACACCCCCTAATCCAGGACTCCCTCAGTAGCCCCTGAACCAGGCTTCAATGACGACGAGTCCGGCGCGTAGATTGTCTTCGGCATTGCAAGGCGGGTTCCTCCTCCAAGTCCTTCAAGAAGATTATAAACACCAAAAATAGTGTCCGGCTCTGCAAAATAAGTTTCCACATATTGCCATATAGAGAATAATATTAACACAAATCAAATCTGCTGACGTATTCCGTAGTGCGTCAGAACACTGCGACCAAGCCTTCTATATAAATTGCTTTCATTGTTCCACCTCAGCTCGTTTAGCGAGGCAGTTTCCTTGGCACGTCTTGTCAAAGCAGAGATCATGTGCCGCCGTTAACGGGATTCTCATTAATACGGACGTGGGTAACCCAACCACGCCATTTACCACGGCGTTTGGGAGGCAAGTGAGTTTTATTAGGTAGGTGGGGACGCCTAACGGTACCTGCTTATATAAAGGGATAAGGATTCACCTTTTTAACCTACGCCTTCTTCCTCCTTTGCCAATCCATCTCTCGCGAACTCAAGCTCCAGCGCCCAAGTCCGCTCTTCCTTCCTCAACCTTCTCCAACGATGTCCGGAGCGGGAGGCAAGTGGATGGTCTCCTCCGTTACGGAGGCTCAAGTTAAAAGGTTAAGGAAAGCCGGATACTTGTCCAAGGACATCCCGCATCGGCTTCCTGATAAGGGGCAGCTTCTTCCTACCCCAAGGCCCCATGAGAGGGTAGTTTTTCTTCCCCACTTCCTCCACGGACTGGTCTTTCCACTTCACCCATTTGTCCGGGGGCTCATGTTCTACTACGTCCTGGATTTCCACGATCTGGCCCCGAACTTTGTTCTGAACATCTCGGCGTTTATCATCGTGTGTGAGGCCTTTCTCCGCGTCCGCCCCCACTTTGGCCTCTGGCTCAAGACCTTCAACGTCAATCCCAAGGTGGTGTCCGGCACCCAGGCGGAGTGCGGAGGCGCTATGGTTCGCAAGATAGCCAACATCCTCTGGTTTGATGGCTCCCTCGTGGAGTCCCTAAAGGGGTGGCAGGCCGGGTGGTTTTACATCACCGAGCCCCGCGATCCGAAATGGGTCGCGGCCCCCGAGTTCAGATCCGGACCCCCCACGTGGCTCATGTCCTAGAAAGAGACAGGCCTGTCGTGGGGCAACGAGGAAGAAGTGACTGGGTTGCAAACTTGCATCCAGTCCCTAGTGAACAAGCCAATCCAGCTTGTCAATATAGTCCAGGTCATGCTCGTTCACCTGATCCTCCCGTGCCAAGAACGGGATTTTACTTTGTGGGAATTTGACCCGGCGCAACACCAAACCCTCAGTAGGCTCTTCGACACGACGTATGAAGACGTCTGTAAGGTGCTGACCAAAGGCGCCGAGTCGCCCACATCCGCCTCCGAGGATCGCGGATACAGCTCGCAGCGTAACGCTAGCGAGGTAAGCTATCTATATCTTTGACAGGTTCGTTAAGCTCTTCTTCATAGAGTAACTCTATGCGGGATTTAAACTCCCTTTACCTTTGACAGGCTTGGCAGGAGGTATCCGGACCAATTAACTGTCCGGCTCCTCTGCCCGAAGACCCGGCCCCAGCTCTCTTGGTGAAGCTGATGGCTCCGGCACCTTACGTGGTGCCGGAGAGGAAGGCCAAGAATAAAAAAACCACCGGGACTTGAAAAAGTTCCCGCAACATGGTGGTGTCGGACTCGTCATCTGACGAGTCCGCAACGCGCTCCTCCCATGAAAACGAGAAGGAGGAACAAGGAAGCTCTCCCCCCCACTGAGGGGAGCAAAGAGGAAGAAGGTCACCCCAACAGGGGAGGCCGAGGGGTCGAGGAAAAGGAAAACCTGTAACATCCTACCTAGCTCATGCATTAGAGTGTGCATCATGTTTACTTTTGACAGAAATTTGAAATGGGGAAGGCAGAACCCCCCAGCACCCCTCCTGAAATCAACTAGGGTTTACTAAAAATATTTTCAATGAACCTGAAATGCCCTTCTAAAATGTTCACTCTCTTTGTCTTGGGTTGAAACCTCTGGCAAAAATGGTGCATAATTTTCTAGGTCAACAGAAGGTCATTGAGTTAATGCATAAGTATTTGAATTTGGGCATTTTAAGTTTTTAAAAATATTTCAAATGCTCAAATAATTCCAAACCAAAATGTTCCTTGCTGGAAATATTCCAGCTAAGGACCAGATGAAGTTTGGTGATTTTTAGAAGTATTTTGGTATTTTTAATAAGTCCACAAAGTTACAGAAAAATAGAAAAAGGAAAAGCATAGGAAAACATACCTGGCGCCTAACCGGCCCACCTGCCGGCCCAGCCCAGCTGCCGCGCCAGCGAGCTGCTTGGCTTGGCCAGGCAGGCGCGCAGGTGCTCGACGCCGGCACCAGCGCGCGCCACGCAGCTCCCCGCCGCCCTGCTTCACCTCCTCGCCGCCCTGCTGCCCTGGACGCGTTCCACGTAGCCGCCCCGAGCCCCTGGACACGCCCACTCGCCCTGCCTCGCCTCCCTCGCTCCCCTTCGCCATGGCCGACGCCACCGTCGCCGCTCCGCCGTCGTAGCCATAGCCACCGTCGTCCCTGCGCCACCCGACCGTGTCCACGAGCTCCGCCACCCTCCTCTTCTTCGAGCAGGACGAGCCCCGAGCGCTCGCCCGCTCTGGAATCGCCCCCGACCCCGTCTTCCCCAACTCCGGCCGCCGAGATCGCCATCATCGCCCCGCTCAGCTCCGACCTTCCCCGAGCCCGCCTCGACGCTCGCTGCAACCACCGTGAGCCTGGCCACCTTCCCATCCTCCCCGTTCTCTCTCTCGAGCCCCGTAGCGATTACATGTAGCTCACCCGCACGCGCCGCCGCGGAGCTCGTCGCCGACGAGGCTCCGGCCACCCAACGGCCGCACCATCTTGTCGACTAGCCTCACCGCACACCTAGGGGCCCAACGCACCACTCCACGCGCCTCGCCATGCCCCGTAGCCCCGGTTTCACTTTCACCTGAGCCCCGGCGCTGCCAAACTCGTCGCCGGCGCCAACTCCGGCCACCCCGACCCCAACTAACTCCACCAGTAGCCGCGGCTCGTTCCCAGGAGCGCGTAGATGCCTTCCGCGCCCCATTTGGTGGCCGGAACGGCCAAATCCACTTTACTCCGCCGCGTCTGGCCTCGCCGGCGGCTAGACGCTGACGAGTTGACCCTTGACCGTTGACGAGTGGGCCCTCGTTGACTCCCCTGAGTCAATGACAGGTGGGGCCCCCCTGTTAACTATTTGGATTAGTTCAAATTAAAGTTAATTAGTTAAACTAACTACTGACATGCGGGTCCCGCTGGTCAGTTTGACCTGGACGACCCTGTTGACCCCTGACGTCACGCTGACCTCATGCTGACGCAATTAATTAATTACTGGATTTATTCTTATACAGGAAAATCCAGAAAACAGTTCAAACTTCAAAAATTCATAGAAAATTATCTGTAACTCCAAATGCAAAGTTCTATATATGAAAAATGATCAGAAAAATCCAAGCTATCCATTGGTGCTGGTTTCATGCATGTAAGAACAAGTTAAACCCACTGTTTAGGCATTACAATATGATACACTAATATGATCTTAATAAATGAGTTTCCATTTGAATCTTTGGTTCAAATGGGTTCATTCCCTTCTGGTTTAACTTGCACTAGGTCAGGACACATTCATATTGCCATGTCATAGCATGCATCATATTGTTGCATATCGCCATGTATTGATTGTGTTCCGATGTGTTCATCGTGGTAGGTTCTGCCTCCGAGGATATCTCCGAGTATCCAACTGAAGGGCAGTATCCCACGACCACTCCATCAGGCAAGAAACTCGTTGATCATTCCGATACAAACCCATGTTCTCGCTTCTGCCCTTGTTTACTGCATTAAGACAACGCGTTTCAAACTGCTGTGTGTTGCGGTAGCTGAACCCACTTCCTTTGCATGACCTGTCATTGCCACAGTAACTAGATGAAACCCACTAGCATGTGTAGGAGTTGATTGAGCCAATACATGTGTGTGTGTGTGTGTGTTCCTACCATGCTATGCTTGCTATGCTTAGAGTTGTGTCAGGTCTGGCTCATCGGGATGATGATCCGGAGTGAAAGGTTGTATCGTTGTCAATAGTGTGGAAGTGTTGAACACGATTTGGTAAAGGAATCGATGGAAGGCCATGTAGGAGTACATGGTGGGTTGTTTCATTGAGGCCGTCCTTAAGAACTGAGATCTGTGTGTGTGATTTAAGACTCAGCTACTACCACGCATTGGGCCCGAAACCAATGGACCCTCTCGGCTTCTTGATCACGCTTGTCCTCTGTCCAGGAGTTGCAAACTAGTTTCTGGTGTTTGTAGCATGCTGGGGGCCGCACGCGGCGCTGACCATCGGGGTGGGCTGTGTTGCGGTAGGCACGTGGCCGGGTCAACCGGGCGCCCGTTTGGTGTCTCGGAACCCTGTTCACATCGTTCGGGGCCGTTAGTGGAAACCTCGGCCGGACTCCCTGCGGATGGAACCCGAATAGGCGATAAACCTGGACTAGAGACTTGAGTGTTTAGGTAGGCCGTGGTCGACACCCTCGCTGGGCTTCCGCTTGAAGGTTGCCGAGTACATGTCGTGTAAACGGCGATAAGTGGTGAGAGCGTGTGTGAAGAAGTACACCCCTGCAGGGTATAAATCTATTCGAATAGCCGCGTCCGCGGTAAAGGACTACTTGGTCACCTATACAGTTCATAGATAAGTTAAATGGATACTACTAAAAATCTCAAGATAAGTGTGAGTACCGCGGATGGCCCTCTCGTAGGATGGCGAGAGAGGATCCACGGTGGAGTATTGTGATGGTGATAGTGGACTCGTGTGCGACAAATGATTTACAAGTGGTGTCTATCGTAGGATAGCTTAGCCAAGGGTCAAAGCTGGCCTGCTGCAACAACCCCACTACCTTCTTGAGAATGTGCATGTATAGTAGGTTCCTGTTGTAAGACTTGCTGAGTACCTCCGTACTCATGTTGCTCTAACCATGTTTTTCAGACGACTGCACCAACCCCTCAGATGGGTTCTATGTAGACCTCGACGTTGACGAGTGACTTATCACCCAGGTGGTGATCCAAGACTTGTGAAGGGTCATTGTAGATAGACAGGCTTCGTCAAGCCTTCTTTCTTTCTAGTGTCTGTACTCAGACTACTTTGCTTCCGCATGTGCTTATATGTTTGTATGACTTGAGTGTTGGGTCATGTGACCCCTATCTGTATGGATGATATGTATGGCTCCTCGGAGCCTTCTAAATAAAGTACTTGAGTTGTAGAGTTTTGTTGTGATGCCATGTTGTATTTACTCATATTGGGCATATTGTGTGTATGATTGAAATGCTTGGTATGAGTGGGATCCGACTATCTAGTTGTTTATCCTTGGCAGCCTTTCATATGGGGAAATGTAAGTCTTGTGCCTCTGAGCGATAGTAGTCCGCTACAGCCCGGTTCACCGGAGTCCTGCTAGCCCAGCACTACTGCTTGGACACTTGACTGGCCGACATGTGTTTCACGTCGTTCCCGTGTCTGTCCCTTCGGGGAAATGTCACGCGCTATTATTCGGAGTCCTGCCTAGCCTGCTACAGCCCGGTTCAACGGAGTCCTGTTAGCCCAGTGCTACAGCCCGAATAAATACGTTGATGACCGGCATGCTCGATGTGATTCATGTATGCCTGTCCTCGTAGGCTAGCGCCGCTTTGGGTTCACGACTAGCCATGTCGGCCCGGGTTCTCTGTCATATGGATGCTAGCGACACTATCATATATGTGAGAGCCAAAAGGCGCAAACGGTCTCGGGCCAGGTAAGGTGGCACCCGTGGGAGTACCGTGCGTGAGGCCGCAAAGGGATATGATGTGTTACACGCTGGATCGATGTGGCATAGGATCGGGGTCTTGACAGCGTTGGCATCAGAGCCGGACCGCCTGTAGGTTCGCTAAGCCAAACTGGTCGATGTCGAGTCTAAAAATGCTTTAGTTATATGTAGGGGAATTGATTGTGGGAGGGAACGTAAGGCTCCTTTACTCCTTTACCTTATGCCCTCTATTCTGAGTCATTCTCTTCTCATTCTACGTGGGTTAAGGACTAGGCTCTCTTCTCTCTATCAGGTTCACGTGTTACTAAATCCGTAGTAACTTATAGGATTGTTGGATACAACCCAGTCCAGTTCTACTAAAGTTTAGTATGTTGCCAATTGAACCAGAACCTTGATATGATGTTGTTGAGTGGTTTCGCAAACTATTGTGGATGTCTCAAGTCTTTTTCTGAGCATTTACAGCCGTTATGCTGTCCAATTTCATCCAGAAATTCTAATGCCTTTGCACTATTTTGTGCTTTCAGATGGCTACCCGTCCCCAGAACCAAGTGGTTCGTATGACCCGTTGCATTGGTATATGTGGTCATACCGCCATGTTGGTTCGAGTGATGGTTGAGGCAGGTTACCGGTGGTACCCTGAATACACCGTCGAAGAGCAGTTTAGAGATTTTAACCAGAGCCAATATCTGTGCACGGTCAGGATATATCCATCTTATCCCGGAGCCACGGAACCACTCCACTGTTCTTATGGACTCGGGATCACTATTGGGATGTCCGTTCAAGATGCAGCCCACTCGATGATGACCATTATGCGAGCTAGAACTGCCTTGTTGAGCAACACTGAATTTTGCTACATGCCAGCATCCCTCCCTGGGGCGCATGGTTACCTTCAGGGCATGTACAGTGATGCATCCCATGAGGACTCACTCCTTTGCACCACTACTGAGATGTTGGAAGATAAGGACCGTGAAAACCGGGCCTTGCGTATGGAGCTCTTTAATGCTCGTGCTGATCATTGGGCCACCTTGACGAGGTTTGCACCTGCTGTGCAAGCCGGATACATGGACACGAGAGACTTGTACCCTGTGCGGGCTAGTCTGCCAGACTTCATGGAATGGCGTGAGGTGGGAGGCATCACCCCTCCTCGTGGGCCTCTTCTGCCGCCATCTGTTGGACCGAGGCCGCACCCAAGTCCCTATGGTCCACAAGCACCGCAGGACCGTCTGTTCCCAGATGACCATGTTCCGCTTCCAGGTCTGGGTGGTGACTTCTATGAGGACTACTACGGAGCTGCCTGAGCTAGTAGTAGTCTCGCTAGTATTGTAATAGTTGTATGTCCACCGTCCTGCGTGATTGTGGAATATAACTTAGTGTGTATCAATTCCGGAGGTGTAGAAAAATAATGTATAGGAGCTTGGAATGCCTCCGATGAGATGTAACGTCTTTCGTCTTAGTTGTACTTCAGCTTCAGCTTGTACTAAACTATGTATGATGTGTATGACCGTTGGTATATATATGGCAGTTTCTATATTACCATGTCATACGGATGATCATCTCTGCACTCCTTGTTATCCATTACATTCCGCACTTCCTTGGCCAGATTTTGCCATCCTGGTTTAAATCGTTGTTTTGTTTTCCTAGGATGGTCAACACCCGCAGCAACCCTGCCGCTCCGGTGCAGGGAGAAGCTAGTGCACCTAGGGAGGAAAGTCTGCCTCAACCACCTTCTCTGGCCGAAGTGATGCTGGAGGCAGAGCGCAACAGGCGCGACACCAACCGCTTGTTAGAGCGGATTGAGCAGAACACTGCACGCCAGCAGAGGATCAATCCAGTGTCCATCAATGACTTTGTCAAGCTGTACCCGCCAAAGTTCAATCATTCCATCGAACCTCTCGATGCGGATGACTGGCTCCGCAGCATCGCCCACAAGCTACGTTCTGCCAACGTGGCTGAAGATGATTAATTCACCTTTGCTGCCTATCACCTCGAAGGCCCTGCCAGCCTTTGGTGGGAGAATTATGAAGCTATGCACCCGGTCGGCCAACTCACTACTTGGGCTGATTTCAGTGCCGCTTTTCGTGAGCATCATATCCCGGAAGGCCTCATGGATCGCAAGAGGGAGGAGTTCTGTAACTTCACCCAGGTGAAGCTGACTGTGGATGCATACAGTCGCGAGTTTGGGAAGCTTGCACGCTATGCTCCCGAAGAGGTATCCACCGACGCCAAGAAGCAGGCAAGGTTCCGCAAGGGACTTAGCCCTGAGCTCCGCCGTGACCTTCGTCTGCATGAATGCACTTCCTTTCCGAAGCTAGTCAATAAGGCCATCAGTGCCGAGACAGGGCAGAATGATTTTGAAGCTTCACGCAAGCACTCCCGTGACTATGGATCTTCATCCGGCTCTGGATCTCAGAAGCGCCGGGTCTGGATCCCAAATTCTGCTATGCCACCCAGGTATACTCCGAGGCCATCCTTTGAGGCGCCTCGCCCCAATCAGTAATATGTGCCGCCCAAGACTTTTGGTGGCCCCACTGCCAATGCTGCTCCACGCCCCAATTCGATAACTTGCTTCAAGTGTGGTGAGCCGGGCCACTACATCCGTGAGTGTCCCCAGAACAACCCCAGTCAGTTCGGAAAGTCTGTTGGCCGTGGTAAGTCAACAGCAAAGGTGCTTGTTGCCAAGCCAGCCACCACTGCTCGTGGCCATGTCAACTACGTTTCAGCTGAAGAGACTCAAGAGGACCCAAACGTCGTTCTCGGTACGCTCCTTGTTAATTGCCACCCGGCAACTGTTCTCTTTGATACTGGGGCATCTCATTCATTTATTTCTGAGAGCTATGCTCGATTGCACAACACTACCTTTAGTGACATGCCCACCTCCATGGAAATTCAAACTCCCGGTTCTAGATGGCAAACCTCTAGGATCAGCCATGGAAATGAAAATCTTGTCGACAGATTGGTTTTTCTCGCGTCACTAATAGCTCTCAAGTCTTCGGACATAAACATCATCTTGGGTATGGACTGGATGTCAGCTCATTACGCCAAGATTGATTGCTCAACTAGAACTGTCCAACTTACCCATCCATCGGGTAAGACAGTCAATGTTTTGACCCGAGTATCGGAGCGTCAGCTCTACTCTCTAAATGCCAATCCCCTTCCAGACCTCGAAGATATTCCAGTAGTCCGTGACTTCCCGGATGTCTTTCCAGAGGAACTGCCAGGTGTTCCACCTGACAGAGATGTCGAGTTCGTGATAGACCTTGTTCCAGGAACTGTCCCAATCTCTAGAAGACCTTATAAGATCGCACCCCTAGAACTATCTGAGCTTAAGAAACAACTCGATGAGTCCTTGCAAAAAGGTTTCATCTGTCCTAGTTCATCTCCATGGGCTTGCCCCGTCCTCTTCGTCAAGAAGAAGGATGGAACGGATCGGATGGTTGTGGATTATCGACCTGTCAATTTGGTCACTATCAAGAACAAGTATCCGCTCCCCAGGATCAACGACCTGTATGACCAGCTCGCTGGATCCTCAGTCTTTTCCAAGATGGATTTGAGGTTGGGCTACCATCAAATCAAAATCAAGAATGGGGACATTCCCAAAACGGCTTTCGTTACTCGTGACGGCCAATACGAGTACACCGTCATGTCCTTCGGTTTAACCAATGCTCCAGCCACCTTCTCTCGGTTAATGAACTCGATCTTCATGGAGTACTTGGATAAATTCGTCGTGGTATACCTCGATGATATACTCATCTACTCCAAGAATGAGGAAGAACATGCCGAACATCTAAGGCTAGTATTGATGAAACTTCGAGAGCATCGCCTTTATGCCAAATTCTCCAAGTGCGAATTCTGGTTGCCAGAAGTGACCTATCTGGGCCATGTAATCTCTGGTAAGGGCATTGCTGTCAATCCCGAGCGAGTTCAAGCTGTCCTTGACTGAACTCCACCTGAAACGGTCAAGCAAGTTCGGAGTATACTTGGTTTAGCGAGCTATTGCCGCCGCTTCGTCGAGAATTTCTCCAAGGTTGCTAAGCCTCTAACTGAACTCCTCAAGAAAGATAAAAAGTTCGAGTGGACCCCACAGTGCGAGTTCAGCTTTCGGGAACTGAAAATACGCCTGACATCTGCTCCCGTACTGGTACCACCAGATTTCTCTAAGGACTTTGTTATCTACTGCGACGCCTCGCGACAAGGAATAGGTTGCATACTCATGCAAGATCATCATGTGATTGCCTACGCATCTCGACAGTTGCGTCCACATGAGGATAATTATCCCACACATGATCTAGAGCTTGCAGCAGTAGTCCATGCACTCAAAACCTGGCGACATTACCTTCTGGGTAATCGTTGCGAAATTTACACTGATCACCAAAGTTTGAAATATATCTTCACCCAACCGGATTTGAATCTCAGGCAAAGACGTTGGGTCGAGTTGATCCCGGATTACGACTTAGGAATAACTTACACCCAGGCAAAGCCAATGTCATGGCTGATGCACTAAGTCGTAAATCTTATTGTAACAACCTGATGTTACAACAAAGTCAACCATTTCTCCACGAGGAATTTCATAAGCTTAACCTTCACATTGTTCCTCGAGGATTCCTTTCCACCCTGGTGGCGAAACCTAACCTTACGGATCAGATCATCAAGGCACAAAAGGTGGATCCGGGAATTTTCCGTATCAAGAGAAACATCAAGAAGGGAGTTGCAGATTGTTTCTCCATTGATGATCAAGGTGTTGTGTTCTTTGGAAACCGTTTAGTGGTTCCCAAGGTACGCAACTTGAGGCGATTGATCCTTAAGGAAGCTCATGAATCCCCTCTCACCATTCATCCCGGTAGTACTAAAATGTACCAAGACCTACGCCAGAGGTTTTGGTGGACTAGGATGAAGAGAGAAATCGCTCAATACATTGCAACTTGCGACGTCTGTCGTCGTGTTAAAGCAGAGCATCAACGGCCTGCTGGCACCCTTCAACCATTGGAGATTCCTGAATGGAAATGGGATAAAATCGGTATGGATTTCATTACCGGGTTTCCCAGAACCAAAAGAGGGAATAATTCTATCTTCGTTGCTATCGATCGTCTTTCCAAAGCAGCCCACTTCTTACCTGTTCGCGAGAGTATAACCGCTAGCCAGCTAGCTGATTTGTACATCTCTCGAATAGTATCTCTCCATGGTGTTCCATTGGAAATTAATTCAGACCGTGGAAGTCTTTTCACCTCTCGATTTTGGGAAAGTTTCCAAAATGCTATGGGGACTCGTCTCTCCTTTAGCACCATCTTCCATCCGCAATCAAGTGGTCAAGTAGAACGAGTCAATCAAATTCTGGAGGATATGCTCCGAGCTTCTGTCATCTCTTTCGGTATGAATTGGGAGAAGTGCCTTCCATTCGCCGAGTTCGCTTATAACAACAGTTATCAAGCTAGCTTGGGTAAAGCTCCTTTCGAAGTTCTCTATGGACGAAAATGTCGAACGCCTCTTAACTGGTTAGAAACCGGCGAGAGACAACTCTTTGGCCCGGACATGATCCAGGATGCAGAAGAGCAGGTTCGCATTATTCGTGAGAAGTTGAAAACCGCCCAGTCTCGACAAAAGAGTCAGTATGACCGCAAGCATAAGCCCATGGCTTATGAAGTCGGCGAGATGGCTTACCTTTGGGTTACACCTTTAAAGGGAACCCATCGATTCGGTATCAAAGGCAAATTGGCTCCTCGTTACATTGGACCCTTTCGCATTCTTGCCAAACGAGGGGAAGTTGCCTACCAACTGGAACTACCTCCGCATCTCTCCAAAGTCCATGATGTCTTCCACGTCTCTCAACTCAGGCGTTGCTTCTCGGATCCTATCCGTGGAGTGGACCATGAAACGCTTGATCTCCAAGATAACCTCACTTATCGAGAATTCCCCGTTCGTATCCTTGATCAAGCCGAGCGTACCACTCGACGCCACAATATCAAGTTTCTCAAGGTTCAATGGTCACACCATTCCGAGCAAGAAGCTACATGGGAAAGGGAGGATCGTCTTCGACTCGAGTACCCCACCTTCTTTCCGACAGATCCTAAATCTCGGGACGAGATTCTTTTGAGTGGGGGTGAGTTGTCACATCCTACCTAGCTCATGCATTAGAGTGTGCATCATGTTTACTTTTGACAGAAATTTGAAATGGGGAAGGCAGAACCCCCCAGCACCCCTCCTGAAATCAACTAGGGTTTACTAAAAATATTTTCAATGAACCTGAAATGCCCTTCTAAAATGTTCACTCTCTTTGTCTTGGGTTGAAACCTCTGGCAAAAATGGTGCATAATTTTCTAGGTCAACAGAACGTCATTGAGTTAATGCATAAGTATTTGAATTTGGGCACTTTAAGTTTTTAAAAATATTTCAAATGCTCAAATATTTCCAAACCAAAATGTTCCTTGCTGGAAATATTCCAGCTAAGGACCAGATGAAGTTTGGTGATTTTTAGAAGTATTTTGGTATTTTTAATAAGTCCACAAAGTTACAGAAAAATAGAAAAAGGAAAAGCAGAGGAAAACTTACCTGGCGCCTAACCGGCCCACCTGCCGGCCCAGCCCAGCTGCCGCGCCAGCGAGCTGCTTGGCTTGGCCAGGCAGGCGCGTAGGTGCTCGACGCCGGCACCAGCGCGCGCCACGCAACTCCCCGCCGCCCTGCTTCACCTCCTCGCCACCCTGCTGCCCTGGACGCGTTCCACGTCGCCGCCCCGAGCCCCTGGACACACCCACTCGCCCTGCCTCGCCTCCCTCGCTCCCCTTCGCCATGGCCGACGCCACCGTCGCCGCTCCGCCGTCGTAGCCATAGCCACCGTCGTCCCCGCGCCACCCGACCGTGTCCACGAGCTCCGCCACCCTCCTCTTCTTCGAGCAGGATGAGCCCCGAGCGCTCGCCCGCTCTGGAATCGCCCCCGACCCCGTCTTCCCCAACTCCGGCCGCCGAGATCGCCATCATCGCCCCGCTCAGCTCCGACCTTCCCCGAGCCCGCCTCGACGCTCGCTGCAACCACCGTGAGCCTGGCCACCTTCCCATCCTCCCCGTTCTCTCTCTCGAGCCCCGTAGCGATTACATGTAGCTCACCCGCACGCGCCGCCGCGGAGCTCGTCGCCGACGAGGCTCCGGCCACCCAACGGCCGCACCATCTTGTCCACTAGCCTCACCGCACACCGAGGGGCCCAACGCACCACTCCACGCGCCTCGCCGTGCCCCGTAGCCCCGGTTTCACTTTCACCCGAGCCCCGGCGCCGCCAAACTCGTCGCCGGCGCCAACTCCGGCCACCCCGACCCCAACTAACTCCACCAGTAGCCGCGGCTCGTTCCCAGGAGCGCGTAGATGCCTTCCGCGCCCCATTTGGTGGCCGGAACGGCCAAATCCACTTTGCTCCACCGCGTCTGGCCTCGCCGGCGGCTAGACGCCGACGAGTTGACCCTTGACCGTTGATGGGTGGGCCCTCGTTGACTCCCCTGAGTCAATGACAGGTGGGGCCCCCCTGTTAACTATTTGGATTAGTTCTAATTAAAGTTAATTAGTTAAACTAACTACTGACATGCGGGTCCCACTGGTCAGTTTGACCTGGACGACCCTGTTGACCCCTGACGTCACGCTGACCTCATGCTGACGCAATTAATTAATTACTGGATTTATTCTTATACAGGAAAATCCAGAAAATAGTTCAAACTTCAAAAATTCATAGAAAATTATCTGTAACTCCAAATGCAAAGTTCTATATATGAAAAATGATCAGAAAAATCCAAGCTATCCATTGGTGCTGGTTTCATGCATGTCAGAACAAGTTAAACCCACTGTTTAGGCATTACAAGATGATACACTAATATGATCTTAATAAATGAGTTTCCATTTGAATCTTTGGTTCAAATGGGTTCATTCCCTTCTGGTTTAACTTGCACTAGGTCAGGACACATTCATATTGCCATGTCATAGCATGCATCATATTGTTGCATATCGCCATGTATTGATTGTGTTCCGATGTGTTCATCGTGGTAGGTTCTGCCTCCGAGGATATATCCGAGTATCCAACTGAAGGGCAGTATCCCACGACCACTCCATCAGGCAAGCAACTCGTTGATCATTCTGATACAAACCCATGTTCTCGCTTCTGCCCTTGTTTACTGCATTAAGACAACGCGTTTCAAACTGCTGTGTGTTGCGGTAGCTGAACCCACTTCCTTTGCATGACCTGTCATTGCCACAGTAACTAGATGAAACCCACTAGCATGTGTAGGAGTTGATTGAGCCAATACATGTGTGTGTGTGTGTTCCTACCATGCTATGCTTGCTATGCTTAGAGTTGTGTCAGGTCTGGCTCATCGGGATGATGATCCGGAGTGAAAGGTTGTATCGTTGTCAATAGTGTGGAAGTGTTGAACACGATTTGGTAAAGGAATCGATGGAAGGCCATGTAGGAGTACATGGTGGGTTGTTTCATTGAGGCCGTCCTTAAGAACTGAGATCTGTGTGTGTGATTTAAGACTCAGCTACTACCACGCATTGGGCCCGAAACCAATGGACCCTCTCGGCTTCTTGATCACGCTTGTCCTCTGTCCAGGAGTTGCAAACTAGTTTCTGGTGTTTGTAGCATGCTGGGGGCCGCACGCGGCGCTGACCATCGGGGTGGGCTGTGTTGCGGTAGGCACGTGGCCGGGTCAACCGGGCGCCCGTTTGGTGTCTCGGAACCCTGTTCACATCGTTCGGGGCCGTTAGTGGAAACCTCGGTCGGACTCCCTGCGGATGGAACCCGAATAGGCGATAAACCTGGACTAGAGACTTGAGTGTTTAGGTAGGCCGTGGTCGACACCCTCGCTGGGCTTCCGCTTGAAGGTTGCCGAGTACATGTTGTGTAAACGGCGATAAGTGGTGAGAGCGTGTGTGAAGAAGTACACCCCTGCAGGGTATAAATCTATTCGAATAGCCGCGTCCGCGGTAAAGGACTACTTGGTCACCTATACAGTTCATAGATAAGTTAAATGGATACTACTAAAAATCTCAAGATAAGTGTGAGTACCGCGGATGGCCCTCTCGTAGGATGGCGAGAGAGGATCCACGGTGGAGTATTGTGATGGTGATAGTGGACTCGTGTGCGACAAATGATTTACAAGTGGTGTCTATCGTAGGATAGCTTAGCCAAGGGTCAAAGCTGGCCTGCTGCAACAACCCCACTACCTTCTTGAGAATGTGCATGTATAGTAGGTTCCTGTTGTAAGACTTGCTGAGTACCTCCGTACTCATGTTGCTTTAACCATGTTTTTCAGACGACTGCACCAACCCCTCTGATGGGTTCTATGTAGACCTCGACGTTGACGAGTGACTTATCACCCAGGTGGTGATCCAAGACTTGTGAAGGGTCGTTGTAGATAGACAGGCTTCGTCAAGCCTTCTTTCTTTCTAGTGTCTGTACTCAGACTACTTTGCTTCCGCATGTGCTTATATGTTTGTATGACTTGGGTGTTGGGTCATGTGACCCCTATCTGTATGGATGATATGTATGGCTCCTCGGAGCCTTCTAAATAAAGTACTTGAGTTGTAGAGTTTTGTTGTGATGCCATGTTGTATTTACTCATATCGGGCATATTGTGTGTATGATTGAAATGCTTGGTATGAGTGGGATCCGACTATCTAGTTGTTTATCCTTGGCAGCCTTTCATATGGGGAAATGTAAGTCTTGTGCCTCTGAGCGATAGTAGTCCGCTACAGCCCGGTTCACCGGAGTCCTGCTAGCCCAGCACTACTGCTTGGACACTTGACTGGCCGGCATGTGTTTCACGTCGTTCCCGTGTCTGTCCCTTCGGGGAAATGTCACACGCTATTATTCGGAGTCCTGCCTAGCCTGCTACAGCCCGGTTCACCGGAGTCCTGTTAGCCCAGTGCTACAGCCCGAATAAATACGTTGATGACCGACATGCTCGATGTGATTCATGTATGCCTGTCCTCGTAGGCTAGCGCCGCTTTGGGTTCACGACTAGCCATGTCGGCCCGGGTTCTCTGTCATATGGATGCTAGCGACACTATCATATACGTGAGCCAAAAGGCGCAAACGGTCCCGGGCCAGGTAAGGTGGCACCCGTGGGAGTACCGTGCGTGAGGCCGCAAAGGGATATGATGTGTTACACGCTGGATCGATGTGGCATAGGATCGGGGTCCTGACAAAACCCCTCCGCCGGACTACTCCCGCGACGCCGAAGAGGGCGGAGAGGAGTGGCTGGACCGAACCAAGCGTCCGCCAACATCGTAAGTGTTTACATACCAGAGTGACTCAGGATATTCTTTTAATGCGCGGCTTTCCTTAATATCGAACGTAATTTATCCAGCCCGCCCCGGGCCGGACTCGACGATTCGTCGAGCGGCTCCCTGGATTCGTCGGACGTGAACTTTGTTCTGCCCGCGGTCTCCCCCCGCGGGGCGGACGACGCCGAAGTGGCGCCCCGCCCAGCTTCGGGGCAGGAGGAGATGGTCCTGGAGGAGCCACAAGGCAATCCTCCGGACCCCAGGAGTAAAGGAGATGAAACCCCCCAGGGCTCCAAGTCCGGCTTTGCGCCGGACACTGCGCCGGACTCGACAGTCCCGGTCCGCGGTGGGTGAACTCCTTCCAAGAGGAGTAAGCCGTCTGAGCCGGCGGCCTCCGTCCAACCGGAGGCGCCGGACAATCTGCTGGAGGTGCTTAAGGGCGCCGCCATCGATGAGGAGCACCGTACTGTTATGAGTACGGTGATCCAAAGGATTCAGTCCGCCAAGAGCGGACTGAATGAAGCTTGCGCTAGCCTTCTAACAGGCTTTGTGGTAAGTAAAATTATGTCAAATACCTAAAAGAAAGAAAAAAGGTGCCTATAGAGAGGCTTGATTGCAGAAAGAAATAACAGGATTGTACTGCTTATTGTAGGGGCAGCAACCGAGGTGGCAACCCTGAAGCAGGCGCTGGCAGAGGCCGAAAAGAAAACGGCCGAGGAGCGCACCGAGCGAGAAAGGATTGGGGTTCAGGTCGACAAGGTGCAGCAAGAGCTGCAAGCTCTCATGACAAAACATGAGGGTTTGGAGCTTGAGTCAAAAACGCAAGCATCCGAGCTCGCGTCGGCCGTCGAGACCACCAAGAGTGCCAAGGCCGAAGCCCAAAAGGCCCTCCAAGAGTTGGAGGAGGTGAAAAAGATAGCAACGGGTACGGCATTCTCAATACAAAGTAGGAATATAAAAGTAAACTACCTATTACTTACCCGAATCCGGAGTTCTCCAGGGGCGTTCGCCGATCTTCCCCGCAGCGTATCCGACGCCGCCGCGTTCTACCGAGCTGAAGAGGGCAGCTCGACGGAGAGTGTGTTCTGGTCTCAGTATTCTGAGGCCGGACACCCTGTGCCCTTAAACGATCAGCTGAAACAGCTGGTCGAGCTCCACAAGGCGGCCGAACAGGCCATGAAGGGCTTACTAGTTCGGCTGTGGCCTGGAGAGGCCCTGCCTGGGAGCTATTTCGGGCTGGTGCGGCGGCTAGTGGAGGCCTGTCCACGGCTTGAGGTCATCAAGTGCTCCGTCTGCATTGAAGGTGCCCGGAGGGCCCTTGCCCGTGTAAGGGTACACTAGGGTAAGCTGGACGGAGAGAAGCTGGTGAAGGACGGGCCGCCGCAGGGGAAGGAGCATCGCAAGCCCGAGAACTACTACAAGGAAGTTCTTGCCGGAGCCCGCCTTGTCGCGGATGAATGTACTAAAGATGTAATATTTGAGTGAACTTGCTCGTTTGTATCCTGTGCGCTGAAAACTTGTTCATATGCGCAAAGCAATTCTTATTTAATTTAAAATATTATTTTCTGTGCGGCCGTTTATCAAAAATTTGAGAGATGGCGAGTCGTCGGCTTCTGCCCCCATGCCACTAGTGCTGGGGTGTTCGGGATAAACCTGAGGGCTCTTGTTCCCATAGTTGGGTCCTTCGAGGGAGGCGCTCAGCACAACGAACCAGGCAATCGGACTATACTGCTTGAACAATCTCACTTAGCCATAGAACGTTATAATTTTAAATTTCGGCGAAGCCCCTAGTTCCGAAGGCCGAATTCGGGGCGCTATCCACGCCTTTGGCCGGACATAGCCAGCTCCTCGCTCAAATTGGCATAAGCCTTTAAGGACTCGAAAAACCTCTCGAACAGCGACCGGTCTCACGCCTTATCATGACAGTCTGTTTTAGCTTTCTCCACTGAGGTGCTCAACCCACCTGATCTGGGGCACAATCGCAGTGGTTCTCCTAGTGCAACCTTAGCCGATAAAGCGGAATGTAAGGCACCAAAACATAGGAGCCGGGCAAACCCAACATGTGACCAAAATCATGACTCAGAGCCGATGCATATAGTGCTATAAGTTCGGGGTGCCGCACTTGTGAAAGTGTACGAACTTCTCACACCAGATAAAAGGGTAATGAAGGCCCTGGCATGGTTCGCCGTACCATGGTGTACGGGTGCTATCATGTTATGTAATAAATATATATATATATATTCAAAAGAGGATAATGCAAAAAATAGACAAAAAGCTATGCATTGTTTTATAAAGAGGCTATCTATCAAAGCCGAACGATACAAGTATTGCGATGAGCAAAAAAGATATTAGACTATTTAACATGTCCTGACCAGGCACAGGCCGCGGAATTTAGAAACATATATATCGCTCAAAATACAGACCACTTGAGAGTTCCGGAATGCGGCGTAGCTTTGTCTGCTTTCCTGGATCTTGTATCGTCTGTGCGGCAACAATGCCGAACAGGTTATCCGCAGTATGGAGTCCTGAAAGTAAAAAAAGTAAAAAAGAAAAATCCGGCAGCCCCTAGTACGTTTGACGCCGTGTTGTAGGCATGTCGTTAATGTGCCCCTCCCCCTGTGCCCATGGAATTTTAAGGGCATAATTGTGTACTCGAGGTACTTGCTCCGCTATGTTGCGATGTCTGGGGTCGGGGCCGTATTGCTACGCTTGCTCTGATCGTGCCAGGTGGTCTTGTTGCAGGTTACTCCGGGCGCGCTTTGCATTGTCCGGTTTTTTAAGGGCCGGACTGGAGAGTTGCCTTGAAAGGTGCTTTGTACTTCTGCTGCGAGGGCCGCCGTGTGCTCCTCCGTACAGATGGAGCGTTATGTGTTTCCGCTGACCGTAATTACTCCTCGAGGGCCTGGCGTCTTGAGCTTGAGATATGCGTAGTGCGGCACCGTATTGAATTTAGCGAATGCGGTTCGTCCAAGCAGGGCGTGATAGCCACTACGGAACGACACTATATCGAAGATTAACTCTTCGCTTCGGAAGTTATCCGGAGATCCGAAGACCACATCAAGTGTTATCGAGCCTGTGCAATTGGCCTCTACACCTGGTATGACGCCTTTAAAGGTCGTCCTTCTGGGCTTTATCCTTGATGGATCTATGCCCATTTTCCGCACTGTATCCTGATAAAGCAGGTTCAGGCTACTGCCGCCGTCCATGAGGACTCTTGTTAGATGAAATCCGTCCACGATTGGGTCGAGGACCAGTGCGGCAAAACTGTCGGGACGGATGCTAGTGGGGTGGTCCCTTCGATCAAAAGTGATCGGGCAGGAGGACCATGGGTTGAACTTTGGGGCGGCTGGCTCCATCGCGTATATGTCCCGTAGCGCACGCTTCCTCTCCCGCTTGGGAATGTGGGTCGCGTATATCATGTTCACTGTCCGCACTTGTGGGGGAAACCCTTTCTGTCCATTGTTGTTCGGCGGCCTGGGCTCCTCCTCGTCATCGCTGTTTCGCCCCTTGTCCTTGTGTTCGGCTCTTAACTTGCCTGCCTGCTTGAACACCCAACAATCCCTGTTGGTGTGATTGGTTGGCCTTTCGGGGGTGCCATGAATCTGGCACGAGCGGTCGAGTATCCGATCCAAACTGGACGGGCCCTGGGTATTCTTTTTAAATGGCTTTTTCTGCTGACCGGATTTATAGCCTCTGAATCCGGCATTGACTGTCGTATCTTCATTGTTGTCGCTGTTAACGCGGCGCTTTTGATTATTTCGATGTGACCTACCACTTTTGTCCTAGGTATCCAAATTACCGGGCTTCTTCGATAAGTTGTTGCTGCGAGCTAGCCAGCTATCTTCGCCCGCGCAAAAGCGGGTCATGAGTGTCGTGAGGGCTGCCATGGTTTTCGGCTTTTCCTGTCCCAGGTGCCGGGAAAGGCACTCATCACGGATGTTACGTTTGAAGGCTGCTAGGGCCTCTGCGTCCGGACAATCGACTATCTGATTTTTCTTTGTTAGGAACTGTGTCCAGAATTGCCTGGCCGATTCTTCTGGCTGCTGAATTATGTGGCTTAGGTCGTCGGCGTCCGGTGGCCGCACATAGGTCCCCTGGAAGTTGTCGAGGAATGCGTCTTCCAGGTCCTCCCAAGAACCTATTGAGTCCGCTGGTAGGCTGTTAAGCCAGTGCCGGGCTGGTGCTTTAAGCTTAAGGGGTAGGTATTTGATGGCGTGCAGATCACCGCCACGTGCCATGTGGATGTGAAGGAGATAATCCTCAATCCATAATGCCGGATCTGTCGTACCATCGTACGACTCGATATTGACGGGTTTAAAACCCTCTGGGATTTTATGATCCATTACTTCGTCTGTGAAGCATAGTGGGTGTGCGGCGCCCCTGTACTGGGCTATGTCACGACGCAACTCGGAAGAGTTGTGCCTGCTGTGTTCGGCCCGGCCGGATTTATTGTGTCCGTAGTGAAGATCATCATGTGTCGTCGGGCGTCCGCGCGATCCATAGATCGATCTTGTTTGCTTTGCTTTATCCTCCAGTACGTCTCGCAGGTCTGGCTTGTTTTCCCATGCCTTATTTGAACGGCACCGGGGCATGGCTTGCTTAAGGGTTCGACAGGCCTCTCTGTCGCGGCCACGGGGTGGCCGGTCTGCCATGTCATATGCTTCCCCCTCTGATTGGGGTTGCGGCCTGCGCTTAGGATAATATTTGGAGGGGCGCCCGAGTTCATACTCTTCGGCCGCAAGGACTTCAGTCCATCTATCAGCTAGCAAATCTTGATCAGCTCTAAGCTGTTGCTGCTTTTTCTTTAGGCTGTTGGCCGTGGCTAGAAGCCTGCGTTGAAAACGCTATTGTTCGGCGGGGTCTGATGGTACGATGAATTCGTCGTCGTCGAGGCTTGCCTCGTCTTCGGAGGGAGGCATGTAGTTATCATCCTCAACCTCTTGCTCTGCCGCTCTCTCCTGAGGGCTGGCTTTTCCATCTTCCTGCGCCGAATCTTGCTGGTTCTGGTGTTCTTCGGCACTGTCCGGGGTAGTATTATCTCCCGTGCTGGAATCACCGTTTCTGCTGTGGCGGGATTTAGAGCGGCGCCGTTGGCGCCGGCGTTTTGGCAGTTTTTTCGAGTTGTCGTCTTCCGCTGTTCCATCGCCATCCACATCCTTTGGAGCATCCACCATATATATGTCATATGACGAGGTGGCGGTCCAGTTCCCTACAGGTGCTGGTTCTTCTTCGTCTCCTCCTTCGTCGTCCATACCGTCGAAGTCTTCGGAGCCGAAGTTAAGCATGTCGGTTAAATCGTCGACAGTGGCTATTAAGTGGGTGGTGGGTGGGCTTTGAATTTCTTCGTTGTCCGAATCCCAACCTCGCAGACCGTAGTCCGGCCTGGGCTCTCCTGATAGAGAGAGAGACTTGAGAGAATTCAGGATATCACCGAAAGGTGAGCACTAAAAGATGTCCGCGGCGGTGAACTCCATTACAGGCACCCAATCAGATTCGATCGGTGGGTGCACGGAAGGCTCGGAGTTTGGAGAAGAGTACGGCTCCTTGGAGTCCTGGGCCGTGCGAAGTACGGGTATGGCGTTCGGCTCGATCGCCTTTGAGATCGCAGCCCCCAAGGTGACGTCCAACCGTTCATCCTCGGAGAACGCAGTGGGCTCCGAGTCAAGGATCGGGGCCGGAGCGTGTGCGCCCTCCAGGGTACTATTCGGAGGCAGAGCTATATCATGCCCCTTGAAATAGTGCGGCGCGCTTGGCTGTGGCTCGAACCCATCGAAGATCAAGTCTCTGCGGATATCAGCCGTGTAGTTTAAGCTTCCAAACCTGACTTGATGGCCAGGGGCGTAGCTTTCGATCTGCTCCAGATGACCAAGCGAATTGGCCCGCAGAGTGAAGCCGCCGAAGACGATGATTTGTCCGGGGAGGAAAGTCTCACCCTGGACCTCATCATTGTTGATGATCAAAGGAGCCATCGGGCCTAAAAGCGACGACACAGAGGAACTCTCAATGAAAGCACCAATGTCGGTGTCAAAACCGGCGGATCTCGGGTAGGGGGTCCCAAACTGTGCGTCAAGGTCGGATGGTAACAGGAGACAAGGGACACTTTATTTTACCCAGGTTCGGGCCCTCTCGGTGGAGCTAAAACCCTACTCCTGCTAGATTAATATTGATGATATGGGTAGTACAAGAGTGGATCTACCACGAGATCAAGGAGGCTAAACCCTAGAAGCTAGCCTATGGTATGATTGTGTATGATGATGGTTGTCCTACGGACTACAACCCTCCGGTTTATATAGACACCGGATAGGGTTAGGGTTACACAGAGTCGGTTACAATGGTAGGAGATCTCGAATATCCGCACGCCTAGCTTGCCTTCCACGCCAAGAAAAGATCCTTCCGGACACGGGACAAAGTCTTCAATCTTGTATCTTCATAGTCCTGGAGTCCGGCTGAAGGTATAGTCCGGCTATCCGAACACCCCCTAATCCAGGACTCCCTCACCCTGACCACTGGATTCCTTGTAATCCTCGTGGATAATTTAGAAGGAAGATGCCTTGCCAGACATTCACCTACACCTCCTGAACACAAGATTGGCGACATCACAACAAGATGATACCAACAGAAGATACATCCTCAAGGGATGAGGACATGAAGGCCCAGGAGATGGTGACACCCTTGACACTGCCCCAAGATGATGCAAACTTAGCCTATGACGATCAGGGCATAGGATATGCAAGATCATGATATACATCGCTAATAGGGTAACCCTGCCACTATTGTTGTTGTATCGGCAACCACCGGTGGATGAGAACCTAACCATTTGGTACGCCTCACTATAGTGAGCAGGAAAACGGTTCTCTTCATCCCCCGCTCTCGGTGACGATATTGTCAACAATGTGTTCGACGGATTGGACCTCTATTATGCCTTGTTAATGTAATTGCATAAAGGATGGCCACCTGGAACCGCCGACACCTTAAAAAGGCAAAAGCGATCATCATGATTAAGAGGACAAGAGAAGACCAAGTCAATACCAGCTACGAGGAGCCACCTTCACCCCATCATCTCATCAGGCGAGAAGTGTTGAAGATTCTTCAGGCCAACCCGGATCATTTCATCAAACAACTACAAAAGACGTAGCGACACCTGAGGAAGAATCCAGAAGACTGCATGAGGCACGAAGTAAATCACGACTACTTAGTCCGAGAACCCCTAGGGTAGGATGAGTCGTGTACCCCCTATGCGCAGTCGAGTCCATATGATGGTTCGAATAGAACCATGAATATGTGTTGCTTGTCTTTATTTGTTTGTGTTTTAAGATAGGTCACAACTTTTGCCCTAGGCAACAAGTACGTGACTATATCACCTGCCTTATTTTGTTGTTTGTGCTTGGCCCTTTTGGCACTTGTTTGTTTGCACCTACACAATAGAACCCCCTTCAGGCGTTCCCCTCCTCTATGCTACTTCTCCCTCTCATCTCTCTCATCAACTGAACGCTAGCAAGACAAGATGCACCAAGAATTCCACCTCAGCAGCCATCTAGCACTGAAGACTTTTGTTGCAGCCTCCTCGACCAAGTGAAACCCCGTAGAGTTATGCTTAACCCTCCAGACTAGAAACCCATTCCTAGACCCTTCGAGACTTCATGAGATACCCCAACTCGAGTCCTTAACCATGTGCTTAACCCACAGAATTGCAAGAGAACCAGTTAAGCCTCTGTAAACCTTGCACAACACTTGGTTCATTATGGAACAAGTGGACATAGTGAACAAGCACATTGTCATCTTAATATAGCACCAGATCTGATGATGCCAAAGGGAAGACCAATTTGAGGATATGGGAATAGAGGGCAAATGACTTGATGAGTTTATATCAAGAGACCTTGAGGAATTATAAGGCTTTCATGTTGGTAGATGAACTTGGTGGGATCAGTTAATAGAAGTAGCATGACTTTCATTACCCCTGGATACATTGGATTTAGTGGGGCAATTAAGATCGCAAGCTGAAACTCCTGGAAGTACAAGGATTTGACTTGATCAGATGATATTGATAGGAGATAGTTGACATTATGATAATGACTTTGGGGAAGCATGTAGGAATTCTCGTTGTACATGAGATTTGGATTTATGCAGGTGATTCTAGTTGAATATAGATGCTGAGTGAGTCTACATGGTTCGGAGTAAATTGGATTTAGACTGATGATCTCAATCATGATACCATGTTTCTTGGAGGACAATAAACTATGAGATTGGATTAATTGTCGGAGTTGATATAAGCTTGACCTTGGAGTTTGCTTGACCATGATAATGGAAATTGGTGGACTTACTATAGTAGAGACAGCCCTTTCAAGTATTTGGGGACTATAGGACACTAGAAGATTCGTGTGAGACACCATAGACATTGGATTTGTAGAATTAATGGATCATGTAGTGATTAATGGAAGTTAATGGGCTATTGGAGTTGATTCATAGGAAGGAAACAAGATCTTGGAGTGGCTTACGACGTGTTTCCTTAGGATAGAGATGCTTTATCATGGACCTTGGATCAATAGTCTGAGTACTTGGATTGTGGTGATTAAATTCAAGCTTAGCAGCTTATATGCTCTACCCATGGATTTTTAGGGGTAGCCATACATACGAGTTGGGGATTGTGGACATAAATGATTTTGTTAGACCTCCTCTCGAGAGTCATGAGGATATGAATAACATGAGTGATGATTGGAGCTGGCCTACAAGAGTTGATGCTTTCGGTGGTATATGGTTATTTGTTTAAAGGACTAGATAGAGCAATTGGCATCTCAGGAACCGTGCTTAAGGATAAGGTGACAAACGTTCGCTCGCACACTAGAATCCTTGAAACCCTTAAGCCCCACTGTCGGTGTCAAAACCGGCGGATCTCGGGTAGGGGGTCCCGAACTGTGCATCAAGGTCGGATGGTAACATGAGACAAGGGACACTTTATTTTACCCAGGTTCGGGCCCTCTCGGTGGAGGTAAAACCCTACTCCTGCTAGATTAATATTGATGATATGGGTAGTACCAGAGTGGATCTACCACGAGATCAAGGAGGCTAAACCCTAGAAGCTAGCGTATGGTATGATTGTGTATGATGATGGTGTCCTGGACTAGGGGGTACTCATCACGTCGTCTCCCGATCAGTTGGATTGGGCCGAGGACCCCCATGGCCGTATACTCATGGGTCAGTTCGGACAGCTGTCGCATACAGGGAAGATTCCACAAGACTTGGCGATCAAGACAAGGACTCCTCCCCCACCGGCATATTCGGCTAGGACTCTTGTTATCCTAGGCCTCTGGTGCATTATATAAACCAAGGCCAGGCTAGTCGATATAGAGACAACATCATCATACACAATCATACCATAGGCTAGCTTCTAGGGTTTAGCCTCCTTGATCTCGTGGTAGATCCACTCTTGTACTACCCATATCATCAATATTAATCTAGCAGGAGTAGGGTTTTACCTCCATCGAGAGGGCCCAAACCTGGGTAAAATAAAGTGTCCCTTGTCTCCTGTTACCATCCGACTTTGACGCACAGTTCGGGACCCCCTACCCGAGATCCGCCGGTTTTGACACCGACAGGTGCCCTAAGGGCTGTATATATGGTGTAAGGGGGGGGGGATTTCGTGACCCTTGGGGAGGGGGTCAGAAATCAACCCTATGTCACACCCTGCATTTTGTAACATGTCATTTGCATTAATAAAGCATGAAAATTTGGACCAACAAAAACTTTCGCGTTATTTGGCTTTTATTTCGAAGTTGGTTTTCTCTGTGTGGTTTTTCAAGTGCTCTTAATAGTCAACTACTCCACCTTCTATACTTCATCTCCTTGACCCAAACTTCTGCCCAATGATCATGCCATGTGTATAGAGCAATATAGTATTTTCTTACAAAAATAATTTGGCCAAAAAGTATTTTCAAAAATTAGTTTCCCAAAAACCCCTAGATTGAGGTTTGCACAGCAAATACTTAATTAAGGGCAGTAAAAATATTTCAAAAGGTATATTTGAAACCTATTAGATATAGAATACCCAGAAACCACAAAAATATAATTTTGAAAGTTATTTTCCTATTTTATTTAAAGGATTTCTCTTGAGGCCAGAAATGGTCTTAAATAGGTTAAAATTATTTAAAAGCTTTAAAAATATTTGAGAAAAAATAGGGAGACTCAATGGACATATATTTTCCATATATATGAGTTTCAACACATGGTTATGATCAAAATATTGGACAAAACCTTCCAAAACCATATCTGCCCATTTCAAGGATTAGAAATATTTCTACAGGAAATATTTTCATAAAAATCCAAGGAAAATCCAGCAAGCCACAAATGCATATTGTGATCACCTTGCAAAGCCTCATATCAATTAAAGTCATTTTGGTTCACCAAAATGCCCCAAAACCCTCTCTGACCAGAATCAAATTTGATCAAGTTTGTACTACCAACTTTCTCTCCTTAACCCCAACTTTTGTGAGCATGTTCACATGACCAAATGAGGCCACTAAACCAAGTGGTGCACCAAGGAGAACTGATTTGCTCAACTAGATCTATACAAGTCTATTTCTGCTCATTTCTAGGGTTTACAAAAGTTGCATTGGCTACTTTGCCCAATTAAGCTCCAAATTGGTGGAAGGCCCTAATTATATGTGTCATTTCACCCTGTGGAGTATCATGGCAATTGGAGATCATTTGCTTTCCAAAACCCTTATCAAACACCTTCTGCCACTTTTAAAAAATTCCCATTGTGACCACTAAAACTATTCTCCTTGAGCTAAGCTTTTTACCACAACTCCTCCTAGACCCCTTTCACCTCAAGTAACAATGGCAAGTCCCCAGCTCAATAATTGAGGGTTGAAACCCCCCTCTTTCTCTCTTTGGACAGCCCACTTCTCCCTCTTCCTCACCTCTCTCCTCATTCCAGTGGCCCTCCATGGCATCCAATGCCTTTGCCACTTTGTTTACTCACCCCACAAAACCCCAGACACTAGTGGACACGCCCCTGCCCTTTAAACAATTCCATGGCAGCCAAAGGCACGCTTTGGTGCGTGCTACAGTGCGCTCCCGCACTGTAGCCGCCCCCTGCCATGCACCCCCGGCCACCTCGGGCCTCCCCAGCGCGCCCGACGAGGAGCCTCGACGTCCGCAGCACGCCACGCCCCTGGCCCCCTCCTCCTTCTCTCTCTCCTGCCCCTGCTCGCACGCGCTCCATGGCCGCCCGAGCGCTCCAATGAGCGAGCTCACACACGCGAGCCCGTGAGCTCTCCCCACTCCCTCTCTCTATCTCACCCGATGTGGTCGATGTCCAGCAACACCCCAGACACCACGCCTGCTCTCCCCGAGCCCTGCAGCGACGAGCGTGAGCTCGCCGGCGCACGGGTCTGCTGGACCTCTCCGTCCGCCTATATAAAGGCCTCCCTGAGCCCTTCTCTCCTCCCCACTCGCTCTCTGCACCACCGGATCCTCCCCCTGCACACCCAGTTCCTCTCCAGAGCCTCCCGAGCTCGAGATCGAGCTCGAGCTCCGCCGTTTCGGCTCGCCGGAGTTCGCGAGGTATAAGCCTCCCCCGCTCCTCCTCTGCCTCGATCTGGAACCCCAGCAGCCCCCTGACCTTTTCCCCCTTGTTTCCCCTCCCTGTAGCTGCCGGAAACGGCCGGAGCCACCGCCTCCCGAAGCTCCTCCGTCCAGCTCCTCGTCGCCGTTGAACCAGGCACCCCCGCCGGCCAAGTCCACCACCCCCCGATGTGCGGCAGTCCCCTGAAGCCATCCCCGCACTCGCTGGAGCTCGCAGTGGCCTGCAACGTCACCGGTGAGCACCGCGACCCCCCTGTCCACGGGTTAGTGATGACAGGCCGGCCCCGCCTGTCATCCTCTCCCTCGTTCCCGCGCCCCTCTCTCTCTGACCTGCGGGCCCCGCCCGTCAGGTTTGAAATGGGTGGACGGGCGCGTGCGCGCTGTGCGCTGGCTCGGCTGGGCCGGCCCGCTGGCTGGGCCTGCTGCCCTGCGGCTGTTCTGGCCCAGTGGCACAGTGCCACTTTTCTTTTTTCTTTTTCCTTTTTCTTTTTGTCTTATAAAAATTCCACAGGATAAAATATTTGTCCAAATGGGATAATTCCAACTCCTAAAATCTTAGAAAAATCCCACCTATTTAATGGTGTAACTTTCATTTATGTCCATCAAACTTTTCTGCACTGTTCAAATTTAAATTCAAATTTGAGCATTTATATTCCCCTCTAAAAATCCATTTCTCCTATTCCACAACTCCAAATCCAAAACTAGGAATTTTCCCCTTCTTTGTTTTCAACCTAGTATTTTACAAAAATGAGTAGACATTTTTCTGAGCACTTTGGTTTTTCTGTTTTATTATTGCCTTATTTTCTCGCTATTATTTTTGCGACGATAGATTGCGTTGCTGACGAAGGAGTTGGACCAGAAGACTTTGAAGACCCGGAAGACTTTGTTGAACAAGGCAAGCAACCCTTTGACCATGTCTATAAAACTCTTTTTATGCATGTCATATAGCACTTTATTACTAGTGTTGCTCCGAGATCTTGATGAGGTGGTAACCACTTTGATGGGTTGCCTCTGTTGCTTCCTCGTTGATACTTGCATTGTGCATGACCCTACCTCCTCATGAGGGTTATGCCGGTGGGAGTAGATAGGATGCTAAAGTAGTTGCTACGCAAGAAGGGATGGGAATATGCATGGTGATGGAGGCAAAGTGTTTTCATAGGACTTTTTCGAAAACCCCGTCGGGTGCCACTTATGCCCGAGGGAGATGATGAGTTGGGTAGCCACTTGACGACGAAGTGGTGTACCGAGGCAAGTGTGTGTGTTGTTTTAAAAAATGGATTGGTTTAAGTTGCGACCGTTATTCCAACCTTACATGCGCAACCACTCTACCCTTATATGGGAAAGGGCATTATTGATTACCTAGGCCGATACTAGCTTGGAGCCCGCATTACTAGTGACGGGGGAGAGTTGGTGCACTCTCTCGGGAAGGGTCGTGCCAGGTAGGGCGGCCATGACTATTTTCACAGGGCACCGGATACACCGTTGTGTCCCCTCTCGGATGTTACGATCCCGAGTAAGTCTCATACGATGTACATCGTGAGGATACGGAACAACGAGTGAACTCCTTGTTAGTGTCGTCTAGGGAAAGATAGTGATCGGGTGCTTACCCCGGGTACTTGAGGTACCGCGGGTCGTGGATAACACGGAAGTTCCCCGGATCTTGTGGGTAAAGTGTGCAACCTCTGCAGAGTGTAAAACTATTCGAATAGCCGTGTCCACGGTCAAGGACAGTTGGGTAACCGCTCTTGGGCTACGTCCACATGTTTACAAACCAGTGTGTGTGTTTGGATAAGTGGGAAGAACTACTTGGGTCAAGTCAAGGACTTGACATGATTGAGTTGGGTTGGTGCCCACCCCGTTTATGTTGATATCTGTAACCTGTCCTCATGGTTACTTTAATTCTCCTAATACATGTCTTACAAGTTGTTGAACATGTCATTGCACTCAAATATAGCTTTCCGCAAAAATTTACCTATATCATGCATTGTTTTATCTTGAACCAAAACATGGGTTGCTTGCGAGTACATTCAAAGTACTCATTGGCTTGCCACTGGTTATTTAATTGACCAGGCATGGAAGAACAGGAGTTCGAGGAAGAATTCTTTGGAGACGAACATGCGAACTAGGATGTTTCCCAGTCAGAATGCTTGTAGGGTTAAGGCAGATGGCATGGGTTCTACTTATCGACGAAGATTTCCGTTGCTTGTGTTTCATTTGATGTTCAGCCCTTAAGGCTTTATCTATGTAAGACTTGACCATAATGGTCATAATTTGTGTACGACGGTATGTATGGATGTAAGACTCTTGTTATTCAGCTTCTGTGTGTTCAGTGAGCATTGATCTCTGGGATCACCGTACACGTGCATTCGGTGATCACGACTTATGAGTCGGGGTCCCCACAGAGCTGGTATCAGAGCCATCCTGACTGTAGGAAGCCTTAGTTAGCATGGACGTTAGTTAGCCTGAGACCATCTAAACTTCTCTTCTTTTCTTAAGCTTACCCAACCCAAGATATATTTCCCTTATTGACCTCTCCCATTCAACCTTTTTAGATGGCTGCCGTACCTGAAGACTTCCTGACCACCGGATTTCCTGTGCCTCTCGAGGATAGCCTCAAGAAGTGCCAGTTCCATCGAGCCCCCATGTTCATCTACCATGAGCACTGGATTATTGACACCGAGACGGAGTATCATGTGGAAGTGATCGTGAAGGCTAATGACCCTCCAACAAGCTGGATCTTTGAGGGACCCCAGATGGCAACACTAGTTCTTGCCGTCGAGACGGCAACCCTCAAGGCACTCACCCGCCTTCGAGAACTTCTCCCCGAGATGGCAAACGAGATGGCAACCTGCTTCTTGCCTTACCGAAAGGAAGGTGGGGATGAGAGCAGTGCACCAACTCCACCATTAGAAGAAGGACTTCCACTCCGATTCCAGACCTACTTCAGCCTTTGTGCCGATAGTTTGGCACAACACTTGGCTTCGGAATCAATGGAACTCCAAAAGGAACTCCACGAGACCAAGGCACTTCTTCGCCAAGCACAAGAGAAGACGGATAGGATCAAGAAGGAAGGTGCTCCCCCTGGCCAGCCCGCAATCGCATACAGAGGCGAAAAACCCCCAAAGGATGGAGAACCACCACAGCAACACCGCATGAGCGCAAAGGAATACCGCAAGCTCTTCGCACCACCGGCAAAGCAACGCCGTGTTGAGCTCCTCCACTCCCCCACCCCTTCAAGTGAAGAGGAAAGTCAGGCCACCAATGACGAGGAGGAAGACCCAGAAGAGCCAGACTACGCGACCGAGCATTCCGCCACTTAGGCATCATTCGCAACCCGGATGTGCCCGTTAGTAACCCCTACGGTAGGATAGGTCGTGTACCCCTATGCGAAGTCGAGTCCTTGTAATGGTTCATATGAAACCATGTAGCGTGTATTTGCTTTTAATGTGTTTGATGGATGTTGTGCTTTCCTACGGGAACTTGTAAGCGACTATATCACCCATTTGGATTTTAATGAATGTGTTTGGCCTTTTGGCCCTTGCATGAAAACAATTAGTGTCATACCAACCCCCTTACTAGGCATCCCATCTATATTGCTTTACCCATCTTTCCCAATCATGAGACCTTGATCGCTCCAACAGGATGCCTATTGTAACCCGTACTGGTACTTCTACCCAGCAGCAAGAAGCCGGAGAAGGAGCCAGTCAGGACCAAACCCAAGGACAAGCTCCACCACCACCACCACCTCCAAGCATGGATATGGCTCAGCTTCTCCAAGCCTTCCGAGAGGAATGCCAAGCCAACATTGCAGCCCTCCAGATGATTGCTCAAGCTGTCAACCGCCAGCCGGCGGGAAACGGCAATGGACATTCCACATTGGTGGAGTTCAAGAAGCATGCACCACCCACCTTCATCGAGACTATTGAACCCCTGGATGCAGACGACTGGGTCCGCACCATTGAGGATCTGCCGGAACTAGTCGGACGCACTGAGGACCGTGAGAAGGTGGCTTATGCTGCTCACTGTCTCGGGGGAACTGCTAGAGCTTGGTGGGATGGATTCAAGGCCATGCATGCTGAGCAAAACATCACTTGGAATGACTTCAAGGCAGAATTCCGCAAGGCCCACATTCCTTCCGGGATTATGGCCATCAAGAAGCGTGAGTTCCGAGCCCCGAAGCAAGGTAGTAGCACTGTCAAGGAGTACATGCAGAAGTTCAGTGTTCTCTCAAGGTATGCCCCTGAAGATGTCAGCACTGATGCTGCCAAAAAGGAGCGCTTCATGGAAGGCCTTAACCAGACTCTGCAGTACTCGCTCATTGTGTGTGACTGCCCGACCTTTCCTGATCTGGTGAACAAGGTACTCATGCTTGAAGACAAGTGACGTGCTTTGGATGATACCCGTAAGCGCAAGATGATCAGCAAGGGTAGCTCCAGCAACCAGAAGCCTTGCCCGTGGCAGTCCGCCCCGGTCAAGCCGACCTATCAGCAGCCAAGAGCTCCTGCACCCCGCACCAACTATCCACCTCAGCAGTATGCCAACCCCAGGCCAGCTTACAACAACCCCAATAACAATGCCGACAAGGGCAGCAACCCCAACCAAGTCACTTGCTTTGGATGTGGTCAGCCAGGACACTACTCCGAGAATTGCCCCAACAAGAAGCCCGACGCCCCGCGCCCCAATGCGCAGAACCCAGGACAAGGCCGTGGAATGCCACTAAGCAACCAAGCTCCCCGCAACCCGCCCAACAACGGCAAGGGTCGTGTGAATCATGTCACTTCAGAAGAAGCCCAGGAAGACCCGGACGTCGTACTGGGTACGCTCCTTGTCAACTCAACACCTGCAACTGTCTTGTTTGATTATGGAGCCACGCATTCATTTGTCACCCAAAAGTTTGCATTAAAAAGTGGCATGACCCCTACACCCCTGAATAACCCTATGGTGGTACAAACCCCTGGAGCAGAGATGAGAGCCAAGATAGGATGTAAGGGAGTCGGGATTGTCATTAATGGGGTAGACTTCCAAGCAGACCTTATCATCTTAAGATCACAAGGCTTGGATGTGATCTTAGGAATGGATTGGCTCATCAAGCACCAAGGCTTGTTAGATTGTGCCAACCGGTCAGTCACTATGACCAATGACCAAGGAGTCGAAGTAAAGTTTGCTCCCAACCCCTCCTCTGCTCGAGGCACCCAAGTCAACTGTCTGACTGAAGTTGGATTGGAGCAAGTGCCGGTAGTATGCGAATACCCCGATGTCTTTCCTGATGAGCTACCGGGAATAACTCCTGACCGAGACATCGAATTCATCATCGAGCTCATGCCCGGAGCAGGACCCATCTATAAAAAGCCTTATAGAATGGGATCGAAAGAGTTAGCAGAGTTGAAGAAGCAACTGGAAGAGCAGTTGAGGAAGGGATTTATCCGCCCTAGTGCCTCCCCTTGGGGGTCGCCAGTTCTGTTTGTGGCAAAGAAGGACTTTACCATCCGCTTATGCATTGACTACCGCTCCCTCAATGAAGTTACAATCAAGAACAAGTATCCACTTCCCAAGATTGAAGATTTGTTTGATCAACTCAATGGGGCCAAGGTGTTCTACAAGATTGACCTCAGATCTGGGTACTACCAGCTGAAAATCAGACCCCAAGATATTCCGAAGACGGCATTTGTAACCAGATATGGCCTGTATGAGTGCACGGTCATGTCCTTTGGATTGACCAATGCCCCAGCTTACTTCATGTATCGCATGAATAAGGTCTTCATGGAATATTTGAACAAGTTTGTCGTTGTCTTCATTGATGACATTCTTGTCTTCTCGAAGACGGAGGAAGAGCACGAGCAACACTTGAGGATGGTCCTAAACAAGCTTCGACAGCACCAACTGTATGCCAAGTTCAGCAAGTGTGAATTTTGGCTGCATGAGGTTGGATTCTTGGGTCATGTTTTGACTGAAGAAGGATTGTCGGTCGATCCCGCTAAGGTTGAAGCCGTGATTGAATGGCAGTCCCCAAGCAATGTGAAGGAAGTCAGAAGCTTCCTCGGACTCGCGGGATATTACCGCAAGTTCGTTGAAGGATTCTCAAGCATTGCCCGACCCATGACTCAGCTCTTGAAGAAGGACAAGAAGTTTGAATGGACGCCGAAGTGTGAAGAGAGCTTCCAGGAGCTGAAGAAGAGATTGACCACCGCCCCAGTTTTTGCCACACCAGGTATACACAAGGAGTTTGTGATATATTGTGATGCGTCAAAAACCGGATTGGGAGGTGTTCTGATGCAAGAGGGCAGAGTCGTAGCTTACCTTTCAAGGCAACTACGACCTCATGAAGAGAACTATGCTACTCATGACCTCGAGTTGGCCGCTGTAGTTCATGGCCTGAAGACATGGCGACATTGCCTCCTAGGGAAGCGGTGTGAGATATACACGGATCACAAAAGTCTGAAGTATATTTTCACTCAGAAGGAATTGAACATGAGGCAAAGAAGATGCCTAGAGTTGATCAAGGATTATGACCTCAGTGTTCAATACCACCCTAGGAAGGCTAACGTGGTAGCAGATGCATTAAGCAGAAAGGCTTGTACCTTGAATGCTATGCTTAAGAAGAGGCTACCCGCCTTGTATGTAGAACTTGAAAGCTTCGGGTTGGAACTGGTTGCACCAGGATTCTTAGCCAACCTTGAAGTCAAGCCTACCCTGGTGGATGATATTAAGTAAGCTCAAAAGGGACACGAGAGTATTGAAGGCATTAAGAGGAAGATCAAGGCAGGCAAGGCCCCAGGAATCTCAGAGGATACGCAAGGAATCGTGTGGTTTGGAAATCGCATTTGCGTACCCAACAAGATTGAGCTCAAGAATTTGATCTTGCAAGAATCTCATGACACCCCGTATTCCATCCACCCCGGAGGAACCAAGATGTATCATGACCTGAAGGAAAGATTTTGGTGGCACAGGATGAAAAGGGAGATTGCCACCTATGTTGCAAAGTGTGATGTATGCCAAAGGGTCAAAGCTGAGTATCAGCGACCTGCTGGATTGCTCCAACCACTCAAGGTTCCCGAGTGGAATGGGATAAAGTCAGAATGGACTTCATCACTGGATTACCCAGGTCAAATAAGGGACATGACTCCATCTGGGTCATAGTCGACCATTTGACCAAAGTAGCCCATTTCATTCCTGTCAAAACGATTTACAAGGGAAACCAGCTAGCCAGCCTCTACATCAATAGAATCGTAAGCCTTCATGGTGTTCCCAAGGAGATTGTGTTAGATCGAGGAACCCAGTTTACCTCAAGGTTCTGGAAGAAGTTCCAAGAGGCCATGGGGACCAAGTTGTCCTTTAGCACTGCTTTCCACCCGCAGACCGGAGGTCAGACAGAACGAGTGAATCATATACTCGAGGACATGCTCCGAGCCTGTGTCTTAGCATATGGAGCTAGGTGGGAAGATTGCCTCCCTTTCACCGAGTTCTCCTACAACAACAGTTATCAGTCCAGCCTCCAGATGGCGCCATTTGAGGTGTTGTACGGACGCAAGTGTCGCACACCCCTCAATTGGTCAGAGACTGGAGAAGGGCTAGTCTTTCGGCCCGATATCCTCCGTGAAGCAAAAGAGCAAGTCCAGCTTGTCCGAGAGCGTTTGAAGATTGCCAAGTCAAGACACAAGAGCTGCGCTGACTCACTTAGGAGAGAGATGACCTTCCGAGTTGGAGACCATGTCTATCTCCGGGTCACACCTCTCAAGGGAGCCCAGCGCTTCCACGTCAGAGGAAAGCTCGCCCCAAGATACATCGGCCCCTTCAAGATCACTGACCGATGAGGAGAAGTGGCTTACCAGTTGGAACTGCCACCTGAACTATCTGATGTGCACAACGTATTCCACGTGTCACAACTCCGGAAGTGTCTCCAAGTCCCAGACAAGCCTGATCTTTACAAGGACGTCAATCATCAAGCCATTGACCTTCAGCCTGATTTGACTTACCGTGAGAGGCCCATCTGCATTTTAGATGAGTATGAGCGATGCACTCAAAGCCGCACGATCAAGTACTTCAAGGTCCAGTGGAGCAACCACACTGAAGTAGAAGCAACCTGGGAACGTGAAGACTACCTTAGATCTGAGTTTCCATATCTCTTTAAAGCCTAGTTTAGGAATCTCGGGGACGAGATTCTTGTAAGGGGGTAGGTCTGTCACACCCTGCATTTTGTAACATGTCATTTGCATTAACTTTTGCATTATTTGGCTTTTATTTCGAAGTTGGTTTTCTCTGTATGGTTTTTCAAGTGCTCTTAATAGTCAACTACATCACCTTCTATACTTCATCTCCTTGACCCAAACTTCTGCCCAATGATCATGCCATGCGTATAGAGCAATATAGTATTTTCTTACAAAAATAATTTGGCCAAAAAGTATTTTCAAAAATTAGTTTCCCAAAAACCCCTGGATTGAGGTTTGCATAGCAAATACTTAATTAAGGGCAGTAAAAATATTTCAAAAGGTATATTTGAAACCTATTAGATATAGAATACCCAGAAACCACAAAAATATAATTTTGAAAGTTATTTTCCTATTTTATTTAAAGGATTTTTCTTGAGGCCAGAAATGGTCTTAAATAGGTTAAAATTATTTAAAAGCTTTAAAAATATTTGAGAAAAAATAGGGAGACTCAATGGACATATATTTTCCATATATATGAGTTTCAACACATGGTTATAATCAAAATATTGGACAAAACCTCCCAAAACCATATCTGCCCATTTCAAGGATTAGAAATATTTCTACAGGAAATATTTTCATAAAAATCCAAGGAAAATCCAGCAAGCCACAAATGCATATTGTGATCACCTTGCAAAGCCTCATATCAATTAAAGTCATTTTGGTTCACCAAAATGCCCCAAAACCCTCTCTGACCAGAATCAAATTTGATCAAGTTTGTACTACCAACTTTCTCTCCTTAACCCCAACTTTTGTGAGCATGTTCACATGACCAAATGAGGCCACTACACCAAGTGGTGCACAAAGGAGAAGTGATTTGCTCAACTAGATCTATACAAGTCTATTTCTGCTCATTTCTAGGGTTTACAAAAGTTGCATTGGCAACTTTGCCCAATTAAGCTCCAAATTGGTGGAAGGCCCTAATTATATGTGTCATTTCACCCTGTGGAGTATCATGGCGATTGGAGATCATTTGCTTGCCAAAACCCTTATCAAACACCTTCTGCCACTTTTCAAAAATTCCCATTTTGACCACTAAAACTATTCTCCTTGAGCTAAGCTTTTTACCACAGCTCCTCCTAGACCCCTTTCACCTCCAGTAACAATGGCAAGTCCCCAGCTCAATAATTGAGGGGTGAAACCCCCCTCTTTCTCTCTCTGGACAGCCCACTTCTCCCTCGTCCTCACCTCTCTCCTCATTCCAGTGGCCCTCCATGGCATCCAATGCCTTTGCCACTTTGTTTACTCACCCCACAAAGCCCCAGACACTAGTGGACACGCCCCTGCCCTTTAAACAATTCCATGGCAGCCAATGGCATGCTCTGGAGCGTGCTACAGTGCGCTCCCGCACTGTACCCGCCCCTGCCAAGCACCCCCGGCCACCTCGGGCCTCCCCAGCGCGCCCGACGAGGTGCCTCGATGTCCGCAGCACGCCACGCTCCTGGCCCCCTCCTTCTTCTCTCTCTCCTGCCCCTGCTCGCACGCGCTCCATGGCTGCCCGAGCACTCCAATTAGCGAGCTCACATGCGCGCAACCCTGACCTCTCCCTACTTCTTATCTCTATCTCACCCGACGTGGTCGACGTCCAGGAACACCCCAGACACCACGACTGCTCTCCCCGAGCCCTGCAGCGACGAGCGTGAGCTCGCCGGCGCACGGGTCTGCTGGACCTCTCTGTCCGCCTATATAAAGGCCTCCCCGAGCCCTTCTCTCCTCCCCACTCGCTCTCTGCACCACCGGATCCTCCCCCTGCACACCCAGTTCCTCTCTAGAGCCGCCCGAGCTCGAGATAGAGCTCGAGCTCCGCCGTTTCGGCTCGCCGGAGTTCGCGAGGTATAAGCCTCCCCCGCTCCTCCTCTGCCTCGATCTGGAACGCTTGCAGCCCCCTGACCTTTTCCCCCTTGTTTCCCCTCTCTGTAGCTGCCGGAAAAGGCCGGAGCCACCGCCTCCCGAAGCTCCTCCATCGCAGCTCCTCGTCGCCGGCGAACCAGGCACCCCCGCCGGCCAAGTCCACCACCCCCCGACATGCGGCAGTCCCCTGAAGCCATCCCCGCACTCGCCGGAGCTCGCCGTGGCCTGCAACGTCACCGGTGAGCACCACGACCCCCCTGTCCACGGGTTAGTGATGACAGGCAGGCCCCGCCTGTCATCCTCTCCCTCGTACCCGCGCCCCTCTCTCTCTGTGACACGTGGGCCCCGCCCGTCAGGTTTGAAATGGGTGGACGGGCGCGCGCGCGCTGTGCGCTGGCTCGGCTGGGCCGGCCCGCTGGCTGGGCCTGCTGCCCTACGGCTGTTCTGGCCCAGTGGCATAGTGCCACTTTTCTTTTTCCTTTTTCTTTCTGTCTTATAAAAATTCCACAGGATAAAATATTTGTCCAAATGGGATAATTCCAACTCCTAAAATCTTCGAAAAATCCCTCCTATTTAATGGTGTAACTTTCATATATGTCCATCAAACTTTTCTGCATTGTTCAAATTTATATTCAAATTTGAGCATTTAAATTCCCCTCTAAAAATCCATTTATCCTATTGCACAACTCCAAATCCAAAACTAGGAATTTTCCCCTTCTTAGTTTTCAACCTAGTATTTTACAAAAATGAGTTGACATTTTTCTGAGCACTTTGGTTTTTCTGTTTTATTATTGCCTTATTTTCTCGCTATTATTTTTGCGACGATAGATTGCGTTGCTGACGAAGGAGTTGGACCAGAAGACTTTGAAGACCCATAAGACTTTGTTGAACCAGGCAAGCAGCCCTTTGACCATGTCTATGAAACTCTTTTTATGCATGTCATATAACACTTTATTACTAGTGTTGCTCCGAGATCATGATGAGGTGGTAACCACTTTGATGGGTTGCCTCTGTTGCTTCCTCATTGATACTTGCATTGTGCATGACCCTACCTCCTCATGAGGGTTATGCCGGTGGGAGTAGATAGGATGCTAAAGTATTTGCTACGCAAAAAGGGATGGGAATATGCATGGTGATGGAGGCAAAGTGTTTTCATAGGACTTTTTCGAAAACCCCGTCGGGTGCCACTTATGCCCGAGGGAGATGATGAGTTGGGTAGCCACTTGACGACGAAGTGGTGTACCGAGGCAAGTGTGTGTGTTGTTTTCAAAAACGGATTGGTTTAAGTTGCGACCGTTATTCCAACCTTACATGCGCAACCACTCTACCCTTATATGGGAAAGGGGATTACCTAGGCCGATACTAGCTTGGAGCCCGCATTGCTAGTGACGGGGGAGAGTTGGTGCTCTCTCTCGGGACAGGGTCATGCCAGGTAGGGCGGCCATGACTGTTTTCACAGGGTACCGGATACACCGTTGTGTCCCCTCTCAGATGTTACGATCCCGAGTAAGTCTCGTACGATGCACATCGTGAGGATACGGAACAACGAGTGGACTCCTTGTTAGTGTCGTCTAGGGAAAGATAGTGATCGGGAGCTTACCCCGGGTACTTGAGGTACCGCGGGTCGTGGATAACACGGAAGTTCCTCGGATCTTGTGGGTAAAGTGTGCAACCTCTGCAGAGTGTAAAACTATTCGAATAGCCGTGTCCACGGTCAAGGACAGTTGGGTAACCGCTCTTGGGCTACGTCCACATGTTTGCAAACCAGTGTGTGTGTTTGGATAAGTGGGAAGAACTACTTGGGTCAAGTCAAGGACTTGACATGATTGAGTTGGGTTGGTGCCCACCCCGTTTATGTTGATATCTGTAACCTGTCCTCATGGTTACTTGAATTCTCCTAATACATGTCTTACAAGTTGTTGAACATGTCATTGCACTCAAATCTAGCTTTCCGCAAAAATTTACCTATATCATGCATTGTTTTATCTTGAACCAAAACATGGGTTGCTTGCGAGTACATTCAAAGTACTCATTGGCTTGCCACTGGTTATTTAATTGACCAGGCATGGAAGAACAGGAGTTCGAGGAAGAATTCTTTGGAGACGAACATGCGAACTAGGACGTTTCCCAGTCAGAATGCCTGTAGGGTTAAGGCAGATGGCATGGGTTCTACTTATCGACGAAGATTTCCGCTGCTTGTGTTTCATTTGATGTTCATCCCTTAAGGCTTTATCTATGTAAGACTTGACCATAATGGTCATAATTTGTGTACGACGGTATGTATGGATGTAAGACTCTTGTTATTCAGCTTCTGTGTGTTCAGTGAGCATTGATCTCTGGGATCACTATACACGTGCATTCGGTGATCACGACTTATGAGTCGGGGTCCCCACACCCTATATCTTGTTTCCCCACACATACGGACTCTAAAAACGGCCTATACTTATGTATTTCGAAATTACATGGGCCTGGCCCAATAATAAGGTGACGCAGCACCTAGAATAGCCTCTGGACGAAATTTATGATGTGGCATCTTGTATATTTCGTCCAAGGCTTCATGCACTCCTTATGGTGGCTTCAAAGTCGTGAAATCATCACTTGTAACTTCGCTCTTGTTCCCCTTGCGCATGCCATCAACTCCATGCTTGTTCTTGCTCCAATGTTCATCCTTCTCCAAGCTAGGCCCTTAATTTGTAAGCAAAACAAATATATCCAAATTAGGCAGCATCATATTCTCATGAACATTAGAATCATTACCAAGAAATGAAAGTACCTGATAATTTAATTGGCGTGCGCGAGCTCTAGTAATTGGTCAGTATATGTAACAGTAGGGCTGTGGGTGTAACAATGGTATTGATGTCCTCATCAAAACCAGCGTCGGTCGTGCCGCCTACTCCTGCCTCCCGTGGCCGGCTGTGCTGCCGCGGTGGCCTCACCGCCCCTACTACTCCCACCGTTGGCCGTGCCATCCCTCTACTCACCCACACCCCCTCTTATTCTGCGGCAACGGCAGCCTCACACCACGGCCGAACCAGTGAACCCTCATACTCCTCTCCGCGTGGGCATCCACTTCCGTGTCTTTCCCGGCTCCGCGTCGTCCCCTTCCTAGGCCTCGCCGTCGTCCACCGCCTTGGTGCTCTCGGTGCGGCGTGGTCAATGTGGTCAAGGAACGACTTCCATCAGTAGAGTACTGTACGTGGAGAGACTCACAACTGGGTCCACGGCCGCAGTAAGGAAGTGCCTCCTTATTACACGCAAAATAATGATTCCTCCACCTAACAGCAGGGACCCACCGGACGGGCCACCGTATTTCATGAAAAAACTGCTTCCCCCCTGACTGCTGGGACCCACCAGCTACATCTTCGCACGCAAGGAAGTGCCTCCTTATCCTCCCTGACAGTCGAGACCCACCTGGTCGAAGCATACGTAGCATTGGCATTCTAGTCGCGAACGTGTCCGTACATGTGATCGATCTATCTGCAGGCTACAGCGATGAACCGTGGCCGAGTAAGGAAGGGCACATGTCATAGTAGAGGCACGCGTGTAGCATGTCACGCAGTTCCATTAATATCATGTACACGTACGTAGAGCCAGGGTGCAAGAAAGTAAATACGGCCACGTACGTACATATGGGCGAGGTCTCGAACGCCTACTCGCGCATACGTACGGCCAGGGCTCATGTACATTGCTGGGTCGGAACGGAGAAACTGCATCTCGTGTTCATTGGGAGGCAACGGAATGTGTCATGTTCATCGGGTGCCAACCGGCTTGGACGGAATAGCCGATCGAAACTAGGCCTGGCGTACCGCAGAACGGAGGAAACAACCTTGTGTTCGACCGCCTATGGTCGAAAGAGGATCCTGTTCACCGGGAGGGGTGCGGCATATGGCAAAACGGAGCAAACAAACTTATCTTCGGCCTCCTACGGTCGAAACGAGGTCCTGTTGATCGGGAGGGGTGTGGTGTACCGCAAAATGGAGGAAACAGACTTGTGTTGGAGCGCTACGGTTGAAAGGGGGGTCCTGTTCAGCGGGAGTGGAGTGGCGTACCGCAAAACGGGACTCCACGGGCTACTGTTCATCTCCACCGTCAACCTCCTCCAGCCTCCACGGGCTACTGTTCATCCACTGTCGACCTCCTCCAACCTCCACCTGCGACTCTTCATCCATAGGCTCCTATTCATCCAGCCTCCACCGCTCCTCCACCGGCTAAGGTTCAACCAGCCCTCTCCACGGGGTCCTGTTCAACTACCCCTCGATGGGCTACTATCCATCCAGCCCTCCACCGGCTACTGTTCAACCAGCCCTCCACAGGGTCGTCCTGTTCATCCAGCCCTCCAAGGGGTCCTGTTCATCCACCCCAACCGGCTCAAGCCATTCGGGTACTGTTCATCTACAATGACCTCTACTACCACGGGGTCCTGTTCGTCCAACCCCCACCGGGAACTTTTCATCCAACGCACCGAACAATGCTCACTGTTCATCAAGAGGCAGCAGGTTCGGGCAGCTTTAGTTAGTAGCAGTAGCGAAGGAATCGATCGATAGGGTTCAGTTAACAGCCAGGGATCAATCGATCGCTCGGGTTCAGTAAAGCGTAGCATGCAGTGCAATCGCTCGGGTTTAGTAGGTGAACGCCTCGCTCGGGTTCAGTTAGAGCCCAACGCCTCGCACCGACGCGCGTACGTGTACGAGAGAAATACGCATCGCTCGGCCCCCGACCACCCACCGTAACCGGGAACTCCCCAATATTTTCCTCGCCCTCGCTTCTACCATAGTTTTTCCGTCATGGACGGCCCAAAGAATGTCATGCAGTTGCGTCTCCGGCCCACCCAAGCCCATTTTCTGTCATGATTTTGTGTCACAGAAGTAGGAACCCACCACATCTATGATGATACCGGGTTTTGTCACAATTATCGTCATAGAAGTGTTATAAGCATGATAGGAAAAAAATCGTTCGACCCAAAATGTCACGGATGTCTTTTTTTTGAAGTGATGTGATCCTACTTGGACTTGGATCTAGACCGAACAGACTTTGGGCTTTAGGATCCGTGTGAGGCCCAAGTGTTCAGCCCGTCATAGATGCCTATATATAGTGGGGGCGGCACACTCATTTCGTTGACTGCGTCGGCAATGTCTCTAGGGTTTTCATGTGTTGCGATAGCCATCTCCACTCGCCGCCAACTGTGTTATCGGACATAGGAGTCCGTCACACGGTGTTCCTCCTACACGTGTGGATACCATTAGAGGTGGTGCACTTGCGCCGCTCTGTCGAACCTATACGTGGGATCTGACGACGGCTGTTCGAGGAAGACCGTACAAGGAGGAGACGATCCACGCGGACGCTTTGCCCCAACTCTTCTTCCGTTGCACTACACTGTGCATCTAGTGGTAACGATCTATGATCCATATCCCGTAGCATGATCATGGTTGTTCTACGCGTAGGAATTTTTATTTTGAGTTGATGCACTCTACCATAGATCCCAATAGCATTGTTGCCTTTTGACATGAATCCTTATGCTCCCTGGATTATGAGGTTCACCAGAACTAGGTCTTCAATTCCATACAAGGTTGAGAATCACTACAGTTTTCTGCCTTCGATTGTAGTCCTCCAAAAGACAATTTCCTCAATTGATGAAAAATGAAAGATTGTAGTCATTGATGAAGGCACTCGCCCATTGGATGGCCAATTTCATAAGGCTGCATCTTACTCCACTAATGATGACTCTGCCACACAGGACTCAGCTGCAAAGGCCACAAGGCAAAATCCTCAAGCCATTGCCCCGCGTGTGATGACTGATCGCGGGCTTCTTCTAAGTCTTCACCAAAAAGTCGATCACAATAACAAGTGGGTCAAGCGTCAATTTGGCTCTATTCTTCAGAACATGACTATCACGCAGAATACTGTGAAGAAAAATCACTACTATGTGCATGAAATCTTCAACCGCACTTGGATAATACTTTGACATCTTTATACTGATGAAGACCTCAAGGACATGGACTTTCAGCAGAACTTTGACTGGCCACATCCTCCTCCAAAGAAATTCATGAAAGTCAAAGTTCCTTAGTTGGTCACTAGTTCATTTTCTTCATCGCGTACGATGAATGAAGGTGTGGATCTCGATGACACTGTGGAAGGCCCTACATCGACAAACGACCCCGACAACATTCGCACTCCTCCACCAACCTCAAGCTGATATTCTTCAGGAGCGTTAGTCCTCAATTTTCGTCCGTTTTGGTCACTTGATGACAAAGGGGGGATTTCGGTTAGTCTTCAAACGGGACATTATATCATGGTTGTATTTATTTAATTTACAACTCTCGTTCTTCTAAAGTGTTTGTTTGTTGATTTGTAAACTTAAGTCCGATGGTGGTCTGACACTTTTGAACTGCTTTCTGCATTCTTATTTCCTCATGTTCCTAAATGCACGCATGCTGAATATTGTTAGACACCATTTTCCATGATGCATTTCAAATTCTTCATATTATATGTTCAATGCGTGACTGGATTACAACATATATGGGGAGATCTCCAAGATTTTATCCTACCATGTGCATTTGTAGTCCAAAGCAAATTCCTCAAATATGCACATTTTTAGGGGGAGTTCTTCCAGATCTTGCAATCAAATTACCCAAAATCAGTATTTACACTTCATATGTTTATCCCCTTTGAAAACTTAACATATTTGTCATCAATCACCAAAAAGGGTGAGATTGTAAGTGCATCTAGTGCCCCTTAGTGATTTTGGTGTATTGAAGACTTATAGGTGAAGGGACTAATGTCTTTGTAAGTGTATACACAGGTCTGATAAGTCTCTGAGGAGTTTAATAAATCTGAAGAATGCCGACCCATAAAAATGAATGTCTTCATCTAAAGACTTTGTGCTTTTCTTGAAGACTTTGAAAATGAGGAAATCAGTGTGACCTTGAAGATATTGACGCGAGGACTATGAAGCGTGAAGACTTCTGTTTTCTTACTTTTATTTCCTTACTTTGAGTCATAGGAAACACCATAGTGTTAAAGGGGGTCGAGGTAATACTAAGGGGAAATTTACAAGTGATGCTCATCTCAAAGCCTACACATACCCAATCCTTCGAGTGAAGCCTTTGGAAATCTCTTGCAGATGAGTCAATTTCTTCAGTGATAGAGACGAAGTTCTTCTGGTCTCTGAGGAATTTGTTCTCACTGAGTTAGGAATTCACCAATGCGAATTGCCTACAGTGAGCAACATGATAGCCCCGAGGAATTTCATGGTTCAAATTTCCGACCGTTGTTGTGCTTTGCGCCAACGATCATATCATTAGGGCCATTTATGTCTTATCATGCCGGGTTGCACCCAGGCTATAAATAGCCGCCCCCTCAACCACTAGCTGGTTGGCTGCTCCGAGAGAGATTGAGAAGTGTCATTGGAGGAACCCATCCTCCGAGGAATTTGAGAGAAAATCATCAGTGAGGAAAAACACAAAACCCGAACACCTAAAACCCAAAGTGATTGAGCATCACTGAAGAGATTGTTCTTGTGTGGAGCGAACCCATTTTACCTTTGAAGACTATGCATCTTCAGAAGGTTAGGCGTCATGGTCTAGAGCATCCAAGAGGAATTGTGGATCGTCGGGTGAACGAGTTTGTGAAGGTTTGGAAATCACCTTGAGGACTTACCACGAGTGATTGGGCGAGGTCTGTGTGACCTTAGCGCAAGGAGAATGCGGTAAGGACTGTGTGTCCTTTGGTTTAAATACCAAGCCGCTCCAACCAGACGTACAACTATCACAATAGTTGGAACTGGTGTACCAAATCACTCTCTTCACCGAGCTACCGGTTCTATTTTCTCAACCCTTTCATTTCCTTGTTCACTTGTTGATGAAATTGATCGTTACTATTTGAAGACTTTGACTGAATACTTACTCAATTTCCTCAACCCAAATTCTTTCGTCACCTTGTCTTCCGCCTGCTTATCCTGTTTACTCGCTACTTGTGCTCTGTGTATGCTTGATCTTATCATGATGACTATGTTACTGTCATGTTATGCTCACCCCTTAGTACTTTATCCGCTGCTTGTATTTCGTCACTTAGCAAATTTCTCAAGTACAAATTCCTCAGAGAGAATTTGTAAAAGTTGCTATTCACCCCCTCTAGCCGATAACACACTTTCACCACATGCCCGACAAGGTTTACCTAACTGTCTGCGAGCTGAACACCTCATCGATGGGTGACAACTTGCTCGTTGAGGTGGAGTGCTGGCATTTTCGGCGTCAGCCTACCGGGCCTTCACCTTGCCGGGCTCGCCTTGCCGGCAAGAGCTAGCTTCAACTTGAGGTTTAGTCTTGATCTTCTTGATGCGCTCCTTGAACTCATGAAGAGCTGATCTTTTAGCTTGGGAAATCTTTGTTTGAAAATTTACCCTTGTCGGGAAAGCTGCTACTTGTCTGTGCATAAGTTAGTGTATTATATCCCTTGTCTAATACACTAACAGGAGCCCCCGAGTCTCGGCCACATGTGCTGTTGGGCACCATTGGGTGAGACTCAAACAATGCACAGACGATGGCAACCTTGTTGCAATGGTGCTATTGTTTTTGAGATCTTCTTTGCTTCTTCATTAATCTGAGCTTTGAGCTAGCCCCCGACCTTTGTCTGGTATAGTTTCTCATTTTTTAATAGCCTCCACTATTCATGCCAGAAACAAAGGGCGCACGCGTACGTGGATTGTGGTCAGGTTCGACGTGGGCACGCCCATGACCATGCGTGGCTCGAAGTAACTACCGCTTGCCATCACTCCCTCCTTTACTATGGCCTTTCCTTCCCCCCAGGACGCAGATTATGCGTGGGGCATAGGATTGGGGCAGAAGGGCGAACGTGGTGGTAGTGTCTTGATTAGAGGAGCCAGAACACCGGATTGGCAAGGTCAGGCGCACTACTAGGAGAAAGCTTATAGATAGGATATTAGCAGTAGTGCTACCTGGGGGGTGGCACTACTGCAACTTAGTAGTATCACGGGGAGGATACATGCACTACATGTAGTATAGTAGTAGTAGTGCTAGGCCACTAGGCAACGCTACTGCTAAGTGGTCCCATCACCACCGACAAGGGCTACCCGTAGTAGTAGCGGTTGGAGAAACCAGCGCTACTACTAAAATCATAGTAGTAGCGCTTCTCGGCGGCCCACCTCTACTGCTAAGTGTGCACAGTGCCAGCAGGTGCGGCCAAGTTAGCAGTAGCGCTGGGCCACCAATGCGCCCTACTACTATGGAGTTTAGCAGCAGCGTCGTTTGTCGTCCAGCGCTACTGCTATGCGTAGCAGCCACCTTTTCACCCTCCTCCTCCCCTTTCCCCTCCCCCTCCTCTCCCTCACTCACTTAGTTCTTCCTTCTCCTACTACCTCTCTTCTCTCCCCATTAATGCTCGCATCCTCCATCTCCTCCATTAATGACCTATCTTTATCTCTAGCTAGATTCTTCCTCACTTTATTTGTCTCTCCCACCTTGTCTTCCTCACTCATACCTTTGTCTCCACTAGGTAGCTCTCCCTCCCTCTCCACTAGTTAGGTATAGTATCTCCTTCCAACTAGATCTACCATGCATCTTCGTTCTACTACTTTTGATCCCTAGATAGCGGCACCGGCCATCTACCGTACGTGTGAGCTCGATCCCTCTCTCAGGACGATACGTGAGTAAAAAGTTGTGCTTGGCAAGAATGGAAATATGTTTTTTTGCGCTATATATGCTGGTGGGAATGTGCATGTGGCATGAGTTGTCTACTCTTTGTGTATTTGTCGGATAAGTTGCTTATGTTTTGCCGAAATGTTGATTTATTTCCGTTTCGACGAATTTTGGGCAAACTATTTTTAGGGAAGGTCATGCCGAATTTTTGTATGACTTTGATATATGCATATATATATATATATATATATATATATATATATATATATATATATATATATATATATATATATATATATATATGCATGCATGGTAATAACTCTTTTGCGTTTTATAGAGCGTAGGAAATTAATCATGAAGGTCAGTGGAACGGTGCTGGAAAGATGGCTACGATCCGCGGTGCAAGACATGTATTCAAATAACCGGACTGGGATTATATGCCCGTGTAGAAAATGCAAACTCATCGTCATCTTGGACCCCCTTTGACCGCGGTAGTTTGAAGGCGCACCTGCTCATGCATGGTTTCATGGATGGCTATACTCGGTGGATAATTGAAGAAGATGATGAGGATGTCCACATGGCAGGCAATAACGACATGGGGCTAGACGAGGAGATGGCCGATGATGATGGACCTGGAGACGAGGGCAAAGGACATGTCGGTGGAGAAGAGGTCGTACACTGTTAGCAACCAACTAGTACTCACTCGATCTGTTGCAATATCTCATGAATTCAAGTGGCAATTTAGGGTTATAATCACTGGATACACGAATTGGAGGAACAGAAAGGGGAAAGGGGAAGAGCTGGCACCAGTTCATGCCGTGATCCACTGGATGATCCCACAAGCGTGTGAGGCAGGGTTAAGTAGATGGTGGGGAGTCAGCTCACACCCACTCCGGCCCGTGCACTCTCTTGTTGGGTTGTCGCTGCCTGATGGGCCCAGCCGGGGGCGAGGCCGTGTTATCATTGCGTGGGAGGTCTGTCTTGTCTATGGCTCTGACACCCCCTCTTTCTTGTGATGAGGCTTGCCCCCAAGCCTCTGCAGCAGGGAAACGATTCTGGAGCTCTTGTTTGTCTTCCTAGGTGTCCTCGAGCGATGCAGGATCAGACCACCTGGTGAGGACCTGCTCGACCATGACTCCACGCTTGTGATGCCAGCGGAAAGCCAAAACTTTTGCTGGAATACAGGAGCATCAGGAGTTGTAGGAAGCTGATGTTGAAATGGCGTACCTGGCAGGAGAGCCGTTCTGAGCAATGATACATGAAAGACTAGGTGCACCGAAGCGATCGCTGGAAGCTCCAGCTCATAAGTCACAGAATTGATCTTGGCAGTGATGGAGTACGACCCGTATTAGTGGAAGGACCCCTTGTGGTTGGCTCGCTTGGCCACCGATGTTTGTACATACTGTTGCAGCTTCAGCAAAATGTTGTCACCCACCTCAAAAGCACGTTCAGAATGCTTCTTATCTGCTTGTTGCTTCATACACATGCGAGCTCGCTGAAGATGTTTTGGCAGCAAGTCCTGGATTGTGGCGCGTTCGTTGAGCCATGTTTGCAAGGTAGGAACAGAGCAAGAAGTAGTAGCGGTGATCCCCCAATGGCGGGGTTCATGCCCGAACATGGCCATGAACATGGACATGCCAATAGCTGAATGTGGTGTTGCATTGTACCAGAATTGTGCGAGAGGGATCCAATGGCTCCATCTTTTTGCGAAAGAGTATTTGAAGCAGCGCAGAAAAGTTTTGAGGCATTGATTGACACGTTTCTACTAGCCGTCGGTTTGTGGACCATTGGAAGTGCTCATGCGGAGATCAGTGCCGGCATAGCGAAAAAGTTCTTGCCAAAATTGGCTAGTGAAAACGGGATCACGATCAGAGACAATCGACTTAGGGAAGTTGTGGATGGGATAGATGCGTTGCATATACAGCAGGGTAATGCGGGAAGCAGTGTAGGGGTGGGCAAGTGGCAGGAAATGTGCGAATTTGGTCATTTTCTTCACCAAGACCCAGATCCAGTTGAACTAACTTGATTGCGGGAGCCCATCAATGAAATCCATGGTGATCATATCCCATGATGGCTTGGGAATGGGTAGTGGGTGGAGAAGCCCTTGTGAAGGCACGCGCTCTGCCATGGCTTGTTGACACATTTGATAGCACTGAACATACTAGAGGATATGGGTTTTCCTTTTTGGCCACACGAATAGATGTCGTATGCGCTTGTAGGTGACGGGGAATCCAGAGTACCCCCCACCGGGCTATCATGGAAGGTTGAGATGATTTGTTGCTGCAGCGCAAGACTCCCTCCCAGCCAGATACGATTTCTGAAACGCAGAGTTCCATGGGATAAATTGAAACACCCCTTTGGATCGGGAAGGATCGCCAATTGCTCCAGGAGGCGCTATGCTTGGGGGTTGGAGTTGTAACTTGCTTCAATATATTCAAGCCACGCTGGTTGGCAGCTAGAGATGTCCATATGATGTAGGCTGGTAACCCTAGGGCCGATCTTTCACGAAATGGAGAGGGTCCTACGAAGAGCATGAAGAACACGAGGGTAAACACTCAAATCAATGAGAACAATCACACATGTGCTAGATCCATGAACATAAGGAGTGATATATACAGGATCCAAACACAACAAAGGACGATACAAGTGGTGGCAGTTCTTCTTCGTGAGGAGGTCTTGAGGGGTCTTCTCGTTAGGGGTCTTGAATCCACTTGGGGGATCTTCATAGTAGAAGTCGTGAACTCCGATGGTGAAGGTATCAAGTGGATGAGCAAAGCTCTATCTTTCAAATGAGCTTATCCTTTAATAACCCTAGAAAGAGGGAGGGGAAGGGGTATATATAGTCTAAGGGGGTGAAGGGATACATGGTCCTCGACCCTTTACTTTGCGCAAACAGGCGGAGCCGGACATCCAGGAGTCAAGCCGGTTGTTCGGGCCTTCACGAGGAGCCGGATGTCCGGGGAGGGGCCGGATGTCCGGGCTGGCGGGGTCGGGCTTCGGTGCTCTCTGGACAGGTGCGGTCCGGATTTCCAAGCTGGTGGCTGGATGTCCAACTACTCACGACGAGCCGGATGTCCGGGGCCTGGGCCGAATGTCTGGGCTGACTTGGTCGGTTCTGGTTGCTCACTGGATAGGAGGTGATAGAGGTGGGGTGTCCCGATCTTTCGATGAGATGATAACTATCGATTTGGTGGAGACGACTTTGACGGTCCGACTACAAACGTGCAAGACGTTGCGCCTTAGCAATCGCTAAACCAATCTCATGAGGTTGCTGACGATGCCGGAAGCACGGTCAGCCTGACCACGAAGGTCTATTCCTGCAAGCAATCGAAGAACATGCAACAATATGATAAAGCAATCTGAATATTGCGAATATATATGAAGTATTGATAAAGGTGGGGATCTGTAAGCGGTCTTGCTGTGGTCGTTGGACACAAATGAAGTACAGGAAGTTGCAATGGCTAACTTTTAACTAAACAAATCCATGGAAAAAGCTACTAGATGGATCTACTTATATAGGAGCAAGGGGTGGTGGCCAAGGAGGTGGGAGGACGTCCCAAGGAAGCCTAAAACCAACCCTAGGTCGTACAAGGCTCATGGGTGAAAGTGGAGGTGATGCAACACCTTTGGACTTGTTGTTTGACTCGGATTCTGCTGCAGCGTCAGATTGTTTCGTCCATATCTCAACGCTCTGGAGGAATTTAAATGTGAACCCAATTGGGTTGGAAATAGGACAAAATCTACTTCCCAACAAAAAATGAATCACCCAATTTGGAGTCTGTATGAAAAAGTTGTTGGCGTTTTGAGTCAGGTATGTTTGTGCAGTCCGAATCTGAATCCAGAACGTGAGAGACTTGGACTCTATCTTCTCTTGGACCAAAAGTGACATGAGAGGACTTTTTGAACAGAACCTAAACTTCTCCTTTTGCCTTATCTTCATATGTGGATTGTACAAATGTCCCATACACCTGCAATTAGACAAAACACAAAAGTGTGTGAAGTATTTTTGTTCTGGATAACATAAATAGATTATTGAATAGTTTGCACTAGAAATCACCTGACAAATATGCATGTATGCAATATTTTTGGTCGTATCCAAGGTAGTCATGTCCTCATCATCCTGCCCTTCTTGAAAACAAAGCCGTCCTCAGCGTTGCTTAATCTGGAATCTGGCTAACAAGAGAGACAAGGTGTACTCGTTGTATATGTATATGTCATCCGTTTTTACTGATCTCATTTGGTGCACATCTGACACAGTTATACAAGAGCACCCTTTAAAAGTCGTGAAATTGATGGATGGGTGGTGGACAGCGGAAGGGATAACGATGCAGCGGCGGCGTGACTAATGTGAACAGAACTCGAAACTCTAAATGAACTAGACACTAAGACCAGCAACTCGACACGACGATGCAACCGATAATTCAACTATGCAAGCAATGAAAAGAAAAATTGCAAAGGCCCAGATTGGCTTGGACAAAGGATGAATAGATCTAACTTTTTTGTGGCTTTTTCTTGGACAATAGGTAAGAAAATAAATCTAATCTATGAAAAACTGGAAATTCTCACCGAGCAACCTGAAAACTGATACCACTTGATAGAGGCAAAGGTGTACCGTATTTTGATGAGATGGTGGTTATCGTTTTGGATGAAGTCGACTGTCGGTGTCAAAACCGGCGGATCTCTAGTAGGGGGTCCCAAACTGTGCGTCTAAGGCGGATGGTAACAGCAGGCGGGGGACACGATGTTTATTCAGGTTCGGGCCCTCTCGATGGAGGTAATACCCTACTTCCTGCTTGATTGATCTTGATGATATGAGTATTACAAGAGTTGATCTACCACGAGATCATAGAGGCTAAACCCTAGAAGCTAGCCTATGGTATGATTGTTGTTGTCCTATGGACTAACCCCTCCGGTTTATATATACACCGGAGGGGGCTAGGGTTACACAGAGTCGGTTACAAGGGAGGAGATCTACATATCCGTATTGCCAAGCTTGCCTTCCACGCCAAGGAGAGTCCCATCCGGACACGGGGCGAAGTCTTCAATCTTGTATCTTCATAGTCCAACAGTCCGGCTAAAGTATATAGTCCGGCTGTCCGAGGACCCCCTAATCCAGGACTCCCTCAGTAGCCCCTAAACCAGGCTTCAATGACGATGAGTCCGGCGCGCAGATTGTCTTCGACATTGCAAGGAGGGTTCCTCCTCCAAATACTCCATAGAAGATTTTGAACACAAGGACAGTGTCCGACTCTGCAAAACAAATTCCACATACCACTGTAGGGAGAATAATATTTCCACAAATCTAATCTGCTGACTACTTTCATAACGTGACGTTCTGCCGTGGTCTGGTCATGACGAACCGTTTTTCCGAGCCTGCCACTGCACGTATAGCGAGGCAGCTTTATTGGCACATCTTGTTGAAGCAGAGATCGTGTCCCTCTTTTCACGGGATTCTCATCAATACGGATGTGGGTAGCCCAATCGCGCCCATTGGTATGACTCCTTGATTTTTAGGCAAGTTCCAGACGGTCTTGCGGAGGGCGCTTGATATTCACCCGCTTTATAAAGGGGCCAAGGCCTGTCCTTTTCTTCTCGTGCTCAATCGAATCTTTCCCCCACCTCGAGTTCCAACACCCAAGGCTCAGGCTAAGTGCTTTGGACCTCAAACCACGTCCGGATCCAACCTTCAAGGCTGGTGGATGGCCTCCTCTATCACAGAGGAGGATATCGAGAAACTAAGAGAAGCTAGGTATCTGACCGCCGAAATCTCGCACAGGCTTCCTACTCAAGGGCAGGTCATCCCCACTCCCGAATCCAACGAGAGTGTCGTATTTGTTTCCCACTTCCTACGAGGGCTAGGCTTTAGTCTTGATCCCTTTGTTAGAGGGCTTATGTTCTATTACTGGCTCGATTTCCATGATCTGGCTCCGGATTCCATCCTTCACATCTCGTCGTTCATCGTTGTGTGTGAATCCTTCCTCCGCATCATCCCACACTTCGGCTTATGGCTCAAGACCTTCAACATGAAGCCAAAGATGATCGATGGGCGACAAGCAGAGTGCGGAGGTGCCATATTAAGCAAGGGTGCCGCTGCGCCATGGCCAAAGGGTTCCTTCCTGGAGACGTCCGACTTATGGTAGCGGGAGTGGTTTTACATCACAACTCCCCGAAGTACTAAGCGGGCAGCTACCCCCGCCTTCTGTCCGGGCCCTCCGCCACAATTGGCGTCGTGGGTCAACAAGGGGCTCGACTGGGGGCCAGTTAATGATGTGGCAACATTGCAGAGTCGCATCCGAGATCTCCTCAAGAGAGATGGCAGCCTTGTCAAGGTAATGCAAGTCATGCCAGTTCGTCGGGTCCTGCCATGCCAACGTCGACCTCTCTGTATGTGGGAGTTCAACCCGGAAGGACCGCGAACTATTCAGCAATTCTTCTGCGTGACGCTCGAAGGGATGTATGGATTGTTCTTTGGATCATCAATAAAGTGTCCGGACACAACCTAGGATGCGGGTCTAAACTGCAATCCTCTAGATACCCAAGTAAGTATTTGTACGGCCGAACACAGTGTCATTTTATTTGTCGTGACATCCTTCTAAAAAATCGCTCTTTGACCAGGACTGGATAAAAAAAGGCAAAGATGATCAGGTGTTCGGCCCCCCTTCCCGAAAGCTCAGCGGATCCAATACTAGCTAGAATGCTTGAGGTCGCGCCTTGTCAAGCGCCATCAGGGGAACATAAAGGGATGAATAAAGAAGCCGAAGGCGGGCCTCACTCATTACTCATCCAAACCGGGGGAATTAGTGTCTCCGCTGTCGGATCACGGGTTCCGGCAGACCCTTAAGGTTCGAACTCTGGGGTGCACGCGGAGATCGTGCCCTCTACCTCTCCGTCTCGAAAGGATCTAACTACTGCAAGAACAACACAAGAGACACAGGGTTTATACTGGTTCGGGCCACCATTGTGGTGTAATACCCTACTCCAGTGTGGTGGGTGGATTGCCTCTTGGGCTGATGGTGAAGAACAATACAAGCAAGAACAGCCTCACGAGGGTCCGTTCTTGGCTAGAGGATGAACTGCTAGGGGGAGTTCGATCGCCCTTCTCTCTTTCTCTGGATGCCTCTAGATACTGAATCAGCTCTCTGATCCCATTCGATTAGATGCCTCTACCCTGGGGGTGGCTAGTCCTATTTATAGGCAAAGGCCTTGGGCCTCTTCCAAATATTGAGCGGGAAGGGCGCCAACAATTGGCCAATTTGAAGGGGAACATCTGGTACACTTATCCTGACTAAAGTTGGTCTTCGCCCGCCAAAGGCCCTGTGGTGACGCCGTCCTGGGCTCCATGGTGACCTCCTTCCCACCGTTGGACTGGTCTTGGTCTCGTTGCACCGAAATGGGTGCCTTTGCTTGATCCTCTTGTCTGCGCTTGCCCCCTTTGCACCAAAGAGGAAAGGGGAGACGATGCGCGGGCTGGCGCCCGCCTGGCACCCTTGGTCGTCATGGCTTGCGTCATGGGCACCTCGTGAGGTACCCGCCTTGATCTCTCCGCCTCCTCGCGAGCCAGCCTAAGGAGGTCGTGCTTGAGGAAGCGCCGTGTCGTCCGCCTCGCGAGGCTTGGCCCCTCGCGAGGGTCTTGAGCCTTTTGCTGATGAAGATGGGCCACGCTGGGCCCCCATTTGAGCCACGCCGCAGGCCGCAGGCAGGCAAGTCTGGGGACCCCCGTTCCCAGAACGCCGACAGTAGCCCCCGGGCCCAAGGCGCGCACGGACTTGGCCGTGCCAAGAGGCGAAAGGGCAAGGGCGAAGCGTCGCGGGCCCTAACAGCCTGCGGCCTTGGGCGCCGCGTGGCGGTTGATTGGACGTGGGTGTTTTTGCAACTGCGCAAGTTATTAAAGGTGCAGCATCCGCTCGGGCTTTGTTCTTCTCCTTCGCTGCTCAGATACCCTTTCTAGTGCTTCTCCTCCCTTCCTCCAAGTTTCCAGATCTGCTCCACCTGCTCGACCCAGGTAGCTATGGCACCTCGCCGGGCCCCGACCGAAGCTTGGTTCTCGCCTGCTTTGGATTCGCCCAACGTGTCGAAGGCGAGCCTCGCCCTACTGCACCGGATGGTTGCGGCGCAGGGCATTGACGGGGCGCAGATGTTCAAGGTCAGCTCCGATGCCCCTGAAGGCCAAGGGAGCACCTTCTATCCTTTCTTCGTGAGCTCCATTACAGCGGGCCTAGTGCCTCCTTCCTCTGAGTTCTTCCTCGCCGTCCTCCGTCACTACAACTTGCAAGCTCTGCATCTCCACCCCAACTCCATTCTTCTTCTGGCGATCTTTGCCTACTACTGCGAGGCGCATGTGGGGGTGCAGCCTTCAGTGGCCTTGCTGCGCCACTACTTCTACCTCCGGACCTCCAAAGGTTCCCCTTCTGCGTGCGCGGGCTTCGTCGCGTGCGGCAGCTCCATGGCCATCTCGAATCCAGGGAAGAGGATCGAGGGCTTCCGGAGCAAGTGGGTATCGGTTGACGCCGGGCGCGTCCACCCTCGGTTGGCCCTTCCCACGGAGCCGCCCGTTAGCTCGGAAGACTGGTGCCGAGCGGAGGTCACGGATCCCCGCGCGAAGTTGATGCTGGCGAAGACGGACGCTGATCTGAAGCCAGCAAACATGGCGACGACGAAGCTGACCGAGGCGTCGTTGCTGAGGGAGTTCCTAGGGCACCAGCTGGCTCCGCTTCGGCAGTACTCTCCCCCCATGTAGAGGCCTCACCCGAGCCCCGCAGCCGTGGGCAAAGAGGACGTGACTGCGGTTCTCCAGTCCCTGGTCGGGGCGAGGCAGCAAGGCTGGAGGGCGCGCCTTCACCCCTGTTCCTCCGCGACGATTGGGAGCAAGTGGTGAAGTCCATGTCCGTCTTCAACGGGGACGGGCTCGTGCCTGTGGTGGCTCCAGAGGATCTGGTGGATGTGTCTTCCGGCGACTCCAGCGGAGACGGGGGCGAGGAGGAGCAGGAGGCAGGCCCCGACTCCGAGGCGACTGACGGCGAGTCTAGGGCTCCCCCGCTCCGGTGCAAGCCCCGCGCTCTCCGCCTTTCGCTGAGCGATGATGACAATGACGACGACGTGCTGGGCAGCAGGAGCTCGCCCCCGGTCCCGAAGAAGGGTAGGACCGGGTTGATTCCCCGCGGGTCCGCCCTGACTCCGGGGAGAACCGCTGATGCGCCTTCCACTTCCGAGGTCGACCCCTCTAGCCGGCTCTCCGGCTTCAAGTTTGGCAGGAGACCGCTGGAGCTTTCTGGCGACGACCTGTAAGTGCTTGATCCTTGATCCCTGGTTTCTTGTTCCGCTGACGAGGCTTGACGATTACTTCTCCTGAGCAGGCTGGCGCCCGAGGCGAAGAAGCTGAAGGGTGCTCCTGAGGCCCCAGCTGTGGCGACACCTCCACCTGCAAGGGAGGGCGACCGCGACGCACGGGCTTCTCCTGCCCACTCGTCCTTGCAGGGCTTGGCTGATCTGGCTGGGGCCGCAGCCCCCATGGCTCGATCGACCCCAGAGGTGCCCTTGCCTGGTGCTGCTGCTACGGATGGGGAGGCGCAGCAGACTCCATCTCGGGATACTACAGCCTCGCCGCCGCTACCTTCTCCTCCCGTTCCGTCGGCTGCTGGTTCCGCGACTCCTCCTGCTGCCTTGAAGTGCACTGATGCTTCTCCGCCTTCTTCTTCCATCTTGGAGCGGGCTATTGCTGGACTGGACCGGCTGCGGTAGGATCTTCTAGGCGCCGACCCTCGCCTGGTGGCCGGGCGCCTGGAGCTGGCCTCGGGGTGGATTCGCTCTGACGCCTCGATTCGGGCAGCGCTGGTTCAGGCCTCGACGGCCTGTGACGAGGAGAGGGAGGCTACCCTCGAGGCGAAGGCTGCCCGTGACGCGGCCTTGGGAGAGGCGGTTGGCATCTGCGGCCGCTGCAAGGAGCTGGAGGACGAGTTGCAAGGCCTTCACGATCAACTTGCAGAGGAGACCCGCCTTCGCCAAGAGCAGGAGAAGGGGGTGAAAGCTCGCGAGGCGGCGCTCGAGGATCGGGAGGCGAAGCTCAGGAAGCGCCGCAGCCACCTAGGCGCGTTGAAGAAGGAGCTGGAGACGACGAAGGCCGAGCTGGACGCCAAGGCTCGGGTCCTCGCCGAGGATCACGTGGCCTTTGCGGACATGGAGAAGGATGCTCGTGCTTCACTGAAGACGCTTTATGAGAGTGGCCTCGATAGCCCGCTGGCTAGTGACGGGGACGGCCCCGCCAAACTGCTTCCCTTCTTGGTGAAGGCTCTTGGAGATGTCGCCCTTGGACTCGCCCCCACGGCCGAGGCCGAGGCGCGAGTCCTGTCTTCTGCCGCGCTGACGCGGGTCTTCGCCCATGTCTACCTTCGGGATCCCAGTGCCGACCTCGACAGCCTGCTGGAGCCGGTGAGCGGCGAGGGCGCCGCTGCCACTGTCGAGGCCGTGAAGGGGCGCGCAGAGGCGCTGCTAGGGAAGTTCCGGGCCTTCAGCACCAAGCCGAAGTGAGGCGCTGCCGACCCCACTACTCCACAAGGCGAAGCCACTCCACGCGACTCCGCTGCCGACAAGTGACTCCGCTATCGTTCCTGTCCTTCTTTTGATTCCTGCACATGCACGACGCCTCGGGGAGGCATTTAAATTTGCGTTTGGTACCAAGGCGACAGTATGGGTTGTAATATTTACTTTTAAGTTCCTTGAATTTTATGTTCCCCTTCCCTAGTTGCTTATGTTCTACGCCGGCAGAGCCCGGCCACGCGCATGCCTCACCCAGCATCAGCCCCGACCAGAAACCAGGACGGGACCAAAGGAATGAGGGGCCACGTAACAAGTTAGGCTCCTGAGTCGTGATGCTCAGGAGTCCCCCTTGGCACACGAACAACAAGTAGGGAAGCGCGATGTAGGTGCGTTTCCCGTTCTACGTCTGCAGAGCCCGACCCCGCGCGTACCTCACCCAGCATAGCCTTTCGGAACTAAGGAGTGAGGGGCTACGGAGCCAGTTAGGCTCCTGAGTCGCGATGCTCAGGAGTCCCCCTTGACGCGTGAACAGCATGAGATGGAATGTAGGCGGGGCTACCGTTCTACGTCTGCAGAGCCCGACCCCGCGCGTACCTCACCCAGCATAGCCTTTTGGAACTAAGGAGTGAGGGGCTACGGAGCCAGTTAGGCTCCTGATTCGCGATGCTCAGGAGTCCCCCTTGACGCACAAACGGCCTTCGTACCTTGGCTCCGCTCGGGGAGAGACGCGCGATGAAACCAGACCCGAGGGGCCTGGCTGGGGCGTACGGCGGAGCGTGACCCAGTCGTAGCCCCCGTGCCCAGCCCCCTCGCGCGGCGCTCCCGGGGGGAGGCGTTGCGATGAGGCCGGCCATTGAGCTCGGGGCTCCCTGAGGTTAATGCGGCCCGGAGGCCACCCTCAGTTGTTTATCACCAGCGCGGAGCATAGCACTTCCGTATGTGTACGGGCATAGCCGCTCCTCGGCAGTGTCGTCAGCCAGCACGGAGCATGGTGCTTCCACTGGTACATGGGAGGGGGCTCCCCTCCGGGAGGAGCCCCCGGGGCGTGTACAGCCCCGCCCTGACATGTGGCTGGCATGGTAGAGCTAGGTGAGGTGTATCTGGGCACCCGTGAGCCAACCCGGGACTCACGAGGCCCTACCTCTAGGTGGGTTGCGCCTGGCACTGGGCCGTATCTTGAGATGTGTTCCTGCAAAATCTGGTTAGATGCCGGCACTCTACATCCTCAGGTCCCGACCCTCGAGCTTGTCTCAGCCGTCGCTGGTATGCCAGGTCGCGATGCCGTGGAAAAGGCCAGAGGGTGAGGGCTGGAGAGCCAGTAAGAGCCCTGAGTAGCAATGCTCAGGCGCCCCCCTTTAACGTGCAAGTGGTCGACATGGAGAAGAAAAGGTGCCGTGGACGGCATCAAGTAATCAAGCATGATGCATAATTGGAGATAAACACGGAAGGGATACATGCCGCTGGGCCTAGCCCGAGTGGCCTGGGGACGATGCAGCCGGAGGGGCGCCCCCAGCAAAGCAAGCTAGCGACTCAAAAGATAAAAAGGGATACATGCCACAGGGACGGACCCACGCGGCCTGGGAATGACGCAACCCTTGGAGGGCGCTCCCAGCTGGGAATGAAACTTGAAAGATGTCACCTGAAGATGTCGTCGGTGCAGTGGCGTTGGTGCAGCAGACTCGGTGGGCTGCAGAAGCCGATCCTCACGAGCCCCCAGGCCTAGGGGCCTCAGGAGGCTCTGGAGGCACTGGTGGCTCCTCGTGAGCAGCCTCCATCTCCGCCAGGGCTGTGGCATGCCTGTCTCCTTGCGCCTCCAATATGCTCCTCATGATGCGCTGGTACGCCGCAGCCACGCTCGGCAGGCCATAAGGCATGCGAACATAGCTATGGGGTGGTCCTCCGCAGCGCCCCACTTGTGAGGGCCAGAGGCGCTCCGCCGTGGCGATCTGATTGAGCCCTGGTACGTCGACGCAGATGCGCAGCCCACCATCCTCGCCTTGATGGGGAGCCACAGCTGGTGGGCGACGGCACCCTCTCATGATCCTTGACTCCTGTAGTTCTTGAATGGCCTTGCTAACAAACTCCTGCTGGTCTGACCTTCTTTCCCTGGCTTCCTTTCGAGGGAAACGTGCTTCGAAACACGCCTCCACATGGTGCCCCAACGCCTCCCTTGTGACCTTGGCCAGGTCGATGACCCTCCAGGTGAGAGCCCCCGAGCCCTGCCTGAGGAGGGCGCCGGGCACGCTTTCCTATGCGATTGAAGGAGGATCCCCCTGGGCAGACGCGAGCCTTGAAGGGCCTGCCTCCTGAGGGGCTGAGCCTGACGTTGTCTTCTTCTTCTTGGGGGTGGTCTCAGGAAGCCTCCTGCTTCCGCGATCTGGGTCTTCCAGTGACGCGGCCTGAAAGGCTCGCTCCAGGGTACACACTGCATTCTTCTGTTGACATGGCACCGTGATGACGCCGCTGCTTCCTGGCATCTTGAGTACGTTGTAGCCGTGGTGAGTCACTGCCATGAACTTGGCCAGCGCCGAGTACCCGAGGATGGCGTTGTACGGCAGGCGGATGTGGGCGATGTCAAAGTCGATGAGCTCGGTGTGGTAGTTGTTGCGGGCCCCGAAGGTGACTGGGAGGCGGACCTGCTCGATCGGGACTGTGGAACCATCGGTGACTCTGGAGAAGGGCTTGGTTGGCTGAAGCTGGTCGTAGGGCACTTGGAGGCTGTTGAATGTTTGCACGGACAAGACATTGAGACCTGCCCCTCCGTCGATGAGGGTCCTGGTGACCAGAACGTTGCTGATGACTGGGGAACAAAGCATTGGGAGGACTCCGGCTGTGGCCGCGCACTTGAGCTGGTCTGCTGAGCTGAACGTGATGACGCAGGCCGACCACTTAAGGGGACGCGTTGCTTCGAGCTTGGGAAGAACTGCATTCACTTCGCGAGCAAACTACTTGAAGATACGTTGTGAGGCTGGGGCTTGAGCTCTGCCAAGGATGCAGGCGATTGCGCGAGGCTCTTGGAAGCCCCCAGCCCCCTCGTCTTGGTGGCGGTCTTCGTTCCTTCTTGGCTGAGGCGGCAACGGCGGCAGGCCTGGGTTGCCATGAGGGCGATCCTCACGAGGCCGGTCCCTCCAGTCCCCCTCGCGAGGCGGGACACACCAGCGGTCCTCGCGAGGTTGGTCACGCCAGCCTTGACGTGGGCCACGATCTTCCCAGCGTCCCGGGTTCCTTCCTCCTCCTCGGCCGTAGCCCCGGTCGGCACAGTCAGGGCATCGGCCAACTCTTCCTTCTCGCACGACGCGGAGTTCTTGGCATTCATTGGTGTTGTGGGTGTGGAGGTCGTGGTACACACAGTACCGGCTGCCCCTGGAGGATTCGGGCAGATCCTTGCCCCGCTTGGTGTCCGGCTCTGCCGCGAGCACGGCAACCCCCTTGCGCTTTACGTCCTTGGCCTTGGGCTTCTTCTCTTCTGGGTCTGCGGCAGGCAGCTCGAGGAGGGAGAGGCGTCCCTCCTCAGCTCTGGCGCACTTGGTCGCCAGGTTGAACAGCTCCAGGGAGGTGCAGAGGTCTTCATGCATCGCCAACTCCTCCTTCATCTTGACGTCGCGCACGCCATCGGAGAAGGCCGAAATGATGGCTTCTTCGGACACCCTGGGGATCTTGAGGCGCGCACTGTTGAAGCGCTGGATGTACTTTTGCAGGGTCTCTCCAGGTTGCTGCTTGATGCGGCGCATGTCGCTCACGGCGGGAGGCCGGTCCCGGGTACCTTGGAAGTTGGCGATGAAGCGAGTACGCATCTGGTCCCAGGAGGAGATCGTGCCTGGGGCCAGGTTCAGGAGCCAAGTGCGAGCACCTTCCTTCAGCGCCATGGGGAACCAGTTCGCCATGACCTCTTCGTCCCCGCTGGCAGCTTCGATTCCTAGCTCGAACAGCTGGAGGAACTCTATGGGATCAGTCGTGCCATCGTAGCGAGGGGGCAGGTCCGGCTTGAACTTGCTGGGCCATGCGACTCCGCGCAGCTCGGCGGTGTAGGAGCGGCAGCCAGTGGTGGCCGTGGGAGGTTTTGGTTGAGGGAGAGCTTGTCCTTGTGGGTCCCCTTGCGCTGCAGCTGGGAGCAGCGTGGGGTCTTGATGTGCCGGAGCTGGAGCGGGGTCTCGGCGAGCCGGGGCTGGGAGCGCCCGGGCGGCCTCTTGCGGTCGCGGGACTTCTTGGCAGCTCCGTTCCTGCTGGGTCGGCGCATGACGGAGCGGGTTCTGCCCAGGAGCTGCGCGCCTTGGGGCCATGGCATCTTCTTGGAAAGGAGGCGGCTGGAATGCCCCCGGGGCTTCATTGCCCACGCGGGGCGGAGTGCGGCGCAGCGGTGCGGAAGGCGTGGGAGAGCCCACTGCGGCGCGGACGAGCTCGACGACGCGGTCGAGCCACACCTCGTAGACGTCGTCGACGGGGCGGTAGAGCAGGAGCTCGTTCGCCGCGATGAGCGCAGCTCGAGCCTCCAAGGGCGCGCGAAGCGCGTGCGACGAAGAACCGGCCGGGGTGAGCGACGGAGTGGCGGTGCGGCCATCCCGCTGCACGGATGGGTGCTGAGGGGATGCTTGCTGCTCGTTCCCCGCCGGGCCGGTGGCGGCGTTGACGGCGGGCGACGGGTAACAACGAGGACGCCCATCGACGGGGGCCGTCTGGACGGCTCAGAAAGCGATAGCGGCTCGACGCTCGGCGCGGGCCCGACGAGCGTCAGACATGGATGCGACGGTCGGAGGAGAGCGGAGCGGTGGAAGACCGATTCCGGCGCACCCCTACCTGGCGCGCCAAATGTCGGATCACGGGTTCCGGCAGACCCTTAAGGTTCAAACTCTGGGGTGCGCGCGGAGATCGTGCCCTCTACCTCTCCGTCTCGAAAGGATCTAACTACTGCAAGAACAACACAAGAGACACAAGGTTTATACTGGTTCGGTCCACCATTATGGTGTAATACCCTACTCCAGTGTGGTGGGTGGATTGCCTCTTGGGCTGATGATGAAGAACAGTACAAGCAAGAACAGCCTCGCGAGGGTCTGTTCTTGGCTAGGGGATGAACTGCTAGGGGGAGTTCGATCACCGTTCTCTCTCTCTCTCTCTGGATGCCTCTAGATATTGAATCAGCTCTCTGATCCCATTCGATTAGATGCCTCTACCCTGGGGGTGGCTAGTCCTATTTATAGGCAAAGGCCCTGGGCCTCTTCCCAAATATTGAGCGGGAGGGCGCCAACAATTGGCCAATTTGAAGGGGAACATCTGGTACACTTATCGTGACGAAAGTTGGTCTTCGCCTGCCAAAGGCCCTGTGGTGTCACACCCTGCATTTTATAACATATCATTTGCATTAATAAAGCATGAAAATTTGGACCAACAAAAACTTTTGCATTGATTGGCTTTTATTTTGAAGTTGGTTTTCTGTGAGTGGTTTTTCAAGTGCTCTTTATAGTCAACTACTCCACCTTCTATACTTCTTCTCCTTGATCCAAAACCTTTTCCCAATGATCATGCCATGTGTATAGAGCAATATAGTATTTTCTTACAAAAATAATTTGGCCAAAAAGTATTTTCAAAAATTAGTTTTCCAAAAACCCCTGAGTTGAGGATTGCACTGCAAGTACTTAATTAAGCGCAATAAAAATCTTTAGAAAAATATGTTTGACTCCTATTAGATATAGGATCCCAGAAACCAGAAAAATATAATTTTAAAAGTTATTTACCTATTTTATTTAAAGGATTTTTCTTAAGGCCAGAAATGGTCTTTAATAGGTTAAAATTATTTTGAAGCTTTAAAAATATTTGAGAAAAATTAGGGAGACTCAATGGACATATATTTTCCATACATATGAGTTTCAACATATGGTCATGCTCAAAATATTGGACAAAACCTCCCAAAACCATTTCTGCTCATTTCAAGGATTTGAAATCTTTCTACAGGAAATATTTTCACAAAAATACAAGAAAAATTCTAACATGTCACATATGCCATTTTTGATGATCTTGCCAAATACCATGTCATGGAGAATAGTATAACCCCATGAAACCCTCTCAAAACCACTTCTGTCCTTTTTCAAGTTTGAACAGCTTTGCACTGTCAAACATGTCCAAATGCTCTCAAACTTGGTGCACACTCTCAAATGGTGTAATAATGCATCTAGACCAAATGGCACAAGTTGGAGAGAATTTTATCTTGATCAAAGTACCCCAAAACCCTCTCTGACCAGAATCAAGTTTGAACAAGTTTGTACTGTTAACTTTTTCTCTTTGATCCCAAAGTTTGTGGTCGTGCTCAAAAGCCCAAATGATGACACTACACAAAGTGGTGCATCAAGGAGAATAGATTTGCATGACTAAATCTTGGATAAACCATTTCTGTTGATTTCTAGCGTTTACCAAAGTTACATTGGCCACTTTGCCCTAATGAGCTCAAAATTGGTGGAAGGTCCTAATTATATGTGAAATTTCACCCTGTAGAGTCTCATGGCAAATGGAAATCATCTTCTTGCCCAAATCAACAACAAACACCTTCTGGTAAATTTTAAAAGTTGATGTTTTCCCCTCTTTCCTTGTTCTCCTTGAGCCCAACTTTTTACCAGAGCCTCTTCTAGTTCTCCTTTACCTCTAGTAAGTTTAGCATGGCTATGGCTCAATCATTGATGGGGTAAAACCCCATTTTTCCCCTCTGGACAACCACTGTTCACCTCTCTCTCCACCTCCCCTCTCATCTACTGGCTCTCTAGGGCATCCGATGCCCCTCCTGCATTGTTTACTCACCCCCCCCAAAACCCCCAGACACTATAAGACATGCCCATGGCACTATTAAAATGCCATGGCATGCCATGGGCGCGCTCTGGAGCACGCTACAGTGCACTCCCGCACTGTAGCTTGCCCATTCCGAGGCACTCGGCGACCTTGGGCGCCGGGTCCGTGTCTCCCGAGGTCGCCTCGACGTCCACGGCACGCTAGCAAGTCGGCCCCTTTCTCCTTCTCACCCTGCTGAGCTCGCCCGACGCCGCCTAGCTCGGCCAGTGGGCGCACGAGCTCGGGGCTCTCCTGGAGCTCGCCCTTCTCCCTCTCTCCTCTCCTCTTGGCTTGGACCACGCCCACGAACACCCCAGGCATGCACCAGAGCGCCCTTTTGGCCTCTGGCAACGCCACGGGCCGTGGCCGTGCGCCCCGCCTACGGCACCTCCCGGTCGCGCCCGTATAAGGCCACCCGAGCCCCCTCTCTACTCTTTGACTCTCTTTCTCTCCCGTACGCTCCACATGCCTACCCATTCGTCCCCCGAGCCCTTCTTGGTCCTCCATGGCCGAAGCCGAGCCACCGGCCTCCTCTCAAATTCCCGCGAATGAGGCCTCCTCCTCCCCTCCTTTCTCCATCAGCAAAACCCCCAGGCCACGGAGGAACCTTCCCCCTCTTCTTCCTCTGCTCCGGTACCCCGTAGCGCCGATGCCACCATCACCTCCGGCCTCGTCCGCCGCGACCAACGCCCTGCTCGACCCCGTACTCCTCGGCGATCGTGCCACCCGCGGATGGATGCGTCTTGGCTCCCTGAGTACGCCGGTGGGCCGAGCGCCGTGGGAGGTGGTCGGGGTCACCGGCAATCATCGCCGGAGTCGTCGGCCGTGCCAGCCGCTCGAGGTTGAAGACGACCGCGGCGGTGTGTGAGCGGGCCCTGCACATCAGCGAGTCAGCGCCCGGGGCCGCAGGGTTTAAGTGAAGACGGCTTCTGCGCCTGCCTCTTCCCCGAGACAGACACGCTTAGCTCGGATTACGCCTTCAACGTCGCCCTGTCGCCCGCGTGGCCGAGCCGCTGGGCCGGCCCAGTTGCGGCTCGCCATTCAATCCCGCCCAGTGCGCGCTGCCGCCGCTGGATTTTGGCCCATTAGGTATTTTCATTTACTTTTTCTTTTTCAGCAATATTCAAACTTTTCCATAGACCTCATTTATAGTCCAAATCCGACGATTCAAATTTTCAGTGACTCCATAAATCAGCACCTATTTAATGAGCCATAGTGAACATTTTTACACTGCCTAGTCTCACCTGGATCCAACAAATAGGTCATTTGTACTCCTAAACCATCTTCAAAAACCCATAGAATATTCATTTCAACTCCAAATCCAGTGAAACCAGTTTCTAAATGTTTCTTAAAACATGCCTGATTTAATGGGTACTTTTACTCATTTTTATAAAAAGGCATTCTGTGGACAACTTGCAGACCCATTAAATCCATTGATTCCATCATATCAAAATGTTACAGAATATCCACTTATCCAATTCCATTGAAATCACTTTGGTCATTCCTCATATGACTGGAGGTATCCTAGAAAAGTCCAACTCACATTTTTAGAGAACTTTTATTTTCTGTCTTGTTGTGTTGCTTATTATGGTTGCTTTCAACGATAGTTGACGAAGTAGATGAAATGCTCGGGGTTAGACCAGAGATATTTGAAGACCTCGAAGACTTTGTTGAAACAAGCAAGCAGCCCTTTGACCATGTCTATGAAACCCTTTTTATGCATGTCATATGGCACTTTTATTGCTTGCATCGAAATCATGATGAGATGGTAACCACTTTGGTGGGTTGCCTTCGTTACTTCCTCGTTGATACTTGCATTATGCATGACCCTATCTCCTTATGAGGGTTATGCCGGTGGGAGTAGATAGGATGCTAAAGTAGTTGCTACGCAAAGAGGGACAGGAATATGCATGGTGATGGAGTCAAAGTATTTTTCAAAGGACTTTTCGAAAACCCCGTCGGGTGCCACTTATGCCCGAGGGAGATACTGGGATGGGTAACCACTTGATGACAAAGTTGTGTACCGAGGCAAGTGTGTGTGTGTGTGTGTGTGTGTGTGTGTTGCTTTCAAAAACGGATTGGTTTAAGTTGCAACCTTTATTTCAACCTTACATGCGCAACCACTCTACCCTTATATGGGAAAGGGCATTATTGATTACCTAGGCCGATACTAGCTTGGAGCCCGCATTACTAGTGACGGGGGGGGGGGGGAGTTGGTGCTCTCTCTCGGGACGGGGTCGTGCCAGGTAGGGCGGCCATGACTGTTTTCACAGGGCACCGGATACATCGTTGTGTCCCCTCTTGGATGTTACGATCTCGAGTGAGTCTCGTATGATGTATATCGTGAGGATATGGAACAACGAGTGGACTCCATGTTAGTGTCGTCTAGGGAAAGATAGTGATCGGGTGCTTACCCCGGGTACTTGAGGTATCGCGGGTCGTGGATGACACGGAAGTTCCCCGGATCTTGTGGGTAAAGTGTGCAACCTCTACAGAGTGTAAAACTATTCGAATAGCCGTGTCCACGGTCAAGGACAGTTGGGTAACCACTCTTGGGCTACGTCCACTTGTTTACAAACCAGTGTGAGTGGGAAGAACTACTTGGGTCAAGTCAAGGACTTGACATGATTGAGTTGGGTCGGTGCCCACTCTATTTATGTTGATATCTGTAACCTATCCTCATGGTTACTTGAATTCTCCTGATGCATGTCTTACAAGTTGTTGAACATGTCATTGCACTCAAAACTAGCTTTCCGCAAAAATGTACCTATATGATGCATTGTTGTATCTTGAACCAAAACATGGGTTGCTTGCGAGTACATTCAAAGTACTCATTGGCTTGCCACTGGTTATTTTATTGGCCAGGCATAAAAGAACATGATATGATGAAGAATACGTAGGTGACGAACATGCGAGCTAGGACGCTTCCCAGTCAGAATGCCTGTAGGGTTAAGGCAGATGGCATGGGTCCAAGTTATCGACGAAGATTTCCGCTGCAATGTTATACCCAAGACTTGACCATAATGGTCCTACTTGTGTAATACGGTATGTATGGATGTAAGACTCTTGTTATTCAGCTTCTGTGTGTTCAATGAGCATTGATCTCTGGGATCACTGTACACGTGCATTCGGTGATCACGACTTATGAGTCGGGGTCCCCACATGTGGTGACGCCATCGTGGGATCCATAGTGACCTCCTTCCCACCGTTGGACTGGTCTTGGTCTCGTTGCACCGAAATGGGTGCCTTTGCTTGATCCTCTTGTCTACGCTTGCCCCCTTTGCACCAAAGAGGAAAGGGGAGACGCTGCGCGGGCTGGCGCCCGCCTGGCACCCTTGGTCGTCATGGCTTGCGTCATGGGCACCTCGTGAGGTACCCGCCTTAATCTCTCCGCCTCCTCGTGAGCCAGCCTAAGGAGGCCGTGCTTGAGGAAGCGCCGTGTCGTCCGCCTCGCGAGGCTTGGCCCCTCGCGAGGGTCTTGAGCCTTGTGCTGATGAAGATGGGCCACGCTGGGCCCCCATTTGAGCCACGCCGCAGGCCGCAGGCAGGCAAGTTTGGGGACCCCCGTTCCCAGAACACCGACATCAGCGAAGGAGGATAATCGGGGAGAAGAATCTAAAATTCCCTCTCCCCAAGGAAGGAAGAGGACCGCCTATGAAGACTTGGAAACAATGGTTTCCAAACGAGGGAAGAAACCTCTGTCAGGGGGCCCTGCCCCGGAGGGCATCCTTACCGCACACTGCCTGCAAGGGGATCAGCCCTCCACCGAGCTGTAAGTAAACAAAAGTACTTTATAGTGAATATATTCTGCTTTTATTTCCGAGGACAATAACGGAGACGTATGTCTTGTAGTTCAGATCCACATGCCTTCGGGGGATCTTCTTTCGGAGGATTTCTTTCGGAGATGATGGAGAGCGAAACGCCTGCCCATGCCTCCCCGCCTCATGAGGTGGACGACCCAAAGGTGCCGTCATGGAGGATTTCTCCTGATCCACCAAGGCCAGAAGGTAACCCTTCGGCCACCTGAAGTCCGGACTATTCGGCTCCTAAGGGGAGCATCAGAAAGAGTCCGGAACTGTCTGGTGCGCGACCGGACGCACTGACGGATCTTCTGGAGCAAGCGGCTATCTCAGAGGCGCGTCGTACGTTAATGGGTATGGTGGTTGAGAGGATTTCATCCACCGAAGGCGGGTTGCATGAAGCTCTTATGAGCCTGCTAAGAGGCTTTGAGGTCTGCAAGGTACTATTTTTTTTGATGGTACTGCACATGCTAGGTGAGTAGCCCCTGAGACTCTGGTTGGTGTCCAAAGGCGGCAAACAGAGGATCATAGTCCCAGGTAATGATCATGCCGCTTTCGTGCAGGCGGCTGAGGGTCCGGTGGCTAGCCGGACTGGTGAATTTGCCAAACTGAAGCGGCAACTTGATGCGGCGGATGCCGACATCGTGCTTGTAAACAGGCGGCTTGACGAGGCACAGGGTATGTATTCTCTGGTGGGCAACATATATTAAGAGGAGCATGATGCTAGTATCTATAATATGTTGTGACTGCAGATGGAGCTGCCGCCATGGAGACCTCCGGGCGGAACTTGCCCGAGCCAAGGAACAAGCCAGGAGGAGTGATGCGGCTGCCCTAAAGGCGGTCGAAGAGTTAAGAGCCGAACAGGCTATGCATTGCCAGAGCAAAGAGAAAATAGCCAAGATGGCTGTTGAGTTGAAGATGCCACCGGCTGATATGAGCTTCTTGAAAGGGAAAGTCAAACGAAGACGGCGGACCTGGAGAAAGAAATGGTAGCAGCCAAGGAAACCTGCTCTAAAATCAGAGTGGCGAAGGAGGAGCTACGTCAAGCCAGAGATATCACGGCTGGGAAGCCCTTTTTGTTGCGGACGAAGTTCGGAGATCCTAAGTATGCCCTTCTGGATCAATTATGGAGTTCTGCGGACGCGTACTTGGATTTGGCAGCGAGTGCAGCTGATGCGACCAATTTTTTCAAAGATCAAAAATATCACAAAGTGGAAAACTTGTTCTGGTCACAATTTGATCCTCCAGCACGTCCGCTGCTGTTAAATGAGCAAATGGCCGAGTGGGCCGAGCTCCATAGGTTGTCCGGACTTGCCATGAGGTCTGTCGTGGATCGTCTTTGGCCGGAAGGACCAAGGACGAATAGTTAATTTGGTCTAGTGCAACGATTCCTTGGTGCTGTGCCGCATATCAACGCTGCAAAGAGGTTGGCGTGCATAGAGGGTGCACGGATGGATCTTGCCCATGTCAAGGCATACTGGGTAGAGATGGAGGCCACCGCTATTGCAACCCAGAATCTGGCCGTAGGCCAGGTTTCGGATGAGCACTATTTTGAAGAAATCCTAGAAGGTGCTCGTTCAATAGAGGCTCAGTGCTCGAAGAGTGTCATGTTCGAGTGACATGTATCCCGATTGAAAAAACAATGCTATTTAAGTTATAAAGGCTGTGTTTATACTTTTTCCTGAAAGTATTATGATGCCTCCTGTGCGGCCGTTTATGTATATATGTATATAACATGAAAGTTTGCAGTCGTCGGCTTCAACCCCCAGGCATATAATGCGGGGGTGCTCACAAAAGCGTGTGTTCACACTTGATGCAACGTCTTGGTCCATTAAGGAGGTGGTAGCGCGGCGAACGAGGCAATCAGACTATATTGCTTTAACACTTTCACTTAACCATAGGAGTTTGACAGTGGGGCTACTATATAGCCCTTGGTACTTCCGTGCTCATCCGAGTACGGGGCGCGTACGTACATGACCGGGAAAACCGGCCCTTCGTTAATGCGGAGGAATCCCGAAGATTCCGCTAAGTCATCGAGTGGTTGACCAGTCTCGCGCTTTATCATGACATTCAGTTTTCGGCTTTCTCTACTGAGGTGCTCATCCGGATGAACCAGGGCACAATCGCAGTAGTTCTCCCGGTGCCACCTTTGCCGATAGAGCGGAACGTAAGGTAGCAAAACGCGGGAGCCGGGCAAACCCAACATTTGACCAAAGACATGATTTGGAGCTAATGCATATAAGGCCAAACTCGGGATGCCGAAAACTCCCTAAGGTGTTCGGTCTTTACAACAGGTACCGGGCTAAGTAATGCCCTTGATAATAGACCCTAAATTTCCAGGTACGTGCATTAGTCCGACGTGGCGAAATGCCAACAACGCCAGCATCGCTCACGGTTGTGTTAGGTATTCGGGCGGGGGTGTCAAGCAACAAGAGACAGTAAGAAAGGTTTACACAGGGTCTTAATCTAAAAAGAAACATTTGAGCGGGGCCCTTGTCACACCCTGATTTTCATGCCACAACACTTAAGCTAATAAATCATGATAAAATGTGGTTTGACAAAAACTTTTGAGTGTGTTGGACCTTGCCTTGATTGGATTTTTGTCTGTTGTTTGCAAGTGCTCTAAAAATCAAATAAATCCTCCAACTCCTATACTTCATCTCCTGGCTCCAAACTCTTGAACCAATGATCATACCATGTGTATAGAGCAATATAGTATTTTCTTACAAAAATAATTTGGCCAAAAAGTATTTTCAAAAATTAGTTTTCCAAAAACCCCTGGGTTGAGGTTTGCACTGCAAGTACTTAATTAAGGGCAGTAAAAATCTTTCCAAAAATATTTTTGACTCCTATTAGATATAGGTTTCCCACAAACCACAAAAATATAATTTTAAAAGTTATTTTCCTATTTTATTTAAAGGCTTTTTCTTAAGGCCAGAAATGGTCTTAAATAGGTTAAAATTATTTTAAAGCTTTAAAAATATTTGAGGAAATTAGGGAGACTCAATGGACATATATTTTCCATATCTATGAGTTTCAACATATGGTTATGATCAAAATATTGGACAAGACCTCCCAAAACCATTTCTGCTCATTTCAAGGATTTGAAATATTTCTACAGGAAATATTTTCATAAAAATCCAAGAAAATTCTAACGTGTCACATATGACATTTCTGATGATCTTGCCAATTACCATGTCATGGAGAACAGTATAACCCCATGAAACCCTCTCAAAACCACTTCTGTCCTTTTTCAAGTTTGAACAGCTTTGCACTGTCAAACATGTCCAAATGCTCTCAAATTTGGTGCACATTCTCAAATGCTGTAATAATGAATATAGACCAAATGGCACAAGTGGGAGAGAATTTTATCTTGATCAAAGTGCCCCAAAACCCTCTCTGACCAGAATCAAATTTGAACAAGTTTGTACTACCAACTTTCTCTCCTTGACCCCAACTTTTGTGAGCATGTTCACATGACCAAATGAGGCCACTACACCAAGTGGTGCATCAAGGAGAAGTTATTTGCTCAATTAGATCTACACAAGTTCATTTCTGCTAATTTCTAGGGTTTACAAAAGTTGCATTGGCAACTTTGACCAAATGATCTCAAATTTGGTGGAACACCCTAATTATATGTTACTTTTCACCCTGTGGAGTCTCATGGCAAATGGAAATCATCTGCTTGCCCAAACCACCATCAAACACCTTCTGGCAGAAACTTAAAATGCATGTTTCGTCCATTTTCACTAATCTCCATGAGCTCAACTTGTTCCCACAGTCCCATCTGGTCCTCCTCTAACCCCTTCATCTTTCCCTGCCCGAGGAGCCATGATGATGGGGGTGAAAAGCTCCTTTTCCCTCTCTGGACAGCACCATTTCTCTCTTTCTCAGCCTCCCTCCTCACTCCAGTGGATCCCCAGGGCATCCAATGCCATTGTCACATTGTTTACTCCCACCCGCAGCTTCCAGACACAAGTGGGCGCGTGAGGACGCGAGAAAAAGCCGCGGGTGCCGGCCATTTGCGCGCTCTGGAGCACGTCAGCATGCTCCCGGCCGTTGACACCGCGCTCCCTCACCACCTCGAGCCTCCCCCTCGCGCCAGTCGAGGTGCCTCGACGTCCTCAACACGCCAACATGCAAGCCCCCTCGTCTCTCCCTCTCTCTCACCTCCTGCGGCGCGTGCCCAAAGCCGCCCGGCTCGGCCAATGCTTGGCCTCGCACGCGCGAGCACCAGAGCCTTGCCCCGCTCCTCCTCTCTCTTCCTGGCGCCCCACTCGACTCCCACGGACATAGTAGATAGCCTCTCGCCCTCTCTCCTGGCCTCCCGAGCAGTTGCCGCGGCCACCGGAGCGCCGCGTCCACGGTGAGCCGCAGGTCAGCGACTTAAGGCCACCCCTGAGCCCCCTCTCTACTCCTTTGGCCCTCTCTCCCTCCCGTGCATCCCCTGGACCAACCCACTCCTCTCCTCGCGCCCTCCATAGCCCTCCATGGCCAGAGAGCCGCCGCCGGCCCCCACAAAAATTCTGCCGAGCCCGAGCTCTTCTCCCTCTCCTCTCTCCACCTGCAGGCTCCCCTGAGCAAGGCGGAGCTCCCATGCTCTTTCCCTCGTCCGAGGATGCACCGTAGCGCCGTGCCCAACCTCGCCCGAAGCCACATCCGCCACGGACGGCGCTCTCCTTGACCAGGTCCTTCCCGGCATGCGTGCGACCAGTGGCTGGAGGCGCCTCTCTGCGCTGGTCACGCTGGTGGGCAAAACGTCGCCGGGGGCGCTGTGTAGCCCCGGCAATTTCCGGCGGGAGCCGCTCCTCCTCGTGGCCAGAGCGCGCGCGGGAGAAGGAAGACAACCTGCCGCTGGGGCCCGCACGTCAGCGACCCAGCGGGCGGGCCCATCCGTTTAAGTGGAAACGGCCTCGGCCGGATCCGCCTCCCCTGCGTGAAGGCGCACACCCGCAAAGCCGCCGTCGACGTTGCCCCAGTCGCCCGCGCGGCCGAGCAGCTGGGCCGGCCCACGGCTATCTCTCGCCGGTGCACAGGATAAGGGTATTGCCTTATATTTCTTTTTATTCTTTTCCAGTGAGTTTCTAAAATCCATAAATAATTCAAATTAACTCCAAATTTGATGATTCAAATTTTTGGTAGTTCCTAAAATCATGCCCTATCACATGGTGCTATTTGCACATTTTTCCAGAATATTTCCCTTCACACATATTAAATAAATCCTATTTTCTTATTTCTGTGCTGAACTTTAGAAAATCACAGAGAGCCCATTTTTGATCCAAATTCCATGATTCAAAATCCTAGATGTCTATAAGTTCAAAACTTTGTTTTTGAACATTTTTACTAATACTTTCTGTACCACCTCAAATAATGGTCTATTTCTTCATAATTGTCAACTTTACAAATTCATAGGAAAATCATTTCAACTCCAAATCCAGTGAAACCAATTCCTAGATGCTTCTAAAATCATCATTTGTTAAATGGGTGCCTTTGCTCATTTTTCAAAAATGTGTTTCTGTACACTACTTGCAATCCCATAAAACCCTTGATTCCATCATATCGAGATGTTTAGAAATATCCATTGATCCACTTCCAATGAAATCACCTTGGTCATTCCTCATATGACCAGAGCTATCCTAGAAAAGTCCAACTTACAATTTTTAGAGCACTTTTATTTTCTGTCTTGTTGTTTTTCTTATTATGGTTGCTTTCAACGATAGTTGACAAAGTAGATGAAATGCTCGGAGATGGACCAGAGATATTTGAAGACCTCGAAGACTTTGTTGAACCAGGCAAGCAGCCCTTTGACCATGTCCATGAAACCCTTTTTATGCATGTCATATAGCACTTTTTTATTGTTGCATCTGAATCATGATGAGATGGTAGCCACTTTGGTGGGTTGCCTTCGTTACTTCCTTGTTGATACTTGCATTATGCATGACCCTACCTTACTATGAGGGTTATGCCGGTGGGAGTAGATAGGATGCTAAAGTAGTGCTACGCCAAAAGGGACGGTTATATGCATGATGATGGAGACAAAGTGTTTTCAAAGGACTTTTTGAAAACCCCATCGGGTGCCACTTATGCCCGAGGGAGATGATGAGATGGGTAGCCACTTGATGACGAAGTGGTGTACCGAAGCAAGTGTGTGTGTTGTTTTCGAAGACGGATTAGATTTATGATTTGTTGACTGTCCCAACCTTACATGCGCAACCACTCTACCATTATATGGGAAAGGGCATTATTGATTACCTAGGCCGATACTAGCTTGGAGCCTGCATTACTAGTGACGGGAGAGTTGTTGGTGCGCTCTCTCGGGACGGGGTCGTGCCAGGTAGGGCGGCCATGACTATTTTCACAGGGCACCGGATACACCGTTGTGTCCCATCTCGGGTGTTACGATCTCGAGCGAGTCTCGTATGATGTACATCATGAGGATACGGAACAATGAGTGGACTCCTTGTTAGTGTCGTCTAGGGAAAGGAAATGATCGGGTGCTTACCCCGGGTACTTGAGGTATCGCGGGTCATGGATGACACGGAAGTTCCCCAGATCTTGTGGGTAAAGTGTGCAACCTTTGCAGAGTGTAAAACTATTCGAATAGCCGTGTCCACGGTCAAGGACAGTTGGGCGGTGCTGCTTAAACTACGTCCACATGTTTACAAACCAGTGCGTGTGTTTGGATAAGTGGGAAAAACTACTTGGGTCAAGTCAAAAGACTTATCATGATGAGTTGGGTTGGAGCCCACTCTATTTATGTTGATATCTGTAACCTGTCCTCATGGTTACTTGAATTCTCCTGATGCATGTCTTACAAGTTGTTGAACATGTCATTGCACTCAAAACTAGCTTTCCACAAAAATTTACCTATATCATGCATTGTCGTACCTTGAACCAAAACATGGGTTGCTTGCAAGTACATTCAAAGTACTCATTGGCTTGCCACTGGTTATTTTATTGGCCAGGCATGAAAGAACAAGATATGATGAAGAATACTTCGTGACGAACATGCGAGCTAGGACGCTTCCCAGTCAGAATGCCTGTAGGGTTAAGGCAGATGGCATGGGTCCAAGTTATCAACGAAGATTTCCGCTGCAATGTTATACTCAAGACTTGACCATAATGGTCCTACTTGTGTAATACGGTATGTATGGATGTAAGACTCTTGTTATTCAGCTTCTGTGTGTTCAGTGAGCATTGATCTCTGGGATCACTATACACTTGCATTCGGTGATCACGACTTATGAGTCGGGGTCCCCACAGAGCTGGTATCAGAGCCATCCTGACTGTAGGAAGCCTTAGTTAGCATGGTCGTTAGTTAGGGTAAAACTATTTCCAAAACTACTACTAGTTTTGAAAACTATCTATACTCCTCTTCCCTTCTCAGTATTTCGAAAACTAAGGTATACTTTCCTTATTGGTCTCTTCCCCTTCAAAACCTTTGGTCGCTAGAACCCTTATGCCCCTGACCATTGGATTCCTTGAAATCCTCGTGGATAATCCTTGCCAGACATTCACCCACATCTCCTGAACACAAGATTGGCGACATCACAACAAGACGATGCCAACAGAAGATACGCCTTTGAAGAATGAGGACCTGAAGGCCCAGGAGATGGTGACACCCTTGACACTGCCCCAAGATGATGCAACCTTAGCCTACGACGATCAGGGCATAGGATATGCAAGATCATGATATACATCGCTAATAGGGTAACCCTGTGAATTCTGTTGTTGTATCGGCAACCACCGGTGGATGAGAACTTAGCCATTTGGTCCGCCTCACTATAGTGAGCAGGAAAAACGGTTCTCTTCATCCCCCGCTCTTGGTGTCGATGTTGTCATCTACGTAACCGACATGTTGGACCTCTACTATGCCTTGTTAATATCATTGCATAAAGGATTACCTACCTGGTACCATCGACGGCTTACAAGACAAAATGGGATCGTCATGATTAAGAAGACAATAGAAGACCGAGTCAATGCCAGCTACGAGGAGCCACCTTCACCCTATCACTTCAACAGGCGAGAAGTTGTTGAAAAATCTTCAGGCTCAACCTGGATCGTTTCATCGAACAACTACAAGAGACGTAGCAACACCTGAGGAAAACTCAGAAGACTGTACGAGGCTCAAGGCACGATTACTGGATCCGAGAACCCCTAGGGTAGGATGAGTCGTGTACCCCCTATGCGCAATCGGGTCCGTATGATGGTTCGAATAGAACCATGGTTATGTGTTGCTTGTTTTTATTTGTTTGTGTTTTGATAGAAGTCGCACTTTTGCCCTAGGCAACAAGTACATGACTATATCACCTGCCTTATTTTGTTGTTTGTGTTTGGCCCTTTTTGGCACTTGTTTGTTTGCACCTTCACTATAGAACCCCCTTTAGGCATTCCCATCCTGTATGCTACTTCTCCCTCTCATATCTCTCATCAGCTGAAGGCTAGCACGACAAGATGCACCAAGGATTCCACCTCGGCAACCAACTAGCACTGAAGACCCTTTTGTTGCAGCCTCCTCGACCAAGTGAAACCCCGTAGAGTTATGTTTAACCCTCCAGACTAGAAACCCATTCCTAGACCCTTTGAGACTTCATGAGATACCCCATCTCGAATCCTTAACCATGTGCTTAACCCACATACTTGCAAGAGAACCAGTTAAGCCTCGGTAAGCCTTGCGCATCACTGGGTTCATTATGGAACTAGTGGACATAGTGAACGAGCACATTATCATCCTAAGATAGCACCAAAACTGACGATGCCATAGGGAACACCAATTTCAGGATATGGGAATAGTGGACAAATGACTTGATGAGTTTATATCAAGAGACCTTGAGGAATTAGTTGAGACTCTTCGATGGATTATAAGGCTTTCATGTTGGTAGATGAACTTGGTGGGATCAGTTAATAGAAGTAGCATGACTTTCATTACCCCTGGATACACTGGATTTAGTGGGACAATTAAGGTCGCAAGCTGAAACTCCTGGAAGTGCAAGGATTTGACTTGATCAGATGATATTGATAGGAGATAGTTGACATTATGATAATGACTTTGGGGAAGCATGTAGGAATTCTCGTTGGACATGAGATTTGGATTTATGCAGGTGATTCTAGTTGAAAATACATGCTGAGTGAGTCTACATGGTTCGGAGTAAATTGGATTTAGACCGATGACCTCGATCATAATACCATGTTTCTCAGTGGACAATAAACTAGGAGGTTGGGTTAATTGTCGGGGTTGATATACGCTTGACCTTGTAGTTTACTGACCATGATAATGGAAATTGGTAGACTTACTATAGTAGAGACAGCCCTTTCAAGCATTTGGGGATTATATGGACTTTAGGAGATCATGTGGAACATCATAAACATTGTATTTGTAGAATTAAATGGATTATGTAGTGATTGATGGAAGCTAATGGGCTGTTGGTTGATTCATAGGAAGGAAACAAGATCTTGCAGTGGCTTACGACGTGTTTCCTTAGGATAGAGATGCTTTACCTTAGACCTTGAAAGAATAGGCTAAGCACTTGGATTGTCATGTTTAACTCCACCTTGGAAGCTTGTATACCCATGGATTTTTAGGGGTAGACATACATATGGGTTTGGGGATTGTAGGCATATATGATTTTGTTAGACCTCCTCTCGAGAGTCGTGAGGATAGGAATAACATGAGTAATGATTGGAGTTGACCTATTCAGGATGATTCTTTCGGTAACATGATGTGATTTGTTTAAAGGACTAGATAGAGCAATTGGCATCTCAGAAACTGTGCTCAAGGATAAGATGATAAACGTTCACTCGCACATTAGAATCCTTGCAACCCTTAAGCCCCACCAAGCCACGATATGGTCAGAATCACAACCATGGGCTTTGGCTCTAGGACAAGGAAACCTTGGCCAATACGCAACCATGACCACCACCGATACCCCAACCTATACCCTATGTACCCCGTCGGCAAATCTTCACGGAGTACTCGGACAAGTTAGTTGCCATCTTTCCTTGATGACATACTTGCCTACCCGGAGATGGAAGAAGAACCGTTCAGCTGGTTAGGGAACATCTGAAGATCGCCATGTCCAGGAGGAAGAACAACACCAACCACCATCGTCAAGAAGTAAACCTCCGCATCGAAGACCAGGCATATCTGCAAGCCACTTCTCTCAAGGGAACCAAGCATTTTCATGACAAGGAAACCCACGCCAAGATTCATCGGCCCTCTTCAAGATCACTCCAAGATTTAACAACCCCCTCCAAGATCGCCACAAGACGAAGAGAAGACAGCTACCAGTTAGAGTTACCACCCGAGTTACCCACTTTGCACAGCGTTTTCCACGCGACACGCCTCCGGAAGTGTTTTCGACTTCCTAGCTAGCCCGATCCCTACCAGGGCATCAATCACCAAACCGTTGACCTCCAGCCCAACCTGACATACGCAAGAGACCCCAATTGCAATCTGGATCATGCAGGACGACAAACACAAAGCCACGCCATCGAGTACTTCAAGGTTCAATGGAGCACCAAACAGAAGCAGAAGCAGTATGAGGACGTGAAGATTACCCCAAATCCAAGTTTCCGTACTCCTTTCCGCGCCTAGTCTGGGAATCTCGGGGACGAGATTCTTGTAAGGGGGGTAGGTCTGTCACACCCTGATTTTCATGCCACAGCACTTAAGCTAATAAATCATGATAAAATTTGGTTTGACAAAAACTTTTGAGTGTTTTGGACCTTGCCTTGATTGGATTTTTGTCTGTTGTTTGCAAGTGCTCTAAAAATCAAATAAATCCTCCAACTCCGATACTTCATCTCCTTGCTCCAAACTCTTGAACCAATGATCATACCATGTGTATAGAGCAATATAGTATTTTCTTACAAAAATAATTTGGCCAAAAAGTATTTTCAAAAATTAGTTTTCCAAAAACCCCTGGGTTGAGGTTTGCACTGCAAGTACTTAATTAAGGGCAGTAAAAATCTTTCCAAAAATATTTTTGACTCCTATTAGATATAGGTTTCCCACAAACCACAAAAACATAATTTTAAAAGTTATTTTCCTATTTTATTTAAAGGCTTTTTCTTAAGGCCAGAAATGGTCTTAAATAGGTTAAAATTATTTTAAATCTTTAAATATATTTGACGAAATTAGGGAGACTCAATGGACATATATTTTCCATATATATGAGTTTCAACATATGGTTATGATCAAATATTGGACAAGACCTCCCAAAACCATTTCCGCTCATTTCAAGGATTTGAAATATTTCTACAGGAAATATTTTCATAAAAATCCAAGAAAATTCTAACGTGTCACATATGACATTTCTTATGATCTTGCCAAGTACCATGTCATGGAGAACAGTATAACCCCATGTAACCCTCTCAAAACCACTTCTGTACTTTTTCAAGTTTGAACAGCTTTGCACTGTCAAACATGTCCAAATGCTCTCAAACTTGGTGCACATTCTCAAATGGTGTAATAATGAATCTAGACCAAATGGCACAAGTGGGAGAGAATTTTATCTTGATCAAAGTGCCCCAAAACCCTTTGTGACCAGAATCAAATTTGAACAAGTTTGTACTACCAACTTTCTCTCCTTGACCCCAACTTTTGTGAGCATGTTCACATGACCAAATGAGGCCACTACACCTAGTGGTGCATCAGGGAGAAGTTATTTTCTCAACTAGATCTACACAAGTTCATTTCTGCTAATTTCTAGGGTTTACAAAAGTTGCATTGGCAACTTTGACCAAATGATCTCAAATTTGGTGGAACACCCTAATTATATGTTACATTTCACCCTGTGGAGTCTCATGGCAAATGGAAATCATCTGCTTGCCCAAACCACCATCAAACACCTTCTGGCAGAAACTTAAAATGCTTGTTTTGTCCATTTTCACTAATCTCCATGAGCTCAACTTGTTCCCACAGTCCCATCTGGTCCTCCTCTAACCCCTGCATCTTTACCTGCCCGAGGAGCCATGATGATGGGGGTGAAAAGCTCCTTTTCCCTCTCTGGACAACACCATTTCTCTCTTTCTCAGCCTCCCTCCTCACTCCAGTGGATCCCCAGGGCATCCAATGCCATTGTCACATTGTTTACTCCCACCTGCAGCTTCCAGACACAAGTGGGCGTGTGAGGACGCGAGAAAAAGCCGCGGGTGTCGGCCATTTGCACGCTCTGGAGCACGCCAGCATGCTCCCGACCGTTGACGCCGCGCTCCCCCACCACCTCGAGCCTCCCCCTCGCGCCAGTCGAGGTGCCTCGACGTCCTCAAGACGCCACCAAGCAGGCCCCCTCGTCTCTCCCTCTTTCTCACCTCCTGCGGCGCGTGCCCAGAGCCGCCCGGCTTGGCCAATGCATGGCCTCGCACGCGCGAGCACCAGAGCCTTGCCCGGCTCCTCCTGTCTCTTCCTAGCGCCCCACTCGACTCCCACGGACGTAGTAGATAGCCCCTCGCCCTCTCTCCTGGACTCCCGAGCCGTTGCCACGACCACCGGTGCGCCGCGTCCATGGTGAGCCGCGGGTCAGCGACTTAAGGCCACCCCGAGCCCCCTCTCTACTCCTTTGGCCCTCTCTCTGTCCCGTGCATCCCCTGGACCAACCCACTCCTCTCCTCGCGCCCTCCATAGCCCTCCATGGCCGGAGAGCCGCCGCCGACCTCCACCAAAATTCAGCCCAGCCCGAGCTCTTCTCCCTCTCCTCTCTCCACCAGCAGGCTCCCCTGAGCAAGGCGGAGCTCCCATGCTCTTTCCCTCGTCCGAGGATGCACCATAGCGCCGTGCCCAACCTCGCCCGAAGCCATGTCCGCCACGGACGGTGCTCTCCTTGACCAGGTCCTCCCCGGCATGCGTGCGACCAGTGGCTGGAAGTGCCTCTCTGCGCTGGTCACACCGGTGGGCAGAACTTCGCCGGGGGCGCTGTGTAGCCCCGGCAATTGCCGGTGGGAGCCGCTCCTCCTCGCGGCCAGAGCGCGCGCGGGAGAAGGAAGACGACCTGCCGCTGGGGCCCGCACGTCAGCGACCCAGCGGGCGGGCCCATCCGCTTAAGTGGAAACGGCCTCGGCCGGATCCGCCTCCCCTGCGCGAAGGCGCACACCCGCAAAGCCGCCTTCGACGTTGCCCCAGTCGCCCGCGCGGCCGAGCAGCTGGGCCGGCCCACGGCTATGTCTCGCCGGTGCACAGGATAAGGGTAATGCCTTATATTTCTTTTTATTCTTTTCCAGTGAGTTTCTAAAATCCATAATTAATTCAATAACTCCAAATTTGATGATTCAAATTTCTGGTAGTTCCTAAAATCATGCCCTATCACATGGTGCTATTTGCACATTTTTCCAGAATATTTCCCTTCACACATATTAAATAAATCCTATTTTCTTATTTCTGTGCTGAGCTTTAGAAAATCACAGAGAGCCCATTTTTGATCCAAATTCCATGATTCAAAATCCTAGATGTCTATAAGTTCAAAACTTAGTTTTTGAACATTTTTACTAATACTTTCTGTAGCACCTCAAATAATGGTCTATTTCTTCATAATTGTCAACTTTACAAATTCATGGGAAAATCATTTGAACTCCAAATCCTGTGAAACCAATTCCTAGATGCTTCTAAAATCATCATTTGTTAAATGGCTGCCTTTGCTCATTTTTCAAAAATGTGTTTCTGTACACTTCTTGCAATCCCATAAAACCCTTGATTCCATCATATCGAAATGTTTAGAAATATCCATTGATCCACTTCCAATGAAATCACCTTGGTCATTCCTCATATGACCAGAGCTATCCTAGAAAAGTCCAACTCACATTTTTAGAGCACTTTTATTTTCTGTCTTGTTGTGTTGCTTTTTATGGTTGCTTTCAACGATAGTTGACGAAGTAGATGAAATGCTCGGAGTTGGACCAGAGATATTTGAAGACCTCGAAGACTTTGTTGAACCAGGCAAGCAGCCCTTTGACCATGTCTACGAAACCCTTTTTATGCATGTCATATAGCACTTTATTATTGTTGCATCGGAATCATGATGAGTGGTAGCCACTTTGGTGGGTTGCCTTCGTTACTTCCTCGTTGATACTTGCATTATGGATGACCCTACCTTCCTATGAGGGTTATGCCGGTGGGAGTAGATAGGATGCTAAAGTAGTGCTACGCAAAAAGGGACGGGTATATGCATGGTGATGGAGACAAAGTGTTTTCAAAGGACTTTTCGAAAACCCCATCGGGTGCCACTTATGCCTGAGGGAGATGATGAGATGGGTAGCCACTTGATGACGAAGTGGTGTACCGAGGCAAGTTTGTGTGTTGTTTTCGAAAACGGATTAGATTTAAGATTTGTTAAATGTCCCAACCTTACATGCGCAACCACTCTACCTTTATATGGGAAAGGGCATTATTGATTACCTAGGCCGATACTAGCTTGGAGCCCGCATTACTAGTGACGGGAGATTTGTTGGTGCGCTCTCTCGGGACGGGGTCGTGCCAGGTAGGGCGGCCATGACTGTTTTCACAGGGCACTGGATACACCGTTGTGTCCCCTCTCGGGTGTTAGGATCTCGAGCGAGTCTAGTATGATGTACATCGTGAGGATACGGAACAACGAGTGGACTCCTTGTTAGTGTCGTCTAAGGAAAGGAAATGATCGGGTGCTTACCCTGGGTACTTGAGGTATCGCGGGTCGTGGATGACACGGAAGTTCCCCGGATCTTGTGGGTAAACTGTGCAACCTCTGCAGAGTGTAAAACTATTCGAATAGCCGTGTCCACGGTCAAGGACAGTTGGGCGGTGCTGCTTAAACTACGTCCACATGTTTACAAACCAGTGCGTGTGTTTGGATAAGTGGGAAAAACTACTTGGGTCAAGTCAAAAGACTTGTCATGATGAGTTGGGTTGGAGCCCACTCTATTTATGTTGATATCTGTAACCTGTCCTCATGGTTACTTGAATTCTCCTGATGCATGTCTTACAAGTTGTTGAACATGTCATTGCACCCAAAACTAGCTTTCCGCAAAAATTTACCTATATCATGCATTGTTGTACCTTGAACCAAAACATGGGTTGCTTGCGATTACATTCAAAGTACTCATTGGCTTGCCACTGGTTATTTTATTGGCCAGGCATGAAAGAACAAGATATGATGAAGAATACTTCGTGACGAACATGCGAGCTAGGACGCTTCCCAGTCAGAATGCCTGTAGGGTTAAGGCAGATGGCATGGGTCCAAGTTATCAACGAAGATTTCCGCTGCAATGTTATACTCAAGACTTGACCATAATGGTCCTACTTGTGTAATACAGTATGTATGGATGTAAGACTCTTGTTATTCAGCTTCTATCTTTGGGATCACTGTACACGTGCATTCGGTGATCACGACTTATGTCGCGGTCCCCACAGCCCTGCTACATGTCTGCTCCTGTGTCTCCGTTGTGCCGTATCCTAGAAGGGTGTAGAACGATTGTCATCTGTAAAAGAGAAAAACTTAGATGAAATTTTTCGTGCGAAAAACTGATTATTCTTATTAAAATTCAATCTAAATGAGGTCAAGCTGAACTGTGGTCCTTTTTACGTGCGGGAAGCCCCTGGTACCACCTATGGGGGTATATCCATCAAACCAAGCTCAGGTTTATCTAAGTTTTTACAACTAGTGGTGCGCTGGACTCGTCTAGCTGTGTTCGTTGTCTTGACGACCGACCATTTATTCTGATTGGATAGGCCGTTTAGTGTTCGGCTGCTAAAGAAGCCACACGTTCTTCCGCGCGTAAGGAACGCTCAGTGTTTCCGCTAACTATGATGATGCCACGTGGACCGGGCATCTTAAGCTTAAGAGAAGCGTAATGCGGTACTGCATTAAAACGAGCGAAGGCTGTTCTTCCGAGTAGTGCTTGGTAGCCGCTTCGGAATGGAGCAATGTCGAAGGTTAACTTTTCACTTCAGAAGTTATTGGGAGAACCGAATACAACCTCTAGTACTAGAGAGCCCGTATAGCGGGCCTCTGGGCCTGGTATTACTCCTTTAAATGTAGTATTGCTTTGGCTGATTCCTGTCAAGTCTATCCCCATTTTGCGGACCGTGTCCTGATATATCAGATTATGACTATTGCCTCCGTCCATGAGGACTTGGGTGAGATGGTATCCGTCAATAATTGGGTCTTGCACCAAGGCAGCCAATCCTCCGTGCCGGATACTAGTCGGGTGATCCCTGCAATCAAAAGTGATCGGGCAAGCCGACCAAGGGTTGAACTTAGGGCGACAGGCTCTACAGCGCATATGTCTCGGAGTACGTGTTTGCTCCTCCTTTTTGTTATGTGAATCATGTTCACTATTTTGACCTCTGGTGGGAATTTTTCTATCCCCCAGTGTTTTGCTGGCGAGGCTCATCCTCATCTTCACTTGGTGTCTCCCTCCCCTTGTGTTCGGCCTTTAGCTTGCCGGCCTGCTTGAAGACCCAGCATTCTATGTGGGTGTGATTTGCAGGTTTATCGGAGGTGCCATGAATCTGACATAATTTGTCTAGGATCTTGTTTAGGCTGGACGGTCAATATCTGTTTCCTTTGAAAAGCTTTTTTCACTGACCGGGTCGAGAGCCCCTAAATCCGGCGTTTAACGCCGTGTTTTCTGGGCTGTCTTGACTATTTTGACGCTTGCTTTTACTGCGACGTGGTTGTCCATTGCCATCCGTGACTTGAGGTGTGCCTGGGTCACTGGTGCTGCTGCGGGCCAGCCAGTTGTCTTCGCCCGTGCAAAAGCGGGTATTAAGGCTTGTTAGGGCCCATTCGTCTCGAACACTGTGTTTGAAAGCTGCTAGGGCTTCGGCGTCCGGGCAGTCGACGTTTTGATTCTTCTTGGTGAGAAATCTGTTCCAGAGCTGTCGGGCTGACTCTCTGGGCTGTAGAATTATATGACTTAAATCGTCTGCTTACGGAGGTCGGACATAGGTCCCTTGAAAGTTAGCCCTAAAAGGATCCTCAAGCTCCTCCCAACTTCCAATTGAATTTTCGGGGAGGCTCTTCAGCCAGTGCCGAGCTGGTCCTTTCAACTTGAGGGGCAAGTATTTAATGGCGTGGAGATCGTCTCCGCGAGACATATGGATATGGAGGATGAAGTCCTCAATCCATACCCCAGGTTCTGTCGTTCCGTCATATGCCTCTATGTTCACGGATTTGAATCCCTCTGGAAATTAGTGATCCAGCACCTCATCGGTGAAGCATAGGGGGTGCGCGGCACCCCTGTATTTGGATGTGTCATGGCGTTCTGACGGTTGTAGTGTTTGGTTTTGATTCTGCGCTGGAGCATGCTTCCTAGATCCGTAGACGGATCTGGTCATGCCGACTTTTTGATGCAAGTCCTCGCGTGAATCGTGTGCTGACTTATGTGCGGCCTTGTTAGCCGCCCTATCGCGGCCACAAGGTGGTCGATCCGATTGATCGGCCGTTTTATTTTTCGGCCGTGTAGGCTCTAAGGCCTCATCATCGAATTCAGGCAGCAGCTTGCGCTTTGGATAGCTCTTTGTGTGGCGACTGCCACCATACTTTTCTTCAGTGTCGAGCACTTTGTTCCATCTACTGCTGAGCGTATTATACGCGGCCTTAAGCCTTTGCTTCCGCTTCTTCAGACTCCTCGCGGTGGCAATAAGGCTTCTATGGAGGTTCTCTTGTTCCAAGTGCCTTTCCGCAATGATGTGTGCATCATCGTCCGGACTGTTTTCCTCTCGGGAGAGAGGTTGATGAGCTTTATCCTCGGCGTCGCCATGATTGGACAGCGACTCCGTACTATGTTCGTCGTTCGCTGGTTTATCCTGTTCTATCGCTGGGCCCGTGTGGTTGTTGTTTCCTCTGGAGGCGATCAGGGTATTATTCTTTCCTGCACTGTTATCGATATCTTTGCCGAGGCGGGATTTGGAGCGGCGCTTACGTCGTCGCTTTGGTTGCTTCTCGAGGGAACTATCCTTCGCTGCATCTTTCCGTTCCTCGTCATTGTTTTCTTTGGATGTATCCACCATATATATATATATCATGTGATGAAGTGGCTGTCCAGCGCCCTGTGGGCAGTGGTTCCTGTCCTTCTCCTGCATCGTCGTCCATACCGTCGATGTCTTCGGAGTCGAAATCGAGCATGTCGGTTAAGTCGTCGACACTGGCTATTAAGTGGGTGGTGGGTGGGGAACGAATTTCTTCATCGTCCGCTTCCCACTCGAGCCGGACATAGTTCGGCCAAGGTCCTCCTGACAAGGAGAGAGATCTTAATGAATTTAGCACATTGCCCAAGGGCGAGTGCTGAAAGATATCCGCGGAGGAAAACTCCATGACCGGTGCCCAATCAGATTCGATAGGCACGGACATAGGCGGTTCGGAGCCCGTGGCCGGGGATGAATCTAAGGATCCGGCAACACAGGTATCATAGGAGCTGAAGTCAGTATTCGGCTCTATCGCCACTGAGTATGCGGCCTCCAGGGAGGGGTCCATCCGCCCGTCCTCGGACGGCGTGATCTGCTCCGGATTGAGAGCCGGAGTAGGTACAGGTGGGATCTCCCAAACACTGTCTGACGGTAGAGCTAAGTCATGCCCGTCGTGACTGTGCGGCGCACCTGACATGTGCTCGAATCCGTCGAAGATCAAGTCTCCGCAGATGTCGGTAGTATAGTTTAAGCTTCCAAACCTGACTTGACGGCCAGGGGCGTAGCTTTCGATCTGGTCCAGATGGCCAAAGGAATTGGCCCGTAGTACAAAGCCGCTGAATACAAAGATCTTTTCGGGGAGGAAAGCCTCACCCTAGATCGCATTGTTATCAATGGTCAAAGGAGCCATCAAGACTTGACGACACAGTGGAATTCTCAATGAAAGCACCAATGTCGGTGTCAAAATCGGCGGATCTCGGGTAGGGGGTCCCGAACTGTGCGTCTAAGGCGGCTGGTAACAGGAGGCGGGGGACATGATGTTTACCCAGGTTCGTGTGACACCCCAAAATTTGACCTTGTTTTATTAATTAAAATTTTAACAGGAAATTAAAATTTACATTTTCTGGGTTTTCTTTGATTTCAAAAGCATTCTTTTCTTTGATATTGTGGAGTTTTTACCCCAAGTGAAAACTTTCCAAATGTGTTATTGGACTTGTTCAACCTCTCAAGAAAACTTTTCTTTTTATCAGTGGAATTAATTATATAATTATTATTTTGATCTTCATTTCTTTAAAATTGGTTTCCCATGGTTATAGGGTCCCATTTGAACTACAACCCTTTGATAAATTTATTTAAAATTTCAACCAAAATTTGGGGATGTCATGTGATGTTTTTAAAACACTTTTATGTAAAAACATCTTTTATTCAGTAAATATTTTGAGATCTACACCAAGTTTTCAAAACTGGTCCAGATGGCAGTATAGCACTACAACCCATTTAAATATTTCTTTCTAGCTTCCACCAAAATTATGGGATGTTCATAGGAGTATATTATTCAACTTTATGCAAAAACCCAGTGATGTCCTTTGAAAAATTGGAGTGAATCAACCTCTTTTCATTCTGATCCATCTTGGTGGTTTGTACTGCAACCCCAATTTATCTTGCTCTTTTACCCATGATTCTTCTTCCTGCTTGTAGAACTCCCTACAAAACCCTAAGTCTAGGAGAGTGGACTCATTGGAGGATTTCTAGTGCATGCAACCATGCCCTTTTGTTTCTGTCCAGAATTGGTTTTCTCAAAAATTTGCACTAGCAAGTTTCTGGCTTTGCCCAAATGACCTTGCCATCATCACCTACACCTAAAGAGACTCTGATCTAGAAATTTGGGACACCCCAAGAGTTGCCTAGATGCCATTGGCATTGTGGCAAACACCTTGAGTGCATGGACAACTTTGACATGATATTTGTCATTGCACTGTGACCTTGCACCTCTGGGAAAACCACCATGTCCATTGAACTCCTAGCTAACCCTAACCCAGGCCTGCTAACCCCGAGCCTCTCCTATGCCCTCTAGCACATGCTGGCATTTCGGCAAACACACAGCATGCGTGCACTGGGCGCACCCAGAGCGCACCAACTGCAGCCGCGCGCCCGAGCCACCGCATCGCGCCCCTGGCCCTTGCTCGCCCGCAGAGCCGCGCTCGACCTCATCCTCTCGCAAGAACCATCCAAGCCCACCCCCCCTCCTGGCACCCTACAACGCCGCCGTCAGGTCGGCCACGGCGGCTAGCGGCCAGCCACAGAGCGCCCTGCCATGGACGGCACTACCCAAGCCAGAACTCCTCGCCAGCTACCCTCGTGAGCAGGCCGCCCTTATCCCCAAGCCCGTCCGCTAGCACCGACCCTGCTCCGGCCATCGCCACGTCGCTCTGCCACAACAGAAGCGGTCGGCAAGCGATCTTATCCCCAGCCGCCGCGGAACCGCCATTGCTCGCCTATTTAAGGGGCCCCCGAGCTCGTCTAGGCCTCAAGCAACCTCTCTCACTCCCTCACTGATCCTCCCGTCGCAGTAGAAGGACCGGAGATGGTCGTCTTCTTCTTCTCCGGCAACCATAGCCGTCGCCGCCACTGTATCGACCACTCCGGCGCCACCAGGGCCTCCCCCTCTCCACTCTCTTCACCAGAAGCTCTCTCTTCATCTTGCGAATCCACCCCCTGCTCAATTCCGATCAGGAACCGCCGGAGGCAAGAACCCACTCTGGCCGATGGCCACCGTCCGCTGCGGAGCTCGCCACTGGTGACTCCGTCCACCCCACGGACCGTAGCGACCACCGAAGGGAGCGCCTCGCCCCCCTGAGCCCGCAGATGGCTTCGGTTTCTCGAACGGTGCCGCCGTTCGCCAGCGAGCATCGCCGGAGCCCCGCCCCGCTCGGACAGAGGAGAGAGAAGTGGCGCGACGACTGGTCAAACCTGACCAGTGGGCCCCCTGGACCCACTTTCAGTGACCCAACCCACCTCCACGTGTTTTAAGTGGAAGCGTAAAACCCCCAAGTACGTCTTCCCTGCTCCGAAAGCTTATTCCTTTTTGAAACGTTTTCCTTTTCTGTTTTATTTTAAAAACAGAATCTGACCAAAACTTTGACTGGCTATAACTTTTTAAATATAAATCCAAATGACTTGATTCTATTTCTATTGCTTCCCAAATATTGTCTAGTTTATTTTCATATTTATTTCAAAATTTTCCAAACAACTGTTTTTGTACTGTTTTAAACAATGTGTTAATTTGAATATTTTCAAAAATAGGATTTGTTGGAGAGAGGAGAAAACTTTCAAAACTTTTGGGAGAGCACTTCACCTCTCCACACCTTGAAGGCAAGCATTTTTGAACTCTGGCATAATATTATCGTGTGTTGTTTGATACACTTACAACATCACCGTGACACGGAGTATCCGTTATTTGGTTGTGAGGATATGATCATACTTGCATACTGCTGATCTCATGCTATTGGAGCTTGATAGGCTTACGATAGTAATCATTCTCACATGCCTTTTATGCCTACCGGGAGGAAGCCGAGAAAGTCTGTGTCTTGGGTAGACACTATGCTTATCTCTGGTTCCCCGTCGAGACGGTTGTGTCCGGTATGGCAAGATGAGGTATGATGAGTAGTGATACTGTCTGTTGGATTGAAACATATTTGTTATACTAATCATGCAGGAAATACTTAAGCCTCCTGAGTCGACCGTAGATCAGGTCTCGTTCCAGTAACCCCCATACTTGTTTTCGTGCTGCCACTTGTCCCTGCCATAGGTAGGGTACGGTTCAGTAAGTTGTCAACCCCTGTCTTAGCACACACTGTACAGAGAGGCCATGGTGGAAGATACCGGCTGCATCCGGTAGGCACGCCACCTGGTCCGGGGGCATGGGTGTTTCCGGTTGGGATCGAGAGGGGGGCACCCCTTAGAGTGCGCGGTAGAAATTTGATCCCATGCTACGCGAGGTTGTAGCCTCCCCACTTAGTGTTTTGCTTAACAGGTGTCGTGGGTGATTCCAGACGCGAGTAAAGTTAAGCTGGTGTGTGCAAGTCAGGCGTGTTTTCGACTAAAAGACCGTAGACGGAATTAGTTCCGATGGACTAAAGAAATCCGTTACTCGTGGGTAAAGAGTACACCCTCTGCAGAGATTAAACCTATTCAAATAGCTGTGTCCATGGCTAAGGACTATAGTCTGGGATGGGTCAAGTGTCGGTCTTAGTGTCGGTCTTCGAAGGAGAAACTGTTAAAGTAGATCATGGATCATGACTTGTGACGTATGATGATTATGAGTATTATTATCATGGACTAACCATTTATGTTATGTGAATTATTGAGTATCCCTGGGACAGTTCTACCTCCTGGATATTCACTGTGATTCTTCTTATATAAGCCCTTTATGTGGTGTCGCTCAGATGCCCGACTATGGCATGCTCGTCATTTCATTTACTTATAAGCCCTTTATGTGGTGTTGCTCAGACGCCCGACTGTGGCATGCTTGTCAATTCGTTTACTTATAAGCCCTTTATGTGGTGTCGCTCAGACGCCCGACTGTGGCATGCTTGTCATTTCATTTACTTATAAGCCCTTTATGTGGTGTCGCTTAGACGCCCGACTAAGGCATAACTTATATTGTTATCCTTTCGAGGCGTCGCTTCAGACACCCGATCGATGCATTCCATTTCTACTCGCTGATTGCATATTCATATTTGACATAATTAACCTGCTGTATGCATCATAAGTTCCATTTATGACTGACGAAGTGATCATAGAACTTTTCAAAACATGATTATTAGTGGCTATATTATAGTTGTGTTGTTAATTTTGCGAGTACATTGAAAGTACTCACTGGCTTGTCCCTAGCTATTGTCTTAGCAAGATTTCTTGCATGGAGAGGATCGTTGTGATGACAGCCCCGGAACCTACGCAATGGTGATAGCAGCCTCGCGAAGATAGGAGTTATCCAGGTCAGTTGTTCCTGTGGGAAATGGAGTCCCATGGACGCTGATGATCCACAAACCGCTTCCGCCGTCAACCACTAGAAACCAATTGTTGTACTCATAGGCCAGGATGGTCTTGTACTGCATATTATGTACTTTGCTTGGAACTTCTGTATCAAGTTGGTGCCTCATCAGCTAACAGTAATCCTGGGGCTGGTGAGCACAAGAGCCATTTTCTGGGAAATTACATCCCAAAAATCCGGTCCCGACAAACTTGGTATCAGAGCCAGGCTGACCATTGGCTAATCCTATCTTAGCCGGGTCATTAAACCTAGGTCAACCACCCCACCAGACCTTAACCAAAACCCCGGCCAAGCTTCTCATGTAAGATAGCCACACAGTGACCCGACACCTTTTGGCAATCGGTGCCCAACCTATCAGCCTAGCCTGTCGATCACGCGCCAGTGACCAGCCCCTAAATAGTCTTTTTCGCAAGCGTGTGAAGGAAGACTCCGTCCCCTTTTTCTAATAAAAGGGCATGCTCGCCTCAGCCCAGCACAACATAGCCTCTACCCCAAACCAAGCTAGAATGCCAGGACCCATTGTTCACAATGAGACCACAGCGACCAACCTTGGAGGTTTTGTGACCGTGCTAGCAAACCTCACCCGCCGTGCCTTCGCGTTAGAGGAACCCCCAGAATATGTTGTGTACCAAGGGCCCATGAACGGTGAAAGCCGTCAGTTCTGGGCCACTGTGCACGTCTATGCTAGGGGTCTATCGCCAGAACGCCCCTACAGGTTCACTGGAAGGACAACTTCCTTTGAGCCACAAGCCATCCAACTAGTTGCTCGAGAGGCTATAGTTCAACTCTGGCACTTGTCGCCCAGAGTTAACTGTCGCTCCTTCTACTACTACCCCAGCAGTGACGAGTATGGTAGACCACCCCAATTTGCCAACGAAGACCATGAGACGGACCCTGCATTATTGCATCTGGTGCGCTATGTAAGTGCACTAGAGGGACTGTTCGATCAAATCACCCTTGATCTGATCGCAGCTCGTGGAGAACTGTTTCGTCGAAACACGGCAAGAAGACAAGATGAGCCCGACGCCGACAACCCAGTCGTGCTGTTCAGACAACCGATCGAGACCCTGAGGTCAGCCCCAGCCATCAACCAAGGTTCTTTGATGACCCCAGAAGCGCTTCGTCGCCTTTTGGGAACCCACTCCAACGGGATTGTGGCCAACAATCCCCGCGATGGTCATCATCGCTACCCCGAACCTACAGTTCCTCGACCCCCTCCGGCTAACCCCGACGGTGAAGCCAATGGAGAATCCCCGGCGTCCACAAGGCACGCCCGCTTAGATATGAACGAGGTAGACTAAGTCACTCAAGTAGTACCGAGTCTTAGTACGGCCTCACCCTGTAATTACGTAATCTTGTATCGCCACGATGTTGTCTGCAGGTGCGCCCCTATTTTAAATAGTAACTGTGCATAAGCATGTTGATGTGCGGTTGCCTTTTTAATACCGGGCGTAGCTACCAAAAACCAACCCCGACGACACCCACGGTAACACGTCACTTTTGTGAGATGTGTGTATCTGTGGCTTTGACCCCGACCCCATGAGAGCAGAACCAGCAAGCTAGTGCCCCTCACCGCGGTAAATAACCCAGCGTGGAGGCTATATAAATGACCACCTTATGACCTTGCCAAGTACCCCTCACCTTGTGCACCGCCCTCACACACATTTCTTGCCATGCCGAGCCCCAGCATTTATCTGAGAACCCCAGATGCGACCCCGGGTAACTTTGTTAAAATATTGTGGGACTTTACCTGCAGTACCATGGGTTCTACCCAGCCACCCCAGTATGAGCTGCTCAAATCGAGAATCACCCCTTCCACCTCGAAATATTGGGCAGTAGTGCACATCCCTCCCGTAAACTCAAACCAAGACCCAACGGAAGTCTCCTTCCTGGGGAAATCTATGTCGACTCCGCAAATGGCCATAGAAGCGGCTGCACACGAAGCGATTGTCCGCCTTCGATTCGCGATTCCCTATGCCAGCGAACGAGGGTATTATTACTTTCCGAGCCGTTCAGCACCCGGAGAAGTAGCATCCTACCCCGGTGGACGAATTGGGAGAGACCCAGTACTGGCCAACCTTGTCCAGTATGTCATCGCTCAAGAACGTTTGACCCAGCGAGTGATGGGTTATCTCCAGAGCCTCGCTGATTTAAATCCTCAGATCGCCATCGGCAGACCACTGAGGCCCAAGCAGGAGAGACGCGTTCATCCACTAGTCAACCCGCTTCCCCTGATAGAAGAAGAGTGTGCCCCAGTACTAGAGACGTTTTCTCGGGATCCTGTCCTTTTACCGTTTTCACTGTAAACGTCATGGCTATGTTTATTTGTGTGTTGCAGCTTATGATTCTACCCTAAGTTTATGCTATGAGTAAACTCTTGGTTTCAACTAATGGGAGTATCATTTTTAAAATAGCCCTTAGCAAATCTCGAGGACGAAATTTTTCTTAAGGGGGTAGTGTTGTGACACCCCAAAATTTTGACCTTGTTTTATTAATTAAAATTTTACCAGGAAATTAAATTTTCCATTTTCCAGGTTTTCTTTGATTTCAAAAGCATTCTTTTCTTTGATATTGTGGAGTTTTTACCCCAAGTGAAAACTTTCCAAATGTGTTATTGGACTTGTTTAACCTCTCAAGAAAAAAATTCTTCTTATCAGTGGAATTAATTATATAATTATTATTTTGATCTTCATTTCTTTAAAATTGGTTTCCCATGGTTTTAGGGTCCCATTTGAACTACAACCCTTTGATAAATTTATTTAAAATTTCAACCAAAATTTGGGGATGTCATGTGATGTTTTTAAAACACTTTTATGTAAAAACATCTTTTATTCAGTAAATATTTTGAGCCCTACACCAAGTTTTCAAAACTGGTCCAGATGGCAGTATTGCACTACAACCCATTTAAATATTTCTTTCTAGCTTCCACCAAAATTATGGGATGTTCATGGGAGTATATTATTCAACTTTATGCAAAAACCCAGTGATGTCCTTTGAAAAATTTGAGTGAATCAACATCTTTTCATTCTGATCCATCTTGGTGGTTTGTACTGTAACCCCAATTTATCTTGCTCTTTTACCCATGATTCTTTTTCCTGCTTGTAGACCCCCCTACAAAACCCTTAAGTCCAGGAGAGTGGACTCATTGGAGGATTTTTAGTGCATGCAACCATGCCCTTTTGTTTCTGTCCAGAATTGGTTTTCTCAAAAATTTGCACTAGCAGGTTTCTGGCTTTGCCCAAATGACCTTGCCATCATCACCTACACCTAAAGAGACTCTGATCTGGAAATTTGGGCCACCCCAAGAGTTGCCTAGATGCCATTGGCATTCTGGCAAACACCTTGAGTGCATGGACAACTTTGACATGATATTTGTCATTGCATTGTGACCTTGCACCTCTGGGAAAACCACCATGTCCATTGAACTCCTAGCTAACCCTAACCCAGGCCTGCTAACCCCCAGCCTCTCCTATGCCCTCTAGCACATGCTGGCATTTCAGCAAACACACAGCGTGCGTGCATTGGGCGCGCCCAGAGCGCGCCAACTGCAGCCGCGCGCCCGAGTCGCCACAACCCTCCCCTGGCCCTTGCTCGCCCGCAGAGCCGCGCCCAACTTCATCCGCTCGCAAGAACCATCCAAGCCCCCCCCCCTCCTGGCACCCTACAACGCCGCCGTCAGGTCGGCCACGGCGGCTAGCGGCCAGCCACAGAGCGCCCTGCCATGAACGGCACTGCCCAAGCCAGAACTCCTCGCCAGCTACCCTCGTGAGCAGGCCGCCCTTATCCCCAAGCCCGTCCGCTAGCACCGACCCTGCTCCGGCCATCGCCACGTCGCTCTGCCACAACAGAAGCGGTCTGCCGGCGATCTTATCCCCAGCCGCCGCGGAACCGCCATTGCTCGCCTACTTAAGGGGCCCCCGAGCTCGTCTAGGCCTCAAGCAACCTCTCTCACTCCCTCACTGATCCTCCTGTAGAAGTAGAAGGACTGGAGATGGTCGTCTTCTTCTTCTCCAGCAACCACAGCCGCCGCCGCCACTGTATCGATCACTCCGGCACCACCAGGGCCTCCCCCTCTCCACTCTCTTCACCAGAAGCTCTCTCTTCATCCTGTGAATCCATCCCCCTGCTCAATTCCGATCAGGAACCGCCGGAGGCAAGAACCCACTCTACCCAACGGCCACCATCCGCTGCGGAGCTCGCCACCGGCGACTCCGTCCACCCTAGGGACCGTAGAGACCACCGAAGGGAGCGCCTCGACCCCCTGACGCCGCGGATGGCTTCGGTTTCTCAAACGGTGCCGCCGTTTGCTGGCGAGCATCACCAGAGCCCCGCCCCGCTCGGACAGAGGAGGGAGAAGAGGCGCGGCGACTGGTCAAACCTGACCAGTGGGCCCCCTGGACCCACTGTCAGTGACCCAGCCCCGCCTCCACGTGTTTTAAGTGGAAGCGTAAAACCCCCAAGTACGTCTTCCCTGCTCCGAAAGCGTATTCCTTTTTGAAACGTTTTCCTTTTCTGTTTTATTTTAAAAACAAAATCTGACCAAAACTTTGACTGGCTATAACTTTTTAAATATAAATCCAAATGACTTGATTCTTTTTCTATTGTTTCCTAAATAGTTTCTAGTTTATTTCCGTATTTATTTCAAAATTTTCCAAACAACTTTTTTTGTGCTGTTTTAAACTATGTGTTCATTTGAATATTTTCAAAAATAGGATTTGTTGGAGACAGGAGAAAACTTTCAAAAGTTTTGGGAGAGCACTTCACCTCTCCATACCTTGAAGGCGAGCATTTTTGAACTCTGGCATAATATTATCGTGTGTTGTTTGATACACTTACAACATCACCGTGACACGGAGTATCCGTTATTTGGTTGTGAGGATATGATCATACTTGCATACTGCTAATCTCATGATATTGGAGCTTGATAGGCTTACGATAGTAATCATTCTCACATGCCTTTTATGCCTACCGGGAGGAAGCCGAGAAAGTCTCTGTCTTGGGTAGACACGATGCTTATCTCTGGTTCCCCGTCGAGACGGTTGTGTCCGGTATGGCAAGATGAGGTATGATGAGTAGTGATACTGTCTATTGGATTGAAACATGTTTGTTATACTAATCATGCAGGAAATTCTTAAGCCTCCTGAGTCGACCGTAGATCGAGTCTCATTCCAGTAACCCCCATACTTGTTTTCATGCTGCCACTTGTCCCTGCCGTAGGTAGGGTACGGTTCAGTAAGTTGTCAACCCCTGTCTTAGCACACACCGTACAGACAGGCCATGGTGGAAGATACCGACTGCATCCGGTAGGCAGGCCACCTGGTCCGGGGGCATGGGTGTTTCCGGTTGGGACCAAGAGGGGGGCACCCCTTAGAGCGCGAGATAGAAATTTGATCCCATGCTACACGAGGTTGTAGCCTCCCCACTTAGAGTTTTGCTTAACAGGTGTCGTGGGTGATTCCAGACACGAGTAAAGTTAAGCTGGTGTGTGCAAGTCAGGCGAGTTTTCGACTAAAAGACCGTAGACGGAATTAGTTCCGATGGACTAAAGAAATCCGTTACTCGTGGGTAAAGAGTACACCCTCTGCGAAGATTAAACCTAGTCGAATAGCCGTGTCCATGGTTAAGGACTATAGTCTGGGATGGGTCAAGTGTCGGGCTTCGGAGGAGAAACTGTTAAACCAGAGCATGGATCATGACTTGTGACGTATGATGATTATGGGTATTATTATCATGGACTAACCATTTATGTTATGTGAATTATTGAGTATCCCTGGGACGGTTCTACCTCCTGGATATTCACTGTGATTCTTCTTATATAAGCCCTTTATGTGGTGTCGCTCAGACGCCCGACTGTGGCATGCTTTTCATTTCATTTAATTATAAGCCCTTTATGTGGTGTCGCTCAGACGCCCGACTATGGCATGCTTGTCAATTCGTTAACTTATAAGCCCTTTATGTGGTGTCCCTCAGACGCCCGACTATGGCATGCTTGTCATTTCATTTACTTATAAGCCCTTTATGTGGTGTCGCTTAGACTCCCAACTGAGGCATAATTTATATTGTTATCCTTTTGAGGTGTCGCTTCAGACACCCGATCGATGCATTCCATGTCTACTCGTTGATTGCATATTCATATTTGACATAATTAACCTGCTGCATGCATCATAAGTTCCATTTATGACTGATGAAGTGATCATAGAACTTTTCAAAACATGATTATCAGTGGCTATATTATACCTGTGTTCTTAATGTTTGCGAGTACATTCAAAGTACTCACTGGCTTGTCCCTGGCTATTGTCTTGGCCAGATTTCTTGCGTGGAGAGGAGCATTGTGATGACAGCCCCGGAACCTACGCAATGGTTATAGCAGCCTCGCGAAGATAGGAGTTATCCAGGTCAGCTGTTCCTGTGGGAAATGGAGTCCCATAGACGCTGATGATCCACAAACCGCTTCCGCCATCAACTACTAGAAACCAATTGTTGTACTCATAGGCCAGGATGGTCTTGTACTGCATATTATGTACTTTGCTTGGAACTTCTGTACCAAGTTGGTGCATCATCAGCTAACAGTAATCCTGGGGCTGGTGAGCACAAGGGCCATTTTCTGGGAAATTACATCCCGAAAATCCGGTCCCGACAGTTCGGGCCCTCTCGATGGAGGTAATACCCTACTTCCTGCTTGATTGATCTTGATGATATGAGTATTACAAGAGTTGATCTACCACGACATCATAGAGGCTAAACCCTAGAAGCTAGCCTATGGTATGATTGTTGTTGTCCTACGGACAAAACCCTCTGGTTTATATAGACACTGGAGGGGGCTAGGGTTACAGAGAGTCGGTTACAAGGGAGGAGATCTACATATCCGTATTGCCAAGCTTGCCTTCCACGCCAAGGAGAGTCCCATCCGGACACGGGACGAAGTCTTCAATCTTGTATCTTCATAGTCCAACAGTCCGGCTAAAGTATATAGTCCGGCTGTCCGAGGACCCCCTAATCCAGGACTCCCTCATCGACTTTGACGATCCGACTACGAACGTGCGAGGACGTCCCGCCTTAGCAATCGCTAAACCAACTCCGAGAGGTTATTGACTATGCCGGAGCACGATCAACCTGACCATGAAGGTATGTTTCCTGCAGGCAAACAAAGAACAAGCAACAAACTGAGATCGCAATCTGGATATTGCGATTATAAGAGGAAAGCTTTATTGATCAAGGTGGGGTTCTGTGACGCCTTGGTCTGGTCGTTGAACACAAACGAAGTACGCGAAGTTGGAGCTGTGGCGAACTTTAATCTAAACAAAACCCAAAGTCTAAACGACGCCCTAACGGCTGTATATATGGAGGAAGAGGGGGGAATTTCGTGGCCCTTGGAGGAGGGGTCCGAAACCAACTCTAACTCTTGTTTCCCCCACACATACGGACTCTAAAAACAGCCTATACTTACGTATTTAGAAAATACATGGGCCTGGCCCGATAATAAGGTGACACAACACCTAAAATAGCCTTTGGAAGAAATTTATGAAGTGGCATCTTGTATATTTCGTCCAAGGCTTCATGCACTCCTTATGGTGGCTTGAAAGTCCTGAAATCATCAATTCTAACTCTGTTCTTGACCTCCTTGTGCATGCCATCATCTCCCTGCTTGGTCTTGCTCCAGTGTTCGTCCCTCTTATCGATGCTAGGCCCTTCATTTGTAAGCAAAACAAATGTATCCAATTTAGGCAGCATCATATTCTCATGAACATTAGAATCATTACCAAGAAACGAAAGTACCTGGTAATTCAATTGGCATGCGCGAGCTCTAGTAATTGGTCCAGTATGTATAGCAGCAGGGGTTGTGGGTGTAACAATGGTATTGATGTCCTCATCATCCTCCACTTCTTGAAATGAAGTTGTCCTTGATGGAAGCTCATCTTCCTCACCCAAATAAGGCCTAAAATCTACAATGTTAAAAGTGGGACTAACCCCAAAATCTGCAGGCAGCTTAAGTTTATATGCATTATCATTTATTTTCCCTAACACCTTAAAAGGACCATCAGCACGTGGCATTAGCTTTGATTTGCACAAATTAGGAAATCTATCCTTACGCAAATGTAACCAAACAAGATCTCTAGGTGCAAACACAACATGTTTTCTACCCTTATCTCCAGCAAGTTTATATTTAGCATTCATACGCTCAATGTTTTCCATAGTTACCTCATGCATTTTTAAAATCAATTCAACACGTTCCTTAGCATCAAAATTAACCTTCTCCGAAGATGGAAGAGGCAACAAATCAATAGGTGCATGAGGTAGGAAACCGTACACAATTTCAAAAGGGCACATCTTAGTAGTAGAATGCACTGAACAATTATAAGCAAATTCAATATAAGGCAAGCATTCTTACCACATTTTCTTATTATTCTTCAAAACAGCCCTAAGCATAGTAGACAATGTTCTATTGCCATCTTCAGTTTGTCCATCAGTTTGGGTGTGACAAGTAGTACTAAAAAGCAGTTTAGTCCCCAACTTAACCCATAAACATCTCCAAAAGTGGCTAAGGAATTTAGTATCACGATCTGAAACAATAGTATTTGTCACACTATGCAAGTGAAAATTTTTCCGAAAGAACGAATCAGCAACATTAACAGCATCATCGCTTTTATGACATGGTATAAAGTGTGCCATTTTTTAAAATCTATCCATGACAACAAATATGCTATCCATCCCCTTCTTTGTTCGAGGTAAACCTAAAACAAAGTCCATAGATATATCCTCCCAAGGAACACTAGGTACAAGAAAAGGCATATATAAACCATGAGGATTGAGACGTGACTTAGCTTTTTGACATGTAGTGAAGCGAGCAACAAAATGCTCAACATCCCGTCTCATCTTTGGCCAAAAGAAATGTGTAGTTGGTATATCCTCTGTCTTCTTGACGCCAAAGTTTCCCATTAATCCTCCTCCATGCGCCTCCTGCAACAACACAAGACGAACGGAGCTAGCTGGAATGCATAGCTTGTTAGCACGAAACACAAATCCATTGTTAAGAACGAACTTGTTCCAAGCTCTCCCTTCCTTACAATCCTGCAATACATGTTTAAATTCAGCATCATGCACATATTGATCTTTGATGGTCTCCACACCAAATATTTTAAAGTCAAGTTATGAAAGCATAGTATAACGACGAGACAATGCATCAGCACTAACATTTTCTTTACCCTTCTTGTGTTTAATGACATAAGGGAAAGTCTCAATGAATTCAACACATTTAGCATGTCTACGGTTCAGTTTTGCTTGACTTTTAATGTGTTTCAAAGATTCATGATCAGAATGTATAACAAATTCCTTGGGCCATAAATAATGTGGCCATGTTTCTAAGGTCCGAACAAGAGCATATAATTCTTTATCATAAGTATAATAGTTCAGACTAGGCCCACTCAATTTTTCAGAAAAGTATGCAACAGGGTTGCCATCTTGTAATAACACACCTCCTAATCCAATTCCACTTGCATCACATTCAAGATCAAAAGTCTTATTAAAATCAGGAAGTTGGAGTAAAGGAGCATGTGTCAACTTATCTTTCAATACCGTGGAGGCTTCTTCCTGTGCGGTACCCCAAACAAAAGGCACATCTTTCTTTGTAAGCTCGTTGAGAGGTGCAGCAATGGTGCTGAAATCTCTCACAAAACACCTATAGAAACCAGCGAGGCCAAGGAAACTCCTCACTTGTGTGACCGTTTTGGGCTGCGGCCAACTCTCAATAGCTTCAATCTTGGCTTTATCAACTTCAATCCCCTGTGGAGTAACAACATAGCCAAGAAAAGATACTCGGTCGGTGCAAAAAGTGCACTTCCCAAGGTTACCAAACAAATGTGGATCACGTAGAGCAATAAAAACATCACGTAAATGTTCCAAATGTTCCTCCAAAGATTTGCTATAAATCAATATGTCATCAAAGTTAACTACCAGAAATCGTCCAATGAAAGCACGTAAAACTTCGTTCTCATGAAAGTACTAGGTGCATTAGTTAACCCAAAAGGCATGACTAACCACTCATATAATCCAAACTTAGTTTTAAATGTTGTTTTCCATTCATCTCCCAATTTCATACGAATTTGATGGTATCCACTACGCAAATCCACTTTAGAGAATATTCTAAAGCCACTTAATTCATCAAGCATATCATCTAGCTTAGGAATAGGATGACGATAACGAATAGTGATATTATTTATGGCTCTACAATCAACGCACATACGCGACGTACCATCCTTTTTCGGCACTAAAATGATAGGAACAGCACAAGCGTATATAACCTTTGTCGAGCAACTCTTGTACTTGACGCATAATCTCCTTCGTCTCCTCTGGATTGGTACGGTATGGTGCATGGTTGGGTAACAATGCACCGGGAATTAAGTCAATTTGATGCCCAATCCCTCGAATAGGTGGTAATCCCAGTGGCAGGTCTTGTGGGAAGACGGCAGCGAACTCTTGCAAAATGTTAGTGACAGCAGGGGGCAAAGAGGAAGGCACGTCCTCGAATGAAAATAATGCCTCTTTGCACACAAAAGCATAGCAAACAGATTTGCTAAAATCTAGCTCATCAATATCAGATTTGGTGGCAAGTAAACATGCACTTTTCAATTTAATTTCAGAAGAAACACTAGATGGTTTAGTATTAGGCTTCATTTGTTGCTCAAATTCTTTTGCCACAATCTGATTTTCACTCTTATTTTTCTCCTATTTTGCTTTATTAGCTCTATTAATATCATCTTTCAAAATGGAATCAGGACTCATAGGAAGCAACGTAATATTTTTATCCTTATGAACAAGAGTATACTGATTGTTTCTACCATGGTGTACAGAGTTTTTATCAAATTGCCATGGTCTACCAAGTAATAAGGAACATGCTTGCATAGGTACCACATCACAATCAACATAATCAGCATATGTAGAGATACTAAAATGCACATGAATAGTACGTGTTACCTTAACCTTGCCGCTGTTGTTGAACCATTGGATGTAGTAAGGATGTGGATGTGGTCTTGTGGTGAGAGATAGCTTCTCCACCATATCCATGCTAGCCAAGTTGTTGCAGCTCCCACCATCTATGATCACGCGAACAGAACGTTCCTTCACAACTCCCTTTGTATGGAACAAATTATGCCTCTGATTTTTCTCAGCTTGTGTAACCTGCACACTCAAAACACATTGAGAAACTAAACATTCATACCTGTCAGCATCTTCAGCAACCATGTATTGCATCTCATGATCAGAATCATCTCCACCGTGTTCTTCATTTGTAGTAAGGGCCAAAGTCTCCTCATCATAGTCACTGGCGGACTCATACCCATCATCCTCAGTAGCAATCATCACACGCTGAGATTTGCATTCTCTCACAAAATGTCCTCTTCCCTTACAAAGATGACAAATAATACCACTTGTGTGCACTGTTGATGCCATGGAAGAAGAAGAGCTCTACGCAGGCCCGATAGGTGTGCTCTTGGCAGATTATGGTGGTTGTGCCTGCTTCCTTGTATCACGGCTGGAGGTAAGAGCTGATGGATGTGTCGGTGCAGTAGAATGTGTGGAAGTAGAGGATGCACATGGTGTCCATGATGAAGGTCGACCTGCAGAAAAGTTAGTCCGCACCAATCTCTGTTGAACCTGCACTTCACGTTCAGCTTTACAAGCAAGATGGAATAAACGAGTGATAGTATTATAATCCTTATACTCTAGAATGGTCTGAATCTCTCTATTTAATCCACCCATAAAACATGCAAGCATAGCTTCATTCTCCTCAACAAGACCACATCTAAACATGCCAGTTTGTAATTCCTGATAATATTCTTCTACGGCATTTTTTCCTTGTCTTAAGCGCTGCAATTTTTGATGTAATTCACGCTGATAATATGGTGGAACCCAACGAGTACGCATATCAGTTTTCAAAGCAGCCCAAGTAGCTGGAATAGGATATAATCTAGAATGTTCAGACCACCAAACACATGCAAAACTAGTGAAAGCACAAACATCAGTAGGAACACGTCTCTCCTCGGGATATTGTAAACATGTAAAACGTTGTTCAGATTCTAACTCCCAAGTAAGATATATATCAGGAACATATCTACCCTCAAATGGTGAAATATTCAATTTCAGTTTAGGAAGATGGTCATGATCTCGTACCTCATGTAGTGGTGCATCCCTACCGTTGTGAAGATATGCATGAGGACGAACTGGTGGTGGTGGTGCTGGTGGTTGCACGTAGTTCTAATTTTGATCAACCTCATCCTCGTAATGGTCCTCCACCTCTGCAGTAGCAGCAGGAGCTACAAAAGAATCAACACCAAGTATAGCAGCTCCAGAAGTTTGACCATCCTCAAGAGGAACGCACTTCGCTCGTCCGAACTGATTCAGAAGGGGGCGTTGTTGTTGTCATTGTAGAGGTGCGATAGGTGCAGCCGGCGATGGTGGTGGAAAGCGCAACAGCAATTCAGCAAACTTGTTATCGAGCTATGTTTCAAACGTCTTCTCCATGCAATCTATGTTCTCCATGGCCTCTTCAAATCTGTTTAGCACATCTTGCACCTCTCCACTCATCATTTGCTGAAACTTATCATGAAGCTCCTTGTTCGTCAAGTTCTCATGATCCTAGCATGGTTAGCAGCAATAGAAACACACAAGAATATGATCCTACAGACTACTAACAAGTGGTGGTGAGCATGAACTAGAGTAGTTGTTGTTGTAGTCACCCAATGCATCCTCCTGTAACTGTCTCTCAAAGGTACAAGCACGAACATACATACCAGTAATGCAACGAGGAATATACTGAAATCGAGCCTGAATATCATGGTTCAAACCACCCAAAAAATCTATTCATTGTATCATCCTCAGGTTCTTCTATGTCACAATGATGCATATAAGATTTGAACTCTTGGTAGTAAGAATGAACAGTGTTGTCGCCTTGTTAAATTGTTCAAATTTGCGAAGCAATTCACGACAATTGTAAGGAGGGAAAAATTGTTGTCTCATTACATCTTTCAAATCTTTCCAAGTTGTGGGCTGGTTATCAATGTTTTTCTTACAATGCACACTGCACCAAACAGAAGCAAAACCAGTAAATGCTCTAGTGGCAAATCGTACTCGCTCAAGTTCAGAATAGTCATGGTGACTAAAAATTTGTTCTACTTCAAGCTCCCAAGCTAGATAAATAGCAAAATTAAATCTACCCTCAAATGACGGTAAAGAGATAACCTGACCATGTGCTTGTGTGTGTTGTCCCAACTCTCGTGATGGCGAAGATGTGTCCGTCGTCCAAGAACTGGTAGCTCCGGAACCTGTCATGATTAGTAGAAACAAGAAACGAATTTCGAGAATAATGTTCCTATGAACTAATAGGATGTGGTTGTAAAGTTCTCATAGTAAAGCAAATATCAATATCTTACAAGTTCTTACCATGTGGCAGGTGGTGACAGGCAACCAGCGGTGTCAAATAACTCCGAAGATTATGTAAAGCGATTGCCAGGGGAACGTACGTATACACGGTGTAGAAATATGTGGAGCTGGGTTGGCTATATATGGTAGAAAAAGATTAACAATAATCAATTCAGAGATGCAATGTTGAATAAACGCTCAACGACAGTACTATGCTGGTCGTAGGCTAGACCGGACTAGAGACGCGAGCCTAGAACACTAATAAGGTCACAGCGTAGCACAACTAGCATCAATAAAGGATATGAAGTAGCTCTGAACAACAAGATATAAGTGAAGGTCACAATAGCAGTAAAGATAATGATGTGAAACAACTGCCAAGCAGGATAAACAACAACTCTCTCTCCAACTTTCCTCTGGAAAAGTTTGTGCTAGTTTTCTAATATTTTTTCCAAAAATGGCATTGACTCAAGCTTTCAAACGCAAAAAAATCACTCAATTCCAAGTTGATATGAGGATTAAAAAAATTCTAAAACTGGCTTGAAAAACTGGAATAAGCTGTGTTCGCGAACTTCGGAGGGCAAAAAGACCTATTTAGAAGCCGATTTTGATATGCCAAATATTGAACTAGATTTTGCAACTATTTAGATGCGGCTCGTTGCTAGCTTTCGTTTGATTACTCGTGGAACCAAAACAGACTTCGTACGAGGAAGTTATGCGTGTTTTACTAAACAGTGCACAAAACAGATTCCAATCCGAATTCAACTACAAGATTGAGTCTAGATAGATCCAAATTTTGTTTTTTTTTCTTTTTTTCTCACACTTTTTTCTTTTTCTTTCTCTATTTTTTCTCTTTTCTCTCTCTCTTTTTCCAAAACAAACTAGATAATATGCAAATTGGGTCAAGCGAAGATGTGAACGATCTCAACTATGATTATGACAATGAATAGTGGGTAGCACATGGTGGAAATTGTTGGATGGATGGTGGAAAGCGGAAGAGATAACGATGCAGCAGCGGCGTGACTAATGTGAACAGAACTCGAAAATCTAAACGAACTAGACACTAAGGCCAGAAACTCGACATGACGATGCAACCGATAATTCAAGTATGCAAGCAATGAAAAGAAAATTGCAAAGGCTCAGATTGGCTTGGACAAAGGATGAATAGATCTAACTTTTTTGCGGCTTTTTCTTGGACAATAGGTAAGAAAATAAATCTAATCTAGGAAAAACTGGAAATTCTCACCGAGCAACCTGAAAACTGATACCACTTGATAGAGGCGGGGTGTCCCGATCTTTCTATGAGATGATAACTATCGATTTGGTGGAGATGACTTTTACGGTCCGACTACAAGCGTGCAAGACGTTGCGCCTTCGCAATCGCTAAACCAATCTCCTGAGGTTACTGACGATGCCAGAAGCACGGTCAGCCTGACCACGAAGGTCTATTCCTGCAAGCAATCGAAGAACAAGTAAGAATATGATAAAGCAATCTGAATATTGTGAATATATATGAAGTATTGATAAAGGTGGGGATCCGGAAGCGGTCTTTCTCTGGTCGTTGGACACAAAAAAAGTACACGAAGTTGCAATGGCTAACTTTTAGCTAAACAAATCCCAAGGAAAAACCTACTAGATGGATCTACTTATATAGGAGCAAAGGGTGGCGGCCAATGAGGTGGGAGGACGTCCCAAGGCAGCCTAAAACCAACCCTAGGTCGTACAACGTTCATGGGCCCATGTGGAGGTGATGCGACACCTTTGTACTTGTTGTTTGACTCGGATTCTGCTGCAGTGTCAGATTGTTTCGTCCATATCTCAACGCTCCGGAGCAATTTAATGGTGAATCCAATTGGGTTGGAAACATGACGAAATCTACTTTCCAACAAAAAAAGAATCACCCAATTGGGAGTCCGTATGAAAAAGTTGTTGGCGTTTTGATCTAGTATGTCTGTGCAGTCCGAATCTGAATCCAGAACGTGAGAGACTTGGATTCTATCTTCTCTTGGCCGAAAAGTGACGTGAGAGGACTTTTTGAACAGAACCTAAACTTCTCCTTTTGCCTTATCTTCATATGTGGATTGTACAAATGTCCCATACACCTGCAATTAGACAAAACACAAAAGTGTGTGAAGTATTTTTGTTTTGGATAACATAAATAGATTATTGAATAGCTTGCACTAGAAATCACCTGATCATGCACAATATTCCAGACTTACATAGTAACCATGTCTCAAGTTGATCATATGGAATATCACTAAGGAAAGATGTCACCTCGGTCTCGAGGGCTCTAGCTCATGATCGTGTCATTGGTCCTCTTGGCACTTGACGAGATGATGGTAGGTCCATGGGGATGACCGTAGGATGCTCCGCATCATGTCCGCCCACCCCTTGGGAAAGATCCGACCTCGGGTCGAAATCCTCATCGCCATGGTAGGGAGAGAGATCTTTGATGTTCAAGATATCACTCATGTTATAATTGTCGCGTGGTAAGTCGATCTTGTATGTATTGTTAATCTAGCGCTCGAGCACCTTGAAGGGTCCATCGGCTTGTGATCGTAGATTGGACTTGCATTCATTGGGGAACCGTTCCTTGAGAAGGTGTAGCCATACAACATCACCAATGTTGAATACCATGGGTTGCTTGTTGATGTTGAGCTTGGTCGCGAGTCGTTGTACTTGGCGCTCGATGGTGTGCCTTGTTTCTTCATGCATCTTCTTGACGTAGTACACTCGTGCATTTGCGTCCATGTTGGTGCACTCTTGTAGTGGAAGAGGTAGAATGTCCAATGGGGACAACAGGTTGAAGCCGTAGACGACCTCGAAGGGGGACTTGCTGGTAGTACAGTGTGTTACGCGTTGTAGGCGTACTCAGTTATGGGTAGGCACTCTTCCCACTCCTTGATGTTCTTCTTGATGAACATGCATAGGAGGGTAGATAGCGTCAGGTTCGTGACCTCCGTTTGGCATCGGTTTGAGGATGATATGCCTAAGAGAACAAAAGCTTGATTGGAAGTGGCATATAGTGACCAAGTACAAAGTCCATACTAATATCTTCCCATGGGTGATATGGAATTGGAAGTGGCATATAGAGACCGTGGGATTGAGCTTTTGACTTAGCTTTGCGACACGTAGAGCATCAGTTTGTGAAGCGAGATATGTCCCGGAACATCTTGGATCAAAAGTAGTTCTTAGAGAGCCTAGTGAATGTCTTGTCGCGTCCAAAGTGTCCCATAAGTCCTCCATGAGATTCTTGCAAAAGTAACAAACAAAGAGAAGACTCGGGAGTACATAGTTTGTTAGATCTCATAAGATAATAATCTTTGATAATAGCATTCCGAAGACGTATGCGTCAAACATTTGGCTTAAGGGATAGCAAAAGTAGGATCATGCGCATATGTCTTTTATGTGCTCCAAGCCAATGACATTCAATTCAAGTTGGGTAACAAGCATGCATCTACAGGATAGAGAACCCGCCACAACATTTTCTTTGCCTTTAATATACTTGATGACATAAGGAAAATACTCAATGAATTCACTCCACTTAGCATGACGCTTGTTCAACTTAGTTTGACCACTCAGATATTTAAGTGTTTCATGATCCGTGTGAAGAATGTACTCATGAGGGCGGAGATAATGCTCCCAAACTTGCAAGACCCTCACTAAAGCATATAACTCTTTGTCATATATGGGTTAATTGAGTTGCGCTCCATATTTGTTTTACTAAAGTAAGCTATGGGGCGCTTCTCTTGCATTAACACACCTCCTATGCCATAATCGCTAGCATTGCAATGTATCTCAAATGGTCTATCAAAGTTGGGTAATGCAAGCAAATGAGCATGTGTAAGCAAGTTCTTAATCTCATTAAATGTGGTATCTTGGGATGGTCCCCAAACAAATGGTGCATTTTTCTTACTCAAAGCATGCAAAGGGGATGCAATAGTGCTAAAGTCTGTAACGAATCTAGGATAGAAGCCGCCTAAGACAAGGAAACTTCGCACTTGTTGCAAGTTGGTTGGTTGAGGCCAAGTTTTAATAGCATTGATCTTAGATTCATCTACATGAACACCCTCAGAAGACACAACGAAACCCAAGAAAACAAGCTTATCAACACTAAAAAGGCATATTTCCATATTAGCATAAAGGCTCTCTTTCCTAAGAGTTTGCAAAACGGTTCCAAGATGGGTGACATGGTCTTTGGTGATTTGCTAAAGACAAGAATATATTCAAAATAGAACACAAAAAATACTCCAATGTATGGGCGAAGAACAAAATGCATCACACGCATAAATGTGTCGGGTGCTTCGGATAAACCCATTGGCATGACCAACCATTCATACAAGCCAAACTTAGTTTTGAAAGTGGTTTTCCATTCATCACCTTCTTGGATGTGTATTTGGTAGTAGCCACTTTTAAGGTCAATCTTAGAGAAAATTATGGCTCCGCTAAGATCATCTAGCATATCGTCTAAGCGAGGAATGGGGTAGCAACATCTGACAGTGATAGCATTCATAGGACGACAATCGGAACACATGCGATATGTATTGTCTTTCTTGGGGACACGGATTACCGGGACAACACATGGGCTCAAACTTTCTCGTACATGTCCGTTGTCGATGAGTTGTTTGTCGGCGTTTCCGGGGGTCCCCAGACTTGCCTGCCTGCGGCCTGCGGCGTGGCTCGAGTGGGGGCCCAACGTGGCCCATCTTCATCAACACAAGGCTCAAGACCCTCGCGAAGGGCCAAGCCTCGCGAGGCAGATGACACGGCGCTTCCTTAAGCACGGCCTCCATGGGCTGCCTCGCGAGGAGGCGGAGAGATCAAGGTGGGGTACCTCACGAGGTGCCCATGACGCAAGCCATGACGACCAAGGGTGCCAGGCGGGTGCCAGCCCGCGCAGTGTCCTCCCTTTCCTCTTTGTTGCAAAGGGGGCAAGCGCAGGCGAGAGGATCAAGCAAAGGCACCCATTTCGGTGCAACGAGACCAAGACCAGCTCCGCGACAAGGAGGAAGTCACTATGGAGCCCAAGCCGGCGTCATCACCAGAGCCTTTGGCAGGCGAAGACCAACTTTAGTCAGGATAAGTGTACCAGATGTTCCCCTTCAAATTGGCCAATTGTTGGCACCCTTCCCGCTCAATATTTGGGAAGAGGCCTAGGGCCTTTGCCTATAAATAGGGCCAGCCACCCCCAGGGTAGAGGCATCGAGAATCCAGCATCTAGGGGGCCATCGAGAATCCAGCGTCTAGAGAGGGAGAGAGAAGGGCGATCGGACTCCCCCTAGCAGTTCATCCCCTAGCCAAGAACAGGCCCTCGCGAGGCCGTTCACCTGTACTGTTCTTCCTCATCAGCCCAAGAGGCAATCCACCCACCACACTGGAGTAGGGTATTACACCACAATGGTGGCCCGAACCAGTATAAACCCTGTGTCTCATGTGTTGTTCCTGCGGTAGTTTAGACCCTTGTGCGACGGAAAGGTAGAGGGCTCGATCTCCGCGCGCACCCCAGAGTTAGAACCATAAGGGCCTGCCGGAACTCCAGAATCCGACATTTGGCGCGCCAGGTAGGGGTGCGCCGGAATCAGTCTTCCACCGCTCCGCTCTCCTCCGACCACCGCATCCATGTCTGACGCTCGTCGGGCCCGCGCCGAGCGCCGGGCCGCCATCGCTTCCCGCGCCGTCCAGACGGCCCCTGTCGGTGGGCGCCCTCGTCGTTCCCCGGCGCTCGCCGTCAACGCCGCCACCGGCCCGGCGGGGAACGAGCAGCAAGCGTCCTCTCAGCACCCGTCCGTGCGGTGGGATGGCCGCACCACCACTCAGTCGCTCACCCCAGCCGGTTCTTCGTTGCACGCGCTGCGCGCGCCCTTGGAGGCTCGAGCTGCGCTCCTCGCGGCGAACGAGCTCCTGCGCTACCGCCCCATCGACGACGTCTACGAGGAGTGGCTCGACCGCGTCGCCGAGCTCGTCCGCGCCGCAGGGGGCTCCCCCGCGTCTTCCACACCACTGCGCCGCACTCCGCCCCGCATGGGCAATGAAGCCCCGGGGGCATTCCAGCCGCCACCTTTCCAAGAAGATGCCATGGCCCCAAGGCGCGCAGCTCCTGGGAGGAATCCGCTCCGTCATGCGCAGGCCCAGCAGGAACGGAGCTGCCAAGAAGTCCCGCGACCGAAAGAGGCCGCCCGGGCGCTCCCGGCCCCGGCTCGTCGAGACCCTGCTCCAGCTCCAGCACGTCAAGACCCCGCGCTGCTCCCAGATGCGGCACAAGGGGACCCACAAGGCGAAGCTCTCCCTCAACCAAAACCTCCCGCGGCCACCGCTGGCTGCCGCGCCTACACCCCTGAGCTGCGTAGCGTCGCGTGGCCCGGCAAGTTCAAGCCGGACCTGCCTCCTCGCTACGACGGCACAACTGATCCCACGGAGTTCCTCCAGCTCTACGAGCTGGGAATCGAAGCTGCCAGCGGGGACAAGAAGGTCATGGCGAACTGGTTCCCCATGGCGCTGAAGGAAGGTGCTCGCACTTGGCTCCTGAACCTGGCCCCAGGCACGATCTCCTCCTGGGACCAGATGCGTACTCGCTTCATCGCCAACTTCCAAGGTACCCGCGACCGGCCTCCCGCCGTGAGCGACATGCGCCGCATCAAGCAACAACCTGGAGAGACCCTGTAGAAGTACATCCAGCGCTTCAACAGTGCGCGCCTCAAGATCCCCAGGGTGTCTGAAGAAGCCATCATTTCGGCCTTCTCCGATGGCGTGCGCGACATCAAGATGAAGGACGAGCTGGCGATGCATGAAGACCTCTGAACCTCCCTGGAGCTGTTCAACCTGGCGACCAAGTGCGCCAGAGCTGAGGAGGGACGCCTCTCCCTCCTCGAGCTGCCTGCCGCAGACCTAGAAGAGAAGAAGCCCAAGGCCAAGGACGTGAAGCGCAAGGGGGCTGCCGTGCTCGCGGCAGAACCGGACACCAAGCGGGGCAAGGATCTGCCAGAATCCTCCAGGGGCAACCGGTACTGTGTGTACCACGACCTCCACACCCACAACACCAATGAATGCCAAGAACACCGCGGCGTGCGAGAAGGAAGAGTCGGCCGACGCCCTGACCGTGCTGACCGGGGCTACGGCCGAGGAGGAGGAAGGAACCCGGGACACTGGGAAGACCGCGGCCCACGTCCAGGCTGGCGTGACCAACCTCGCGAGGACCGCTGGCGCGACCCGCCTCGTGAGGGGGACTGGAGGGATCAGCCTCGTGAGGATCGCCCTCATGGCAACCCAGGCCTGCCGCCGTTGCCGCCTCAGCCGAGAAGGAATGAAGACCGCCACCAAGACGAGGGGGTTGGGGGCTTCCAGGAGCCTCGCGCCATCGCTTGCATCCTGGGCGGAGCTCAAGCCCCAGCCTCTCAACGTATCTTCAAGCTGTTTGCTCGCAAAGTGAATGCAGTCCTCCCCAAGCTGGAAGCAACGCGTCCCCTTAGGTGGTCGGCCTGCACCATCATGTTCAGCTCAGCAGACCAGCTCAAGTGCGCAGCCACAGCGGAGTCCTCCCAATGCTTTGTTCCCCAGTCATCAGCAATGTTCTGGTCACCAGGACCCTCATCGACGGAGGGGCAGGGCTCAATGTCTTGTCCGTGGAAACGTTCAACAGCCTCCAAGTGCCCTATGACCAGCTTCAGCCAACCAAGCCCTTCTCCGGAGTCACCGACGGTTCCACAGTCCCGATCGGGAAGGTCCGCCTCCCAGTCACCTTCGACACCTACGACAACTACCGCACCGAGCTCATCGACTTTGACGTCGCCCACATCCGCCTGCCGTACAACGCCATCCTCGGCTACCCGGCGCTGGCCAAGTTCATGGTCGTGACTCACCATGGCTACAACGTCCTCAAGATGCCAGGAAGCGGCGGCGTCATCACGGTGCCATGTCAAGAGAAGGATGCAGTGTGTGCCCTGGAGCGAGCCTTCCAGGCCGCGTCACTAGAGGACCCATATCGCGGAAGCAGGAGGCTTCCTGAGACCACCCCCAAGAAGAAGAAGACAACGTCAGGCTCAGACCCTCAGGAGGCAGGCCCTTCAAGGCCCGCGTCTGCCCAGGGGGACCCTCCTTCAATCGCATAGGGAAGCGCGCCCGGCGCCCTCCTGAAGCAGGGCTCGGGGGCTCTCACCTGGAGGGCCACCGACCTCGCCAAGCTCACGAGGGAGGCGCTGGGGCACCATGTGGAGGCGTGTTTCGAAGCACACTTCCCTCGGAAGGAAGCCAGGGGAGGAAGGTCAGACCAGCAGGGGTTTGTTAGCAAGGCCATTCAAGAACTACAAGAGTCGAGGATCATGAGAGGTTGCCGTCGCCCACCAGCTGTGGCTCCCCATCCAGGCGAGGATGGTGGGCTGCGCGTCTGCGTTGACGTACCAGGGCTCAATCAGATCGCCATGACGGAGCGCCTCTGGCCCTCACAAGTGGGGCGCTGCGAAGGACCACCCCACAGCTATGTTCGCATGCCTTATGGCCTGCCGAGCGTAGCTGCGGCGTACCAGCGCATCATGAGGAGCATCTTGGAGGCGCAAGAAGGCAGGCGTTCTGCAGCCCGGGCGGAGATGGAGGCTGCTCACGAGGAGCCACCAGTGCCTCCGGAGCCTCCCGAGGCCCCTGGGCCTGGGGGCTCGTGAGGATCGGCTTCCGCGGCCCACCGAGTTTGCTGCACCAACGCCACCGCACCGACGACGTCTTCAGGTGACATATTTCAAGTTTCATTCTCAGCTGGGAGCGCCCTCCCAGGGTTGCGTCACTCCCAGGCCACGTGGGTCCGTCCCTGCGGCATGTATCCCTTTTTTATCTTCTCAGTCGCTAGCTTACTTTGCTGGGGGCGCCCCTCGGGCTGCATCATCCCCAGGCCACTCGGGCTAGGCCCAGCGGCATGTATCCCTTCCGCGTTTATTTCCAATTATGCATCATTACTCGATGCCGTCCGCGGCACCTCTTCTTCTTCATGTCGACCACTTGCACGTTAAAGGGGGGTGCCTGAGCATCGCGACTCAGGGCTCTTACTGGCTCTCCAGCCCTCACCCTCTGGCCTTGTCCACGGCATCGCGACCTGGCATACCAGCGACGGCTGAGACAAGCTCGAGGGCCGGGACCCGAGGACGTAGAGTGCCGGCATCTAACCAGATTTTGCAGGAACACATCTCAAGATACGGCCCAGTGCCAGGCGCAACCCGCCTAGAGGTAGGGCCTCGTGAGTCCCGCGCTGCCTCACGGGTGCTCAGATACACCTCACCTAGCTCTACCGTGCCAGCCACGTGTCAGGGCGGGGTGTAAACGCCCCGGGGGCTCTTCCCGGAGGGGAGCCCCCTCCCACGTACCAGTGGAAGCACCATGCTCCGCGCTGGCTGACGACACTGCCGAGGAGCGGCTATGCCCATACACATACGGAAGTGCTATGCTCCGCGCTGGTGATAAACAACTGAGGGTGGCCTCCGGGCCGCGTTAACCTCAGGGAGCCCCGAGCTCAGTGGCCGGCCTCATCGCAACGCCTCCCCCCGGGAGCGCCGCGCGAGGGGGCTGGGAACGGGGGCTACAACTGGGTCACGCCCAGCCGTACGCCCCAGCCAGGCCCCTCGGGCCTGGTTCGTCACGCGTCTCTCCCCGAGCGGAGCCAAGGTACGGAGGCCGTTTGCGCGTCAAGGGGGACTCCTGAGCATCGCGACTCAGGAGCCTAACTGGCTCCGTAGCCCCTCACTCCTTAGTTCCGAAAGGCTATGCCGGGTGAGGTACGCGCGGGGTCGGGCTCTGCAGACGTAGAACGGAAATGCACCTACATCGCGCTTCCCTACTTGTTGCTCGTGCGCTAACGGGGACTCCTGAGCATCGCGACTCAAGAGCCTAACTTCTCATGTGGCCCCTCATTCCTTTGGTCCCGTCCTAGTTTCCGGTCGGGGCTGATGCTGGGTGAGGCATGCGCGTGGCCGGGCTCTGCCGGCGTAGAGCATAAGCAAGTAGGGAAGAGGAACATAAAATTCAAGGAACTTAAAAGCGAATATTACAACCCATAATGTCGCCTTGGTTCCAAATGCAAATTTAAATGCCTCCTCGAGGCGTCGTGCATGTGCACGAATCGAAAGAAGAACAGGAACGATAGCGGAGTCACTTGTCGGCAGCGGAGTCGCGTGTAGTGGCTTCACCTTGTGGGGTAGTAGAGCCGGCAGCGCCTCGCTTCGGCTTGGTGCTGAAGGCCCGGAACTTCCCCAGCAGCGCCTCCGCGCGCCCCTTCACGGCCTCGACAGCAGCAGCGGCGCCCTCGCCGCTCACCGGCTCCAGCAGGCTGTCAAGGTCGGCGCTGGGGTCGCGAAGGTAGACATGGGCGAAGACCCGCGTCAGCGCGGTGGAAGACAGGACACGCGCCTCGGCTTCGATCGTGGGGACGAGTCCGAGGGCGACATCTCCAAGAGCCTTCACCAAAAAGGGAAGCAGTTTGGCGGGGCCGTCCCCGTCGCCAGCCAGCGGGCAATCCAGGCCACTCTTGTAAAGCGTCTTCAACGAAGCGCGGGCATCCTTCTCCATGTCCGCGAAGGCCACGCGATCCTCGGCAAGGACCCGGGCCTTGGCGTCCAGCTCGGCCTTCGCCATCTCCAACTCCATCTTCAACGCACCTAGGTGGCTGCGACGCTTCTTGAGCTTCGCCTCCCGGTCCTCGAGCGCCGCCTCGCGAGCCTTCACCTCCTTCTCCTGCTCTTGGCGAAGGCGGGTCTCCTCTACAAGCTGACCACGCAGGCCTTGCAACTCGTCCTCCAGCTCCTTGCAGCGGCCGCGGATACCAACCGCCTCTCCCAGGGCCGCGTCACGGGCAGCCTTCGCCTTGAGGGTAGCCTCCTTCTCCTCGTCACAGGCTGTCGAGGCCTGAACCAGCGCTGCCCGGATCGAGGCGTCGGAGCGAATCCACCCCGAGGCCAGCTCCAGGCGCTCGGCCACCAGGCGAGGGTCGGCGCCTAGAAGATCCTGCCGCAGCCGGTCCAGTCCAGCAACAGCTCGCTTCAGGATGGAAGAAGAAGGCGGGGAAGCATCAGGGCGCTTCGGGGCAGCAGGAGGAGTCCCGGAACCAGCAGCCTGCGGAACGGGAGGAGAAGGTAGCGGCGGCGAGGCTGTAGTATCCCGAGGCGGAGTCTGCTGCGCCTCCCCAGCCGTAGTAGCAGCACCAGGCAAGGGCACATCTGGGGTCGACGGAGCCATGAGGGCTGCGGCCCCAGCCAGATCAGCCAAGCCCCGCAAGGGCGAGTGGGCAGGGGGAGCCTGTGCGTTGCGGTCTCCCTCCCCTGCAGGTGGAGGTGTAGTCGCAGCCGGGGCCTCAGGAGCCCCCTTCAGCTTCTTCGTCGCGGGCGCCAGCCTGCTCAGGAGAAGTAATCGTCAAGCCTCGTCAGCGGAACAAGAAACCAGGAATCAAGGATCAAGCACTTACAGGTCGTCGGCAGAAAGCTCCGGTGGTCTCCTGCCAAACTTGAAGCCGGAGAGCCGGCTGGAGGGGTCGACCTCGGAAGCAGATGGTGCGTCCGCGGTTCGCCCCGGAGTCAGGGCGGACCCGCGGGGAATCAACCCGGTCCTGCCCTTCTTCGGGACCGGAGGCGAGCTCCCGCTGCCCAGCACACCGTCGTCGTCATCATCATCACTCAGCGAAAGGCGGAGAGCACGGGGCTTGCGCTGGAGCGAGGGAGTCCTAGACTCTCCGTCGGTCGCCTCGGAGTCGGGGCCTGCCTCCTGCTCCTCCTCGCCCCCATCTCCGCTGGAGTCGCCGGAAGACACATTTACCAGAGCCTCGGGAGCCACCGCGGGCACGAGCCCGTCCCCGTTGAAGACGGGCATGGACTCCGCCACTTGCTCCCAATCGTCGTGGAGGAACAAGGGCGAAGGCGCGCCCTCCGGCATTGCTGCCTCGCCCCCGACCAGGGACTGGAGAACCACAGTCACGTCCCCTTCGCCCACGGCTGCGGGACTCGGGTGAGGCCTCCACATCGGAGGAGAATACTGCCGAAGCGGAGCCAGTTGGTGCTCCAGGAACTCCCTCAGCAACGACGACCCGGTCAGCTTCGCCGCCGCCAAGTTGGCCGGCTTCAGATCGGCGTCCATCTTCGCCAGCACCGACTTCGCGCGGGGATCCGTGAGCTCTGCCCGGCACCAGTCTTCCGAGCTCACGGCCGGCTCCATGGGAAGGGCCAACCGAGGGTCGACGCACCCGGCGTCAACCAACACCCACTTGCTCCGGAAGCCCTCGATCCTCTTCCCTGGATTCGAGATGGCCATGGAGCTGCCGCACGCGACGAAGCCCGCGCACGCAGAAGGAGAACCTTTGGAGGTCCGGAGGTAGAAGTAGTGGTGCAGCAAGGCCACTGAAGGCTGCACCCCCACATGCGCCTCGCAGTAGTAGGCGAAGATCGCTAAGAGAAGGACGGAGTTGGGGTGGAGATGCAAAGCTTGCAAGTTGTAATGGCGGAGGACGGCGAGCAAGAACTCAGAAAAAGGAGGTACCAGGCCCGCTGCAATGGAGCTCACGAAGAAAGGATAGAAGGTGCTCCCTTGGCCTTCAGGGGCATCGGAGCTGACCTTGAACATCTGCGCCCCGTCAATGCCCTGCGCCGCGGCCATCCGGTGCAGTCGGGCGAGGCTCGCCTTCGACACGTTGGGCGAATCCAAAGCAGGCGAGAACCAAGCTTCGGCCGGGGTCCGACGAGGCGCCATGGCTACCTGGGACGAGCGGGTGGAGCAGATCTGGAAGCTTGGAGGAAGGGAGAAGAAGCGCAAGGAAGGGGATCTGAGCAGCGGATGAAGAAGGAGAGGAACAAAACCCGAGCAGATGCCACGCCTTTAGTATCCTGCGCAGTTGCAAAAGCACCCACGTCCAATCAACCGCCACGTGGCGCCCGAGGCCGTAGGCTGTTAGGGCCCGCGGCGCTTCGCCCTTGCCCTTTCGCCTCTCGGCACGGCCAAGTCCGTGCGCGCCTTGGGCCTAGGGGCTACTGTCGGCGTTCTGGGAACGGGAGTCCCCAGACTTGCCTGCCTACGGCTTGCAGCGTGGCTCGAGTGGGGCCCCAATGTGGCCCATCTTCATCAACACAAGGCTCAAGACCCTCGCGAGGGGCCAAGCCCCGCGAGGCGGACGACACGGCGCTTCCTCAAGCACGGCGTCCATGGGCTGGCTCGCGAGGAGGCGGAGAGATCAAGGTGGGGTACCTCACGAGGTTCCCATGACGCAAGCCATGACGACCAAGGGTGCCAGGCAGGCGCCAGCCCGCGCAGTGTCCTCCCTTTCCTCTTTGGTGCAAAGGGGGCAAGCGCAGGCGAGAGGATCAAGCAAAGGCACCCATTTCGGTGCAATGAGACCAAGACCAGCTCCGCGACAAGGAGGAAGTCACTGTGGAGCCCAAGCCGGCGTCATCACCAGAGTCTTTGGCAGGCGAAGACCAACTTTAGTCAGGATAAGTGTACGAGATGTTCCCCTTCAAATTGGCCAATTGTTGGCGCCCTTCCCGCTCAATATTTGGGAAGAGGCCCAGGGCCTTTGCCTATAAATAGGGCCAGCCACCCCCAGGGTAGAGGCATCGAGAATCCAGCATCTAGGGGGCCATCGAGAATCCAGCGTCTAGAGAGGGAGAGAGAAGGGCGATCGGACTCCCCCTAGCAGTTCATCCCCTAGCCAAGAACAGGCCCTCGTGAGGCCGTTCACCTGTACTGTTCTTCCTCATCAGCCCAAGAGGCAATCCACCCACCACACTGGAGTAGGGTATTACACCACAATGGTGGCCCGAACCAGTATAAACCCTGTGTCTCATGTGTTGTTCCTCCGGTAGTTTAGACCCTTGTGAGACGGAAAGGTAGAGGGATCGATCTCCGTGCGCACCCCAGAGTTCAAACCATAAAGGTCTGCCGGAGCCCCAGAATCCGACATTGTTATACTTGCCATTGGATCTCCTTGGTTTCCTCGGGCTTGACACGGTATGGAGCCTTGTTAGGAAGAGGTGCTCCAGGTATGAGGTCAACGCGGTGTTCAATGCCTCGTAGTGGAGGTAGTCCCGGAGGTAGCTCATTGGGGAATACCTCTTGGAATTCCTGCAATAGAGAAGATAACACTAAAGGTAGATTGTGAGAGGTGTTAGTTTTAGGTGCCTCGTACCTGCACAATAGGACATAGTGCAGAACACTCGATGGGTTCTCACACACTTCCCTCATCTCACTTTTGGTAGTGAATAGCACTAGGTTTTTCTTGTCGCTCATCATGGAGGCACTCAATTTTGGCTTGTGGCGCTCACTCTCTTTTTGGTGGTTCTCTCTCTCTCTCTCACTATTTTCTCCATGATGGTTGGTAGCTTGCTTGTCAGCGATCACTTGGCTTGGAGACATAGGTCATAGCACATACTCCTTCCCTTTCATCTTGAAGCTATAGTGATTGGTTCACCCGTTGTGGATGACGACGTGGTTAAATTGCCAAGGTCGTTCAAGTAGGAGGTGGCAAACGGACATAGGAACAACATCACACTCCAAGGTGTCTCCGTATGCTCCGATCTTGAAGGAGACTTGGACCATGTGTTCCACTTGAATTGTGCCGGAGTCCCTCAACCATTGGACCTTCTAGGGATGAGGGTGCTTCATCTTGACCAATTGGAGCTTGGAGCATATTTCTTCACTTGCCGAGTTATGGCAACTTCCTCCGTCGACGATGACCTTCACGGACCTTCCGTTGATGCCCGCCTTGGTGTGGAAGATATGCCATCTTTCGTCGTAGTCTTATTGATGTTGAAGAGTCAAGACATTGGAGACAACTAGAGTGGTGCTCGAATCTTCGTCACAAAAGACTTGGTCATCTTCATCTTCATTCACTTCCCGGTGCATAGCCACATTCTCAAGGGCTTGCATTTATCCTTCACTCATGGAGTCATATGTACTGTCATCGTTGAGAATCATGGTACGCTTGTCGGTACACTCGAAGGACTTGTGGCCTGGGCTGCTGCTTGTGAAGCATTTGATGGAACTTGTCTTGATGGTGTCATCTGGTGGAGTTGTAGATGATTACGCTCTCGGCTTGAAGTCGCTTGTACTAGGAGGATGACTTGAGGTTGTCGAAGTATTCTTGTAACTTGACTTGTCGTTGTTGCTTGTAGAAGGTTTGGTTGAGGTATAAGGTGTTGTAGTCATTGAATCTTGATTGTGCAAGCCATATGTCTTGGAAGAGAACTTGGTATACTTGAAGTCATCTTGCACTTGCCGCTTCGCTTTAGTAGCTTGATGCACTATCTCGATGAGGTTTAAGTATGGTTGGAAGTCAGTGATTTTCTTGATAGGGTGATTGTGTCCATTCAAGAAACGTGCCATACTTTTCTCATCATCTTCCGTGACATTTGCTTGAATCATGGCAATCTCTGTTTCCTTGTTGTACTCTTCAATGTTCTTTGTTCCTTGCTTGAGGAGTTGTAGTCGCTTGAAGAGGTCGCAGGTATAGTCTGTTGGCACGAAGCGCGCTGTCATGACATCCTTCATTCGATCCCAAGTTGTTATTGGTGGTTCACCTCTTGCTTCTGGACGCTCGATGACTTGCTCCCACCAAATGAGGACATAGTCTTGGAACTCAAGAGATGCCACGACGATCTTCTTCTCTTCCTCATAGTTGTGGAAACGAAAAATCTTGTCAACCTTCAATGCCCATGAAAGGTACTCTTCGGGATCGTTGCTACCGGAAAACTTGGGCATGGTGAACTTGAGCTTTCCATAGCGTTGTTCTTCATTGTGTTGGGGTCAAGGGTGATGACGTCCTTGACATGGAGGATTGTCGCTCTTAACTTGCTCTTGGCATGGAGGATTTCCATTATCTTGTTGCTCTTGGCGAACTTGCGGTTCTTGTCTAGCTTGTGGAACTTGTAGGTGGTCTCGTGCTTGATAGTTCCTTTCTAGAACTTCGTCTTGAAGTGCTTCTTCTTTCTCGCGAGTATGTCAGTTGCGTGCGACAACGGCACAACCTGTGTCTCGGCAGGCACATTGCGCCTCAAGTGCCCGAGCTTCACGCCGTTGTTGTTGTTGTTGACAGAGAGCTTCGGCGTCTTGCTTGTCTTAGTGTTGGCATGCTTGCTCTTCCTCTTGTTGCGTAGGCGTTGCCGTTCTTGTGCTTGCGCAAAGGTAGCTTGACTTTGGCAATGTCGATGTTCTTGCTCCTCAAGTTGCTCTTGTGTATGATTGTCGTGTAGAGGATCGCGGTTTGCTTGATGGTCTTGGCGCGCGGCTCGACGTAGAGTGTTTGATGTTGGTGTACTTTAGTCGGAGATGGTGTCGTCGGAATGTCAGCTCGAGCGGCTCCATCATGAATATGACGAAGTGGTAGAAGAGCGGTTGACCAACAAGGCACGAATCCCGTCCATTCTTGCATTGTTCTCTTGTTTTTTTCGTCGAGCTTGTTGTCGAAGGAGTCTCTTGTACGTTGCTTGGAATGTCGCTAGTCGGTGGAGAGATTGTCGATGTGGTCGCTCAATCATTGTTGTTCTTGAGGCAATGCTCTTTGTGCGCCAAATAGGTGGTTCTTGGTGACGTACGTGTTTGGGTCCTCGTCTTGCTCGATGAAGAGTGGGTTGGTAGAAGGAGTTGGTATGCCCATCATTTCAAGTAAATGGGTTAATGGAAGAAAGGGAAGAACAATACCAAATGTACCTTGACCAATGTTGAGAATGGATCAAAGATCACTCAATGATGTAACAAGGAAATAGCACAATTGGTACCGTACCTCGTCAATCTCTCACACCTAGACAAATAAAGCCTTTGGTGTAGCTTGGTTAGGATGGTGGCATAGAATTTGATGCAAATGTTAGCAAGACTCAATAATGTCGGAAAAGATTCAAAAATTTGCAAATGCAACAATGTCAGTACAACAAACCCTGGGTCCGTTTCCCAGACTGTGCACAGGCCAAAGAGCAAGATTACAGGACCAAGATCAGAACAAGGCATGAGGGATTAGATCTTTGAAGGACTAACATGCAGATCAGGAAGACCAAGACTAGCCAGAGAGGCAAGATTCCACTATGTGAAGGACCTCCATTGCCGGGCAGGCGAGCTTGGCGAGGGTGGGGTTCCCCAGGAAGCGAGCCTCCAAAGATCGCCCCGGCATGCTTGCCGGGGCTCGCGGGGGCAAACTACTCCACCATACCACCTCACAGCAACGCATGTTCTCAATCAGTGCGGTGTCAAGCTCCTAAGTGCTAAGTGGCTGCTCTCTGCCACATGGCAGCCACTTCCTACAGAAAATACCTCCAAGTGACACTCGTCCTGAGACGTGTCAAGCAAGCAGGCGCGTAGTTGGCAAAACGTCCCAGCAGGCCCTGCCGGGCGAACTGTGATGTGACACTGAGCGGCACATTTCATGCACTCTGTCAGCCTGTAGAGTTAGGTATGATAGCACTGTTTGCTATCTAATCGGTACATAAAGACTGATTTGCCATTGTGGTGACCCCTTGATCTATAAAAGGACGCCCATGGCAACAGTAGAAAGGATTCGGACCCCCTCATACTCATACGCCGTAGCCACTCTCGCCCCGAGGCAGCCTTGTCGGGTAAGAGCACTGCGCTTTTCCACCATCAATCCACCAAAGCAGGAGTAGGGTTTTACATCTCGCGGCGGCCCAAACCTGGGTAAATCTGCCCGTGTGATCTCTGTCGTGTTGTGTTACGTTTCTCCGCTCTTTGTGCAATGTGCCCATCCCCCCGCCGAACCAAAAGGGGCTCTCTAGTCCCATAGGCATCTTTGGCGTGCCAGGTAGGGGGATCACTTGCGCGAACCCGAGAGCGTGAGGAGCACGTCATATTCAACGGCATTTTCATCATCGACTGCTTCATCGACTATGGCGCCCAAGAAGAAGTCCGGTGCCGCAGCTCACCCGTCCACCTCGAAGGAACCGTCGCCCGCGGCCGCCGACGCCTGCATGGAACACGAAGATGCAGGAGGAGACGGGCGCTGCGGGGGACGCGGTCAGTGCAAGCTGCATTGTCACCACTTCCCCCATGGCCGAAGCAGGAGCGGGAGGTACTGGAGAAGGACAACATCAACAACATCCCGACGACCACACTCCGCGAGGTATGGGTAGAGAGATTATTCCTTCTGTCCCTCCCGGCCTGGCCGATGGGCATAGCCACGGCAGTGACGTTCGTCCCGAGGCGAATGGCAATCCCACGGCCGACCCCATAGTGGGCGCGGTCATAGGATATTAACCGCCTTCGGAGCAAACTGGCCCGGCCAATGCTCCGAACGGAGTCGTTGGCCCACGCGCGCCATCACCTCGTAACCACGCCATCCCAGCGACTGGTTCCCGACGATGGGAGCCCGACACAGCCACCACCGGCACCGTTAGGAGCCGGGCGACGCTGCGGTCCACATCATCATCACCGATGCCAAGCACCGATTCGGAGGCTATGGCGCAGGCCCAACTGCTGCTGAGGTTTCTACCGACAGCCGATCAGATGGATGAGTGGAGAGCCACCATTCAGAGTCTGATTGGCTTTGCCGAGGCTGGAGGCTCACAGCGAGCTGGCCCATCACGGTCTCCCAGGCGACGATGACGGCCCATGCTACTGGCTGTGCAGAAGGGGCCACTCCCACGGTAAAATCCCCACCGCGACAACCGGCGCCGAGGGCCGCGCAACCAAGTGCTTGATGACGTCTCGATGGCTTTGTCCGACCCTCGAGCACGTCAGGATCGACGGCGAGCCCCAGAAGACAGGTAGATGGACTGGCGCAGACATCACCATCGAGCGACGCCGTGACAACCACCGCTAGTCCAATGGGCGCGTTGGCCTCAACATTGATGAGCCCGCGCTTGGCAAAGATGGGTACCTGCCTTTCGAGGCTAGGTGCATTTCCTTCACCCGTGAGCTGCGGCAAGTCTGTTGGCCATTCGCTGGCACCTTCAAGCCAGAGATTCCAGAGAAGTACGATGGAGACTGAACCCGGTAGACTTCTTGAGCATCTACATACCATCACTGTTCAAGCTGCCAGGGGAAGAGATGAGAAGATTTTTGCCAACTACTTCCCTTTGGCGCTCAAGCCAAACGTGAGGTCGTGGCTGATGCAACTACCTGGGCTGACCTGTGCCATGAGTCTGTTGGCGCCTTCACGGGCGGCCACCAAGAACCAGGGCGGACAAGAGATTTGCAACTTCGCCCGCATAAGGAAGGAGAGACTCTGTGGAAGTACATGCAGAGGTTCAGCCGAGTCCACAGGAATATTCCAGATATCCACCCCGACAACTGTGATAGCTGCATTCCAGTCTAACGTACGCAACCATCGGATACGATCCATGATGAACGTCCGGTTGCCCAAGACTGTGAAGGAACTTTACACCTTGGTGGACAAGTGTGCTTGGGTGGAGGAGGGGAGGAAACTCGTTAGAGAAGAGGATGGCGTCGACGCGACCTTAGAAGATGACGACGAGGCCACCAGTCAAAAGAAGAAGAACAAGAAGTGCAACAAGAAGCATAAGGATGAAGCCGTATTGACCGTTGAGGGATCTGGCATGCCTAGTATCGGCAAGAAGGCTAAGGCCACCAGTCACCAGTCAAAAGAAGTACAACAAGGCCACCAGTCAAAAGAAGAAGAACAAGAAGCGCAAAAGAAGATGACAACAAGGCCACCAGTCAAAAGAAGAAGAACCTGAAGCGAAACAAGAAGCACAAGGATAAAGCCGTATTGACCGTTGAGGGATCTGGCATGCCTAGTATCGGCAAGAAGGCTAAGGCCGAAGCCCCCGACAAGGAAGTTGCTGCGTGCATTGACTGCCGGGAGGCTGCGGCTGCTGAGAAATCTAGGAATGGTGATGGTCCGTATTGCAAGATTCATCGGACCAAGGGCCACGATCTCAAGGATTGCCAACAGGTTGAGCAGCTTATCAAGGAGCAGAAGGCTGAATATGAGAAGCGTGATAAGGAAAAAGGTCAAAATGGCCCTAGCAGGAAGGGCCGAGGCGGTGAAATAAATTGCCCTGGCAAGGTTATTCGGAACCAAGGAAAACCCACTAGGGGCAGAGAGAAAGAAGGTTGCGATGATGGCAGTGATGGAGGGGATGAAGAGGAAACCAGCGAGCAGGAAATGCAGTGATGGAGGGGATGAAAAGGAAACCAGCGAGTAGGAATTCTAGAACGGCACTAATGCCCTGTGCATGGATGGAGGTGCATCTCTGCACTCCTCTTGCCGCCAACTTAACCGTGGGCACATGAGGTCGATGCCGTGGAGCCAGCGACAGAATCTCAGAAGCATCTCAAGTGGTCACGCATGCCCATCATCTTTGATGAAGAGGACCATCCTAAGCGCACCACTGCGGTTGGATGCTTGCCGTTGTTGGTCTCACCAACGATCCGCAACCTCAAAGTCACACAGATGTTGGTTAACGGCGGGGCCGGGTTGAATATGATTTCCCCAAAGGACATCAGCAAACATAAGATAACAGAGGAGGAACTCAAGGTCACAGACATGTTTTAAGGAATCAACCCCGGTAGGAGCCGTCCTAAGGGAAAGATCACGTTGCCAGTGACATTCTGAGGAGAGTTGAACTACCGGACTGAGAAGGTTGTGTTCGATGTGGCCGAGCTCCCCTGCCATACAATGGAATCCTTGGACGCCCAGCTCTGGCAAAATTCATGGCGGCATCCTACTATGCCTATAACACCTTGGAGATGACAAGACTAGTGTAAGTCATTTCCATTCTGTTAGACGAGAAGGACACAATTATTTGCATGGACAAGATGTACTGGGACGCAGTGGCGGCAGAGGCCGCGGAAGCCACAACTCCTGCCAAGGAAATCAAAGGAAGAAGAAGGCTAGCAGGGACACCAGCAAGGAATCCGGGAAGTGTACCTCTTCGGAGCATGCTGCGCCTGTCGATGACTTGTCGAAGAGTTCCAAGAGAAAGAGATCCAAGGCCGTTGCACCTCCTATGAAAAAGGTCCTGGAAGGGCTGGCTGACATTGATGGTACCTTTATTATCAGTGCCACCCTTGATGAAAAATAGTAAAGCGCGCTCATTGCCTTCCTGCTGGCGAAGATCGATGTGTTTGCTTGGCAACCATCTGATGTCCCCGGTGTTCCCAGGAAGGTAATCGAGCACCTCCTTGCTGTCTGCCCACATGCCCGATCAGTCAAGTAGAAGGTCCGAAAACAAGCCTCGGAGCGACAACAATTCATTGCAGAAGAGATCAAGAAACTTGAGGTAGGTAGTCTAGTCAGAGGAGTACTACATCCAATGTGGTTGGAAAATCCAGTGGTTGTACGGAAGGCTAACGGAAAATGGAAGCTGTGCATAGATTTCACATATCTTAACAAGGCCTGCCCGAAAGATCTATTTCCCTTGTGGCGCATCGACCCGATTGTGGATTCCACTTCAGGATGTGAGTTGCTCTCTTTTCTGGATGCATACTCTAGATATCATCAGATTTTTATGTCCAAGGAAGACAAAGAGAAGACTTCATTCATCACCCCATGTGGCACATACTGCTTTGTGTGCATCCCTTTCGGGTTGAAGAGTGTCGGGGTCCAGTTTTGCAAGAGCAGTCCAGATTGGTTTTGAATCACAGCTGCACAGGAACCTTGAAGCATATATGGATGATATTTTGGTCAAGACCAAGGACAGGTCAACCCTCATCAAGGATCTGGAAGAGACATTTGCTAATCTGCGCAAGATCAACTTGAAGCTAAATCCAGAGAAGTGTGTATTTGGTGTTCCCTCCGGCAAGCTACTTGGGTTCTTTGTAGTGGGATAGAAGCCAACCCCGACAAGATCAAGGCTATCGAGCAGATTCAGGTTCCCAAGACAGTTAAGGACGTGAGACATTTGACAGGGTGCGTTGCCGCGCTTAGCAAATTCATCTCCAAGTCTGATGAGCATGCGTTGTCGTTCATCAAGATCTTGAAGAAGGCAGGACCCATGAAGTGGACCCCGGAAGCAGATACAACCTTGCAAGATTTGAAGACCTACTTGTCCTCTATGCCTACTTTGGTTGCGCCCAAACCACATGAGCCGTTGCTGCTATACTAGGCGGCAACTAATCAAGTGGTTAGTGCAGCCCTGGTGGCGCAGCGGGAAGTAGAATAGACAGAGAATAAGAACAGCCCGGCAAGACCAGATGTGGATCGGGACAAAGAAGAGCAAGACAGCGGCGGCTACCCCAAGGACATGGCAAGGAAGAAAGTGGTGCAGCGCCCAGTGTACTTTGCCAGCTCCTTATTGCAGCGGGCTAGATCCAGGTACTCTAGTGTGCAAAAGTTGATTTCTGGCCTTATCATGGCCTCAAGGAAACTGCACCACTACTTCAAAGCCCATGAGATCACGGTGGTCACCCGCTTTACTTTGCAAAGGATACTCCGAAACCTAGAGGCTACCAGAAGAATAGTGGAGTGGGCATTAGAGTTATCCAGCTTTGGTCTGAAGTTTGAAAGCACATAAACAATTCAAAGCAGGGCACTGGGAGAGTTTATTATAGAGTGGACTCCAACCCCTGGTGAAGAAGTGTCGGAATCAATTGTTCCAGGCAAGGAAGCTCCCCAATAATGGATTATGTATTTCGATGGTGCTTTCTCCCTACAACATGCAGGGGCTGGCGTGCTTCTCGTTGCTCCCACCAGAGAGCACCTGAAGTATGTTGTACAGATGCATTTTTCCTGGGAGGAGGCGACCAACAATACATCAGAGTATGAAGGACTCCTTGCCGGGCTTAGGATTGCCACTGAATTCGTAATCAAGAAGCTAATCATTCGAGGAGATTCACAACTTATGGTGAGACAAGTCAACAAAGATTACCAAAGTCCATTGATGGAGGCATACATTAAGGAAGTGAGAAGACTAGAGGAGCACTTTAACGGATTGCAAATAGAGCACATGCCCCGTGCGGAAAACAACATTGCCGATCATCTGTCAAAGTGTGCTGCATAGAAGCTTCCTGTGGAACTAGGAACTTTTGTTCTCCATCTTATTTAGCCCTCCATATCCCCAGCAACAATGGCCCAAAAGAGGAGGAAATTGGACTCCGGTAGGCCTCTCCCGATAGAGCCTCTCGGGGCTCCTGGTAGGGACCCTACCGAAAACAACTACCCTTAGATTCCCAGGCTGCACCCTCCTGCCGGGCCATTGGTCCCCGAGGTAGAGGAATGTGCTCCCGTGAATGAGGAGGTGCCACTAGTCCTTGTTGCCGAGGCCCAGGCTCCCACTTGGCCAAGGCACACTGTCCACTTCCTCGAAACTGGAGAACTTCCCGAAGAGCAAGAAGAAGCTGAAAGAGTAGCCCGGAGGGCCAGTATGTATAAATTTCTCGATGACACACTATACAGAAGGAGGCCCAATGGTTTGAAATTGAAGTGCATTTGCCAGGAAGAAGGAAAGGAACTACTGGCAGAAATACACAAAGGCATGTGCGGCTCCCACATTGGATCAAGGGCATTAGTTGGGAAAGCATTCCGGCAAGGATTCTATTAGCCCACAGCCATCCAAGATGCAGTCGAGCTAGTCACCAAATGTGAAGCCTGCTAGTTCCGTTCCAAAAACATCCATCTGCCTGCCCAAGCTCTTCAGACAATCCCTTTGTCATGGTCGTTTTAGGTCTGTGGGCTCGATATCCTCTGGACTTTCCCCCGAGTTGCCGGGGGCTTTGAATTCTTGTTCGTTGCCATCAACAAGTTTACAAAGTGGTCAGAAGTAGAAGCCATGAGAAAGGTGACTGCTTAGTCAGCTATCAAGTTCTTGAAAGGATTGGTGTGCCGATTCGGGGCCCCTGGCCGGATCATCATCCACAATGGCACCCAGTTCACGAGCCGCGCCTTCATGCAATATGTTCATGCCCTCGGAAGCAAGATCTCATTTGCCTCTGTTGCACACCCCAGAAACAATGGACAAGCTAAGAGGGCAAACACTGAAGTGTTGCGAGGTCTCAAGACAAGAACATTTGATAAGCTGCAAAAGTGCGGCAGGCGATGGATCGGCGAGCTGCCGGTGGTTCTTTGGTCCCTCAGAACGACACCAAATCGAGCTACTGGGCAGACTCCCTTCTCCCTAGTCTATGGGTCAGAAGCTATTATCCCCACATAACTCATTTATGGGTCACCTCGAGTGCTTGCCTACGATGAAGTAGTGTAGGTTCAGCACCGGCTGATGACGTTGTGCTTCTCGAGGAGAACCGTCTCCGGGCTGTTATTACTTGCAACATGATTTATCCCGTGACCTCAAGAACAAATATAACTACTCACAAACAATAAACATGCTCAAGATCAGAGGGGTGATAATATGCATAATGGATCTGAACATATAATCTTCCACCAAATAAACCATATAGTAATCAACTACAAGATGTAATCAACAGTACTAGTCACCCCCTAGCAACAATCTATAGTTCTGGTAACAAGATTGAATACAAGCAATTAACTAGGGTTTGAGATGAGATGGTGGTGGTGAAGATGTTGATGGAGATTGCCTTGGTGATGATGATGACGATGATTTCCCCCTCCGGGAGGGAAGTTCCCCCGGCAGAATCGCTCTGCCGAAGGGCAAAAGAGCTCCTGCCCAAGTTCCGCCTCGAGACGGCGGCGCTTCATCCCAAAAGCCTCCTCCTTATTTTTTTCTAGGTCAAAATGACTTATATACCAAAAGATGGGCACTGGAGGTGGGCTGAGGAGGCCACAACCCACCAGGGCGCATCAGGGGGGCCTGGCACGCCCAGGTGGGTTGTGCCCACCTGGTGGCCCCCTCTGATGTTTATTGGCTCCAGTATTTCTTAATTATTCCATAAAAAATCTTCGTGGAGTTTCATCTCATTTGGAGATGTGCAAAATAGGTGGCCTGACGTAGCTTTTTCAGGTCCAGATTTTCAGCTGCCGGAATTCTCTCTCTTGTTGTGTACCTTGTAAATTATGCGAGAAAAGGAATTATAATTACTCCAAAAAGCATTATTGTGGATAAAAACATTATAAATAACAGTAAGAAAACATGATGCAAAATGGACGTATCAACTCCCACAAGCTTAGACATCGCCTGTCCTCAATAGAAAACCGAAATCGAGAAACATGTCCACATGCTTTGAGATAGAGGTGTTGAAAATACCAAAATACGAACATAGAAGCATCATGTTGATTATTATAACAACAACAAACATAAGACTTTATCATAGAACTTGCATCATATACTTCCTATGAATAAGTAACAGTTCACCAGACAATCGAAGTATAAAGCAAAAACTCTATTAGAAACCAACAAACTATGTTCTCAGTCAGCTTTGCAACTACAATTCATCATCTTTTCAGGAAGGGTCACGTATCGGAGCTCTTAAGCAAGTCCACATACTCAACCATCATATAGTCTTTTATGATTGCTAACACTCACCTTGTACGGATGAGCAAAACGTTTCAACCGGACACATAGAAAGATAGGGGCTTATAGTTTTGCCTCCCAACTTACTCAGCTCAAGGGCGATGTCAACAATAATAACACATGCTATCTATATTCAACTGGACATATGTGCCTAGGTGTTTCTTCACCACATGATGCTTGGCGAAAGAATAAATAAAAAGGAATAGAAGGAAACCTTTGACTTTTTGCATAAAAGTAAATACATATAAGTAAACGACAAGCCCTTCGCAGAGGGAAGCAGAGGTTGTCATGCACTTATTTGTTTGTGTGCTCAACCCCTTAGTGCAAAAGAACGTCACATTACATTGCCCCTTAAGATGACAACTTTATTATGCAGTCTGTCGCTTTTATTCTTTGTCATCCAAGTGTGTGCAACGCTCAATTTTCTCTTACACTAAAAGATCTCACATATTTAGAAGCAATTTTTTATTGCCTTTTTGCACCGAAGAAAACTTACTTGAGGGATCTTGTTCAATCCCTAGGTAGGTATGGTGGACACTTGAAAAAGATTTTGGTTTAAGATTTTTTGGATGCACAGGTAGTATATCTACTTAGTGCGGAATTTTTAGCAAAGATAAGGGCAAGCATCACGTGTTAAAGGATCTATGACAATATGACTTCTATGTGAATATAAACTTACATAAACCATTACGTTGTCTTCCTTGTCCAACATCAACAATTTTGGCATATAATATTTTGATGAGGGCTCACAATCACGAAAGATTTCTAGGATAGTATATTTATATGTGAATCTTCCCTTCCCTTATTAATTCTTTCATGAGTTGCATCACTTACCAATGCTATGTTTGTCAATCTCTAATAAAATTTTCTTACTTATAGTTTTCCGTATGTGGTGCTATCACCTACCATAGGATTAGTATATGATCTCATTGATTTATTTCCTTTCTTTTGTTTGCTTTCTTTCTCTCTTTTTTTCTTTATTTGCCACATGAAAGTGAAGAAAGTAAAAACTCAAACTAAACTTTATTTTATGACTTGCACAAGATAACAATGATAGATCACTAAGCAAACTCAAATAACTCGAACTAAACTTTATTCCTATTAGCAAAAGATTGAACTAAGATAAGCAAAAAGATAGTGTGATGATACGATACCGGGGCACCTCCCCCAAGCTTGGCGAAAGCCAAGGGGAGTGCCCATACCCGATACTTAGTTCTACTTTGGTGGTGATGAAGCGATCTTGTCTTTGAGGGCCAAGAGATCATGCAGCCGACGGATAACGCTCCGGAGATAGGTGATATGTTCTTGATGCAGAATATTTTTGCGAGTGAGATACTTAATTTGTATGCGAACTGCTTCAAAGATACGAAAAGCTTCAATCTCAGCAGGAGTAAGGTGAGTAAGATGGGGTTTAAGGATATCTTCCTCCTCCTTCTCGGCCAACAGTGTTTGTGTTGCCACCGGGGTGGATCTACGGTAGTTTCCTTGCCCTTGTCTCCCTTGATAGTGTCTGCGGGATCCTTCATCAGCCAAGCATACTCTTTCATGTGGTTGGACGAGCAGGAAGACATGATGCCTAGCTTGACAAATCTGACCAGAAACAGCAAGAAAAGAGAACAGATGATTTTCTCCGCGATACAGTGGTCAAAAGGTTCGGGAAGTATATATAGATTTTTTTATCTTGGAGGACAAGCGCATGGAAGAAAAATGGAGTACGGGAGGTGTCCCAGGTGGGCACAACCCACCTGGGCGCGCCAGGCCTTGTGCCCACCAGGGGATGCTTCCTGGAAGATTCCTTATATGCAAAATTTTAAAATATTCCAAAACTGATAAAAAACATTTTTGCAGATATTTCAGAGTCTGTTTACTTACTGTATCACGTACCTCCTTATTTTGATGATTCTAGAGTGTTCTCGAAGAACTCTTTTATGTGTTCTTCCGGTGTCAAAGTTTGGATAGTATTACATTCAACATTAATAGGCGTACCTGAGATATAATGCTTTATTCATTGCCCGTTGACAACCTTCGGGTTAGTGCCTTTGAAATTATTTATTTTGATGGCACCAGACTGGTAAACCTCCTCAATGATATATGGTCCTTCCCACTTCGAGAGGAGCTTCCCTGCAAAGAATCTAAAATGAGAGTTGTACAAAAGAACATATTCTCCGACTTTACACTCACATTTTTGAATTCTTTTGTCATGCCATCTTTTAACTTTTTCTGTGAATAACTTTGCATTTTCATAAGCTTGGGTTCTCCATTCATCTAATGAGCTTATATCAAATAACCTCTTTTCACCAGCAAGTTTTAAATCATAGTTGAGTTTTTAAATGCCCAATATGTTTTATGTTCTAACTCAAGAGGCAAATGACAAGCTTTTCCATAAAACATTTTATAAGGAGACATACCCATAGGATTTTTATATGTTGTTCTATAAGCCCAAAGTGCGTCATCTAATTTCTTAGACCAATTCTTCCTGGACCTATTAACAATCTTTTGCAAAATTAATTTTATTTCTCTATTGCTAAGTTCAAGTTGACCACTAGACTGAGGATGATAGGGTGACACAATTCTATGGTTAACATCATACTTAGCAAGCATCTTACGGAAAGCACCATGAATAAAGTGTGAACCACCATCAGTCATTAAATATCTAGGGACTCCAAACCTTGGGCAAATAACTTCCTTAAGCATTTTAATAGAGGTGTTGTGATCATCACTACTAGTTGGAATAGCTTTTACCCATTTAGTAACATAATCAACAGCAACCAAAATATGTGTATACCCATTAGAGGAAGGAAAATGTCCCATGTAATCAAATACACAAACATCAAATGGCTCAACATCAAGAGAATAGTTCATAGGCATTTCTTGACGCTTACCAATATTACGTATTCTTTGTCATTCATCACAAGACGAGACAAACTTACAAGCATCCTTGAAGACAGTAGGCAAACAAAATCCAGACTGCAATACCTTATGAGCGGTTCTATCTCCAGCATGATGCCCTCCATAAGCTTCGGAGTGACATTTCCATAGGATTTGTCCCTGTTCATGCTCAGGTACACAACGTCTAATAATACCATCTACTCCTTCTTTATAAAGTTGTGGGTCATCACAAAAGTAATGTCTTAAATCATAGAAGAATTTTTTTGTTGATATGTAAAGCTAGCTGGTAAATATTTAGCATCAATGTAATTAGCATAGTCAGCATACCAAGGAGTCCCATTAGCAACTTTTATTGCAGCTAACTACTCATCAGGAAAACTATCATCAATAGGAAGTGGGTCATCAAGCACATTTTCAAGCCTAGACAAGTTATCAGCTACGGGGTTCTAAGCTCCTTTTCTATCAATAATATGCAAATCAAATTCTTGTAACAAGAGAACCCAATGAATAAGTCTAGGTTTAGCATCTTTCTTTTCCATAAGATATTTTATAGCAACATGGTCTGTGTGAACAGTTACTTTAGAATCAACAATATAAGGTCTAAACTTATCACAAGCACACACCACTGCTAAGAATTCTTTTTCAGTAGTAGCATAATTTTTGTGAGCACTATCTAGATGTTTACTAGCATAATGAATAACATTCAATTTCTTGTCAACTCTTTGTCCTAGAATAGCGCCAACAACATAATAACTAGCATCACACATAATTTCAAAAGGAAAATTCCAATCAGGTGGTTGAACTATAGGTGTAGTGATTAAAGCTTTCTTGAGTGTTTCAAAGGCTTCAAGACAATCATCATCAAAGACAAAAGGAATATCCTTTTGCAAAAGATTAGTAAGAGGCCTAGAAATTTTACAAAAGTCTTTGATAAATCTCCTATAGAAACCAGCATGACCTAAGACACTACAAATACCTTTGATGTCCTTGGGACATGGCATTTTCTCAATTGCATCAACTTAGCTTGGTCCACCTCAATACCTTTTTCAGATATTTTATGACCCAATACAATGCCTTCATTAACCATAAAGTGTCACTTCTCCCAATTCAAGATAAGATTTGTTTGTTCACATCGCTGCAAAACTCGATCAAGATTGCTTAAGCAATCATCAAATGACTTCCCATAAACAGAGAAGTCATCCATGAAAACCTCAAAAATCTTTTCACAAAAGTCAGAGAATATAGCCATCATGCATCTTTGAAAGGTAGCAGGTGCATTACATAAACCAGAAGGCATACGTCTATAAGCATAGGTCCCAAAAGGACAAGTAAAAGTGGTCTTTTCTTGATCAGGTTGAGATACAGGTATTTTTGAAAAGCCAAAATATCCATCAAGGAAGCAAAAGTGTGTGTGCTTAGATAATTTTTCAAGCATTTGATCAATAAAAGGTAAAGGGTAATGATCTTTTCTAGTAGCTTTATTTAATTTTCTAAAATCAATTACCATTCTATAGCCTGTTACAATTCTCTGTGGAATAAGTTCATTCTTATCATTAGGAACTATAGTAATACCTCCTTTCTTTGGGACACAATGAAGAGGACTTACCCATCTACTATCAGCTATAGGATAAATTATACCTGCTTCTAGAAGTTTTAATATTTTCGTTCTTACCACCTCTTTCATCTTCTGATTTAGCCGACGTGGTGCTCAACAACGGGTTTAGCATCAGGTTCCATGTTGATTTTATGCTGACATAGAGTGGGACTAATGCCCTTTAAATCATTGAGAGTATATGAAATAGCAGCTCGGTGCTTCCTTAGAACTTTCAATAATCTTTCTTCTTCATGTTCTGAAAGGTTAGCACTAATAATAACAGGATATCTCTTCTTTTCATCAAGATAAGCATATTTAAAAGTGTCTGGCAATTGTCTTAATTGAAACACAGGATCACCATTAGGTGGAGGAGGACCTCCGAGAGTTTTAATAGGCAAATTGTGTTTAAGCAGAGGGCGTTGCTCAAAGACAATATTATCTATTTCATTTCTTTCATGCATATGTAAATCATTTTCATGGTATAGGAAGTATTGATCTAAAGGATCAGTAGGTGGTACAGCAATAGAAGAAAGGCCAATTAATTCATCCTTACTAGGCAATTCTTTTTCATGATGGTTTCTACTAAACTTGGAAAAATTAAACTCATGAGACTCATCACCAAAGCTAACACCCACAGTTTGTTTCTGGCAATCTATCCTAGCATTAATTGTATCCAAGAAAGGTCTACCAAAGATAATAGGACAGAAGTTATCTTGCGGGGTACCAAGAACAAGAAAATCAGTAGGATATTTTATCTTCCCACTCAAGACTTCAACATCTCTAATAATCCCAAAAGGTGATATGGTGTCTCTATTAGCAAGTTAAATAGTAACATCTATGTCTTCTAACTCTGTAGGTGCTATGTATTCCCTAATTTCTTGATATAACTTGTAAGGAATAGCACTCACACTAGCACCCATGTCACATAAACCATGATAACAGTGATCTCCTATTTTAACTGAAATGACAGGCATGCCAACAACTGGTGTATGTTTATCTTTTCCATCTGGTTTAGCAATTCTAGCAGCTTCTTTACAGAAGTAAATAACATGCCCATCCACATCTTCTTCTAAGAGATCTTTAATCATAGCAATATGAGGTTCTACTCTAATTTTTTCATCTGGTTTTGGTGTTCTGACAGAGCTTTTGTTAATCACAGTTGCAACTTTAGCATGTTCCTTTATCCTAACAGGAAAAAGGGGTTTCTCAATGTAAGCAGTAGGAACAACTGGATCAACATTATAGAGAATAATTTCTTCTTTAACTGGTACCGGTTCTTTAATTTCTTCTTTAATAGGTGGGTGATATTTAAGCCATTCCTCTTTAGGGAGTTCAACATGAGTAGCAAACGATTCACAAAAGGAGGCTACTATCTTAGAGTCAAGTCCATATTTACTGCTAAACTTTTGAAAAGCATCGGTATCCATAAAAGATTTAACACAATCATACTTAAGTTGTATACCTGAACCTTTACCTTCGTCGAGTTCCCAATCTTCAGAGTTGCATTTAATTCTTTCCAGAAGTTCCCCCGGGAATTCAATAGTTTTCTTCACAAAAGAACCAGCACAAGAAGTATCCAGCATGGTTTGATCACTACAATAAAGTCGAGCATAAAAGTTCTGAATAATAATTTCTCTTGAGAGCTCATGATTGGGGCATGAATATAACATTGACTTAAGCCTCCCCCAAGCTAGAGCGATACTTTCTCCTTCATGAGGCCAAAAATTATATATACAATTTTGATCACAATGAACTAGATGCATATGATAATTTTTTCACTGAACACATAGAAGCTGAATAACAAGAGTCTTACATCCATACATACCGTATTACACAAGTAGGACCATTATGGTCAAGTCTTGAGTATAACATTGCAGCGGAAATCTTCGTCGATAACTTGGACCCATGTCATCTGCCTTAACCCTACAGGCATTCCGACTGGGAAGCGTCCTAGCTCGCATGTTCGCCACCAAAGTATTCTTCTACATATCATGTCTTTTCATGCCTGGCCAATAAAATAACCAGTGGGAAGCCAATGAGTACTTTGAATGTACTCGCAAGCAACCCAAGGGTGATAACAAAATAATTATGCAAGGCACTACTGCTAATTTGGCATTTTTGCGGAAAGCTAGTTTTTCTCATGCAAGTATGATCAACATTTATCAAGGATATGAATGCGTCTGCAACAAGTATCAGGAGGTTACAGACACCAACATCGGGATAGAGTTGTGAACAACTCATACTCAAGCTCATCGTGACTTCCTCACGAATCACGTCAACAGATTTACCAAACCGTGTTGTTTGTCAGAAACATATGGACGTAGTCTAAGCAGCACCACCCAACTGTCCTTGACCATGGACACGGCTATTCGAATAGTTTTACACTCTGCAGAGGTTGCACACTTTACCCACAAGATCCGGGGAACTTCCGTGTCATCCACGACCCGCGGTACCTCAAGTACCCGGGGTAAGCACCCGATCACTATCTTTCCCTAGACGACACTAACAAGGAGTCCACTCGTTGTTCCGTATCCTCACGATGTACATCATACGAGACTCACTCGAGATCGTAACATCCGAGAGGGGACACAACGGTGTATCCGGTGCCCTGTGAAAACAGTCATGGCCGCCCTACCTGGCATGACCCCGTCCCGAGAGAGTGCACCAACAACTCTCCCGTCACTAGTAATGCGGGCTCCAAGCTAGTATTGGCCTAGGTAATCAATAATGACCTTTCCCATATAAGGGTAGAGTGGTCGCGCATGTTTGGTTGGGACGGTCGACAAATCTTAAATCTAATCCGTCTCTGTAAACAACACTTTTATCAAGCCTCGGTACACTACTTCTCCACCAAGTAGTGACCTAGTTCATCATCATCTCCCAGGGGCATTAGTGTCACCCACTGGGATTGTTTGCAAGTATGTCAAACCACACTTGTTTCTTTCAATGCATAACCCTGACCCACTTTGCATAGCCATCTACTATAGCATATTTCTACAACCCACCAACACAACTCTAAGAAAGGGTAGATTCATGAACAATGCAAGTATCAACGGAGTATGCAACGGAGGCAATCCTAGCAAGGTTGCCATTCAAGATATATATCATGCACTTGATGAAACAACGAAAATGCTATTATGATGAAAAATGGTTCATCATGGTCAAAGGGCTGCTTGCCTGGTTCATCTGAGTCTTCAAGTCTTCTAGTCCTTCTCCAAGTACTCCGTCTACTTCGTCAACTAACGTCGGAAACAATCATAATAAGCAACACCACAAGGCAAAAACAAAAGTGCTCTAAAAATATGAAGTTGACTTTTCTAGGATACCTCTAGTCATATGAGGAATGACCAAAGTGATTTCAATGGAATTGGATAAGTAGATATTTCTAAACATTTTGATATGATTGAATCAAGGGGTTTATGGAATTGCAAGAAGTGTACAGAAGAATTATTTTGAAAAATGAGCAAAGGCACCCATTTAACAAGGATGATTTTAGTAGCATCTAGGAATTGGTTTCACTGGATTTGGAGTTCAAATGGATTTCCTATGAATTTGAAAAGTTGGCTTTATATGAAGAAATAGACCATTATTTGAGGTGATACAGAAAGTATTAGTAAAAATGTTCAAAAACTAAGTTTTGAACTTATAGACAACTAGGATTTTGAATCATGTAATTTGGATAAAAAATGGGCTCTCTGTGATTTTCTAAAGTTTATCACAGAAATGGAAAATGAGATTTTAGTTAATTTGTGTGAGGAAAATTGTTCTAGAAAAATGTGCATGCTGCACCAACAGGTAGATCATGATTTATGGAGTCACCAGAAATTTGAATCATTCAATTTGGAGTTAATATGAATATTTGGGAGGTTTTACAAATTTCTAGAAAAGGAAAAGGCAAAGGAAGTGGGGGGGGGGGGGTTATACCTATACCGCGCACCGAGCGCAGCATAGCGCCGTAGCGCACTGGGCCGGCCCAGCGGCTCGGCCATGCGAACGACAGGGCGACGCCGAAGGGGTATTAGGGGAGTACGCTTCCCTGCTGGGAAGGCGGTTCCCGCAGATCCCGCCTCCACTTAACCCGAGTGGGTCCGGCTGGACACGTCGGCAGAGGCTGACCGGTGGGGTCGCCGGTCCACCGGCCGACCTTCTTCTTCCTCGCGCGGCCTCCCATGCCGCAGGCACAGAGGGGCGAGGCCGAGCTCGTCCCCGACGACCAGGGGCGCTGCTGCGGGTGCCTGGCGCACCGAGAAGCTCGGGGGACTACGCCGCGCCTACTCCCCCCTGTCGGCACGTCCAACAAAGGACGAAGGCGAGTGGGGCCACAGCCACGGCGGAGGATGGCGTCGGCCATTGCCGGCTTCGAGTGCAGGGGCGTCCCGAGGAAGAATGGAGGCGATGGGGGGCTTCGTGGTGGTGGTGAGGGAGTACTGGAGTGGGTAGGGAGAAGAGAGAGGGGCTGTGGTGCCCGAATCCGAGCGGCGGTCGGCGGCGGCACTCTGGCCATGGAGAGGGCAGGAGAGCACTAGGGGGAGAGGGATGTTTTCTGGGAGATTGCTGGGGAAGAGGGAGAGCGGGAAGAAGTCGTAGGAGAGCTCGGGAGGGCCTCTAAATAGAGGGGTCGTGGTGCACCATGGACGCGGCCTACGGCGCACTCGGGCGGGCTCCATGGAGGAGAGAGGGGAGAGGTTTAGGAGGGGGCCGGCAGCTTGCCGTGTCCCAGACGCCGAGGCGGCCTCGTGAGACACGCTGGGGAGGCCCGAGGTGGCCGGAGGCGGTTGGCAAGGGGCGGCTACAGTGTGGGAGCGCACTGTAGCACGCTCCAGAGTGTGCAAATGGCCAGCATGCCATTTTTTTGGCAATGTGGGCGCGGCCACTGATGTCTGGTAGTGCTTGGGGGTAGTAAAGAAGGGTGGAGAGGCATTGGATGCCCTGGAGAGCCAGTAGGAGAGGAGAGAGGTTGATGGTGAGAGAGAAAGAGGCTGTCCAGAGAGGAGAAGGTGAGGGTTTCACCCCCAAATAATTGAGCTGAAATGCAGCCATTGCTACTAGATGTAGAGGAGGTCTAGGAGGGGCTGTGGTAAAAAGATAGGGTCATGGAGATTAGTGGAAGTGGTCAAAAAGGTGGTTTAGGAAATTTTGCAGAAGGTGTTTGTTGCTTGTTTGGGCAAGGAAAAGGATTCCATTTGGCATGAGAATTAACAGTATGGGAGGACACTTAGAAATAGGGTGTGCCACCAAATTTGAGCTCATTTGGGAAAAGTTGCCAATGTAACTTTGGTAAACCCTAGAAATTAGCAGAAATGGCTTTACCAAGATTTAGTCATTCAAATCAATTCTCCTTGATACACCACTTGGTGTAGTGGCCTCATTTGGTCATGTGAACATGCTCACAAAAGTTGGGGTCAAGGAGAAAAAGTTGGCAGTACAAACTTGTTCAAATTTGATTCTGGTCAGAGAGGGTTTTGGGGTACTTTGATCAAGATAAAATTCTCTCCAACTTGTGCCATTTGGTCTAGATGCATTATTACACCATGTGAGCATCTGCACCAAGTTTGAGAGCATTTGGACATGTTTGACAGTGCAAAAATGTTCAAACTTGAAAAAGGACAGAAGTGGTTTTGAGGGGGTTTCATGGGGTTATACTATTCTCCATGACATGGTACTTGGCAAGATAATCAAAAAAGTCACATGTGACATGTTAGAATTTTCTTGGAGTTTTATGAAAATATTTCCTGTAGAAATATTTCAAATCCTTGAAATGAGCAGAAATGGTTTTGGGAGGTTTTGTCCAATATTTTGTTCATGACCATGTGTTGAAACTCATATATATGGAAAATATATGTCCATTGAGTCTCCCTAATTTTTCTCAAATATTTTTAAAGCTTTAAAATAATTTTAACCTATTAAAGACCATTTCTGGCCTTAAGAAAAATCCTTTAAATAAAATAGGAAAATAACTTTTAAAATTATATTTTTGTGGTTTCTAGGGATCCTATATCTAATAGGAGTCAAACATATTTTTGTAAAGATTTTTACTGCCCTTAGTTAAGTACTTGCAGTGCAAACCTCAACTCAGGGGTTTTTGGAAAAATAATTTTTGAAAATACTTTTTGGCCAAATTATTTTTGTAAGAAAATACTATATTACTCTATACACATGGCATGATCATTGGGAAAAGGTTTTGGATCAAGGAGAAGGAGTATAAGAGTTGGAGGATTTATTTGATTTTCAGAGCACTTGCAAACAACAGACAAAATCCAATCAAGGCAAGGTCCAAAACACTCAAAAGTTTTTGTCAAACCACTTTTTATCATGATTTATTAGCTTAAGTGTTGTGGCATGAAAATCAGGGTGTGACACCGCCCGCCTACGTGTCCTCCCCGACGGCCCATCTCTGCCGTTGCGCGCTACCCTTCTGGCACCTTGGCAACACCGACGAGACCGAGGGCGATATGGACGACATCATCGCCGTAGGTTCGGCCGCGGACACCGCGTCTCCCGGGTTCGACACCCCGGACGAGATGGTGCATCTCAGCGGCGGCATGGACGACGAGCTCAGCTACGTCCATGGCGAGGAGGGGTAGGAGGAGCAGGAGCAGGAGGAGGAGGAGGACGAGGAGGAGGAGGAATGCCTCGCCGAAGCATGGAAAGTCGTCTGCCTCGACCCGACCACCGGCACGAACCAGAGCATCGAGACGTACTGGGAGCACATCGAGGCCGAGTATGACGAGCGCAAGCTCGTCGACCCCTACTTGAAAGGCGTCTACATGCAGCGCGGCTCGAAGGCAATGGCGAACCATTGGGGGCGTATCCAGGGGCGTGCAACAAATGGCATGGGGTCGTTGGGGAGGTGGCGTGTCGGTGGAAACGACACCTATGGGACCACAAGAATCCCTCCTACGGTTAGCATGGTGCGGGGTTGAGAGAAGAGCGGATCAAACAGATAGCACGCGGTTCGTTTATCTAGGTTCAGGCCGCGAGGATGTGTAAAACCCTACTCCTGCTTTGGTGGATGTATATTTGTGTTCCTGAACTAGCTATGAGGTGTGAGGAGCTCCAAAAAGCCGAATCCCTCTCCTGGTCACATCGGGCCTCCTTTTATAGGGAAAAGGGGCTGCCACAGTGGCACACAGGAGGTGGAAAGGGCACAGTGCTGCGAGGTTATCCCTCGCATTACATGACAAGGCGCATTTAACGCGTCTGCTTAGGTGTCCTCTTGCTTTATCGGGGACGGGGGCGAAGCCTGTCCCGTCCGTTGCCGCTCCTCCTCGTGTTGACACGTGCCCTGGCCAGCGGTGCGTGCGATGCCATGTAGGCAGGCAGGCAGCTGAGGTGGCACGGTGGTGGAGTCTTCATGAAGATCGGCATGACGCCACGCAGGTGCCTGCCCAGTTGGTTGGGTCGGCAGCTGCATGTGTACGGCGGTGGAAACTTGGTCGGCGCGGGTCTGGCGGTGGCCCTGTAGACGTCCTCGTCAAGGGCCTTGCCGGGGCCCCAGCAAGGGTCTTGCCTTGGCGCCCGCTGTCGTCCCCGGCAAGGCGCTTGCTGGGGGTCTCGTGGTTTTCCTTGGCTGGGATGTCGCCAAGGGTCGTCGTCTTCTAATGCTCATCTGATCTTGAATGTTTCTTCACAAAGATCTCCATGCAGCCACAGAGGTATCTCCTGAGCCCTCGCCCCAACATAGTAGACCATGGTGGGGGCTATGGACTCAAGGGTGACTTGCTCCGTAGGCGCCGGGCGAGCTGCCGCGGCAAGAGTCTTGCCGGGGCTGCTAGGGCTGACCCCGGCAAGGATCTTGCCGGGGGGGAGCCCGCTTCCTCCCTTTGCTCTTCGTGGTCTTGGCCTTGGCGTTGTTCCAGCTATCTTGGGCTTCGGTCTTACCCTGGCTTACCTCCCTTGCCCCGCTTGGTGTGGTCGCGGGCGTGGCTCTGACTGCGAGTGCACGGTCATAGGGGTACAAAAAGTGTACCCCTCTTTTTGTACACCGACAGGAGCCCCCGGGCCTGGGCCACACATAAGCACAACACGTTGTTTGGGCTAGGCCCATAATAGTGCGCGGGCAGGTGGGGCGGTCTTTACCGCGGAAGATTCTTCGCGCACTGCGCTTCCCACGACCCGCGCGCGCAGCGCGGCATTGAGGGGTGTGCGTGACATGGGGGGCATGCGTGAGGTTGGCTTCCACACGCAAGCGTCACGTCACAGTAAAGAGGCGGCTCGCGCCTTCCCCGCAAACGGAGGGAGGCGTGGAGGCGGGACCCTCTTACTGAAAGGGGCCGAGGCGCGGTCTTCAAGGCATCCACTCCCCACGATCACGGGGTGGGGAGAGGTCGCCTCACCCGTGACCTCAGTTCTACATGTTTGCCACGCGTCTCCCATGCGCTTGGGGTGGCAAGCAGTGGAGGCGGGAAACCGACCCGTCGCTGGTTGGGGCAGCGGGTCGGTCCTGGTTCCCTGCGCCTCTCGTGTCTTGATTGGCCGAGCGGGGCGGCTGAGCCCCAACCCCGTTCCTTTATAAAGAGCGCGAAGGGGGGTGGCATCTCTCATTCTTCCATCTTCTTCTTCCTTCTGCTTCAGCTCCTTTCTTCCACTCGTCATGGAGAAAGGAAATCCTGGTCCTTCGGCGGTGGCGGCGAGGGTCGCCGCTCATCAACGCGCCCCTCCTTCTCCCGCGCCTGCGGTGGCAGAGCCGGCCGCGAGGGGAAGGGGGAGGGGGCGAGGCTGTGGGCGAGGCCGGGGCAGAGGCCGCAGTGATCGGGGAAGAGGAGGACGGGGCGGCGCGCCGGCCTCGCCCCCGCCAGCAGCTCCTCCTCCAATGGAGGGCCACGTTGGGGACGACCCCTGCGAGTTCTTCATCAGGCTGCGCCGGCCGCCGCGCCGTCGCCTTCGCCTCTCGGCTCCATTCGCGCGGGAGATGGAGCTAGATCCGCTGCAGTCGTTGCGGCTGCACATGAGGGGCTGCGGGATCAGTGGCACGTGGGTCCGTGTCGACTTCCCTGCCCCTCACGTGATGTATCTCCGTCGGGGATGAAAAACGTTTGCTTGTATCCACAGCTTGATGGATGGGCTCACTCTCCTTTTTAAGATGATGGAGGGTGGCCTTCTCTCCGTCAAGGTCTTCGGGCACTTCGGGACTCGCGCAAGGTGCTGCGTGGAGAGCTCTTCTGATGACGAAGATTCCTCCTCGAGCGGGAGTGACGAGGAGGACAGCGACAGCGACGGCGAGGGTGGTAGGCGGCAGGATGACGGGTCCGACTAGGCGTCGGGCGCTGCTCCTAGCGGCACCAGCGACCCCATCATCCGTGTCGCCAGCTCCTTGAACTTCTCGGGGTCGTGCCCTTGGGCGGCTGGCGTTGGGAGGCTGCGGAAGAGGAAGAGGGCGGGCGGCAAGGCCGTCAAGTCGGAGTACGCGGGCACGGACGCCTTCGACGCGTACTGACGTCCTGCCACCTCGACTTCGAGCTCTGCCTCCGGCGCCGCCATCACCATCCAGCCCTTGGACGGCCACCAAGATGTTCTCTTGGTGTCTTCTGCCATGCTAGCTCTCCTAGGCGCCCCTTTGCCCTTTTCGCCTCCTTGACCTGCCTCCTGAGGAGAGGGACAAGAAAGGGATTAAGGACATCTTATCTCTTTTTAGTGTGTAAGCCTTCGGGCCTTTGTTGAATTTAAAACTTGTAATCCCCTTGTTCATGTTTTTCATTCCCTACGGACTGTACCTAAGCGGGATGTTTTTAATGAAAAAGGGATGTTTGCCGGGTTATTTGTTTGCGGGTGGAACCCACGACAAGGAATAAATCCTTGATATCTCTAAGATAAACATTTTCTCGCCCGGCAACAGGCCTTGCCGTTCACCCACTTCGCTCGACCTTTCTCACGCCCTTGGCGGAGGCAGGGATGAAGCGGGTTTAGGCTCCTTGTTTCACCCTTCCGCTGCCGTGACTACGACCAAACTCGGTCCCAGGGACGAGCCCTAGGGCTTAGAGTTAGGGGAGCACGGTAGCCTAAGGATAAAACGAGGTTTCACATACCTCAGTTCATAAGGAAATGCATGATAAGGGATGGAAAACTTATCTGAATCTGCAGCCCCCGGCAACCTTGATTTGCCGTGGGTGAACTTTTGCTCTTGCAGTCCCCAGTAATACTGGCTTGCCGGGGACTGGATGCTGGTCTGCCCCTTTTTCTTCCCAAGCGGCTCGACAAGGATATCTGTGTGTCCTGCGAACCAAAGAAGACAAAGAAGGACAAAGAGACGCACACTCGACCTCTAAGCTAGGGGTTAGCAGCTGCTAAGCACTATCAACCCTAACCAAGGACGAGACTCGACCTAGCATGCATGCTATAACTTAGGGCGCCAGTGCTTCATTTATTTATGCTCAGGGTCTGTGGCTGGCTTTGTACAAAGGGCTACATGCTTCATCGGCAAGGCTTGTACAAAAGGTGGCTTGCCGGGGGGCCCGGCAAACCGCACCTTATGGTTAAAACTTGCGAAGATGCTCAATGTTCCAGGAATTGCTCACTCGAATGGCATCTTCGGTCTCCAGGCGGACTTCGCCGGGCCTGGTGACTCGTATTACCCGATAAGGGACTTCCCATTTTGGCATCAACTTGTTGGTATTCTTGGCTAATTGAAGGCGCCGAAGAACAAGGTCGCCTTCCTCAAAGCTTCGGGCATGGACCTTGCGGCTATGGTAGCGGCGCAAGGCTTGCTGGTAGCATGCTGCTCTCATAGCCGCCCGAAGACGATCTTCCTCAAGGAGCGTTGCGTCATCTTGCCGCAGTCGCTCTTGCTCAAGCTCATCATAAGCGAGCACTCGAGGTGACCCATATATGAGTTCCGTGGGGAGAACTGCTTCTGCCCCGTATACCAGGGCAAAGGGTGTCTGGCCGGTGGCTCGATTTGGTTTCGTTCTGATTGACCAAAGAACCGTCGGCAACTCGTCAATCCAACGCCTTCCACTCTTGTGCAGCCTGTCAAAGGTCTTTGTCCTCAGGCCTCGCAGTACTTCAGCGTTTTCCCTCTCAGCTTGGCCATTGCTTCATGGGTGAGCAACGGAAGCGAAACAGACCTTGCTGCCGAGGTCTTGGATGTATTGCATGAAGGCGTGGCTTGTGAACTGCGTGCCATTGTCGGAGATGACCCTGTTGGGTACACTGAAATGACACACTAGCCCCTTGAGGAACTTGACAGCTGACTGGGCTGTAACTTTCCTCACTTCTTCCACCTCTGGCCACTTTGTGAACGTGTCGATTGCGACGTACAAGTACTCAAAGCCCCCGACAGTGCAGGGAAAGGGGCCCAGTATGTCGAGCCCCCAGACCGAGAAGGGCCAGGAGAGAGGAATGGTTTGAAGGGCATGAGCTGGCTGATGAAGCTTCCTTGAATGGAACCGACATGCTTCACACTTGGTGACTAGCATCGTCGCATCCTGGAGGGCAGTGGGCCAGAAGAAGCCCTGCCAAAATGCCTTGCCGACAAGGGCTCTCGACCCTATGTGGGATCCACATATGCCTCCATGTATCTCCGCCAACAGCCCCAGTCCTTCCTCTCGAGGGATACACTTCAATTTCACACCGTTCGACCCTTTCCTGTACAGGACGTCATCGACAAACTGATACATAGCAGACCGGCGGGCTACTTTTTCCGCTTCTTCCTGCTCCTCAGGAAGTTCCCCTGTTTGGAGGAATCGGACGGTAGGCTGCGCCCATGCCGGAGCCTGAGGCTCGACGGTAAGGACCAAAGGCATCTCTTCCATCATAAGGGCGGCCCTCTCTACGGCAAGAGCTTGACGCTCTACTGGAGCTGATCACCCTACGACGGGCTCAGCGTCTCCGGCAACATCTTCGCGGGCGGCTCCGGGGAGCTCGGCGGGAAAGTACTTGTCGGGTCCTGATTTCCTTCTCTTGCTCTGCCCTGCTGATGGACCAACGGATGGCTGAGTTAGCTGGAGCACGAAGGTACCTGGTTCCACAGGCAGCTTGAGGGCAGCGTGCTTTGACAGGTAATCGGCGATGTCGTTCTCCGCTCGGGGAACGTGCTCTACCTGTATACCATCAAAGCGCTCTTCCAGCTTTCTCACTTCATCTATGTATGCCTTCATCAACGGGCTCTGGTAGTCTTTGTTGACTTGCTTGATGACAAGTTACGAGTCGCCCCTGATGAAGAGTTTCTTGATCCCGAGGTGTGCCGCGATCCTGAGACCAGCAAGCAGCCCTTCGTACTCGGCAGTATTGTTTGTCGACGCCTCCCTGGGGAACTGCATTTCGACCACGTACTTGAGGTTCTCTCTAGTGGGCGCGACAAGCAGTACGCCAGCCCCGGCGCCCTGTAAGGAGAAAGCTCCATCAAAGTACATGACCCAGTTGCAACTTGCCTCCTTGCCGGGGAGGACAGTCTCATGAGCTTCTTCATCAGGCGTCGCAGTCCACTATGCAAGAAACTCCGCCGGGACTCGACTTTGGATCATCGAGGTACTCTCAAATTTGAGGCCAAAGCTGGACAGTTTCAGTGCCCACTCTACGATCCTTCCAGTCGCGTCTGGATTGTGCAATATCCGTTGTAGAGGGAGGCGGGTGACGACAGTGATTTAGTGCACCTGGAAGTAGTGACACTGCTTTCTCGAGGCCATAAGAAGGTGCACACCGGAGTACCTTGATCTAGCCCCCTGCAGGAGGGAGCTAACAAAGTAGACCAGGGGCTGCATCATTTTCCTCCTTGGCAGCACTCCAGCTGGCTGCGTCGTATCTACGCCAATGGCATCAGGCTCTGTTGCTGCTATCACATCATCGTCGACTTCCCTCTGCGCCACTAGTGCGGCGCTGACCACCTGGTTCGTTGCCGCCAAGTACAGCAGCAACGGTTCCCGTGGTTTAGGCGCAACTAGCACTAGCGTAGAGGAAAGATACCTCTTCAAGTCTTGTAATGCCGCTTCGGCTTCTGGTGTCCATTCCATCGGGCCTGCCTTTTTCAAAATCTTGAAAAAGGGGAGGGCGCGCTCGGCGGACTTGGAGATGAACCTGCTCATGGCGGAAATGCAACCAGCGAGCCAGCGCACATCCTTGACCCGCTTGGGTGCTTCAATCTCCTCTATAGCCTTGATCTTGTCCGGATTGGCCTCTATCCCATGCTACGACACAAAGAACCCGAGAAGCTTGCCAGACGGGATGCCAAAGACGCACTTCTCAGGGTTCAACTTGAGGTTGATCTTGCGTACGTTTGCAAATGTCTCTTGCAAATCCGGTCGGTATGAGGGTCGCCCTATTCTTGGTTTTGACCACTATATCATCCATATAAGCTTCCATATTTCTATGGAGCTGGGGTTCAAAACCAATCTGGACCGCCCTTGCAAATGTTGAGCCAGCACTCTTCAACCCAAAAGGCATCCATATGAAACAATACGTATGACATGGGGTGATGAACGTTGTCTTCTCTTCGTCTTCTCTTGTCATGAAGATCTGGTGGTAGCCGGAGTAGGCTTCGAGGAATGACAACAGGTCACACCCAGCCGTGGAGTCAACAATCTGGTTGATGCGCGGCAATGGGAAAGGGTCCTTGGGACAAGCCTTATTGATATCTGTGTAATCAATACACAGCCTCCACTTCCCATTTGCCTTGCGCACTACCACTGGATTGGCCAACCACGTTGGATGGAGCACTCCTCTTACCAAACCTGCTGCTTCTAGTTTCCGGATCTCCTCTGTAATGAACTCTTGCCGTTCCAAAGCTTGCTTTCTGACCTTCTGCTTGACAGGCCGCACATTTAGACAAACAGCAAGTTGGTGCTCAATCACCTCCCTGGGAACGCCGGGGATGTCAGATGCTTGCCACGCAAATACATCGACATACGCCCGCAGGAAGGTGACGAGCACGTCTTCCTATTTGTCGTCAAGGGCGGAGCTTATGGTGAAAGCTCCTCCCGTGCTGTCCTCCCTGACGGATACCTTCTTGGTCTCTGGCGACATGGCCCTGGACATCTTGTTCCTGCCGGTGGAGCTCTCTGGCACATCGTCGACGGGAGCACTACACTCCGAAGTGGTGCGCTTGCCGGAGTGGGTGTCTGAGGTCTCGCCGGTCTTCTTCTTCTTCCCTCCCGGGGTTCCAGTGGCAGGAGCAACTGCCTTAGCGGCGGGATCTGCTGATACTGCTTCTTGGTAGAGTTGATCAGCGCAAATCAGCGCATCTTTCTTGTTAGAGGGGACGGTGATGATCTTTACAGGCCCTGGCATCTTCAGGGTGTTGTAGGCGTAGTGTGACGCTGCCATGAACTTGGCCAGCGCTGGGTGGCCAAGGATCCCGTTGTAGGGCAAGGGGATCTTGGCAACACCGAACACGATCCTTTCCGTCCTGTAGTTCAGATCACTCCCGAAGGTCACAGGCAGCATGACCTTCCCCTTTGGTTGACTCCTTCCCGGGTTGATCCCCTGGAACATACCCGTTTCTTCGAGGTCTCCGTCAGGAATCTGCAGCTTCTTGATCACGGCGGGCGAGATTAGGTTCAGATCGGCCCCGCCATCAACTAGCATTTTCCTCACCTTCAGGTTGCGTATTGTCGGCAAAACCAACAACAGCAGGCATCCGACCGCAGTGGTGCGGTCAGGGTGATCCTCAGTGTCAAAATTGATAGCGGTGCTGGACCACTTCAGCGGCTTTTGGGCATCAAACGATGGCTCTGCTGCTGTAATCTCACGCGACCACTGTTTAAGCTGGCGGTGAGAGGTATCCAGCGAGGCGCCGCCATCGACGCACATGGTGTCGGGGATATACCCGCGGCGTAAACCGGCCGGAAGGATAAACCGGCCGGACTTGGCGATTCACCGGTGACCCGCACGGACCAGACGGTTTACAAGACCTGACTGAACATTATGATTCACTGGTAACCCGGCGGGCGGGACAAACGGTGACAAGGCCTAAGGCCCAGAGGGCCGTTTCATGTTATGGTGGGCCGGTTTAAGAGGAAAGGCGTGAGGAATATTTGTCTTACAAGGAGTTAAGACCTGGACTTGTATCCGGTTTGTATTAGAGATAGACTAGTCCTAATCCTAATAGGACTCCACATGTATCCCACCCCTTCAACTTATATAAGGAGGGGCAGGGCTTCCCAAAGAGGGACAAGAAAACAAGCTACAAGCAAGCAAGAAACAATCTTAGGGCTAGACACAAAGAGGAGAGCCAGTTTACGGCGACTCCCTCGTGATGATAATGAGACCTAGCTTCAAACAGGATGTAGGGTTGTTACCGGATGTTGTTTCCAGGGGACCGAAGTTGTCTAAATCCCTGTCTTGTGTTGCGTCTCTCGATTCCGCTCCACTCCTCTCAAGCTACCACATAGATGTGTTGGCCTCGCGACTAAGTCCTGACACTCAGGACATCTGCCGTGACAAAACCACGACAATTGGCGCCCACCATGGGGCCTGCGCATGGGGGTGTTGAGTTCTTGGAGGGTGCTATCCCAGGGATCGAGAAGCTCCGTACGGCTTATTGAAAAAGTTCCGACTGGCTCATTGGAGAGTTCCTGCTGGCTCGCTGAAAAGTTCCATCAGACTCATCAAAAGGTTCCGCCGGTTCGTCGGAAAGTTTGGGCCGGATCATTGAAAAGTTCTGACCGTCTCGACGAAAGGTTCTGTCTGAATCATCAAAGAGTTCCAATCGCCTCGATGAAAAGTTCAGTCCGAATCGCCAAAGGGTTCCAGCCGCATTGCGGAAAGGTTCTGTCCGAGTCATCAAAGAGTTCTGACTTAGGCTATAAAAAAGTTCCGGATTATCAAATACTTCCGGATTAGCAAAAAGTTTCGGCCGGTTATCCAGAGATTCCGGTTCAAAGGTTCCGAATTATCAAAAGTTTCGGCCGGGTTATCCAGAGGTTCCAGCTCAAAAGGTTCCGGATTATCAAAAATTCCGGTTATACTATCAAGAGGTTCTGGTTCAAAGGTTCCGGATTATCAAAAGTTCCGGCCGGATTATCTAGAGGTTCCGGTTATAAAGTTCCGGATTATCAAAAGTTCCGGCCGGATTGTCAAGAAGCTCTGGTTCCAGAAATTCCGGCTCAAAAAGTACCGACCGGGTTATATGGAGAGCTCAGTCACTAGAAGACACAAAACCAAGCAACTCTTTTGTCAAAAACAAAAGCAGCACTATTCATTATCCAGTGCCAGCATCCGGCAAAAAATACCAGGTGCTATCCTTTCTATGTATTTTATCAGTAAATGTTAATTCATCCAACAACAATTACTCTGGCCTATAATATCTTTACACAGGGCAACTATTAAAAGAGAAAGAGGTGGTGTTATACCACAGATGCACGTTCGACTATATCACGCGGCTTCACGGATAGGGTGTCGCGGTCCGGTCTACGTCAACATACCGGCTGACTCGCCTGTCCGCACCACCTTATAACGCCATGGACGACTCGTCCGTCCGCCCTTGCGACCGGTTCACGCGCCGGCTTACAACGCTGGGCCGACTCATCTGTCTGCTCGCACGGTTAACTCGGTCGTGATTAATTTTAACACCACTGTGGTGATCATCAACTCCACGGCGGATAGTTTCCGGCCTAACACATCTGGTGATATCCATCTAGAATATATTTTATTAGCACATATTATTTTTGTCAAAGAACAGTTTACCTTTGCCTTGGTCTGCAATATTGTTTATACAGGACAATTGTTCACTTCAAAAGCTATGGCTGGGTCATGGATGTATAAGCTCGCGCCACCATTATGAATGCGCTAGTATCTTACCATGCCATCAAGCTCGATGAATATATGTGCAAACTGCCATTCTGCGGACCAGTTTACATCAATATGACCTGGCTAACTCGCCGTTCACGCCGGTTTATAATACCGCGGTCGATGCAGCTGTCCGAGTTGTCTCTGATGCTGCGGTCGTCTTTGCTCTCTGTCTCTCGTGGCCTGGTCTACATGAACACACCGGGCCGCACCTGTCTGTCTGCATGAGCTGTTTATTGGGTATGAGCAAGTCACAGCTTGGGTAGCCCGGTTTTCTTTCAAATTGAAGGCAAATTATCATCGACCGCCATTTGCACTTGACGGCTCAATGGGCAGGCGCACAAGTCGCCACTACAGTTTTGGTTAACTTCAAATAGCCAGTTGGAAGGAACCATTGGCCGAGTTGTTGACACGACTTATACAGATCATTTATAACCCACCGCAGTCACCTCAACCTTCTGTGGATTCACATCGTGCTATCAACACCAATGCTACACAAGTTATGCCGGTTTATATCACAGTCAAATATGGAGAATCTCAAGCCAACTCTTCGAGTCACCTTGAGACTCGGGGGCTACAATGATATGACTCAGCAAAGGTTGCCGTTTTGTTAGTGAAGTCAAGATCCCCAGGACGATGTAGGGAAAGATAACCCAGTCCCTGAAGCTACTACCATATGGATGAAAATTTAAGGGCCGTCAGAAAATTTCCGGTTCGAAATGAAGAATGCCGGTTTAATATCCGGTTCAAGGGAAATATGTTCTCCCAAAAAGCTCTAAAGCTCTCAAATCTGGTTTAAAAGTGTCCGGTTCAGAAAGGAATTAACTTCTCGCAAGTTCGAGTTGAAAGGCCGTCAGAAATTTTCTGGCTGAAAATGAAGATTCCGGTTTACAATCCGGTTCAAGGGAAAGATGTCTCCTGCAAAGCTTTGAAGCTCTCAATATCTGGTTCAATATCCTGGTTCAAAAAGAATTTATCTCTTGCAAAAAGTTAAAGTTGCCGAAGAGGAACTGCTGCCATGGTGCGCAGTTCAAACATGGGTAGCATGCCTTATTGGCTTATCATATTATTGATCACTTGGGGGCTTGGTCGTATCCGAACCATAGCTACACCTCTTAATCGGCGCAATGCCACAATATAACTTGGGGGCTTTGGTCGTGTCCGAACCATAGCAACACCTTTTGATAGGCGAAAAGCCACAACATCACTTGGGGACTTGGTCAAGTCTGAACCATAGTCACACCTCTTGATCGGCCTAGTGCCACAGCATCACTTGGGGGCTTTGGTCGAACCCGAACCATCGCTACACCTCTTGATCGGCGTAATGCCAATGTATCATTTGGGGACCTGGCTGACTCGAACCATAGCTACGCCTTTTGGGGGCTTGGTCGTGTCCGACCATGGTAATGCCTCTTGATCGGCTCAAAGCCTGATTTGCAAATGGTTTTATCTTTGCCTTTGCTTAAATTTTGTTCTTTTTGCTAAAGACCCTTTTCTTTTGTTGCGTTTTAAACCGACATTGATAATCCGATTCGACGGTCAACTACAAATTGACGGAACACGGTCAAATCATAATTCGGAGACTATCAGCCCGGTTTGGTTTGACTACAAGTCACCAGTATTATATATGGTTAATCCGGTGTTTATCACAACCCGGTACGGTTTTATCATAAACTGGCACAATATGGAAGGAGTTATCAGTACTCAAGATTGGGGTTATCACCCTTACTACAAAAAGTTGGTAAACCAATGATGTGATTCAATGTCACAGGTATGATATATTTCATATTTGATTATTCTTAAATGCAGCCTTGGTTATATACCCGGGTTATATGTTGGGCATTATGACCCGTCCGACAGTAAACCGCCAGGACACTTTAAACTTGTTGTATGCAAAAACAGGTTGAATAAAGCATTATTATAAATCACCGGAGTTTATTAACCCGGCCTAGCTTTTGACTATAAGTCGCCAGTATACGATGAGAAAATTATCCGGTGTTTGTTAAACCGGCCTGGCTTTTGACTATAAGTCGCTAGTATATGATGAGAAAATTATCCGGTGTTTGTTAAACCGGCCTGGCTTTTGACTATAAGTCGCCAGTATATATTTGGATTGTGCCATTGCAATCATGCGCTTATAAATCATTGGGTTATATTATTCAAATAGCCAAACTTGGCTGAATTTTCATTACGATATTGAATGAATACGGTTTTCATACCGGATTATATTACCTTGAATAGCCAACATGGCTGGATTTTTTATGGTTATTAATAACCAGTATTATGATTAAGGTTTTCAAAGTCGCTTTAGCGCAATGGCTATTATATTATCAATGGATATGATTTATTCTACAATTGAAAGGAATAGTCCCGAGTCGTTGCAGGCTTATGACCCGGCACTTGAGAGCTACATTATTCAAAGTTGAGATTATATCAAATATGCAAGTCTCATGTCACTGCGAGCATGCACCATGACCCTTGGGGGCTAATGCAAGGTCATTTTTATTAGTCTTATTGAAATACCCGACTCATTACATCATACTGAGCCGGCCCTTGGGGGCTACCAATTGCTCATGTCAACAATTCAAGGTACACAAATTTTCATCTATTATTGAAGGATCCACTACTCAGTTGGTAAAGCACAAAGCTCTCAACCTTGTGGACATGGGTTCACACCCCATGATGGGAGTTACATAATCTAATGTTATTCTCAATGAAGTATATATAAAGTCCCAGCTCAATATTATCTTACTGAGCCGGCCCTTGGGGGCTACACTGATTGAACTTTTTATAAGCAATTACAAGTCCTAGGTTGCTGCAAGCATGACAACCCGGTACTTGGGGGCTACATATATGGAGTATTCAGTTTTTACTAGACATGCACAACATGGATTTCTTCAAAGTGGCAGTAATTATATGGAAACAAGTCTCAAATCATCACTTTGTTCTGTTCAAGACTTGGGGGCTACAGGTAATATGGATATAAGGGAGAAATATTTTCTGATTTTCAATTTCGAACAAACCAGATTGACCCGGCATCACCAATCATTATGACCTGGTGTCTACAACAATCATAACCCGGCGTCATCAATAATCATGCACCGGTGTTGGTAACAATCATGAACCGGTGTTGGACACAATCATGACCCAATATTATCAGTTTTTATAACCCAGCAATTTTGGTAATATTAAACCGGCAAGTTTTACATCTTCAAACCGGCTGAATATTAGATGAGTATTTCAAGACCAATATTTCTTAAACCGGTGTTTTAGAAGCCGACTCAAGTGGATTATTCTTCACAATATTTTTCTATGAGAAACCAACATCAGCAATTTGAGTATGAAGCTGGTTATTGACCTGGATTTTCCAGAAGAAGGAAATGACAAGGAATTAAGGCTGATCAGGTGCCGGTTTACAAGAATTCTTAACCCGGAGCACAACCTGTGAAATTTGTTCTTCTGTCTTTTGTAGCATAAGTTTACCATGGATAAACCCAAGCTAAACTTGGGGGCTAATGTCAGGGATATACCCCGCGGCGTAAACCGGCCGGACTTGGCGATTCACCGGCGACCCGCACGGACCAGACGGTTTATAAGACCTGACTGAACATTATGATTCACTGGTAACCCGGCGGGCGGGACAGACGGTGACAAGGCCTAAGGCCCAGAAGGCCGGTTCATGTTATGGTGGGCCGGTTTAAGAGGAAAGGCGTGAGGAATATTTGTCTTACAAGGAGTTAAGACCTAGACTTGTATCCTGTTTGTATTAGAGATAGACTAGTCCTAATCCTAATAGGACTCCACATGTATCCTGCCCCTTCAACTTATATAAGGAGGGGCAGGGCTCCCCAAAGAGGGACAAGAAAACAAGCTACAAGCAAGCAAGGAACAATCTTAGGGCTAGACACAAAGAGGAGAGCCGGTTTATGGCGACTCCCTCATGAGGATAATGAGACCTAGCCTCAAACAGCATGTAGGGTTGTTACCGGATGATGTTTCCCGGGGCCCGAAGCTGTCTAAATCCCTGTCTTGTGTTGCGTCTCTCGATTCCGCTCAACCCCTCTCAAGCTACCACATAGATGCGTTGGCCTCACGACTAAGTCCTGACACTAAGGACATCTGCCGTGACAAAACCACGACACATGGCCTCTGTAGCTTTCTGAAACTCTTGGTCACCGGACTCGTCGTCCTCTTCGTGATCATCGCCTTCTGGCTTCTTGTCGCGGCCCCGGGCGGGCCTCTCTTGCTGTATATCTTTACCGCGACGGCCTGCCTGGCCCTTCTCCTTGTCCCGCCTCTCATATTCAGCTTTTTGCTTCTCAGCAAGCAGCTCAACCTGTCGGCAAGTCTGGAGATTATGGCCTTTGGTGCAATGGATCTTGCGGTATTGCTTGTCAGAGTTCCCTGGCTTCTCGGCAGGCGCCAAGGCCCGGCAGGCGACACATCCGGCAATTTCCTTGTCGGGGTCATCTTCCTTGGTTTTCTTGGCGGAGCCGGCGTCATCGGATTCCTCGACGGCAAGCATAGCTTTACCCTTGCGCTTCCTGTTGCGGCGCCGGCCCTTCTTCGCTGGGGCGGCAATATCCTCGTGTGAAGAGTCGGTTTCCACGCCGGTATCTTCGCCGGGGTACTTCCTTCCCTCTTCAGCCCGGGCACATCTGTCGGCAAGAACGTAGAGTTCCGCCACATTCTTCACTTTGTTCATTGCCATCTCTTCGCGCATCTTGCGGTTGTGCACGTTCTGATGGAACGCGCTGATGATTGCGGCAGGATGAACATCAGGGATATTGTACTGTACCCGGCTGAATCTCTATATGTACTTGCGCAGACTCTCGCCTCCCTTCTGGGGGATGACGTGCAGGTCGCTTGCTTGTCCATGGGCTTGGTTGCCTCCAGTAAAGTGCCTCCAACAAACTCTTGGCACAAATCCGACCAAGAGGAAATAGAGTCTACTGGCAAGTGCATCAACCATGACATGGCGTTGGGTTTAAGAGCCAATGGAAAGTAATGGCTCCGGCAGCTTGCATCACGATGGTGTAGATGCTGAGGAACTCCTACGGGTGGGTCTTGCCATTGTATTTCTCGCCAACGTCAGGTTTGAAAGTGCGGTGAGTGGGCCACTGGAACTGCCGCAACTCACGGGTAAAAGCCGGACAGCCTACCTCGTAAGGTAGACCCCCATGGCTCCTCGGTGCTAGGTGGTTCACAGCAGGCCCTGCTCGCCTGTCTGACTGGTGGCGCGCTCTATGCCGGCGCTCGATGGTGGTTCGAGCGTCTTCATGGCCTCGTTCCCGAAGAACTTGATACTGGTCACAGTGGGTCCGGGGGTCGGACGATGCGATGGAGATGTCGTCTCCCGTAACATCGCGACGAGTCGACATCCCCAGTACCGGGCGAGGAGGGGGCGAGTGCACCATGGCCGCGGCGCCGCCGGTCCTCCCACCGCTGGGGCATGGGACTCCATCGGAGCGTCGACCCGGGGGCCCCGCTGGACTTGGTTCGTCCTTGTTCGGATGGTAGCTCTCCATTCGCCGAGTTTCCCCGTAGCGGGAGGAAAGTCGAGGAACAACTGCGCGCACGCCAGGGCCTCTGCTGGCGTCGGCGGCAGTGAAACCTGCACGGACCGCGACGCGCTTCGACTTCTAACTTTGTTAGAAGGAGCTCTATCATGGTCCCGCGGTCGCATGCCATTTTCGCCGGTGCTTCGGCGAGCGGGCAGGTCTTCTGCGTCCCAGGAGTGGTGCTCGGGGCTCTTCCCAAAGCGGCGTCCGGGATCTTCGGCGTGACGACGCTGTTCATCGCGCGCAGCTTGAGAGGTGTGCGTCGTGGGCGCCGGCGTGGGAGTCTTCGAGGCCACCTCGCCGCCTCTGGAGGGCCCCGTACCGCCTGCGGAGGGCCTGGCTCCATTTTTAGATTTGGCGACTCGACGCTCATTGCTAAGCATGCGAACGTCGCCGCCTCCCAAGCTCCGGCTGCTGGGGTGGTGTTGGTGCTCGCGAGCTGCGCCCCAGGTCCTCTCCACGACCGGTCCGCTGCTCTCCCGCGTCGGGACGGGCCGTCCGGCTCCCGACGGGTCGACCATCACCATCTCCTTCTTCTTGGGCACCATGACGATGAAGAAGCGCTGAACTAACTGCTAAAGCCGATTCTCACAACTACAGCCCCCCTACTCAGCGCGCCAAAGATGTCGGTGGAAATGACACCTATGGGACCACAAGAATCCCTACTACGGTTAGCGGGGGTGCGGGGTTGAGAGAAGTGCGGATCAAACAGATAGCACGCGGTTCGTTTATCTAGGTTCGGGCCGCCAGGATGCGTAAAACCCTACTCCAGCTTTGGTGGATGTATACTTGTGTTCCTGAACTATCTATGGGGCGTGAGGAGCTCCAAAAAGCAGAATCCCTCTCCTGGTCGCCTCGGGCCTCCTTCCATAGGGAAAAGGGGCTGCCACAGTGGCACACAGGAGGTGGAAAGGGCACAGTGCTGCGAGGTTATCCCTCGCATTACATGACAAGGCGCATTTAATGCATCTGCTTAGGTGTCCTCTTGCTTTATCGAGGATGGGGGCGAAGCCTGTCCCGTCCATTGCCGCTCCTCCTCGTGTTGACACACGCCCTGGCCAGGGGTGCGTGCGATGCCATTTAGGCAGGCAGGCAGCTGAGGTGGCGCGGTGGTGGAGTCTTCACGAAGATCTGCATGCCGCCACGCAGGTGCCTGCCCAGTTGGTTGGTTCGGCAGCTGCATGTGTACGGTGGCGGAGACTTGGTCGGCATGGGCCTGGCGGTGGCCCTGTAGACGTCCTCGTCAAGGGCCTTGCCGAGGCCCCTGCAAGGGTCTTGCCGTGGCGCCCGCTGTCGTCCCCGGCAAGGCGCTTGCCGTGGGTCTCGTGGTTTTCCTTGGCTGGGATCTCGCCAAGGGTCGTCGTCTTCTAATGCTCATCTGATCTTGAATGTTTCTTCACAAAGATCCGCATGCCACCATAGAGGTGTCTCCCGAGCCCTCGCCCCAACATAGTAGACCATGGTGGGGGCTGTGGACTCAAGGGTTACTCGCTCCGTAGGCGTCGGGCGAGCTGCCGCGGCAAGAGTCTTGCCAGGGCTGCTAGGGCTGACCCCGGCAAGGATCTTGCCGGGGGGAGCCCGCTTCGTCCCTTTGCTCTTCGTGGCCTTGGCCTTGGCGTTGTTCCAGCTATCTTGGGCTTCGGTCTTACCCTGGCTCACCTCCCTTGCCCTGCTTGGTGTGGTCGCGGGCGTGGCTTTGACTGCCCGTGCACGGTCATACGTGTAAAAAAAGTGTACCCCTCTTTCTATACACTGACATCGCGGCTCGCTCGGAGAGCGGCGCCAGCATAGAGGATCAGGTATGCCACGCCGGTCTTCCGCCTCTCTTCGCCGTGTACGCCCGCCAACTGTTTGTTCCTCCGTGCAGTTGCTGCGCATGTTCGCCCTGTATCGGCAGAGCAACAACAATGCCAAATTCAAGTACCTCCACATTTACAAGCGCATTGACAAGTGCAAGAAGTGGGCGGAAGTCCGGCGCACCCTCGACATGGCCAAGGAGACCTACAAGCTGGACGCGCCGACTCCGGGCGCGTCAGAGGGGCGGCCGGACGGCAACAAAGGTGCCAAGAAGGAGAAACACGCGGACGCTGCCACCGCTCGAGTGCAGGAGTCCATCGAGCACTGCCTCGCCGCCGCACAGGCCCGGGCCGTCCTTCGCGAAGAGAAGACCGACGCGTGGTGGTCGGCGTTGATGTCGAGCAGCGCCGCCAAGCTCGACCTACTCCAGACCAACGTCGCCGCGAAGAAGATAAACACCGACCTGGCTTTCCTGTTGGGCGGGGCGGACTTGCTCCAGAGCAACGATGAGGCGTTCAAGGCGTGGTACTTGGCGGAGCGTGGACCCATCTTGAACCAGCTTCCCTCGACGACGCCGCCCACGCCCACGCCCACGCCCACGCCCACACCGACGCCCCTGCCAAGCTTGAGCGATGATGCCGCCGAGACTCCCCGTAGCACAGAAGCCACGTGGACGCCGCCAAGCACAGACACCCCGCCAATCCCGCGCACGCCAACTTCGCCGACGCCCGAGGCCGACCTCGCCATCTGATGTGCACACGCATCCTTTCTGCGTTTTGTATGCCAAACTTTTCATCCGATCGCCGAACTTGTGGCTGCTCGATCGCCGGATTTGTGGCGCCTATTTTGTCCGCGGGAATGACTACATTTGAATTTGCCGCGACTGGGGGGCGGCGCTTGGGAGTGTGGCTGGGAGCTAGGTCGCCCCCAGGAGCCAATCTAGCGCCGGTTCGCCCCTAGGCCGCTCTTTTTCGGCGCCCTGGGGGGCTGAACGGCTAGAGATGCTCTTAGCTAGCAGTTGTTCTATCATACCCGATGGAATTTCATATTCCATATTTTCAATAGGTGCAGTAGGTTGAGGGGAAATTAATTGTGGTTCCGGACGAGGTGAAGATACCCCGAGCAAACCCCTCAAAGGCACACTATATAAATGTTTCCTTACCGAATTCCACTTACCAAAGGCGCTTCCCTCCCCGGCAACGGCGCCAGAAAATAGCCTTGATGACCCACAAGTATAGGGCATCAATTTTAGCTCTTTTCGATAAGTAAGAGTGTCGAACCCAACGAGGAGTAGAAGGAAATGACAAGTAGTTTTCAGTAAGGTGTTGTCTGCAGGTGCTGAAATTCTGAGTAGAGAGTAGTTTGACAGCAAGACAATTTGTAACGAGCAAGTAATGATAATTGTAGCAAGTATGCAATAATGTAGCCCTATGCTTCTGAGGCAAACGACAGGCCAAAACGGTTTCTTATAATAAGCAAAGTGTTCTTGAGGGTACACGAGATAGTCACTTTCATCATGTTGGTTTGATTTGTGTTCGCTACATTGATAATTTGATATGTGGGTGGACCGGTGATTAGGTGTTGTTCTTACTTGAACAAACCTCCTACTTATGATTAACCCTCCCGCAAGCATCCGCAACTATGAGAAAAGTATTAAGAATAAATTCTAACCATAGCATTAAGCTATAGGATCTAATCGGTCCCTTATGGAATAGAGCATAAACTGGGTTTAAGTTTCTGTCGCTCTCACAGCCCACCATCTATTTACTGCCCCACAATGCTTTCCCTTAGGCCCAAATATGGTGAAGTTTCATGTAGTCAAACAAAGGGAGTCACAATATACATACTATCAAAATATCGAACACATATCAAGTTCACATGATTACTTGCAACATGATTTATCCCGTGACCTCAAGAACAAAAGTAACTACTCACAAACAATAAACATGCTCAAGATCAGAGGGGTAATAATATGCATAATGGATCTGAACATATAATCTTCCACCAAATAAACCATATAGTAATCAACTAAAGATGTAATTAACACTACTAGTCACCCCCTAGCAATAATCTATAGTTTCGGTAACAAGATTGAATACAAACGATGAACTAGGGTTTGATATGAGATGGTGCTGGTGAAGATGTTGATGGAGATTGCCCTCCCCAAGATGGGAGAGTTGTTGGTGATGATGATGACGATGATTTCCCCCTCCGGGAGGGAAGTTCCCCCTCCAGAATCGCTCCGCCAGAGGGCAAAAGTGCTCCTGCCCGAGTTCCGCCTCGAGACGGCGGTGCTTCGTCCCAAAAGCCTCCTAATTATTTTTTCTAGGTCAAAATGACTTATATACCAAAAGATGGGCACCGGAGGTGGGCCGACGAGGCCACAACCCACCAGGGTCCGCTAGGGGGCCCTGGCGCGCCCAGGTTGGTTGTGCCCACCTGGTGGCCCCCCTTTGATATTTATTGGCTCCAATATTTCTTAAATATTCCATAAAAAATTCTCGTGGAGTTTCAGCTCATTTGGAGATGTGCAGAATAGGTGGCCTGACATAGCTTTTTCAGTTCCAGATTTCCAGCTGTCGGAATTGTCCCTCTTCATGTGTACCTTGTAAATTATGAGAGAAAAGGCATTAGAATTACTCCAAAAAGCATTATTATGGATAAAAGCATTATAAATAACAGTAAGAAAACATGATGCAAAATGGACGTATCAGGCTGCTACCCGTGGTGCACACTACCATCATGCTCTGCGTCGCTATCTCAACCGCAGGGTTCATGCGTGGTGTTTTGAGGAAGGTGACCTTGTCCTTAGGCGCGTTCAGTCCGCCAAGGGTGCAAACAAGTTGTCGCTTAAGTGGGAACGCCCTTACCGGGTAGTACGAGTCACCAGACCTGGCACAGTCCGTCTGGAGACCGGAGATGGCATTCAACTGCAACACTCATGGAATATTGAGCATCTCCGCAAGTTCTACCCATAAGGCATGGCTATCGGGCCCTGCCCGACAGCTACCCTTTTGTATAGGCTTTGTCTCAGTTGCATGTAACCCCTTGTACAAAGCCAGGCGTAGACCCTGAGCAACAGAGAAATAAATGAAGTGTTGGTGGCCCCCGACAAGTTGCATGCATGCATAAGCATTTCATGAGCATCACATGTTCATGTAGATAAGATCGCATCTGGCATCATTTTCATTTGCATAAACTGCATGCTCCTGCCGAGGACTTGGACTCCAAGAGGAGATGAATAGATGAAGCCTACAGTGCGATCTCCGGCAAGCCAAACAGATAAGTTCTTTCTCTCATCCATACGTGTTGTGTCAGTGAAGACTTGTGCGTAAGATAACCTCGCTGCTTTTTGAAACTTAGGTGCTCCCATCCCTTGACTTGAACGTTGCTTCGGTCAAGATGGGCGAAGTGGCCTTCGATGAAAAAAGATTGGCGGGGTGTTGGTCTCTCTTCACGATTTGTGCCCGGTAGGCTTAACTCCCCGGCAGCAAAACAGAGGGTACCGGCAGGATAGCCTGCCGGGGGAAACTCGTTTATTTAAAAACATAGAGGCATCCCACCTCTGCATGGACATATACATGCACGAGTCCTTGACAAGGTTTATCTTTCTCATTAATATGTTGATCAAACAAGTACAGACCTTACAAGCACAAACTTGGATTCAAGACATTACATTATTTGAACTAAAATTTGGCAAGCGCCTACATATTTAAGATTGAAAAAGGATAAAATGCCCATGATTCCTTCACTTTTTCCTCTCCTTCGAAACTACAGGAAGATACGAAGAAGGTGGAGGGAACGCCTGACTAGAATTCGACGCCTCCCTTGGATCAGGGCGGCGCTGTTTCCTGGCTAGGAGGAAGAATCCGGAGGGCAGGAGCGCATGGTGGCGATACTGAAACCTCAGACGGGAGCGGCGGAGTCACCGACAAACACGGCTCATCGTAACGGTCGTCCCTATTCTTGACGCCCGTGGGTTGCCGCCACCTTCCGCACCACTGCCACCCGAAGCCTCTGCCACAACGGCCGAATCAGGCACCATGCTCTCCAGGTAATCCCACAAAGAGCATGGTCGTCCTCGATGGCCGGAAGATCAGGAGCCACCACGCGTTAAGGAAGCATGTATCGAAGTGAGGTGCTCTCCCTCGCGCCAAACAGACGGTGCCTGGGAAGGTCATGTCTGCCTTTACCGATGGCGAGTACGTTCTACGACCTCCCTCCAGCGCGGCGAGAGGAGGGAGAATAGGCCACGCTCGACTACCACGCCTTGCGCCCGTTGTGGGCTTCAGCGTGGTGTCGCTTGCGTCGCACCTCGCTAAAATTGAGGCAATAGACGGCACGGCGGTGAGCACACCGGAGTCGCCACCTCCGGTGCTACCGCCCGCCACTCGCGTACCCTCCTGAAGCTTGCGAGAAGATGAGGAAGGGATTTCGCCCCAACGGAGGCGTAACCGCGCCTCCTCCGGGCCTGGACTAGACTCACTCCCCGAGCATCAGCACGAGCATTCGACATCGCCCAATTCATGCTATGATCCCCGGGCTCTTCCCTTTGACATGGCCAGCAAAAAACAGAGGATGGAGGAGAAGGGATGTGAGGATGAATGCCTCCGCTCCTCCCCCGCCCCTCGTTTTATAGGCGGGCCGGGGAAGGGAGCCGATCCCGCGACAAGTAACCGCCGCCCTCCTCCACCAATCCGAAAAGACCGGGCCCCTGCCTTGATGCTCTCGCGCACCACACGCCTCCGTTACCTAGCCCACTTGGTGCATGCAACATATGTGGCTAAGGATATGGGCATGGTGGAAAGACTGAATTGGAAATTACTCGCCCCTGCATTAAAGTCATTCACGGTCCATTACAAGAGTGGTCCCACCACGATTGGCGTCACGCGACGAGCGGGGAAACTGGAAACTTGCCCGGGCTCAAGATTAATGAAGAATAAAAGAAGATAGTAAGGGGCCACTTCTACGCCTTTGCTTGTGCACTGGTTAGGGCCTACCCGACGACGCACATCAGCGTGTTCAGCCCAGGCCCGGGGGCTCCTGTCAGTACAACAAACCCTGGATCCATTGCCCAAACTGTGTACAGGCCGAAGAGCAAGATTACAGCATGAAGATCAGATCAAGGAATGATGGATTAGATCTTTAAAGGACTCGTGCAGATCAAGAAGACTAAGACGAGCTACAGAGGCAAGATTCCACTATGTGAAGAACCTACCTTGTCGGGCAGGCGGCCCAAGCGAGGGCCGGTTTGCCCCAGAAGCGAGCCTCGAAAGCCTGCCAGGGCTCGCAGGGGAAAACCACTCCAGCACACCACCTCACAGCGACGCACATCATCAATCAGTGCGGTGTCAAGATCCTTAGTGACTAAGTGGCTGCTCTCTGCCACATGGCAGCCACTTCCTAGAAAAAATATCGCCAAGCGACACCCGCCCTAAGATGTGTCAAGCAAGCAAGCGCGAAGCTGGCAAAACAGCCTGGCAGGGCCTGCCGAGCAAGCTAAAATGTGACGTTGAGCGGCGGATTTAATGCGCTCTATCAGCCTATAGTGCAAGGTATGATAGCACTGTTTGTTATCTAATCAGTGCATAATGACTGATTTTACCACTATGCTATGCTGTATGCCGAACAAACAGTGCTATCATACCTAGCACTATAGGCTGATAGAGCACATTAAATCTGCCGCTCAACGTCACATTTTAGCTTGCTCGGCAGGCCCTGCCAGGCTGTTTTGCCAGGTTCGCACCTGCTTGTTCAACCCGTCGCATGACAGGTGTCGCTTGTAGGGTTTTCTGTACGAAGTGGCTGCCACGTGGCAAATAACAGCCACTTAGTCACTTTGGAGCTTGACACTGCATTGATCGATGACGTGCGTTGTGATGAGGTGGTGCGGTGAGGTGGTTCTGCCTTTGTAATCCCCGACAGGCTTGCTGGGACGACTCGAACCTTGCTAGGCTCACCTGCCCGGCAAGGGAGGGTTTTCCCTTAGCAGTACTTGCTCTTCTGGCTCTTCTTGATCTTCCTGTGCTGCACGCCGGTCCCTTGAAGAACTGATCCCTTGTGCTTTAGTCTGACCTTGATGCTGTAATCTTGTTCTCATGCCTGTGCACAATCTGGGCAATGGACCCAGGGGTTTGTTGCACCGACAAAAGCCCCCGGGCCTGTCTCGAACGCGTCGTCGGGCGTCATCGGTGCAGGACCGAACAAGTGCACAGGCATGGGTTGTTGGGGAACGTAGTAATTTCAAAAACATTCCTACGCACACGCAAGATCATGGTGATGCATAGCAATGAGAGGGGACAGTGTAGTCCATGTACCCTCATAGACCGTAAGCGGAAGCGTTATGACAATGCGGTTGATGTAGTTGTACGTCTTCATGATCCAACCGATCCTAGTACCAAAAGTACGGCACCTCCGCGATCTGCACACGTTCAGCTCGGTGACGTCCCACGAAGTCTTGATCCAGCTGAGTGTCGAGGGAGAGCTTCGTCAGCACGACGGCATGATGATGGTGATGATGAAGCTACCGGCGCAAGGCTTTGCCTAAGCACTGCAATGATATGATCGAGGTGGATTATGGTGGAGGGGGGCACTGCACACGGCTAAGAAAATGTCTGTTGTTGTGTTCTAGGGTGCCCCCTGCCCCCGTATATAAAGGAGAAAGGGGGAGGCCGGCCGGCCCTTGGGGCACACCAAGGAGGGGTTGGAGTCCTCCTCCTAGTAGTAGTAGGACTCCCCCTTTCCTGGTCCAACTAGGAGGAGGAAGGGGGAAGGAAGGAGAGGGAGAGAGGGAGGGAAAGAGGGGGCGCCACACGCCTCCTTGTCCAATTCGGACTCCTCAAGGGGGGGCACGCGGCTAGCCCTCTGGCCCCCTCCTCTCTATCTCACAAGGCCCATGTTGGCCCATTAGTTCCCCCGGGGGTTCCGGTAACCCCCCGGCACTCTGATAATTATCCGGTGACCCCCGGAACTCATCCGGTGTCCGAATATAGTCATCCAATATATCAATCATTATGTCTCAACCATGTCAAGACTCCTCATCATGTCTGTGATCACATCGGGACTTCGAACTACCTTTGGTACATCAAAACACCTAATCTCATAATACAGATCGTCAAGAAATGTTAATCGTGCAGACCCTTGGGGTTCGAGAACTATGTAGACATGACCAAGACACGTCTCCGGTCAATAACCAATAGCGGGACCTGGATGTTCATATTGGCTCCCACATATTCTATGAAGATCTTTATCGGTCAAACCGCACAACAACATACGTTGTTCCCTTTGTCATTGGTATGTTACTTGCCTGTGATTCGATCATCGGTATCTCAACACCTAGTTCAATCTCGTTACCGGCAAGTCTCTTTACTCGTTTCATAATGCATCTCCCGCAACTAACTCTTCAGTCACATTGCTTGGAAGGCTTATAGTGATGTGCATTACCGAGAGGGCCCAGAGATACCTCTCCGACAATCGGAGTGAAAAATCCTAATCTCGATCTATGCCAACTCAACAAACACCATCGGAGACACCTGTAGAGCATCTTTATAATCACCTAGTTACGTTGTGACGTTTGATAGCACACAAGGTGTTCCTCCAGGATTCGGGAGTTGCATAATCTCATAGTCATATGAACATGTATAAGTCATGAAGAAAGCAATAGCAATAAACTAAAAAATCATAGTGCTAAGCTAACGGATGGGTCTTGTCCATCACATCATTCTCTAATGATGTGATCCCGTTCATCAAATGACAACACATGTCTATGGCTAGGAAACTTAACCATCTTTGATTAACGAGCTAGTCTAGTAGAGGCATACTAGGGACACTCTGTTTTGTCTATGTATTCACACATGTATCAAGTTTCTGCTTAATACAATTTTAGCATGAATAATAAACATTTATCACGATATAAGGAAATATGAATAACAACTTTATTATTGCCTCTAGGGCATATTTCCTTCAGTCTCCCACTTGCACTGGAGTCAATAATCTAGTTCACATCGCCGTGTGATTTAACACCAATAGTTCACATCACCATGTGATTAACACCCATAGTTCAAATCGCCCTGTGACCAACACTCAAAGGGTTTACTAGAGTCAATAATCTAGTTCACATCGCAATGTGATTAACACCCAAGAACATTAAGGTGTGATCATGTTTTTCTTGTGAGATAAGTTTTAGTCTACGGGTCTGCCACATTCAGATCCGTATGTATTTTGCAAAATTCTATATCTACAATGCTCTGCACGGAGCTACTCTAGCTGATTGCTCCCACTTTCAATATGTATCCAGATTGAGACTCAGAGTCATCTGGATCAGTGTCAAAGCTTGCATCGACGTAACCCTTTATGACGAACTCTTTGTCACCTCCATAACCGAGAAACATATCTTTATACCACTAAGGATAATTTTGACCGCTGTGCAGTGATCCACTCCTGGATCACTATTGTACCCTCTTGCCAAACTCATGGTGAGGTACACAATAGGTCTGGTACACAACATAGCATACTTTGTAGAAACTATGACTAAGGCATACGGAATGACTTTCATTCTCTTTCTATTTTCTGCCATGGTCGGGTTTTGAGTCTTACTCAACTTCCCACCTTGCAACACAGGTAAGAACTCCTTCTTTGACTGTTCCATTTTGAACTAATTCGAAATCTTGTCAAGGTATGTACTTATTGAAAAACCTTATCAAGCATTTTGATTTAACTCTATAGATCTTGATGCTCAATATGCAAGCAACTTCACCGAGGGCTTTCCTTGAAAAACTCCTTTCAAACACTCCTTTATGCTTTCTAAAAATTCTACATCATTTCCGATCAACAATATGTTATTCACATATACTTATCAGAAAGGCTGTAGTGCTCCCACTCAATTTCTTGTAAATACAGGCTTCACCGCAAGTCTGTATAAAACTATATGCTTTGATCACACTATCAAAGCGTACATTCCAACTCCGAGATGCTTGCACCAGTCCATAAATGGATCACTGGTGCTTACACACTTTGTTAGCACCTCTCGGATTGAGAAAACCTTCTGGTTGCATCATATACAACTATTCTTTAAGAAATCCATTAAGGAATGCGGTTTTGACATCCATTTGCCAAAAATGCGGCAATTGCTCACATGATTCGGACAGACTTTAAGCATAGATACAAGTGAGAAACTCTCATCGTAGTCAACACCTTGAACTTGTCGAAAACCTTTTGCGACAATTCTAGCTTTGTAGATAGTAACACTACTATCAGCGTCCGTCTTCCTCTTGAAGATCCATTTAATCTCAATGGCTCGCCGATCATCGGGCAAGTCAATCAAAGTCCACACTTTGTTCTCATACATGGATCCCATCTCAGATTTTATGGCCTCAAGCCATTTCGCAGAATCTGGGCTCATCATCGCTTCCTCATAGTTCATAGGTTTGTCATGGTCTAGTAACATGATTTCCAGAACAGGATTACCATACCACTTTGGTGAGTAACGTATTCTGGTTGACCATTTCCTTTGTAGTAGAAGCACTCAGTTCCAGGCTTGGGTCTAGCTTTGGGCTTCTTCATGGGAGCAACAACTTGCTTGCTATTCTTCTTTGAAGTTCCTCTTTCTTTCCCTTTGCCCTTTTCTTTAAACTAGTGGTCTTGTTAACCATCAACACTTGATGCTATTTCTTGATTTCTACTTTTGCCGATTTCAGCATCGCGATGAGCTTGGGAATTACTTTCGTCATCCCTTGCATATTATAGTTCATCACTAATTTCTGGTAACTTGGTGATAGTGACTAGAGAACTTTGTCAATTACTATCTTATCTGGAAGATTAACTCCCACTTGATTCAAGCAATTGTAGTACCCAGACAATCTGAGCACATGCTCACTGGTTGAGCTATTCTCCTCCATCTTGCAGGCAAAGTACTGTCAGAGGTCTCGTACCTCTCGACACGGGCATGAGTATGAAATACCAATTTCAAGTCTTAGAACATCTTTTATTCTCTATGGCATTCAAAACATTTGTGAAGTCCCGGTTCTAAGCCGTAAAGCATGGCGCAATATACTATCAAGTACTTATTGTCGGCGTTCTGGGAACGGGGGTCCCCAAACTTGACTGCCTGCGGCCCGCGGCGTGGCTCGAATGGAGGCCCAGTACGGCCCATCTTCATCAACACGATGCTCAAGACCCTCGCGAGGGGCCAAGCCTCGCGGGGAGGACGACGAAGCGCTTCCTCAGGCGCGGCCTCCTCAGGCTGGCTCATGAGGAGGCGGAGAGATCAAGGCAGGGTACCTCCCGAGGTGCCCATTACGCAAGCCGTGATGACCAAGGGCGCCAGGCGGGTGCCAGACCACACAGTGTCCTCCCCTTTCCTCTTTGGTGCAAAGGGGGCAAGCGCAGGCAAGAGGATCAAGCAAGGGCATCCATTTCGGTGCAACGAGACCAAGACTAGTCCAACGGTGGGAATGAGCTCATCATGGAGCCCAGAGCGGCGTCACCATAGGGCCTTTGGCAGGCGAGGACCAACTTTGGTCAGGATAAGTGTACTGTATGTTCCCCTTCAAATTGGCCAGTTGTTGGCGCCCTTCGCGCTCAATATTTGGGGAGAGGCCCAAGGCCTTTGCCTATAAATACGACTAGCCACCCCCAGGGTAGAGGCATCTGGGATCCAGAATCCGAGCAAGGAGAGAGAGAGAAGGGCGGCTGAACTTCCCTAGCGGTTCATCGTCTTAGCTTAGAACAGGCCCTCGCGAGGCTGTTCTCCTTTGTACTGATCATCACCATCATCAGCCCAAGAGGCAATCCATCCACCCACAAAACTATAGTAGGGTATTACACCACAACGGTGGCCCGAACTAGTATAAACTCTGTGTTCTTCATGCAGTTCTTTCGGTAGTTTAGATCCTTGCCAGACGGAGAGGTAGAGGGCAGAATCTCCGCGCGCACCCTAGTGTCCGAACTTCAAGGGTCTGCCGGAACCCACGATCCGACATTTGGCGCGCCAGGTAGGGGTGCGCCGGAATCTGTCTTCCACCGCTCCGTCCTTCTCCGGCCGCCGCACCCATGTACGGCGCCGGTCAGGCCCGCGTCGCCCCAGCGGCCCTCGCCGGAGCGTCCTCGTCGTCCCTCATCGCCCGCCATCGGCACTGCCGCCAGCCCAGCGGGGAACAAGCAGCAAGCACTGCCCCGGCATCCGCCTGTTCAACGGGGCGACTATGCCACGACATCGACACCTCCGGTCATTGCGGCCCTCCTGGGCGGCTCGCAAGCGCCGCCCACAAGTCGCCACGTCAAGCCGTTTGCCCGCCGGGTCAGCACCGCCTCCACGCGGCAGGGGGCTTCCTCGGACCTGGCGACGCGCGAGGACGATCTGACCTTCAGCTCGGAGGACCACCCCACCAACTTGGCGGCTCGGGCGTGTTCCCCTTGTTGTGCACCCCCACCGTCTGCCAGGTGGCCGTCACCAGAACCCTCATCGACGGCGGCGCGGGCCTCAGTGTGCTTTCGGTCGAGGCCTTCAATCTCTTCTGCATACCCCGGGAGCGGCTGCGGCCTAGTCGATCTTTCTCGGGCGTCGGGGGCGGATCGTCCGACTCCCTGGGACAGATCCGGCTACCGGTAACCTTCGGCACCTACGACAACTTCCGCACGGAGATGCTCGACTTCGACATCGCCCCCATCGGCCTCCCTTACAACGCCATCCTCGGTTACCCGGCACTGGCTCAGTTCATGGCCGCCACGCACCCAGCGTACAACCTCATGAAGATGCCCGGGAGCAGCGGTACCCTCACCGTGCACGGAGACACCAGGGACGCCTTGCGAGTACTCGAGCTCGCCTTCAAGGCGGTGGCGTCGGCGCAGCCTGCCGACGCGGAGGCCCCTGAGCTCAAGGGGGTTGTGCCCGCCAACAAAAAGCAGTTGTTCACCCAGGATAAGGCAGAAACCAAGCAGATACCCATGGACGAGGACGGGTCTTCCGGTGCCACTTTCACCATAGGCGCCAACCTTGAGCCTGAGCAGGAGGAGGCCTTGGTCAGGTTCCTGCGCGTGAACAAGAAGGTGTTCGCTTGGGAGCCTGATCAGTTGGCAGGGATTCCCAGGAGCGTCATCGAGCATCACCTCAACGTGTGCCGAATGCGTGCCCCGTGAAGCATAAGGCCAGGCGGCAGTCAGCAGAGAAGCAAGCCTTCATTGTCCAAGAGACGCGCAAGCTGGAGGCCGCTGGGGTCATTCGCGAGGTCCGATACCCGGATTGGTTGGCCAACCCCGTCGTTGTGCCTAAAAAGGGGGGGAAGGAACGCATGTGCGTCGACTTCACCAATCTCAACAAGGCATGCCCGCAAGATCCGTTTCCGCTCCCCCGCATCGACCAAATCGTCCATTCCACCGCAGAGTGCGACCTGCTATGCTTCCTAGACGCCTTCTCCGGATATCACCAGATCAGAATGGCGGTGGAAGACGTTGAAAAGACTGCCTTCCTGACCCCATGCGGGGTATACTGCTATACATGCATGCCGTTCGGACTGCGTAACGCGGGAGCTACCTTTCAGCGGTTGATGCACATCACCTTGGGCCCGCAACTCGGAAAGAATGTCGAAGCCTACGTCGATGACATTGTGGTATAATCTCGGGAGGCCAAGACCCTGATACAAGACCTGGAGGATACCTTCGCGAGCCTCGACGCAGTAAGCTTGCGACTCAACCCGGAGAAATGCCTGTTTGGCGTCCCCTCGGGCAAGCTCTTAGGCTTCCTCGTGTCCCATCGTGGCATCGAGGCCAACCTAAAGAAGGTCAAGGCGGTCGAGGACATGAGTCCGCCAAAGACCCTCAGAGAGATGCAGAAGCTCACTGGGCGCGTGACCGCACTAGGGCGCTTTATCTCCAAGTTAGGGGAGCGAGCGTTGCCTTTCTTTCAGCTGATGAAGAAAAAGGGGCCCTTTGAATGGACTGAAGAGGCAGATAAGGCGTTTCAAGACCTCAAGAGGTACCTGACCAGTCCCCCGGTCATGGTGGCTCCACGCCCTCAAGAGCCCCTGCTGCTCTACCTCGCCGCCACTCCTTACTCCGCCAGCGCAGCCCTGGTGGCGGTTAGGGAGGAGCGCCAAGCCAAGACCGCAGCGGCAACCCGAGGCAAGGCAAGACGAGAGCACGGGAAGCCTACAGAAGCCACAGCCGCAGTTGAGGAGGGTCAGCTGCAGAAGAGCACACCAGAGGCAGGAGAAGCCACACGCTCGGATGGTCCGCCTCCCGAGGGCACCGGAGCCCCAAATGCTCTCAGCTTGGTTGAGCATCCAGTTTACTTTGTCAGCACGGTGCCGCGGGACGCGAGGGCATGGTACCCAATGCCTCAGAAGCTCCTCCTCGCGCTACTGGTGGCCTCGCGCAAGCTGCGTCACTACTTCCAGGCCCATCCCATTAAGGTCGTCTCATCGTACAGCCTGGAGAGAGTGCTTAGGAGCCCTAACTCAGCAGGAAGGGTCGCCGAGTGGAACATAGAACTGCAGGCGTTTCAACTCGAGTTCAGCACAACTAGGGTCATCAAAGGAGCTGCGTTAGCGGATTTCGTGGCTGAATGGGCGGAGGCACCAAGCCTCAAGGACAACGAGGATCGGTCCCTCTCTCCAGGGAGTGAGGTGCCTGAAGGCTGGGTCATGTATTTCGATGGGGCGTTCTCCAAGCATGGCGCGGGGGCTGCCGCGGTGCTGATATCACCCACTCAGGATAAGCTCTACTATGATGTATAGCGCTGTTTCCAACATGGTGAAAAGATCTCCAACAACATAGCAGAATATGAGGGTCTAATAGCTGGATTAAAAGCCGCGATAGCTCTGGGGGTGAAACGCCTCACCATCAAGGGCGACTCGCAGCTCCTTGTCAACTTCCCCAACAAGGTATATGAGCCGAAGGACGAGCATATGGAAGCCTATTTAGCGGAAGTCCGCAGGATGGAAAAACAGTTTTGGGGGTTGGAGCTGAAGCACGTGCCCCGTGGCACCAATCAGGAGGCCGACGACATAGCCGGACGGGCATCCAGGCGATTGCCACAGGAACCAGGCGTCTTCGAAGAGCGGCTCTTCAAACCCTCAGCACAGCCGACGCTGTCAAACGTCGCTCAGCCTCGAGAGGAGCTCCCTCGGCCGCCAGCCTCGGGAGCCCCGATCTGCGGACCGACCTCAGGAGCGCGTCTACTCCTGACGATGGAACCTCGGGAGGAGTGCTGGATCACAGAACTCCGGAGTTATTTAACACAAGGGACCCTACCGGAGAAGGAAGAGGAAGCGGAGCGTGTGGCACGGCAGGCCACGGCATACTGCCTCAGAGATGGAGAACTCTATCGGAAGCGACCAAATGATGTGACTCTGCGCTGCATCTCCCGGGAGCAAGGAAAGGAACTACTAGAGGACATACACGGCGGGGACTGCGGGCATCACTCATCATCCCGAACCCTCGTCGGCAAGGCATTCCGTAGAGGGTTCTATTGGCCCACCGCGCTCAACGACGCAGTCGAGTTAGTAAAGGCTTGCGAGGCTTGCCAGTTTCATTCTAAGCAGATCCATCAACCGGCGGGGGGCCTACAGACTATACCCCTCTCATGGCCATTCGCAGTTTGGGGGTTGGATATTCTGGGCCCGTTCCCTCGGGCGCCAGGGGGCTACCGCTACCTCTACGTCGCCGTTGACAAGTTCACAAAGTGGGCAGAAGTGGAGGCCGTCCATACCATCCCCGCTGGCTCCGCGGTCAAGTTCATCAGGGGTATCGTGAGCCGGTTCGGGGTGCGAACCGCATCATCATAGATAACGGTTCGCAGTTTACCAGTAATTTCTTCAAAACATACAGTGCTAACCTTGGGACGCAGATATGCTACGCTTTGGTGGCGCACCCGCGGAGCAATGGGCAGGCCGAACGGGCCAACGCGGAGCTCCTGAGAGGCCTCAAGACCAGGACGTTCAAGAAGAAGCTGGAGGCTTGCGACAGAGGTTGGTACGACGAGCTGCAGTCCGTATTGTGGTCCATCCGCACGACCGTGACCAAACCAACTGGGCAGACCCCGTTCTTCCTGGTCTACGGAGCTGAAGCGGTCCTCCCTCACGAGGTCAGGCGTCGCTCCGCATGGGTCCTAGCGTTCGACGAAGCGCAGCAGGACGCCATGCGGGGGATGGACCTCGTACTGGGGGAGGAACGCCGCCGGGAAGCCGCGTTGCGAGCGGCAAGGTACCAGCAGGTGCTGCGACGATATCCTTGCTGCAACATCCGCCCCAGGACCCTCGAGGTAGGAGACCTCGTGCTCAGACGGGTTCTCTCCAGGGAAGGGCTGCATAAGCTCTCTCCCATGTGGGAGGGCCCGTTCAAGGTTGTTCATGTTTCCAGGCCAGGCTCCGTGCGCTTGGAGACCCTAGAGGGGGAGCCGGTACAGAACGCGTGGAACATCCAGCACCTCCGGAGGTTCTACCCCTAAAAGGCCCAGAGCCTGTGAAGAAGGCGAACGCCTGTGAAGACCTTCCCTTTTTGGAAAAGGCCCTGAGCCTGTGAAGAAGGCGAACGCTTGTGAAGACCTTACCTTTTTGGAAAAGGCCCAGAGCCTGTGAAGAAGGCAAGTGCCTGTGAAGCTGATCACCTCTAAGAAGAAAGGCTCGGAGCCTGTGAAGAAGGCCAATGCCTGTGAAGCTCGCCGCCCCGTGACACTCTCACGTAATAATGAGTGGGGCTGTACACGCCCCGGAGTCTCAGGAGAGCTGGCCTCAGGCCCTGGGGCTCCCTCCCACGCCTAGTGGCAGCACTTAGCTCCGCGCTGGTGAGAAGACGTCGAAGACTAGATTAGGTGCCGGATGCGGCTTTTTATTTGCTTTCTGCAGTTGACGTGTTTATTTGCATCTGAAATCTTATCGAAACTATCGCCGTTGTCGATTTGTGGTTCATTGATTTTCGCTCCCCGTTTTGATTTCTCTCATGAAAGGCCTCGCGAGGGATGGAATGCCCTCGTGAGCGTTTCCGCCCAATCCGCTTAAAGGTTTCACGGCCCGGGCCCTCTTCAGGAGCACCCCTCCAGTCCGTGCCCCTCGGGCACCGCAGCACGCGCACAGGGCCTGGATCGGTCGCCCCCCCGGCTGGGGCCAAAAACTACCTATGCAAGGGCAAATAGTTGAGAGGCGAAACAACAAAGTCAAGGTAATGGCTACAATGACAATGATTCTTAAACATGCCCCCGCGGGGCTCCATGCAGCTGTTTTGTCTTACACAGGAAGCAAAAGGAAAAGGAAAAGGCGAGCCCGGTGCAGCCCGCCTCGCATCGGCTTGCAGAGGCGGTGCAGGATGCCTCCGGGGCTTAGGCGGACTCCCTCTCGCGCTTCACCGGGGCGCGGCGACGGACGGATGAACAGCCACCCCCAGGCAGGCGCGACGGCGAGGGGGTTGGCTGCGGCCTCCGCTGGAGGAGCCACCTGAAGAAGAGTTGGTGGAGCCTGGAGAGCGCTGGGCGCCGCCATCGGAGCGGGCGTTGTCTCCTCCATCGTCGTCGGAGGGAGGCCCCTGGCCGCGGTCGTCGCCCTCGGGGCAGCATCCTGCGCGGCAACCATCTTCCCCAAACACCCTCACATAGAGGGTGACGTCGACGTCGAACTTGAAGTGCAGGGTGCACCGCTGGCCCAGGCCGCGCGCGCGGGCAAATGTCTGCCAGCCGCAGGTCAGGGCCCCATTCCCGGAAGGAGAGACCTCAAGCGAAACCCAGGAGGCCCTGCTGCAGCAACTGTCAGCCTGAAGCCAGAAGCCGCACCGGGCACTGGCCGGCAGCTCGGCGATGAAGAAGCGAGGGAGCTGGAGCCAGGTGTTGGTCGGGTCCACCGACCACACGACGAACTCCGGCAGCACCTCTGCCAAGCGAAAGCGCGGCCTGGGGGGCCGCGCAGTCACAGCCTGCCTCCCCTTGGCAGCCGAGCGCTCACCGCCACGCGGAGAACCATCCCTGTGACCATGAGGAGCCGCAGCGGAGATCGCAGGATACTTGCGGGGACGACCCCGGCCGCGCTTGGCCGGGGGGGAGTCGGGCCCCGCCCGACTAGCCTTCCCCTTCTCCGCAACTGAGAACCTCTTTGGAGCCATGCGAGCGACAGGCGGCAAGAGAGAGGAAGAAGAAGAGAAGCAGGAAGGGGCAAACTGGCGTAGCTTACTCGGCCCCATACTTATAGCCGAAGAAGGCCAACCGTCGAGCACCACGATCGTAGGTAATAATGACCCATATCTACGCATGCAGGGACTAGTCAAGTCACACAGTTGCCAGAGCGTCGTGGGGAAGCGAAGACGCCCACGTCCTGTCAAGCCGCCACGCGGCGCCCAAGGCCGTAGGCTATCAGGGCCCGCGGTGCTTCGCCCTTTCCCTTTCGCCTCTCGGCACGACCAAGTCCGGGTGCGCCTTGGGCCCGGGGGCTACTGTCGGCGTTCTGGGAACGGGGGTCCCCAGACTTGCCTGCCTGCGGCCCGCGGCGTGGCTCGAATGGAGGCCCAGTATGGCCCGTCTTCATCAACACGATGCTCAAGACCCTCGTGAGGGGCCAAGCCTCGCGGGGAGGACGACGAAGCGCTTCCTCAGGCGCGGCCTCCTCAGGCTGGCTCATGAGGAGGCGGAGAGATCAAGGCAGGGTACCTCGCGAGGTGCCCATGACGCAAGCCGTGACGACCAAGGGCGCCACGCGGGCGCCAGACCGCACAGTGTCCTCCCCTTTCCTCTTTGGTGCAAAGGGGGAAAGCGCAGGCAAGAGGATCAAGCAAGGGCATCCATTTCGGTGCAACGAGACCAAGACCAGTCCAACGGTGGGAATGAGCTCATCATGGAGCCCAGAGCGGCGTCACCATAGGGCCTTTGGCAGGCGAGGACCAACTTTGGTCAGGATAAGTGTACTGTATGTTCCCCTTCGAATTGGCCAGTTGTTGGCGCCCTTCCCGCTCAATATTTGGGGAGAGGCCCAAGGCCTTTGCCTATAAATAGGACTAGCCACCCCCAGGGTAGCGGCATCTGGGATCCAGAATCTGAGCAAGGAGAGAGAGAGAGAAGGGCGGCTGAACTTCCTTAGCGGTTCATCGTCTTAGCTAAGAACAGGCCCTCGCGAGGCTGTTCTCCTTTGTACTGATCATCACCATCATCAGCCCAAGAGGCAATCCATCCACCCACAAAACTAGAGTAGTGTATTACACCACAACGGTGGCCCGAACTAGTATAAACTCTGTGTTCTTCGTGCGGTTCTTTCGGTAGTTTACATCCTTGCGAGACGGAGAGGTAGAGGGCAGAATCTCCGCGCGCACCCCAGAGTTCGAACCTCAAGGGTCTGCTAGAACCCACGATCCGACAGTTATCATACCGAGCTTGCCAAACGTTCGTAGCGTGTGCATCTGCTCCTACAATAGGTTTATCACCTTGCGGTGCATCAAGGACATAATTCTTCTATGCAGCAACGAGGATAATCCTCAGATCATGGACCTAGTCCTCATCATTGCTACTATCATCTTTCAACATAGTTTTTCTCTAGGAACATATCAAAAATAAACAGGGAGCTACATCGCGAGCTATTGATCTACAATGTAGTTATGCCAATACTATCAGGACTAAGTTCATGATAAATTAAAGTTCAATTAATCATATTACTTAAGAACTCCTACTTAGATAGGCATCCCTCTAATCATTTAAGTGATCACGTGATCCATATCAACTAAACCATGTCCGATCATCATGTTAGATGGAGTAGTTTTCAATGGTGAACATCACTATTTTGATCATATCTACTATATGATTCACGCTCGACCTTTTGGTCTCAATGTTCCGAGGCCATATCTGCATATGCTAGGCTCGTCAAGTTTAACCCGAGTATTCTGCATGTGCAAAACTGGCTTGCACCCGTTGTATGTGAACGTAGAGCTTATCACACCTGATCATCACGTGGTGTCTTAGCACGAAGAACTGTCGAAATGGTGCATACTCGGGGAGAACACTTATACCTTGAAATTTTAGTAAGGGATCATCTCATAATTCTACCATCGTACTAAGCAAAATAAGATGCATAAAAGATAAACATCACATGCAATCAATATAAGTGATATGATATGGCCATCATCATCTTGTGCCTTTGATCTCCATCTCCAAACCACCGTCATGATCACTATCGTCACCGGCTTGACACCTTGATCTTAATCGAAGCATCGTTGTCATCTCGCCAACTATTGCTTCTACGACTATCGCTACCGCTTAGTGATAAAGTAAAGCAATAACATGGAGACTGCATTTCATACAATAAAGAGACAACCATATGGCTCCTGCCAGTTGCCGATAACTCCGTTACAAAACATGATCATCTCATACAATAAATTTAGCATCATGTCTTGACCATATCACATCACAACATGCCCTGCAAAAACAAGTTAGACGTCCTCTACTTTGTTGTTGCAAGTTTTACGTGGCTGCTACGGGCTGAGCAAGAACCGTTCTTACCTACGCATCAAAACCACAATGATTTTTCGTCAAGTATGTGTTGTTTTAACCTTCAACAAGGACCGGGCGTAGCCACACTCGATTAAACTAAAGTTGGAGAAATTGACACCCGCCAGCCACCTGTGTGCGAAGCACGTCGGTAGAACCTTTCTCGCGTAAGCGTACGCGTAATGTTAGTCTGGGCCGCTTAATCCAACAATACCGCCGAATCAAAGTATGACATGTTGGTAAGCAGTTTGACTATTATCGCCCTCACCTCTTTGTGTTCTACTCGTGCATATAACATCTACGCATAGACCTAGCTCTGATGCCACTGTTAACGCAGTAATTTCAAAAAAAAAATCCTACGCACATGCAAGATCATGGTGATGCATAGCAAAGAGAGGGGAGAGTGTAGTCCACGTACCCTCGTAGACCATAAGCGGAAGTGTTATGATAAGGCGGTTGATGTAGTCGAACGTCTTCACGATCCGACCGATCCTAGTACCGAAAGTACGGCACCTCCGTAGTCTGCACACGTTCAGCTCGGTGATATCCCACGAACTCTTGATCCAGCTGAGTGTCAAGGGAGAGCTTTGTCAGCACGACGGCGTGATGACGGTGATGATGAAGCTACCGGTGCAGGGCTTCGCCTAAGCACTGCAATGATATGAATGAGGTGGATTATGGTGGAGGGGGGCACCGCACACGGCTAAGGCAATGTCTGTTGTTGTGTTCTAGGGTGCCCCTGTATATAAGGGAGCAAGGGGGAGGCCGGCCGGCCCTTGGGGCGCGCCAAGTAGGGGGAGGAGTCCTCCTCCTAGTAGGAGTAGGACTCCCCCTTTCCTAGTCCAACTAGGAGGAGGAAGGGGGAAGGAAGGAGAGGGAGAGAGGGAGGGAAAGAGGGGGAGCCCCCCCTCCTTGTCCACTTCATACTCCTCAAGGGGGGCAGCCCTCTGGCCCCCTCCTCTCTCTCTCAGAAGGCCCATGTTGGCCCATTAGTTCCCCCGAGGCTTCCGATAACCGCCTGACACTCTGATAATTATCCTGTGACCCCCGGCACTCAACCGGTGTCCGAATATAGTCATCCAATATATCAATCTTTATGTCTCGACCATTTCGAGACTCCTCGTCAAGTCCGTGATCACATCCGGGACTCCAAACTACCTTCGGTACATCAAAACACATAAACTCATAATACCGATCATCGCTGAACGTTAAGCGTGCGGACCCTACGGGTTTGAGAACAATGTAGACATGACCGAGACACGTTTCCGGTCAATAACCAATAGCGGAACCTGGATGTTCATATTGTCTCCCACATATTTTATGATGATCTTTATCGGTTAAACCGCATAACAACATATGTTGTTTCCTTTGTCATCGGTATGTTACTTGCCCGAGATTCGATCGTCGGTATCTCAATACCTAGTTCAATCTCGTTACCGGCAAGTCTCTTTACTAGTTTCGTAATGCATCATCCCGCAACTAACTCATTATTCACATTGCTTGCAAGGCTTATAGTGATGTGCATTACCGAGAGGGCCGAGAGATACCTCTCCGACAATCGGAGTGACAAATCCTAATCTCGATCTATGCCAACTTAACAAACACCATCGGAGGCACCTATAGAGCATCTTTATAATCACCCAGTTACGTTGTGACGCTTGATAGCTCACAAGGTGTTCCTCCGTTACTCGGGAGTTGCATAATCGCATAGTCATAGGAACATGTATAAGTCATCAAGAAAACAATAGCAATAAACTAAACGATCATAGTGCTAAGCTAACGGAGGGGTCTTGTCCATCACATCATTCTCTAATGATGTGATCCCGTTCATCAAATGACAACACATGTCTATGGCTAGGAAACTTAACTATGTTTGATTAACGAGCTAGTCTAGTAGAGGAATACTAGGGACACTCTGTTTTGTCTATGTATTCACACATGTATCAAGTTTCCGGTTAATACAATTCTAGCATGAATAATAAACATTTAACATGATATAAGGAAATATAAATAACAGCTTTATTATTGCCTCTAGGGCATATTTCCTTCAGGGGTGTGGAAGCGGTTGGCCCCTTGAGATCTTCTTTGCTTCTTCATTAGCTTGTGTCCGGGCCAGTTTCCAGTTTCCCCGCGTGTCGTGTGCTACGTTTGTGGAAAAACTTAGATCGTGGCCAGCGGATTGCCCAGGCCCCACGATCACGGGGTGGAAACTGCCATCCCACTTGCTTCCCGCTTCACGCACATCCGTCACGTGTACTACATGCATTGGGTAGGGTAGGTGGTGGATGCGGAGAGCGCGGGGATGAGCGCCATGGCAGAAAACTAGGCGTCGTTGGTTGGAGCAGAGGGTCGGCCCTGATTCTCCGAGCCGCTGAGTGAGAGACCAGCCCCCTGCCTCGTCCCTCTATAAAAAGGGGCAGTAGCGGTGTGTTTGCTCGCACACACATTCTTCCTCCCCCTCCTCAAACTTTCTTTGCTCACCATGGTGAGGGGTTGAGGGCGCGGTGGTACTCCAGCAGCGGAGACGAGAGATTCTACTCGACAGCACATCCCCCCTCCTCTGGACCACGCGGTGGTGGAGCCCGCCATGAGAGGAGGAGGGAGGAGGCAATGTCATGGTCGCCACGGTGCTCAAGGAGGAGGACGGGGAGGCGCTCCGGCTTTGCCTCCGTCAGACGCTCCTCCTTCGTTGGAGGGCCATGTTGGAGCCCAACCTTGGGAGTTCTTCATTAGGCTATACAAGCCTCTGCGCGGTCACCTCCACCTCCCTACTCCATTCGCAAGGGAGATGGAGCTTGAACAACCGCGAGTTTTGAGGCTGCACATGAGGGGCTGAGGGAATGGCAACTTCCGAGTAGACGTAGACTTTCTGTCACACCCTGATTTTCATGCCACAACACTTAAGCTAATAAATCATGATAAAGTGTGGTTTGACAAAAACTTTTGCATTATTTGGCTTTTATTTGGAGTTGGTTTTCTCTCTGTGTTTTTTTTTTCAAGTGCTCTTTGAAGTCAACACAACTCCACCTTCTAAACTTCATCTCCTTGCTCCAAACTCTTGAACCAATGATCATGCCATGTGTATAGGACATAAAAATAATTTCTTACAAAAATAATTTGGCCAAATAGTATTTTCAAAAATTAGTTTTCCAAAACCCCCTGAATTAAGGTTTGTAGTGCAAGTACTTAATTAAGGGTAGTAAAAATCTTTCCAAAAATATGTTTGACTCCTATTAGATATATGATACCCAGAAACCACAGAAATATAATTTTCAAAGTTATTTTCCTACTTTATTTAAAAGCTTTTTCTTCAGGCCAGAAATGGTCTTTAATAGGGAAAAATTATTTTATTGTCTTAAAAATATTTGAGAAAAATCAAGGGAACTCAGTGGACATATATTTTCCATATATATGAGTTTCAACACATGGTCATGATCAAAATATTGGACAAAACCTCCCAAAACCATTTCTGCCCATTTCAGGGATTTGAAATATTTCTACAGGAAATATTTTCATAAAAATTCAAGGAAAATCCAGCACGTCACAAATGCATATTGTTATCACCTTGCAAAGCCTCATGTCAATCAAGGTCATTTTGGTTCACCAAAATGCCCCAAAACCCTCTGTGACCAGAATCAAATTTGAACAAGTTTGTACTACCAACTTTCTCTCCTTGACCCCAACTTTTGTGAGCATGTTCACATGACCAAATGAGGCCACTAAACCAAGTGGTGCATCAAGGAGAAGTGATTTTCTGAACTATTTCTACACAAGTTCATTTCTGCTAATTTCTAGGGTTTGGGAAAGCTTCATTAGCAAACTCTTCGAAATGAGCTCATCTTCCTTTTTCCCTGTCATTTTGTCATGACAAACACCCCTGCCAAGTGCCACAAGAAGTAAATTAGTGCAAGTACCCCAAAACCATATCAAACACCTTCTGCATGTTAACTAAAAACCCTGTTTGGGGTTCTTGCACTAATCTCCATGAGCTTCACTCTTCACCACAACCCGTCCTAGTCCCCTTTCACCTCCAATAACAATGGCAAATCCACAGCTTAATTATTGGATGGGTAAAACCCCATTTTCCCCCTCTGGATAGCCACTGTTCACCTCTCTCTCAACCTCTCTGCTCTCCTAGAGGCTCTCGAGAGCATCCAATGCTTCCTCCCCTTTCTTTACTAGTCCCTAGCACTACTGGACATTAGTGGCCGCGCCCACCAGGCATATAAAATGCCATGGCATGCCATTTGCACGCTCTGGAGCGCGCTACAGTGCGCTACCGCACTGTAGCCGCCCTCTGCCCGACGACCCTGGCCACCTCAGGCCTTCCAAGCATGCCAGACGATGCATCTCGACGTCCGCGGCACGCTACACTGTCGGCCCCCTCCTCTCTCTCCCTCTCCGGCTCTCCTCGCATGCGGACAGGGCGCCGCCCGAGAACGCCATTCACTGCCTGTGATGGGGACTCGCTCTGCCGCGTTCCCCGCTCCCTCTCTTCTCCCCCTGGGCGTAGTCGACCCCCACAAATGCCCTAGACTCGGCGCAGCACCCTCCCGAGGCCAGTAGCGATGAGCACGAGCTCGATGGCGCACGAGCCCACGGTGGACCGCCGCTTGCCTATATAAGGCATCCCCGAGCCCTCCTCTCGCCACCACTCGTCCTCTCCCACTCCAAATAGCCCCACTGAGCCTCCCGTTCATCCCCAGAGCCGCCCGAGCTCGAGATCGAGCTCGAGCTCCGCCGCTTCGGGTCGCCGTCGACCTCATGGTACAGGCCTCCTTTGCCCTCTCTCTCTCTCTCTCTCGATCTGGAACCGCCTCACCTTTCTTACCATTTCCCCTCTGTCTCCCCCTCTATTGCAGCCCGAATCAACCAGGGCAAGCACCTCCCGAAGCCCTTCCGCCGGCTTCCTCGTCACCGGCGAACCCCTACACTCCGACGACCGCCTCCACCTCCACCCGAACGGCGACTCCGCCCTGAGGACGCCGGTGCCCTCGGATCGCCTCGCCCTCGACCGCAGCGATGCCGGTGAGCTCGCCCCCCTCTTTGGCCCAAGGTTGAAGACGACGGCCGTGGGGCCCGTCGGTCAGCCTCACACTCTAACAGGTGGGCCCCACCCTTCAGGTTTAAAAACGCATGCGCGCGCGTACCGGTTCATTGCGTCGGCTTAAGGCGTATTTTGCCTTTACGCCTTCGACGTGGCAGCCTGGTGTGGGCCGAAACCCATCTGTGACTGCTGCACTATGGCCCTTCTGGCCCAGTTGCACAGCGCTGCTTCTCCTTTTCTTTTTCTGGAAACTTGCAAAAATTCCACAGGATTAAACAATAATCCAAATGCATTAATTCCAATTCCTAAATTCCTAAAGTATTGCAACCTATTTAATGGTGCAACTTTCATTCAAATCCAACAACCTTTTCTTCACTGTAAATATTTAAATGTGATTTTAAGCATTTAAATATACCTTTGTAAATCCATTTCTCCTATTCTGCTACTCCAAATCCAAAACTAGGAATTTTTCCCTTCTTAGTTTTCAACCTAGTATTTAACAAAAATGAGTTGACATTTTTCTGAGCACATTGGTTCTTCTGTTTTATTATTGCCTTATTTTCTCGTTATTATTTTGCGACGATAGATTGCGTTGCTGACGAAGGAGTTGGACCAGAAGACTTTGAAGACCCAGAAGACTTTGCTGAGCCAGGCAAGCTGCCCTTTGACCATGTCTATGAAACCCTTTTTATGCATTTCATATAGCACTTTAGTATGGTTGCATCGGAATCATGATGAGATGGTAGCCACTTTGGAGGGTTGCCTTCATTTCCTCCTTGTTGATACTTGCATTGTGCATGACCCTACCTTCTTATGAGGGTTATGCCGGTGGGAGTAGATAGGATGCTAAGTAGTGCTACGCAAAAATGGACGGGTATATGCATGGTGATGGAGACAAAGCATTTTCAAAAGACTTTTCAAAAACCCCGTCGGGTGCCCCTTATGCCCGAGGGAGATAATGGGATGGGTAACCACTTGATGACGAAGTGGTGTACCGAGGAAAGTGTGTGTGTTGTTTTCGAAAACGGAATAGATTTAAGATTTGTCAACTGTCACAACCTTACATGCGCAACCACTCTACCCTTATATGGGAAAGGTCATTATTGATTACATAGGCCGATACTTGCTTGGAGCCCGCATTACTAGTGACGTGGGAGAGTTGGTGCTCTCTCTCGGGACGGGGTCGTGCCAGGTAGGACGGCCATGACTGTTTTCACAGGGCACCGGATACACCGTTGTGTCCCCTCTCGGATGTTACGATCTCGAGTGAGTCTCGTATGATGTACATCGTGAGGATACGGAACAACGAGTGGACTCTTTGTTATTGTCGTCTAGGGAAAGATAGTGATCGGGTGCTTACCCCGGGTACTTGAGGTACCGCGGGTCGTGGATGACACGGAAGTTCCCCGGATCTTGTGGGTAAAGTGTGCAACCTCCGCAGAGTGTAAAACTATTCGAATAGCCGTGTCCACGGTCAAGGACAGTTGGGCGGTTCTGCTTAAACTACGTCCACTTGTTTACAAACCATTGTGTGTGTGGGAAGAACTACTTGGGTCAAGTCAAAGGACTTGACAGTAATGAGTTGGGTTGGAGCCCACTCTATTTATGTTGATATCTGTAACCTGTCCTCATGGTTACTTGAATTTTCCTGATGCATGTCTTAGAAGTTGTTGAGCATGTCATTGCACTCAAAACTAGCTTTCTGCAAAAATTTACCTATATCGTGCATTGTTGTATGTTGAACCAAAACATGGGTTGCTTGCGAGTACATTCAAAGTACTCATTGGCTTGCCACTGGTTATTTAATTGGCCAGGCATGGAAGAACCGGAGTTCGAAGAAGAGTTCTTTAGAGACGAACATGCGAACTAGGACGTTTCTCAGTCAGAATGCCTGTAGGGTTAAGGCAGATGGCATGGGTTCTACTTATCGACAAAGATTTCCGCTGCTTGTGTTTCATTTGATGTTTAGCCCTTAAGGCTTTATCAATGTAAGACTTGACCATAATGGTCATAATTTGTGTAAGACGGTATGTATGGATGTAAGACTCTTATTATTCAGCTTCTGTGTGTTCAGTGAGCATTGATCTCTGGGATCACTGTACACGTGCATTCGGTGATCACGACTTATGAGTCGGGGTCCCCACACTTTCCTGCCCCCATGTTATGTACTTCCGTCGAGGCTGGAAGACTTTTGGTCATGCCCATAGCTTGTCGGTAGGGCACGTCCTCCATTTTACGTTAATGGAGGACGATTTCCTATCTGTCAAGGTTTTTTGGGAGCTCGGGTGTTCACATAGGGTGCTGCGCGGAGAGATCAACGGACGACGAGAGCTCCTCCTCGAGTGACAACGATGAGGAGGACAGTGACGGCGATGATGATGGCACCAACCGGGAAGGCGACGCCTCTAACTCCGGTTGAGCATGAGCCAGACCGTCACTGTCAGGCGGCGGCTAGATGATTTGCCGGGGAGTGGAAGCAGAGGTGGGGGTGGTGCCTCCGGCTCCTCCAGCAGCCTTCTAGCTGGACCCCGACAGGCTTCCTCTCGGGTTGCAGCTCCGTTAGCCCTGTTACATCCTGCTGGCCCTGGTCGAGGCGGTTGACGGGTCGCCTCCACCATGCTCTCCATCGACGCCTTCGCTGGTGCCCTCCCGCCCCTCCCAGGCTACCTTTCCTGGAGCCCAACGGGGTCAGGCTGGGCTTCTACCGAGGCGCTCCTTTTGCCCTCTTCGCCTTCGACTACCGTCCCTAGGAGGAGAGGGACAAGAAAGGTTATGTGGAACTTATCTTTTTTCAATCTTAAATTTGTACACAGTTGCCAAATTTTTGTTCAAATGATGTAATCTCTTGAGTACATGTTTGTGTCATGTAAGGTTTGTACTTGTTTGATAAGCATATTAGTGAAAAAGATGAACCTTCCCGGGGACTCCTGCATGTACATGTCCATGCAGAGGTGGAATGCCTCTATATTTTGAATAAACAAGTTTCCCCGGCAGGCTATCCTGCCGGTACCCTCTATTTTGTTGCCAGGGAACTAAGCCTACCGGGCACAAGCTATGATGACGGACCAGGCCCCCGCCAATCATTTTTCATCAAAGGCCACTGCGACCATCTTGACCGAGGCAACGTTCGAGTCGAGGGATGGGAGAACCTAAGTTTCAAAAAGCAGCAAGCTTGTCTTATGCACAAGTTTTTGCCTACAGAACGTGTATGGACAAGAGATAGAGCTTATGTGTTTGGCCTGCAGGAGATCGCAGTGTTGGTTCATCTTTCTAGCTTCCCATAGAGGCGAAGCTCTCAACAGGAACCTGGTTTTATGCAGATGGAAATGATGCCAGATATGATCTTATCTATATGCACATGCAATGCTCATGAGATGCTTATGCATGCATGCAAGTTGTCGAGGGCCCCTAGCGCTTCATTCATTTCTCTATTTCTCAGGGTCTGCGCCTAGCTTTGTACAGGGGGTTACATGCAACTGAGGCAATGCCTGTACAAAAGGGTGGCTGCCGGGCAGGGCCCGACAGCCGTGCCTTACAGGTAGAACTTGTGGAGATGCTCAATATTCCATGAGTTTTGCAATTGAATGCCATCTCTGGTCTCCAGAAGGACTGCGCCAGGTCTGGTGACTCGAACTACCCAGTAAGGGCCTTCCCACTTCAGCGTCAACTTGTTTGTACCCTTGGCGGACTGAACGCGCCTAAGGACAAGGTCGTCTTCCTCAAAACACCGGGCATGAACCATGCGGCTGTGATAGCGACGTGGGGCTTCCTGATAGCGTGCAGCACGCATAGCAGTCCAGAGACGGTTCTCCTCGAGAACCACAGTGTCCTCACGCCGGTGCTGTTCCTGCGCTACTTCATTGTAGGCAAGCACTCGAGGCGACCCGTAAATGAGTTCCGTGGGGATAACTGCTTCTGGACCATAAACTTGGGAGAAGGGAGTCTGTTCTGTAGCTCGATTTGGTGTCGTTCTGATGGACTAGAGAACTACCAACAGCTCATCGATCCATCGCTTGCCATACTTCTGCAGCGTATCAAACGTTCTCGTCTTGAGTCCTCGCAATACTTCAGCGTTCGCCCTCTCAGCTTGTCCTTTGCTTTCGGGATGTGCAATAGAGGTAAATGATATCTTGCTTCTAAGGGCATGAACATATTGCATGAAGGCGCGGCTAGTAAATTGGGTGCCGTTGTCCGTGGTGATCCGTGCAAGGACCGAAGCGGCACACCAATCCTTTGAAGAACTTGATAGCTGACTGAGCAGTCACCTTTCTCATGGCATCTACTTCCGGCCACTTTGTAAACTTGTCAATGGCAACAAACAAGAATTCAAAGCCCCCGACAGCTCGGGGGAAAGGGTCGAGGATATCGAGCCCCCAGACTAAAAACGGCCGTGACAAAGGGATTGTCTAAAGAGCTTGTGCAGGCAGATGGATGTTCCTGGAATGGAACTGGCAGGCTTCATAATTGGTGACTAGCTCGACCGCATCTTGGAGGGTTGTGGGCCATTAGAATCCTTGTCAGAATGCTTTCCCAACTAATGCCCTTGATCCAATGTTGGAGCCGCACATGCCTTTGTGTATTTCTGCCACAGTTCCTTTCTTTCTTCTCGGAAGACGCACTTCAATTTCATACCATTAGGCCTCCTTCTGTATAGAGTGTGATCGACAAACTGATATATACTGGCCCTCCGGGCTACTCTTTCAGCTTCATCTTGTTCATCGGGAAGTTCTCCGGTTTGGAGGAAATGGACTATGTGCCTTGCCCAAGTTGGAGCCTAGGGCTCGGCAACAAGGACTAGCGGCACCTCCTCATCTGTGGGAGCGCATTCCTCGACCATGGGACTAGTGGCTCCGCAGGAGGGCATAGCCCGGCAATTGATGGGGAGTTGTTTCCGGCAGGGTCCCTTCTAGGAGCCCTGGGAGGCTCTACTGAGAGAGGCTTACCGGAGTCCAACTTCCTCCTCTTTCGGTCCATTGTTGCCGGGGATATGGAGGGCTGAGTAAGATGGACAACAAAAGTGCCTGGTTCCACCGAAAGCTTTTGCGTAGCACACATCGACAGATGATCACCTATTCTGTTTTCCCCACGGGGTACGTGATCTGTTTGCAATCCGTCAAGGCGCTCCTCAAATCTTCTCACTTCCTCAACGTATGCCTCCATCAATGGACTTTGGTAATCCTTGTTGACTTGTCTTAGTAAAAGTTGTGAATCTCCTCGAATGATCAGCTTCTTGATTCCCAATTCTGTAGCAATCCCAAGTCCGGTAAGGAGCCCTTCATACTCCGTTGTATTGTTCGTTACCTCCTCCCAGGGAAAATGCATCTGGATGACATACTTCGAGTGCTCCCCTGTGGGAGCAACGAGAAGCATGCTAGCCCCTTCACCTTGCAGGGAGAAGGCACCATCGAAGTACATGATCCATTCTTGGGGTGCTTCGTTGCCAGGGGTAACTGTTTCTAGTATTTCCTCATCAGGGATTGGCGTCTATTCTGCAATAAACTCTGCCAATACCCTGCTCTGAATTGTTGATGTGCTATCAAATTTCAAGCCAAAGCTGGATAACTCAAAAGCCCACTCCACTATTCTGCCGATAGTCTCAAGGTTTCGGAGTATCCTTTGCAACGGGAAGCGGGTGACAACCATGATCTCATGCGCATGGAAGTAGTGGCGCACTTTCCTTGAGGGCATGATGAGGTCAATAATCAACTTTTGCACACCAGAATACCTCGATCTAGCCTCTTGTAATAGGGAACTGACAAAGTACACTGGGCGATGCACCACTTTCTTCCTTACCGCGTCCTTGGGGCTGCCCCTACTGCCATGCTCCTCTTTGTCCTGATCCTCATCTGGTCCTATCGGGCTTTTCTCACTCTCTGTTTCCTCTGCTTCCCGTTGTGCCACTAGGGCTGCACTAATCACCTGATTAGTTCACGTTAAGTACAGGAGAAACGGCTCTGGTGGTTTAGGGGCAACCAAAGTGGGCACAAAGGACAAGTAGGTCTTCAAATCTTTTAAACATGCGTGTGCTTCCGGGGTCTACTTCATGGGCCCTGCCTTCTTCAAGATTTTGAAGAACGGCAGGGCGCGCTCGACAGGCTTGGAGATGAATCTGCTAAGTGCGGCAATGCACCCTATCAGACGCCTCGGATCTTTGACTGTCCGGGGTGCCTGGATCTGCTCGATAGCCTTTATCTTGTCGGGGTTGGCTTCGATCCCATGATGGGACACGAAGAACCCAAGTAGCTTGCCGGAGGGAACATCAAACACACACTTCTCCGGATTTAACTTCAAGTTGATCTTGCACAGATTAGCAAATGTATCCTCCAAATCCTGGATGAGGGTTGATCTGTCCTTGGTCTTGACCACAATATCATCCATATAAGCCTCAAAGTTCCTATGCAACTGTGGTTCAAAACCAATCTGGACTGCTCTTGCAAAAGAGGACCCGACACTCTTTAACCTGAAAGGCATGCGTACAAAGTAGTACGTACCACATGGGTTGATGAATGAGGTCTTCTCTTCGTCTTCCTTGGACATGAAGATCTGATGATACCCAGAGTATGCGTCTAGAAAGGAGAGCAAATCACAACCTGAAGTGGAGTCCACAATCTAGTCGATGTGCGGCAAGGGAAATGGGTCCTTCGGGCGAGCCTTGTTGAGATCTGTGAAATCTATGCAAAGCCTCCATTTTCCATTACCCTTGTGCATGACCACTGGGTTTGCTAACCATGTCGGATGCTGTGGGGACCCCGACTCATAAGTCGTGATCACCGAATGCACATGTACAGTGATCCCAGAGATCAATGCTCACTGAACACACAGAAGCTGAATAACAAGTCTTACATCCATACATACCGTCTTACACAAATTATGACCATTATGGTCAAGTCTTACATAGATAAAGCCTTAGGGGCTGAACATCAAATGAAACACAAGCAGCGGAAATCTTCGTTGATAAGTATAACCCGTGCCATCTGCCTTAACCCTACAGGCATTCTGACTGGGAAGCGTCCTAGTTCGCATGTTCGTCTCCAAAGGATTCTTCCTCGAACTCCTGTTCTTCCATGCCTGGTCAATTAAATAACCAGTGGCAAGCCAATGAGTACTATGAATGTACTCGCAAGCAACCCATGTTTTGGTTCAAGGTACAATAATGCATGACATAGGTAAATTTTTGCGGAAAGCTAGTTTTGAGTGCAATGACATGTTCAACAACTTGTAATACATGCATAAGGAGAATTCAAGTAGTCATGAGGACAGGTTACAGATATCAACATAGTTAGAGTGGGCACCAACCCAACTCAATCATGTCAAGTCCTTGACTTGACCCAAGTAATTCTTCCCACACACACCGGTTTGTAAACAAGTGGACGTAGTTTAAGCAGCACCGCCCAACTGTCCTTGACCGTGGACACGACTATTCGAATAGTTTTACACTCTGTAGAGGTTGCACACTTTACCCACAAGATCCGGGGAGCTTCCGTGTCATCCACGACCCGCGGTACCTCAAGCACCCGGGGTAAGCACCCGATCACTATCTTTCCCTAGACGACACTAACAAGGAGTCCACAAGTTGTTCCGTATCCTCTCGATGTACATCATCCGAGACTCGCTCGAGATCGTAACATCCGAGAGGGGACACAACGGTGTATCCGGTGCCCTGTAAAGACAGTCATGGTCACCCTACCTGGCACGACCCCGTCCCGAGAGAGAGCACCAACTCTCCCCCGTCACTATTAATGCGGGCTCCAAGCTAGTATCGACTTTGGTAATCAATAATGCCCTTTCCCATATAAGGGTAGAGTGGTTGCGCATGTAAGGTTGGGACAGTAGACAAATCTTAAATCTAATCCGTTTTCGAAAACAACACACACACTTGCCTCGGTACACCACTTCGTCATCAAGTGGCTACCCATCTCATCATCTCCGTCGGGCATAAGTGGCACCCGATGGGGTTTTCGAAAAGTCCTTTGAAAATGCTTTGTCTCCATCACCATGCATATTCCTGTCCCTTTCTGCGTAGCACTACTTTAGCATCCTATCTACTCCCACCGGCATAACCCTCATAAGGAGGTAGGGTAATGCACAATGCAAGTATCAACGAGGAAGTAACAGAGGCAACCCATAAAAGTGGTTTCCATCACATCATGATTCTGAAGCAACGCTAATAAAGTGCTATATGACATGCATAAAAAGGTTTCATAGACATGGTCAAAGGGTTGCTTGCCTGGCTCAACAAGGTCTTCTGGGTCTTCAAAGTCTTCTGGTCCAACTCCTTCGTCAGCAACGCAATCTATCGCCGCAAAATAATAACGAGAAAAATAAGGCAATAATAAAACAGAAAAATCAAAGTGCTCAGAAAAATGTCAACTCATTTTTGTAAAATACTAGGTGGAAATCTAAGAAGGGGCAAATTCCTAGTTTTGGATTTGGAGCTGTGGAATAGGAGAAATGGATTTTTAGAGGGGAATTTAAATGCCCAAATTTGAATTTAAATTTGAACAGTGCAGAAAAGTTTGATGGTCATACATGAAAGTTACACCATTAAATAGGTGGGATTTTTACAAGATTTTAGGAACTGGAATTGTTGCATTTGGATTATTATTTAATCCTGTGGAATTTTTGGAAAAGTTGACAAAAAGAAAAAGAAAAAAGGCCCTGTGCCAGATGGGCCGGAACAGCCGCAGGGCAGCAGCCCAGCCAGCGAGGCGGCCCAGCGCGCTGGTGCACGCGCGCGCGCCAGGTTCAAACCTGACGGGCGGGGCCCAGGCATCAGGGCGAGAGGCTGACGGACGGGCCCCACGACCGTCGTCGTCAACCCTAGGCCAGAGGGGACGGCGAGCTCACCGGCGACGGCGTAGGCCACGACGAGGTCGGGCGAGAGCACTGCTAGACTCAGCGCTGCATCGTCGATCGGGTGGATGTGGCGGGCGTCACCGGAGATGCCTGGTCGCCGGCGACGAGGTCTCGCGGCGGAGGAGCTTCGGGTGGTGGTCGCTCCGGTCGATTCCGGCTGCAAAGGAGGCGGGGAAGAGAGGGGAAACGATCAGTGGGAGGAGGTGGTTCCAAATCAGGGCAGAGGAGGAGCGGGGGAGGCCTATACCTCGCGAACGCTGGCGAGCCGACGCGGCGGAGCTCGAGCTTGATCTCGAGCTCGGGCGGTTCTGGGAAGGAGCTGGGGGTGCAGGGGGAGGTTTTGGTGGTGCAGCGGGCGAGTGGCGAGGAGAGAAGGGCTCGGGGAGGCCCTTATATAGGCGAACGGTGGTCCACCATGGGCTCGTGCGCCGGCGGGCTCGTGCTCGTTGCTACGGGCCTCGGGAGGGTGCTGCGCCTTGTCTAGGGTGCTTGTGGGGGTCGACTACGCCCAGGGGAAAGAAGAGAGGGAGCGGGGAAGCGACAGGGCAGCGCGCGTGTGAGCCGCGCCATTGGCGCGCTCGGGCGGCCGGTGTCCATTAGCACGGAGGCGCAGGGAGGAGGAGAGAGGAGGGGGCCGACCGCGTAGTGTGTCGCGGACGTCGAGGCACAACAGCAGGCGCGCGGGGGCGTCGGGCAGAGGGCGGCTACAGTGCGGGAGCGCACTGTAGCGTGCTCCAGAGCGTGCCTTTCGCTGCCATGGCATTGTTTAAAGGGTAGGGGCGTGTCCACCAGTGTCTAGCAGGTCTAAGGGGGAGTAAAGAAGAGGAGAGGGGCATTGGATGCCCTGGAGAGCCAGTAGAGTGAGGGTTGAGGAAGAAGAAGTGTGCAAATGGGCTGACCAGAGAGAGGAAGTGGGGTTTTACCCATCCAATAAGTGATCTATGGACTTGCCATTGTTACTGGAGGTGAAAGGAGACTAGAAGGGGTTGTGGTAAAAATTGGAGCTCACCAAGAATAGTGGAAGGGGTCAAAACAGTGGTTTTTGCAAAATGTCAAAAGGTGTTTGTTAAGGGTTTTGGCAAGCAAATGATCTCCAATTGCCATGATACTCCATAGGGTGAAATGACACATATAATTAGGGCCTTCCACCAATTTGGAGCTTAATTGGGCAAAGTTGCCAATGCAACTTTGGTAAACCCTAGAAATGAGCAGAAATAGACTTGTGTAGATATAGTTGAGCAAATCACTTATCCTTGATGCACCACTTGGTGTAGTGGCCTCATTTGGTCATGTGAACATGCTCACAAAAGTTGGGGTTAAGGAGAGAAAGTTGGTAGTACAAGCTTGATCAAATTTGATTCTGGTCAGAGAGGGTTTTGGGGCATTTTGGTGAACCAAAATGACTTTAATTGACATGGGGCTTTGCAAGGTGATCACAATATGCATTTGTGACTTGCTGGATTTTCCTTGGATTTTTATGAAAATATTTCCTGTAGAAATATTCCAAATCCTTGAAATGGGCAAAAATGGTTTTGGGAGGTTTTGTCCAATATTTTGATCATAACCATGTGTTGAAACTCATATATATGGAAAATATATGTCCATTGAGTTTCCCTAATTTTTCTCAAATATTTTTAAAGCTTTTAAATAATTTTAACCTATTTAAGACCATTTCTGGCCTTAAGAAAAATCCTTTAAATAAAATAGGCAAATATCTTTCAAAATTATATTTTTATGGTTTCTGGGTATCCTATATCTATTAGGAGTCAAATATATTTTTAAATTATTTTTACTGCCCTTAATTGAGTACTTGCAGTGCAAACCTCATTCCAGGGGTTTTTGGAAAACTAATTTTTGAAAATACATTTTGGCCAAATTATTTTTGTAAGAAAATTCTAGATTGCTCTAAACACATGGCATGCTCTTTGGGCAGAAGTTTGGGACAAGGGGATGGAGTATAGAAGGTGGAGTAGTTGACTATAAAGAGCACTTGAAAAACCACCCAGAGAAAACCAACTTCAAAATAAAAGCCAAATAATGCAAAAGTTTTTGTTGGTCCAAATTTTGATGCTTTATTAATGCAAATGATATGTTACAAAATGCAGGGTGTGACAGACCTACCCCCCTTACAAGAATCTCGTCCCCGAGATTCCTAAACTAGGCTTTAAAGAGATATGGAAACTCGGATCTGAGGTAGTCTTCACGCTCTCAGGTTGCTTCTGCTTCAGTGTGGTTGCTCCACTGGACCTTGAAGTACTTGATCGTGCGGCTTCGAGTGCATCGCTCAGCCTCATCCAAAATGCAGATGGGCCTCTCACAGTAAGTCAAATCAGGCTGGAGGTCAATGGCTTGATGATTGACGTCCTTGTAAAGATCAGGCTTGTCTGGAACTTGGAGACACTTCTGGAGTTGTGATACGTGGAATATGTTGTGCACATCGGATAGTTCAGGTGGCAGTTCCAACTGGTAAGCCACCTCTCCTCATCGTGCGGTGATCTCGAAGGGGCCGACAAATCTTGGTGCGAGCTTTCCCTTAACGTGGAAACGCTTGGTTCCCTTAAGAGGAGTTACTCGCAGGTATACATGGTCTCCGACTTGGAAGTCTACTCGTCGGCGACGAGTGTCAGCATAGCTCTTCTGCCTTGACTTGGCGGTCTTCAAACGCTCTCTGACAAGCTGGACTTGCTCTTCTGCTTCACGGAGAATATCGGGCCCAAAGACTAGCCCTTCTCCGGTCTCTGACCAATTGAGGGGCGTGCGACACTTGCGTCCGTACAACACCTCAAATGGTGCCATCTGGAGGCTAGACTGATAACTGTTGTTGTAGGAGAACTCGGCAAAAGGGAGGCAATCTTCCCACCTAGCTCCATATGCTAAGACACAGGCTCGGAGCATGTCTTCGAGTATCTGATTCACCCGTTCTGTCTGACCTCCGGTCTGTGGGTGGAAAGCAGTGCTGAAGGACAAATTAGTCCCCATGGCCTCTTGGAACTTCTTCCAGAACCTTGAGGTAAACTGGGTTCCACGATCTGACACAATCTCCTTGGGAACTCCATGAAGGCTTACGATTCTGTTGATGTATAAAGTTGCTAGCTGGTTGCCATCATAGGTAGTCTTCACAGGAATGAAGTGTGCTACTTTGGTCAAATGATCGACTATGACCCAGATGGAGTCATGTCCCTTGTTTGACCTAGGTAGTCCAGTGATGAAATCCATTCCGACTTTATCCCATTTCCACTCGGGAACCCTGAGGGGTTGGAGCAATCCAGCAGGTCGCTGATATTCAGCTTTGACCCTTTGGCATACATCACATTTTGCAACATAGGTGGCAATCTCCCTTTTCATCCCGTGCCACCAATCTTTCCTTCAGGTCTTGATACATCTTGGTTCCTCCAGGGTGGATGGAATACGGGGTATCATGAGCTTCTTGTAAGATCAAATTCTTGAGCTCAATCTTGTTGGGTACGCAAATGCGATTCCCAAACCACACAATTCCTTGCTCATCCTCTGAGAATCCTGGGGCCTTGCCTGCCCTGATCTTCTTCTTAATGCCTTCAATACTCTCGTGTCCCTTCTGAGCTTCCTTAATATCATCCATCAGGGTAGGCTTGACTTCAAGGTTGGCTAAGAATCCTGGTGCAACCAGTTCCAACCCGAAGCTTTCAAGTTCTTCATACAAGGCGGGTAGCCTGCCCTTAAGCATAGCATTCAAGGAACAAGCCTTTCTGCTTAATGCATCTGCTACCACATTAGCCTTTCCAGGGTGGTATTGAACACTGAGATCGTAATCCTTGATCAATTCTAGCCATCTTCTTTGCCTCATGTTCAATTCCTTCTGAGTGAAAATATACTTCAGACTTTTGTGATCTGTGTATATCTCACACCGCTTCCCTAGGAGGTAATGTCGCCATGTCTTCAGGGCATGAACTACAGCTGCCAACCCGAGGTCATGAGTAGCATAGTTCTCTTCATGAGGCCGTAGTTGCCTTGAAAGGTAAGCTACGACTCTTCCCTCTTGCATCAGAACACTTCCTAGTCCGGTTCTTGACGCATCACAGTATATCACAAACTCCTTGTGTATATCTGGTGTGGCCAGAACTGGGGCGGTGGTCAATCTATTCTTCAGCTCCTGGAAGCTCTCTTCACACTTCGGCGTCCATTCAAACTTCTTGTCCTTCTTCAAGAGCTGAGTCATGGGTCGGGCAATGCTTGAGAATCCTTCAACGAACTTGCGGTAATATCCCGCGAGTCCGAGGAAGCTTCCGACTTCCTTCACATTGCTTGGGGATTGCCATTCAGTCACGGCTTCAATCTTAGCGGGATCGACCGACAATCCTTCTTCAGTCAAAACATGACCCAAGAATTCAACCTCATGCAACCAAAATTCACACTTGCTGAACTTGGCATACAGTTGGTGCTCTTGAAGCTTGTCTAGGACCATCCTCAAGTGTTGCTCGTGCTCTTCTTCCGTCTTCGAGAAGACAAGAATGTCATCAATGAAGACAACAACAAACTTGCCCAAATATTCCATGAAGACCTTATTCATGAGATACATGAAGTAAGCTGGGGCATTGGTCAATCCAAAGGACATGACCGTGCACTCATACAGGCCATATATGGTTACAAATGCCGTCTTCGGAATATCTTGGGGTCTGATTTTCAGCTGGTAGTACCCAGATCTGAGGTCGATCTTGGAGAACACCTTGGCCCCATTGAGTTGATCAAGCAGATCTTCAATCTTGGGAAGTGGATACTTGTTCTTGATTGTAACTTCATTGAGGGAGCGGTAGTCAATGCATAAGCGGATAGTACCGTCCTTCTTTGCCACAAACAGAACTGGCGATCCCCAAGGGGAGGCACTAGGGCGGATAAATCCTTTCCTCAACTGCTCTTCCAGTTGCTTCTTCAATTCTGCCAACTCTTCTGATCCCATTCTAAGGCTTCTTATAGATGGGTCCTGCCCCGGGCTTGAGCTTGATGATGAACTCGATGTCTCGGTCGGGAGGCATTCCCGGTAGCTCATCAGGAAAGACATCGGGGTATTCTCATACTACCGGCACTTGCTCCAATCCAACTTCAGTCAGAAAGTTGACTTGGTTGACTCGAGCAGAGGTGGGGTTGGGGCAAACTTGACTTCGACTCCTTGGTCATTGGTTACAGTGATGGTCCGGTTGGCACAATCTAACAAGCCTTGATGCTTGATGAGCCAATTCATTCCTAAGATCACATCCAATCCTTGTGATCTTAAGATGATAAGGTCTGCTTGGAAGTCTACCCCATTAATGACAATCCCGACTCCCTTACATCCTATCTTGGCTCTCGTCTCTGCTCCGGGGGTTTGTACCACCATAGGGTTATTCAGGGGTGTAGGGGTCATGCCACTTTTTAATGCAAACTTTTGGGTGACAAATGAATGCGTGGCTCCAGAATCAAACAAGACAGTTGCAGGTGTTGAGTTGACAAGGAACGTACCCAGCACGACGTCCGGGTCTTCCTGGGCTTCTTCTGCAGTGACATGATTCACACGACCCTTGCCATTGTTGGGAGGGTTGCGGGGAGCTTGGTTCCTTAGTGGCATTCCACGGCCTTGTCCTGGGTTCTGCGCATTGGGGCGCGGGGCGTCGGGCTTCTTCTTGGGGCAATTCTTGGAGTAGTGCCCTAGCTCACCAGATCCAAAGCAAGTGACTTGGTTGGGGTTGCTGCTCTTGCCGACATTGTTATTGGGGTTGTTGTAAGCTGGCCTGGGGTTGGCACACTGCTGAGGTGGATAGTTGGTGTGGGGTGCAGGAGCTCTTGGCTGCTGATAGGTTGGCCTAACCGGGGTAGACTGCCACGGGCGAGGCTTCTGGTTGCTGGAGCTACCCTTGCTGATCATCTTGCGCTTACGGGTATCATCCAAAGCACGTCGCTTGTCTTCAAGCATGAGTGCCTTGTTCACCAGATCAGGAAAGGTCGGGCGGTCACACACAACAAGCGAGTACTGCAGAGTCTAGTTAAGGCCTTTCATGAAGCGCTCCTTTTTGGCAGCATCAGTGCTGACATCTTCAGGGGCATACCTTGAGAGAACACTGAACTTCTGCATGTACTCCTTGACAGTGCTACTACCTTGCTTCAGGGCTCGGAACTCACGCTTCTTGATGGCCATGATTCCGGAAGGAATGTGGGCCTTGCGGAATTCTGCCTTGAAGTCATTCCAAGTGATGTTTCGCTCAGCATGCATGGCCTTGAATCCATCCCACCAAGCTCTAGCAGTTCCCCCGAGACAGTGAGCAGCATATGCCACCCTTTCACGGTCCTCAGTGCATCCGACTAGTTCCAGCAGATCCTCAATGGTGCGGACCCAGTCGTCTGCATCCAGGGGTTCAGCAGTCTCGATGAAGGTGGGTGGTGCATGCTTCTTGAACTCCACCAATGTGGAACGTCCATTGCCGTTTCCCGCCGGCTGGCGGTTGACAGCTTGAGCAATCATCTGGAGGGCTGCAGTGTTGGCTTGGCGTTCCTCTCGGAAGGCTTGGAGAAGCTGAGCCATATCCATGCTTGGAGGTGGTGGTGGTGGTGGAGCTTGTCCTTGGGTTTGGTCCTGACTGGCTCCTTCTCCGGCTTCTTGCTGCTGGGTAGAGGTACCAGTACGAGTTACAACAGGCATCCTATTGGAGCGATCAAGGTCTCATGATTGGGAAAGATGGGGAAAGCAATATAGATGGGATGCCTAGTAAGGGGGTTGTATGACACTAATTGTTTTCATGCAAGGGCCAAAAGGCCAAACTCATTCATTAAAATCCAAATGGGTGATGTAGTCGCTTACAAGTTCCCGTAGGAAAGCACGACATCCATCAAACACACCAAAAGCAAACGCAACACTACATGGTTTCATATGAACCGATACAAGGAATCGACTTCGCATAGGGGTACACGACCTATCCTACCGTAGAGGTTACTAACAGGCACATCCGGTTTGCGAATGATGCCTAAGTGGTGGAATGCTCGGTCGCGTAGTCTGGCTCTTCTGGGTCTTCCTCCTCATCATCGGTGGCCTGACTTTCCCCTTCACTTGAAGGGGTGGGGGAGTGGAGGAGCTCAACACGGCGTTGCTTTGCCGGTGGTGCGAAGAGCTTGCAGTATTCCTTTGCGCTCATGCGGCGCTGTTGTGGTGGTTCTCCATCCTTTGGGGGTCTTCCGCCTTGGTATGCGATTGCGGGCTGACCAGGGGGAGCACCTTCCTTCTTGATCCTATCCGTCTTCTCTTGTGCTTGGCGAAGAAGTGCCTTGGTCTCATGGAGTTCCTTTTGGAGTTCCATCGATTCCGAGGCCAAGTGTTGTGCCAAACTATCGGCACAAAGGCTGAAGTAGGTCTGGAATCGGAGTGGAAGTCCTTCCTCTAGTGGTGGAGCTGGTGCACTGCTCTCATCCTCACCTTCCTTCCGATAAGGCAAGAAGCAGGTTGCCATCTCGGGAAGAAGGTCTCGAAGGCGGGTGAGTGCTTTGAGGGTTGCCGTCTCGACGACAAGAACTAGTGTTGCCATCTGGGGTCCCTCAAAGAACCAGCTTGTTGGAGAGTCATTGGCCTTCACGATCACTTCCACGTGATACTCCGTCTCAGTGTCATTGATCTAGTGCTCATGGTAGGTGAAAATGGGGGTCAGTGGAACTGGCACTTCTTGAGGCTATCCTCGAGAAGCACGGGAAATCCATTGGTCAGGAAGTCTTCAGGTACGGCAGCCATCTACAAAGGTTGAATGGGAGAGGTCAACAAGGTAAATATATCTTGGGTGGGTAAGCTTAGAAAAGGAGAGAGGTTCAGATGGTCTCAAGCTAACTAACGTCCATGCTAACTAAGGGTTCCTACAGTCAGGATGGCTCTGATACCAGCTCTGTGGGGACCCCGACTCATAAGTCGTGATCACCGAATGCACGTGTACAGTTATCCCAGAGATCAATGCTCACTGAACACACAGAAGCTGAATAACAAGAGTCTTACATCCATACATACCGTATTACACAAATTATGACCATTATGGTCAAGTCTTACATAGATAAAGCCTTAGGGGCTGAACATCAAATGAAACACAAGCAGCGGAAATCTTCGTTGATAAGTAGAACCCATGCCATCTGCCTTAACCCTACAGGCATTCTGACTGGTAAGCGTCCTAGTTCGCATGTTTGTCTCCAAAGGATTCTTCCTCGAACTCCTGTTCTTCCATGCATGGTCAATTAAATAACCAGTGGCAAGCCAATGAGTACTTTGAATGTACTCGCAAGCAACCCATGTTTTGGTTCAAGGTACAATAATGCATGACATAGGTAAATTTTTGCGGAAAGCTAGTTTTGAGTGCAATGACATGTTCAACAACTTGTAAGACATGCATAAGGAGAATTCAAGTAGTCATGAGGACAGGTTACAGATATCAACATAGTTAGAGTGGGCACCAACCCAACTCAATCATGTCAAGTCCTTGACTTGACCCAAGTAATTCTTCCCACACACACCGGTTTGTAAACAAGTGGACGTAGTTTAAGCAGCACCGCCCAACTGTCCTTGACCGTGGACACGGCTATTCGAATAGTTTTACACTCTGCAGAGGTTGCACACTTTACCCACAAGATCCGGGGAGCTTCCGTGTCATCCATGACCCGCGGTACCTCAAGCACCCGATCACTATCTTTCCCTAGACGACACTAACAAGGAGTCCACTCGTTGTTCCGTATCCTCTCGATGTACATCATACGAGATTCGCTCGAGATCGTAACATCCGAGAGGGGACACAACGGTGTATCCGGTGCCCTGTAAAGACAGTCATGGTCGCCCTACCTGGCACGACCCCGTCCCGAGAGAGAGCACCAACTCTCCCCCGTCACTAGTAATGCGGGCTCCAAGCTAGTATCGACTTAGGTAATCAATAATGCCCTTTCCCATATAAGGGTAGAGTGGTTGCGCATGTAAGGTTGGGACAGTCGACAAATCTTAAATCTAATCCGTTTTCGAAAACAACACACACACTTGCCTCGGTACACCACTTCGTCATCAAGTGGCTACCCATCTCATCATCTCTCTCGGGCATAAGTGGCACCCGATGGGGTTTTCGAAAAGTCCTTTGAAAATGCTTTGTCTCCATCACCATGCATATTCCCGTCCCTTTTTGCGTAGCACTACTTTAGCATCCTATCTACTCCCACCGGCATAACCCTCATAAGGAGGTAGGGTCATGCACAATGCAAGTATCAACGAGGAAGTAACAGCGGCAACCCATCAAAGTGGTTTCCATCACATCATGATTTCGAAGCAACGCTAATAAAGTGTTATATGACATGCATAAAAAGGTTTCATAGACATGGTCAAAGGGCTGCTTGCCTGGCTCAACAAGGTCTTCTGGGTCTTCAAAGTCTTCTGGTCCAACTCCTTCGTTAGCAACGCAATCTATCGCCGCAAAATAATAACGAGAAAAATAAGGCAATAATAAAACAGAAAAATCAAAGTGCTCAGAAAAATGTCAACTCATTTTTGTAAAATACTAGGTGGAAATCTAAGAAGGGGAAAATTCCTAGTTTTGGATTTGGAGTTGTGGAATAGGAGAAATGGATTTTTAGAGGGGAATTTAAATGCCCAAATTTGAATTTAAATTTGAACAGTGCAGAAAAGTTTGATGGTCATACATGAAAGTTACACCATTAAATAGGTGGGATTTTTACAAGATTTTAGGAACTGGAATGGTTGCATTTGGATTATTATTTAATCCTGTGGAATTTTTGGAAAAGTTGACAAAAAGAAAAAAGATAAAAGGCCCTGTGCCAGCTGGGCCGGAACAGCCGCAGGGCAGCAGCCCAGCCAGCAAGGCGGCCCAGCGCGCTGGTGCACGCGTGCGCGCCAGGTTCAAACCTGACGGGCGGGGCCCAGGCGTCAGGGCGAGAGGCTGACGGACGGGCCCCACGGCCGTCGTCGTCAACCCTAGGCCAGAGGGGACGGCGAGCTCACCGGCGACGGTGTAGGCCACGACAAGGTCGGGCGAGAGCACGGCTAGACTCAGCGCTGCGTCGCCGATCGGGTGGAGGTGGCGGGCGTCACCGGAGATGCCTGGTCGCCGGCGACGAGGTCTCGCGGTGGAGGAGCTTCGGGTGGTGGTCGCTCCGGTCGATTCCGGCTGCAAATGAGGCGGGGAAGAGAGGGGAAACGATCAGTGGGAGGAGGTGGTTCCAGATCGGGGCAGAGGAGGAGCGGGGGAGGCCTATACCTCGGGAACGCCGGTGAGCCGACGTGGCGGATCTCGAGCTCGGGCGGTTCTGGGAAGGAGCTGGGGGTGCAGGGGGAGGTTTTAGTGGTGTAGCGGGCAAGTGGCGAGGAGAGAAGGGCTCGGGGAGGCCCTTATATAGGCGAACGGCGGTCCACTGTGGGCTCATGCGCCGGCGGGCTCGTGCTCGTTGCTACGGGCCTCAGCAGGGTGCTGCGCCTTGTCTAGGGTGCTTGTGGGGGTCGACTACGCCCAGGGGAAAGAAGAGAGGGACCGGGGAAGCGACAGGGCAGCGCGCGTGTGAGCCGCGCAATTGGCGCGCTCGGGCGGCCGGTGTCCGTTAGCGCGGAGGCGCGGGGAGGAGGAGAGAGGAGGGGGCCGACCGCGTAGGGTGTCGCGGACGTCGAGGCACAACAGCATGCGCGCGGGGGAGGCTCGAGGTGGTCGGGGGCGTCGGGCAGAGGGCGGCTACAGTGCGGGAGCGCACTATAGCATGCTCCAGAGCGTGCCTTTGGCTTCCATGGCATTGTTTAAAGGGTAGGGGCGTGTCCACTAGTGTCTAGCAGGTCTAGGGGGAAGTAAAGAAGAGGGGAGGGGCATTGGATGCCCTGGAGAGCTAGTAGAGTGAGGGGAGAGGAAGAAGAAGTGTGCAAATGGGCTGACCAGAGAGAGGAAGTGGGGTTTTACCCATCCAATAAGTGAGCTATGGACTTGCCATTGTTACTGGAGGTGAAAGGGGACTAGAAGGGGTTGTGGTAAAAATTGGAGCTCACCAAGAATAGTGGAAGGGGTCAAAACAGTGGTTTTTGCAAAATGTCAAAAGGTGTTTGTTAAGGGTTTTGGCAAGCAAATGATCTCCAATTGCCATGATACTCCATAGGGTGAAATGACACATATAATTAGGGCCTTCCACCAATTTGGAGCTTAATTGGGCAAGGTTGCCAATGCAACTTTGGTAAACCCTAGAAATGAGCAGAAATAGACTTGTGTAGATATAGTTGAGCAAATCACTTCTCCTTGATGCACCACTTGGTGTAGTGGCCTCATTTGGTCATGTGAACATGCTCACAAATGTTGGGGTTAAGGAGAGAAAGTTGGTAGTACAAGCTTGATCAAATTTGATTCTGGTTAGAGAGGGTTTTGGGGCATTTTGGTGAACCAAAATGACTTTAATTAACATGGGGCTTTGCGAGGTGATCACAATATGCATTTGTGACTTGCTGGATTTTCCTTGGATTTTTATGAAAATACTTCCTGTAGAAATATTCCAAATCCTTGAAATGGGCAGAAATGGTTTTGGGAGGTTTTGTCCAATATTTTGATCATAACCATGTGTTGAAACTGATATATATGGAAAATATATGTCCATTGAGTTTCCCTAATTTTTCTCAAATATTTTTAAAGCTTTTAAATAATTTTAACCTATTTAAGACCATTTCTGGCCTTAAGAAAAATCCTTTAAATAAAATAGGCAAATAACTTTTAAAATTATATTTTTGTGGTTTCTGGGTATCCTATATCTATTAGGAGTCAAATATGTTTTTAAAATATTTTTACTGCCCTTAATTGAGTACTTGCAGTGCAAACCTCATTCCAGGGGTTTTTGGAAACTAATTTTTGAAAATACTTTTTGGCCAAATTATTTTTGTAAGAAAATTCTAGATTGCTCTAAACACATGGCATGATCTTTGGGCAGAAGTTTGGGACAAGGGGATGAAGTATAGAAGGTGGAGTAGTTGACTATAAAGAGCACTTGAAAAACCACCCAAAGAAAACCAACTTCAAAATAAAAGCCAAATAATGCAAAAGTTTTTGTTGGTCCAAATTTTCATGCTTTATTAATGCAAATGATATGTTACAAAATGCAGGGTGTGACAGATGCAGTACTCCTTTGACTAGACCAGCTGCCTCAAGCTTCTTAATCTCTTAGGCAATGAACTGCTGCCTCTCCAAGGCTTGCTTTCGAAGCTTCTGCTTGACGGGTCGGGCATGTGGGTAGACAGCAAGGTGGTACTAGATTACCTCCCTAGGAACACCAGGGATATCTGATGGTTGCCAGGAAAACACATCAATATTCGCCCACAGGAAGGCAACGAGTGTGCTTTCTAATTTATCATCAAGGGTGGCGCTGATAGTAAAGGTACCATCAACGCCAGCCGCCCTGCCGGACCTTTTTCACATGTGGTGCAACAACCTTGGATCTATTACTGTTGGAACTCTCTAGCAAGTCATCAACAGGCACAGCGCAGTCCGTAGAGGTACTGTTCCCGGATTCCTTGTTGGTATCCCTGCTATCCTTCTTCTTTCCTTTGTTCTCCTTGGCGGGAACTGCCGCTGCCGTGGCCTCTGTCGCGACTGCATCCCGGTACATCTTATCCACGCAAATGATTGTGTCTTTCTCATCTGACGGAATGGAAATGACTCCTACCGGCCCTGGCATCTTCAAGGAGTTGTAGGCATAGTGGGATGCCGGTATTAACTTTGCTAGAGCTGGGCGTCCAAGGATCCCATTGTAAGGCAGGGGGAGGTCAGCCACATCGAACACAACCTTCTCAGTCCGGAAGTTCAATTATCCCCCAAATGTCACTGCCAACGCAACCTTTCCCTTATGATGACTCCTACCGGGATTGACTCCTTGAAACATGCCCATGAACGTAAGTTCATTGTCTGCTATCTGAAGCTTGCTGATAGCCTTTGGGGGAATCTGAATCAACCCGGCCCCACCGTCAACCAACATTTTTGTGACTTTGTGGTTGTGAATCGTTGGAGAGACCAACAACGGCAAACACCCTACAATGATGGCGCGGTCAGGATGATCCTCTTCGCTAAAGATGATTGGCGTGCGTGACCATATGAGAGGCTTCGGAGACTCTGCTGCAGGCTCCACAGCATTGACCTCACGTGCTCACCGTTGTTGGCGGTGAGAGGAGTGCAAAGATGCACCCCGTCAATGCACAGGGCGTCAGTGGCCTTCTGGAATTCCTGCTCACTGGTTTCCTCCTCATCCCCTCCATCACTCTCATCATTGCAAACTTCCTTCTCTCAGCCCCTGGCAGGCTTTCCTTTGTTCCGAAAGGCCTTGCCAGGGCGATTTTCTTCACCGCCCCGGCCCTTCCCGCCAGTGCCATTCTGACCTTTTTCCTTATCATGCTTCTCATATTTAGCCCTCTGCCTCTTGACGAGGTTCTCAACCAAATGACACTCTTGGAGATCATGGCCCTTGGTTGGATGGATCTTGCAGTATGGTCATCACCTTTCCCAGCTCTCTTGGCAGCCACAACCTCTTAGCAGTCAGCGCACACGCAGCTTCCTTGCTGGGGCTTCGGCCTTAGCCTTCTTGCCGATACTAAGCGTGCCCGATCCTTCGACGGTCATCACTGCCTTATCCTTGCGCCTCTTGTTGCACTTCTTGCTCTTCTTCGTGGATTCATCATCATCCTCTGAGTCAATGTCGACACAATCCTCCTCTTCAGGATGTTTCCTTCCCTCCTCCAGCCGAGCGCACTTGTCCACCAAGGTGTAAAGCTCCTTCACAGTCTTGGGCAACCGAACATTCATCTTGGAATGAATCCTGTGGTTGCGCACATTGGACTGGAAGGCAGCTATCACAGCTGCCGGGTGGATATTTGGGATATTTCTATGGACTCTGCTGAATCTGTATAAATACTTGCAGAGAGTGTCTCCTTCTTTCTGTTGGAAAAGCTGCAAGTCGCTCAACTGTCTTGGTTCTTGATGGCCGCCCGTGAACGCGCCAATGAAGTCGTGGCACAGGTCAGCCCATGATGAAATGGAGTTCTCTGGCAGGTGCATCAACCAAGACCTCACATTAGATATGAGTGCCAAAGGGAAGTAGTTGGCAAACACCTTCTCATCTCTTCCTCCGGCAGCTTGAACGGCGATGATGTAGATGCTCAAGAACTCTGCCGGTTCATCCTCTCATCATACTTCTCAGGTATCTCTGGCTTGAATGGGCGAGCGGATGGCCAACGGACTTACTGCAGCTCACGAGTAAATGTAGGGCACCCAACCTCGAGAGGCAGGCACCCGCTGTCCTCGAGCACAGGCTCGTCGACGTCGGGAACATCGCACCCATTGGTCCGACGGTAGTCGTCGTGGCGTCGCTCCACGACGACGCACGCGCCTCCCCTCTGCTTGTCCTATGGGGCTCGCCTTTAGCCCGGATGTGCTCTAGGGTCGGAAAAGGCCATCGAGACGTTGTCGTGTTCTTGATTATGCAGCGCCCGCGCTGGTTGCCGTGGTGGGGACTGCATAGTGGGAGTGGCCCCTTCCGTACGGCCAGCACCGCAAGCCATTGCCGTCGCTTGGGGAGGCCGCGGCGGGCCAGCTCGTTGTGAGCCCCCAGCGTTGGGGAAGCCAATCAGACTCTGAATGGTGGCTCTCCATTCATCCATCTGATCGGCCGCCGGTGGGAACCTCAACAGCAGTTGGGCCCGCGCCATGGCCTCCGTAGCTGTGCTTGGCATGGGCAATGATGATGTAGATTGTACCGTCGCTCGACATCTAACGGTGCCAGTGGCGACAACGTCACGCCCTCGCTATTGCGAGCTGGCCACTTGGATGGCATGGTGGCGCGGGGAAGGCGCTTGTGGGCCAGTGGCTCCATTGGCCACAGTGGCTAGGTCAACCCTCTTCGGGGGAGGCGCGGGCACTGTGGTCGCACCTGTGTGTGTGTGTGGGGGGGGGATAGCCAGAGGGCGGCGATTCGCCCGAGACCGAGCGCCACCACTGTAGCTATGCCCTTCGGCAAAGGGAAGAGGTATGGACGCTATAGCCCCTTCGTTCGTACCTCGCGGAGCATGACCACTAGGGTTTTGCTGATGTTGCTCCCCTCTCGTGCCTCCCGCTCTCGCTTCGGCCACGTGGGAGGTGGTGACAACCCCGCCTGCACCGACCACGTCCCCCACAGCGCCCACATCCCCGTGTGCCTCCCCATCTCCCATGGCGTTGGTGGCCGCGGGCGGCGGAGCCTTCGAGTTGGATGGGTGAGCTAAAGCACCAGGTTTCTTCTTGGCCGCCATAGTCGATGGAGTCGTCGATGATGAAAATAGCGATGAAGATGATGCGCTGCTCACGCTTTCAGGTTCGCGCACGTGACCCCCCTACCTTGCATGCCAAAGATGTCGCGGGAAACCATGGCCACCTAGGGGACCAAGGGTCCCTTGCTGGTTCGGCGGGGGGATGTCACGTTGCACAAAGAGCATAGGTGCATGGAACAGCATGGTAGAGATGACATGAGCAGTCTTTACCCAAGTTCGGCCCACCATGAGGCGTAAAAACCTACTCCTGCTTTGGTGGATTGATGGTGGAAAATGGTGGTGAGCACAACATGCTTGCCCGGCAGGGTTGCCTCGGGCGAAAATGGCTACGCGCGTATGAGTGTGTGTGGGGATGGATTAGCCAATCCTTTCTACGGTTGCCTGGGCCTCCTTTTATAGATAAATGGGTCACCAAAGTGGTAAATAGTCATTATGCATTGATTAAATGCGCCGCTCAACGTCACATCGTAGCTTGCATGGCAGGCCCTACCGGGCTGTTTTGCCATCTTCATGCCTACTTGCTCGACACGTCGTAGGACGGGTGTTGCTTGTAGGGTTTTCCTGTAGGAAGTGGATGCCACGTGGCAAATATCAGCCAGTTAGTCACTTTGGAGCTTGACACCACACTGATTGACAACGTGCGTTGTGATGAGGTGGTGCGGTGAGGCGTTTCTGCCTTCGTAAGCCCCGGTAGGCCTACCAGGACGACCCGAAGGTTTGCTTCCGAGGGTAACCCCAACCTTGCTAGGCTCGCCTGCCTGACAAGGGAGGTTTTTCCCTTAGCAGTATCTTGCTTCTGGCTCTTCTTGATCTTCCTATGCTGCATGCTGGTCCCTTGCAGAATGGATCCCTGGTGCTTCAGTCTGACCTTGGTGTTGTAATCTTGTTCTCTTGCCTGTGCAAAGTCTGGGCAACGGACCCAGGGTTTGTTGCACCCACATGCTCCCATAGGTGGATGTGGTTTCCATCGACAAACAAGTAGACCAATAGTAAGATATGGTACACAGAAACACACACACGGATAGATAGATGGGGTCGTGCAACAACGGAATGAGCCAAAATGTGGAATCCAAGAAAACGCTCTAGTTGCACAACGCTATAGAGACGCTAGCTCGATTGCACAATAGGCGGATACGGGACTTGTGCACAACCTACCAAGCAAAATGGAATGACTTCTATCCCAAGTATGTTATATGTATGGTGTTCCGATGATATGATCCAAGATGATCGGGTATGACAATCTTAATGAAGTAGGATGCTATGGTTCTTCTTAAAAGCTCTTTGCTTATCTTTTCCTTTTTCTTAAAAGCATGCTTGGCTCTTTATATTTTGAGCTCTTTCTTTTGCCACTTATGCAAAACTTCACAAACCAAGATAGCAATTCTGTATATGCTATGACAACCTTGTGACACAAAAGATGATACTAAGATATGTATACCGATATGATATGGTATGTATGCAATGGGATCTATGATCCCTAGTGTACACAAGTAATGTTGCTGGCAATACTCAATGGCTAGTCTCGATAGGAGAGGTACGCAAATTGGGCTATGGGTTTATAATTGCAATGGCAAGGAGTAAAGAAATGTTTTGTTGAAGTTACCGTCCTTGCTTATGGTTGAGAGTGTCAAAATTTTGGAGTGGTTGTTGGCGATGACGAGTCCATGGGGAAGATGAGCGGCGGTGATGTCGATGTCGAACTGTCCCTAAGTTGCCGAAACGTGTTAGGAAACAGAAACCACAACTCAAATTATCAAAGAAGAAAATGTGTCCAAATTTTCGGAGTTGGTAGCGGGTAAGCGATGGTAGTAAGCGGTGGTGGTATGCGGAAGTGTAAGTGGGAACCCGGGCCAAATTTGTGGAAGTTAGGCATAAGGGAAAGTCGTGGAGGAAATGGGGCTACTGGAGGCCGGATGTCCAGGTTGTTGCCTTGGCACTTGTGGAGGCATTTGTTCTTGCTCCCTTGGTTCTTGCGGTTGTTGTCGCGCCCTTTCTCGTGCTCGGACTTGGTCTTGTAAGACATTGCCATAGAATGGATTTTCTTGAGCTTGGCGATCTTGAGGTCCTTGACATCGAGGAACTTGAGCTCATGGAGGACTTGTATCATAAGATGAGTTGTCTGAAGAGTGTCGACTTGAGCGGTGGCTTGAGTGGCGTCGTCTTGTTGCCGATGATGAGGAAGACGGCTGACGCACGATCATGTCGCGAAGTTCTTCCATTTGTGTAGTGAACTTGTTGTCGATCGATTGATGAAGGTCGGAGGCGAGTTGCTCCAAGCATTCACCCAATGCTACACTTTCTTGATGCAGAGCTCGTTCTGCGAGGAATAAGTGGTTCTTTGTGATGTAGCCATTATCATCACCTTGCTCCTTGAAAAGAGGGTTCGCCGACGAACTTGACAAATCCATCATAACCAAGTGGGGTGAGTAGGAAAATGAGAGAACAATACCGAAGTTACCTTTTCCGAGGATTGAGGATGTAACAAGTGTCACTCAATGTAATGCCACAATAGGAGAATTTGAACCGGGTTTGTTTCTCGCACCTACAAGTAAAAGGCTTATGGAGTAGCTTGGTTAGGATGGTGGCAAAAATTTCAAGCAAATGTTAGTCAAGATATTGATAAGGTTGAGAAGGTTCACAAAAATGCAAGTAAAGCAAATAGATCAAAGCCAATGATAGCACTAGGAACACACACACAGAAGATAGATGGGATCCGCACAACCAAGGGGTGAGCTCAAAATGTCTGACCACAGAAAATGCTCTTGTTTTGCGAACGCTAGAGAGACGCTAGCTTGATTGCTCAAGTGGGCAAGATACGCTTGTGCACCAACCTATGAGAGAAATGTGCCGTCTTCAATCCCAACTATCCTATGTATGCGGTGACCAAGAGATATGCAAAATGGCTCAATGCTATTGCTTATAAGCTCTTTGTTTCTCCCTTTGTGCTTAAAAGCTTTTTTTCACTATGCTTGATGCTGGATCCAAATATCATGAGACAAGTATGTAAGATATGCACGGGAGAGACTTATGGCACTAAGATGATAACAAGATCACTAGGGTGCACAATAGCGTGGCCCGGCAATTCTCAACTCGCTAGTCTCGATGGGTAAGCAACACAAAAGGCTCGGGCTATCAAAGCAAAAGCAAAGGTAAGTGTCGTCGAGGTTACCGTCCTTGCTTAGAGTTAGCGGTGAAGATGACTCCAAGGTGATGATGAATGGTGGTGATGTCGATTTCACACGTTCCTAAGTAGCCGAAACACCTTAGGAAACAAAAACCGCAACTCAAAATCGGTCAAATGCGGAAGGTGGGTGTTTTTGTGTTGATTTTTGGATGGAGGCTAATGGTGGTGGTAATGATATATGTGGATGGGGGTGTCAAGAGCTTCCAAACGAGCTAAAACACAAAAAGCGGACTTGGGAGGTGGAAGTTATGGCCAAAACGGTGGTGGAAGTGGGCTGATTTGGGGGGTGCGGGCACCCGGGGTGGAGGGTGCGGGTGCCCGGGGTGGTCAGGGGAAAGTGGCCCAGGGGTGCGGGTGCCCGGTGCTTCGAGGTGCTTGCACCTGGTGGTCTCGGATTTGAGCGGAAATTTTGGGGGAAATGCAAAAAAATTTCGGAGGATTTCGTGGTGGGAAGGGTGGGGATTGTTGGAGAGGGGCTAGATCCACTTTCCAAACATCAAATCCATGGACAAAAACAACCAAATCTCACAAGATCCAACATATTGCAAGAAACTTTTTTTGGGGCTATTTTTGTGGGGAATTTTCGAATTTGGACGAAAAACAACAAAATCAAGCCAGCAAATGGGGGGATGGGACTCCAAGATGTGAATCAACCTTGCTCATGATACCAAGATGTTGTAGGGTGAAACCCTAGAGGGGATCTTTTCACACTTGGAGGGGGAAAAGGAGAAAGAACACTCAGGAACACAAAGCAAAATCACTCAAACTAACCCAAATATCACATCCACTAGAGTAGCATACATGAGATCCACAAGATTACAAGATCAATCCAAAGGAAACAAGCACAAAGGTAAAGTTCTTCCCACTCCTAGAGGAGGAGAGGTCTTGATGATGATCTACTCCCTTGGGAGGTCTTGCAATCCACAAGGATTCTTCCCAAAGAAGGGTCTTGATCTCCAAGAGGAGGAGCATACAAGGAGCAAAGCTCTCTTTGGTGTTCTAAAATACTTTGCTAACCCTACAAATGACCTAGGAGGTGCCATTATATAGTCTAGGGACGAAACAAGTTAAGAGAGGGGGGTACAAAAGCTAAAAGGCCAAATACACGTGGCTGGACCGGAGGGGACCGGGCACCCGAGAAACTTGGGACGGGCACCCGGCCTGCTCAGGGGGCGGCTGGCGGGTGGCCGGGCACCCGGGGGAGAGCCGGAGGTCGCCAGGTGGGGTGGCCGGGCACACGAGGCCTCAAGCCCAGGAACCCAGGGCAGCGCCCAACGGCTGGAGGAGCGGGGGCTGGGCGCCCGGCTGGCCAAGGCCCGGGCACCCGGGGGCGTGGCTGGAGGTGAGCGGGAGCCCGGGCACCTGGGGGCTGCAGGTGCCGGGCACCCAGGGTGTCCAGGGGTTTTTGCCCCTTCTCCTTCTTCACTCTTCTCGATCTCTCCTTCCGTCTCTTGCTTCATGGATACTCGCAGCTTCACCTTCTCCTTCTCACGATCATCTCCTTGGTACCCTAGAATGCATAACATGTCTTTATGAGGTAGAACCCAATTCTCATGTGATTCCGAACAAAACTCGAAGAGAAGAGAATCAACCTCGTTCTCGATGGCGAGTGCATGTTGAGGGAGTCCTGGATTAGGGGGTATCCGGACAGCCGGACTATAACCTTTGGCCAGACTGTTGGACCATGAAGATACAAGATTGAAGACTTTGTCCCGTGTCCGGATGGGACTCTCCTTGGCGTGGAAGGCAAGTTTGGCAATATGGATATGTAGATCTCCTTCGTTGTAACCGACTCTGTGTAACCCTAGCCCCCTCCTGTGTCTATATAAACCGGAGGGTTTAGTCCATAGGACATAACAACAACAATCATAGCATAAGCTAGCTTCTAGGGTTTAGCCTCTCCAATCTCATGGTAGATCAACTCTTGTACTACCCATATCATCAATATCAATCAAGCAGGAGTAGGGTTTTAGCTCCATCGAGAGGGCCCGAACCTGGGTAAAAACATCGTGTCCCTTGTCTCCTGTTACCATACACCCAGACGCACAGTTCGGGACCCCCTACCCGAGATCCGCCGGTTTTGACACCGACATTGGTGCTTTCATTGAGGGTTCCTCTGTGTCATCATCGTTACGATCGGTGGATCCTCCAATCATCAATAGCGATGCAGTCCAGGGTGAGACTTTTCTCTCCGGACAGATCTTCGTATTCGGCGGCTTCGTACTGCGGGCCAATTCGCTTGGCCATCTGGAGCAGATCAAAAGCTACGCCCCTGGCCACCAGGTCAGGCTTGGAAGCTTGAACTACACGGCCGACATCCGTAGAGATTTGATCTTCAACGGATTCGAGCCCCCTCCAAGTTCGTCGCACCGTAACGATGAGCATGATTTAGCTTTGCCATCGGACGGTGTTCAGGAGATCGCACCTGCAACCGCTCCGACCTTCAATACGGAGCCAGCCGCGCCATCCGTGGACGGGTGGCTAGACCACGTACCGGATACCGCAGTCTCAGCGGCGATCGAGCCGAATACCAACCTTACCCTGCACGAAAGTCATGACACCAGGCTGCCGGATTCTTCTCCGGCCATGGGCTCCGAACTGCCTACACCCTTGCCAATCGAATCCGACTGGGCGCTGATCATGGAGTTATCCTCCGCAGATATCTTTCAACCTTCGCCCTTCGGCGACATACTGAACTGTCTAAGGTCTCTCTCCTTGTCAGGAGAGTCCTCGCCGGACTGTGACCGGCAGGATTGGGATGCAGATGACGAAGAAATTCGCCGCCCACCCACCACCCACTTAGTAGCCACTGTTGATGATTTAACCGACATGCTAGACTTTGACTCCGAAGACATCGATGGTATGGACGATGATGCAGGAGACGAACAGGAACCACTGCCCACAGGGCACTGGACAGCCACCTCATCCCATGATGTATACATGGTGGACACACCAAAAGAAAACAACGACGAGGAGCAGAAGGACGAAGCAAAGGATCGTTCACTTGAGAAGCAGTCAAAGTGACGGCGTAAGCGCCGCTCCAAATCCCGCCTCGGCAGAAACAACGGTCATACAGACCCAGCGATAGAGTAGGGCGAGCCGGCGGACGACGAACATGGCATTGAACAACCATCCGACCATGGCAACACGGAGAACCAATCCACACAACCCGTCTCCGACGAAGATAATAGTCCGGAGGACCTCACGCCAGATAAACTCCTGGAGCAGAAGAACCTCCGTAAAAGGCTTATCGCCACCGCGCAAAGCCTGAAAAAGCAGAAGCAAAAACTCAAGGCCACGGAAGATCCACTTAGAATCAGATGGCGAAAGTGCTCAATACCGCAGACAAATATGGCGGCAGTCGCCATACAAAGAGCTACCCAAAGCGAAAGCTACTACCTGAATTTGATGAGGAGGCCTTAGAGCCCCCGCAATCAAAAAACAAAGCGGCCACCCGGTCGGATAGGCGACCTCATGGCCAATATAGAGCGGCAAACGACGCCGCACACAAGCCAGCATGCGATCCACATGAGGATTCACATCAAAAAGACAACCCAACTAGATTTATCTACGGGCCAAGAAAGCGCGCTCCAGCAAGCAATGCAACACAACAAAAATCCGAACACCGCGGTACACCCAAATACAGGGGTGCCGCACACCCCCTATGTTTCACCGATGAGGTGCTGGACCATGAATTTCCAGAGGGATTCCAACCCGTAAACATCGAGGCGTACGACGAAACGATAGACCTTGGGGTCTGGATTGAGGACTACATCCTCCATATCCAGATGGATCAAGGAGATGATCTCCATGCCATCAAGTACCTACCCCTCAAGCTCAAAGGGCCAGCCAGGCACTGGCTTAAAAGCCTCCCCGAAAACACCATTGGAAGTTGGGAAGAGCTCGAGGACGCCTTCTGGGCAAATTTTCAAGGGACCTATGTTCGACCTTCGGATGCAGGTGATTTAAGTCATATAAATCAACAGCCCGGAGAGTCAGCCCGTAAGCTTTGGAACAGATTTCTTACTAAAAAGAACCAAATAGTCGACTGTTCGGACGCCGAAGCCTTAGCAGCTTTCAAAAACAGCGTTCGAGACAAATGGCTCGCCAGACACCTCGGCCAAGAAAAGCCAAGAACAATGGCTGCATTAACAAGCCTCATGACCCGCTTTTGCGTGGGCGAGGACAGCTGGTTGGCAAGATGCAGCACCAGGGACCCAAGTACATCCAAAGTCAGGGACGGGAACGGAAAGCCACGACGCAGTAAAAACTAGCGTCGGAATAAAGAAAACAGACCGAAGAGCACGGCGGTAAATGCCGGATTCAAAAGCTCTCGGCCAGGTCAGCAAAAGCTGCCCTCCAAAGGCAACATAGACGAACTGTCTAGCCTAAACAAAATTTTGGACAAACTATGTCAAATCCACAGCACCCCTGATAGACGTGCAAATCATACCCATAGAGAATGTTGGGTATTCAAGTAGTCGGGCAAGCTCAACGCCGAACACAAGGGGCTGGATACACCAAGCGAAGACGAGGATGAGCCTCGCAAGCAAAGTAGTGGGAAACAGAAGAAATTCCCACCAGAAGTCAAAACAGTAAACATGTTACACATGATAAATAACAACAATGCGGCCCTCACTGGAATACGTGCCCCAGGGCCTATCACCGCGGAATTCCTCCATTGGTCGGCTGAACCGATCACCTTCGACCATCGGGATTACTCCGCAAGTATCAGGATAGGCCGCCTTGGTGTTAGAACCGATAATTGACGGATACCACTTCACACGAGTCCTGATGGATGGTTGCAGTAGTTTGAACCTGATATATCAGGACACAGTCTGCAAAATGGGGATACGCCCAACAAAAATTATCCGTAGCAATATTTCCTTTAAAGTTGTAACGCTAGGCCCAGGGGCCCATTGCACAGGCTCCCTGCTACTGGAGGTTATATTTGGCTTCCCTGATAACTTCCGCAGCGAAAAGCTAACCTTCCACATCACTCCATTTCAAAGTGGCTATCAAGCACTACTGGGACGCGAAGCTTTCGCTAGCCTTAATGCAATACCGCTTTACGCATCTCTCATACTTAAGATTCCCGGTCCACGCGGCATCATTACAGTAAAGGGAAATAATCAGCGCTAGCACTCCTTGCGCGCGGAAGACCGTGCGGCTGCCTTGACAGCCGCACACTAGACGACCTCACCAACTAGAGCATCTTACAGGTCGTTAGGACCACGGACGTGGCTAGATGAGTCCGGCTCGGCAATATAATTGATAAAGGTTCGATGGCTATACCCCTGTAACAATACAAGGGGCTCCACGCATGTAAACAAGTGACAATAAGACTCAATTCTATCCATCTTGAACTATACTTGATTTATTTAGTATAACATACATTTTGCACGACAAATTTTGCAACTAAGTTCCTCTCTTCTACAGATGACCATCGTGCTACACCTGTCCAGGATACGGCACAACGGAGACACAGGCGCAGACGTGCAGCAGGGACCCGTCCTAAGGATTCTCTTCAGATTAAGACCCTGCGTAAACCTTTTTTACTGTCTCTTGTTGATAAACATGTCACACCTTGATTTTCATGCCACAACACTTAAGCTAATAATTCATGATAAAATGTGGTTTGACAAAAACTTTTGAGTGTTTTGTCTTTGCTTTGATTGAATGTTTGACTATTGTTTGCAAGTGCTCTAAAAATCAAATAAATCCTCCAACTCTTATACACCTTCTCCTTGCTCCAAACTCTTGAACCAATGATCATGCCATGTGTATAGGACATAAAAATAATTTCTTACAAAAATAATTTGGCCAAATAGTATTTTCAAAAATTAGTTTTTTCAAAAACCCCTGAATTGAGTTTTGCACTGCAAGTACTTAATTAAGGGCAGTAAAAATCTTTCCAAAAATATGTTTGATTCCTATTAGATATAGGTTACCCAGAAACCACAAAAATATAATTTTAAAAGTTATTTTCCTATTTTATTTAAAGGCTTCTTCTTAAGGCCAGAAATGGTCTTAAATAGGTTAAAATTATTTTAAAGCTTTAAAAATATTTTAGAAAAATTAGGGAGACTCATTGCACATATATTTTCCATATATATGAGTTTTAACACATGGTCATGATCAAAATATTGGACAAAACCTCCCAAAACAATTTCTGCTCATTTCAAGGATTTGAAATATTTCTACAGGAAATATTTTCATAAAAATCCAAGAAAATTCTAACATGTCACATATGACATTTTTGATGATCTTGCCAAGTACCATGTCATGGAGAATAGTATAACCTCATGAAACCCTTTCAAAACCACTTCTGTCCTTTTTCAAGATTGAACTTGTTTGCAATGTCAAACATGTCCAAATGCTCTCAAACTTGGTGCACATGCTCGAATGGTGTAATAATGCATCTAGACCAAATAGCACAAGTTGGAGAGAATGTTATCTTGATCAAAGTGCCCCAAAACCCTCTCTGACCAGAATCAAATTTGAACAAGTTTGTACTACCAACTTCCTCTCCTTGACCCCAACTTTTGTGAGCATGTTCAAATCCTCAAATGATGACACTACACCAAGTGGTGCATCAAGGAGAATAGATTTGCATGACTAAATCTTGGTAAAACCATTTCTGTTGATTTCTAGGGTTTACCAAAGTTACATTGGCCACTTTGCCCAAATGAGCAAAAAATTGGTGGAAGGTCCTAATTATATGTGACCTTTCACCCTGTGGAGTCTCATGGCGAATGGAAATCATCTGCTCGCCCAAACCACCATCAAACACCTTCTGGTAATTTTTAAAAGTTGATGTTTTCCCCTCTTTCCTTGTTCTCCTTGAGACCAACTTTTTACCACAACTCCTCCTAATCCCCCTCTACCTCCAGTAACAATGGCTGCATCTCAGCTCAATGATTGAGGGGTGAAACCACCTCATTTACCCCTCTAAACAACCCCTGTACCCCTCTTCCTCACCTCTCTCCTCACTCCAGTGGCCATCCATGGCATCCAATGCTACCTCCCCTTTGTTTACTCACCCCACAAAGCCCCAGATACTAGTGGACACGCCCCTAGCGCATAAACAATGCCATGGCATGCCATTTGGGCGCTCTGGAGCGCACTACAGTGCGCTCCCGCACTGTAGCCGCCCCCTGCCAAGCAGCTCCGGCCACCTCGGGCCTCCCCAGCGCGCCCGACGATGCTCCTCGACGTCCGCGTCACGCTACACTGCCGGCCCCCTCCTCTCTCCCTCTCTGGCCCTCCTCGCATGCGGACAGAGCGCCGCCCAAGCGCGCCAGTCATTGCCCGCGATGGGGACCCGCTCTGCCGCGTTCCCCGCTCCCTCTGTTCTCCCCCTGTGCGTAGTCGACCCCCACGAGCACCCCAGACACACTCAAACAGGCCCCCCGTGACCCGTGGCGACGACAACGAGCTCGCCGGCGCACAAGTCCACGGTGGACCATCGCGTGGCTATATAAGCCCGCCCCGGGCCGCTCCAGTGGCATTCGCCTCCTCCTCACACCCCCAAGCCTCCACGGAGCTCCCCTGCGCTCCGTATGCTCTTCCCGACGGCCGTAGCATCGACCTCGTCCTCGCTAGGACTCCAGCCGCCGTGCCCAATGTCTCTCCCCTTCCCGAGCTCCTGAGTAGGCGGGTGCGTCTCGCCGCGCTGAACACTCCGGTGTGAAGAACGTTGCCGGGGACCGCCTGGGTCACCGGCACGACCGACGGCCGATCCCCTCTGCCTCCGCTTCGGTCGCAGGCGGGAGGGGGAAGATGACCGCCCCGCCAGCTGGCAGGGGCCCCACTTGCCAGCGAAAAACCGCCCGGGCCCGCGCGGTTTAAGTGGAGACGGCTCCAGCCTTAACCGCCTCCCCCGAGCGAAGACGTATTCCGCGAGGCCGCCTTCGACGTGGCCTCCCAGCGGGCGCGCGCGAGAGACTGGGCCAGGCCCAGTGCACTCCCCCGCTAAATCTCGCCCAGTGCACGCTGCTGCCACCCTAGATCCAGCCCATTTAGGTAAATCCCTTTCCTTTTTCTTTTTCTGTAGACTTGTAAAATCCATAAACAATTCAAATGGACTCCAAATTTGATGATTCAAATTTCTAGTGACTCTATAAATCATGATCTACCTGTTGGTGCAACATGCACATTTTTCCAGAGACTTTTTTTCACAAACATTTATCAAATCTTGTTTTTCCTATTTCTGTGATGAACTTTAGAAAATCACAGAGAGCTCAAAATTGATCCAAATGCCATGATTCAAATTCCTAGATGCTTCTAAGTTCATAAATTAGTTTATGAACATTTTTCTTAATACTTTCTGTATCACCTCAAATAATGGTCTATTTCTTCATATTTGTCAACTTTGCAAATTCATAGGAAAATCATTTCAACACCAAATCCAGTGAAACCAATTCCTAGATGCTTCTAAAATCATCCTTTGTTAAATTTGTGCCTTTGCTCATTTTTCAAAAATAAGTTTCTGTACACTTCTTGCAATTCCATAAACCCCCTGATTCCATCATATCGAAATGTTTAGAAATATCCATTGATCCACTTCCAATGAAATCACTTTGGACATTCCTCATATGACCAGAGGTATCCAATAAAAGTCAACTTCATATTTTTAGAGCACATTTATTCTTGCCTTGTTGTGTTGCTTATTGTGATTGTTTCCGACGTTAGTTGCCGAAGTAGACGGAGTACTTGGAGAAGGACCAGAAGATCTCAAGACTTTGATGAACGAGGCAAGCAGCCCTTTGACCATGTCTATGAAACCCTTTTTATGCATGTCATATAGCACCATATTGTTGTTGCAATGGAATCATGATAAGATGGTATCCACCTTGGTGGGTTGCCTTCATTTCCTCCTTGTTGATACTTGCATTGTGCATGACCTACCTTCTTATGAGGGATATGCCGGTGGGAGTAGATAGGATGCTAAAGTAGTGCTACGCAAAAAGGGACGGGAATATGCATGGTGATGGAGGCAAAGTATTTTCAAAGGACTTTTCGAAAACCCCGTCGGGTGCCACTCATGCCCGAGGGAGATGATGAGTTGGGTAACCACTTGATGATGAAGTGGTGTACCAAGGCAAGTGTGTGTGTGTCGTTTTCGAAAACGGATTGGTTTAAGTTGCGACCGTTATTCCAACCTTACATGCGCAACCACTCTACCCTTGTATGGGAAAGGGCATTATTGATTACCTAGGCCGATAATAGCTTGGAACCCGCATTACTAGTGACGGGAGAGTTGTTGGTGCGCTCTCTCGGGATGGGGTCGTGCCAGGTAGGGCGGCCATGACTGTTTTCACAGGGCACCGGATACACCGTTGTGTCCCCTCTCGGATGTTACGATCTCGAGTGAGTCTCATATGATGTACATCGTGAGGATACGGAACCACAAGTGGACTCCTTGTTAGTGTCGTCTAGGGAAAGGTAGTGATCGGGTGCTTACCCCGGGTACTTGAGGTACCGCGGGTCGTGGATGACACGGAAGTTCCCCGGATCTTGTGGGTAAAGTGTGCAACCTCTGCAGAGTGTAAAACTATTCGAATACCCCTGTCCACGGTCAAGGACAATTGGGTAACCGCTCTTGGGCTACGTCCACTTGTTTACAAACCAGTGTGTGTGGGAAGAACTACTTGGGTCAAGTCAAAGGACTTGACATAGTTGAGTTGGGTTGGATCCCACTCCCTTTATGTTGATATCAGTTACCTGTCCTCTTGGTTACTTGAATTCTCCTGATGCATGCCTTACAAGTTGTTGAGCATGTCATTGCACTCAAAACTAGCTTTCCGCAAAAATTTACCTATATCATGCATTGTTGTATCTTGAACCAAAACATGGGTTGCTTGCGAGTACATTCAAAGTACTCATTGGCTTGCCACTGGTTATTTTATTGGCCAGGCATGAAAGAACAGGATATAATGAAGGATACTTTGGTGACGAACAAGCGAGCTAGGATGCTTCCCAGTCAGAATGCCTGTAGGGCTAAGGCAGATGTCATGGGTCCAAGTTATCGACGAAGATTTCCGCTGCAATGTTATACTCAAGACTTGACCATAATGGTCCAACTTGTGTAATACGGTATGTATGGATGTAAGACTCTTGTTATTCAGCTTCTGTGTGTTCAGTGAGCTCTGATCTCTGGGATCACTGTACACGTGCATTCGGTGATCACGACTTATGAGTCGGGGTCCCCACAAAACATCCCCCGGATTCCCAGTAAAGTTGAGATGGATGCTAACGTATTGGCATGTGGCCACGTCAGATTATTGCACATACCTACACAGCAGGGGCCTATTACAAAGGGCGACGTTTCGCCCAGTTTATATCATAAAGACCGAAAACCTTAGGGAGTGTTCGGCGTCGTGAGTTTGGCCTTATATGCATCAGCTCCGAATCATGTCTTTGGTCAAATGTTGGGTTTGCCTGGCTCCTGTGTTTTGCGGCCTTACGTTCCGCTCTATCGGCTAAGGCGGAACCAGGAGAACTACTGCGACTGTGCCCTGGTTCAGCTAAGCGAGCACCTCAGTAGAGAAAGCCGAAAACTGAATGTCATGATATAGCGAGAGACTGGTCAACAACTCGATGACCCAGCGGAATCTTCGGGATTCCTCCGCCTTAAAGAAGGGCCGTTTCCAGGCCAGGCACACACGCGCCCCGAATTCGGATGAGCACGGAGCCACCAGGGGCTATATAGTAGCCTCACTGTCAAACTCCTATGGCTAAGTGAAAGTGATAAAGCATTATAGTCCGATTGCCTAGCTCGCTGCACTATCACCTACGTAATGGACCAAGATATTGGATCAAGTGTGAATATGCGTCTTCTGCGAGCACCCCTGCATTATATGCTTGGAGGCTGAAGCCGACGACTGCCATCTTTCAGGTTATATACATATATACATAAACGGTTGCACATGAGGTATTATAATTCTTGGAGGCACCAGTATAAAAAAAGCCTTTACATTTAAAGCAAACATTGTTTTCAATGGGAATACATGTCACTCGAACATAATATTTTTCGAGCATTGCGCCTCTATTGCACGAGAACCCTCAAGAACTTCTTGGAAGTAGTGCTCGGCAGGTACTCGGCTTCGGTCCGAGTCTTGAGTTGCAATGGCGGTGGCCTCCATCTCTGCCCAGCATGTCTTGACACGGGCAAGGGCCATCTGCGCACCCTCTACGCATGCCGACCTCTTCATCGCGATGATATGCGGCACGACACCAACAAACTGTTGCACCAAACTAAAGTAATTATTCGTGTTTGGCCTTTTCGGCCACAGATGATCCAAAACAGACCTCATGGCAAGTCCGGACAATCTATTCAGCTCGGCCCATTCGGCCAACCGATCAGTCAACGGAAGCGGACGCTCTGGATCTTTAAACTGTAACCCGAACAGCTTCTCCACTTCACGACCCTTTTGATCTCGAAAATACTCGACCGCATTGGTAGCACTCGCTGCCAGATCAAGGTATGTATCTGCCGAACTCCATAGCCGGTCTAAGGAGGCGTACTCTGGATTGCCGAACTTCATCCGCAGCATAAAGGGCTTCCCAGCCGCGGTATCTCCGGCCTGACGCAGCTACTCCTTCATCGCTCTCATGGCAGAGCGGGTGTCTTTGGCCGTCACCACGACCTTCTCTAGGTCCGACCTCTTCGCTTGATCTTCCTTTTCAAGAAGCTTGTAACGGTCAGTGGCATTCTTCAACTCCATAGCCATCTTGGCTATTTTCTCCTTGCTTTGGCAGTGAGCAGCCTGTTCGGCATTCAGCTCCTCGATTGCGTTTAGGGCAGCCGCATCACTTCTCTTGGCTTGTTCTTTGGCTAGGGAAAGTTCCGCCCGAAGGTTCTCGACGGCCGTAGCTCCATCTGCATTTCAAACATATGTTATACATGCTGGCATCATGCTCCTCTTATCATGTGTCACTTGAGAAATTACATACCTTGCGCCTCGTCAAGCCGCTTGTTGACAAGTATGATGTCGGCATCTGCCATGTCAAGCTGCCGCTTTAAGTCGGCAAATTCATCAGTCCGGCTGGCCACCGGACACTTCGCCACCTGCATATTAAGGCGGTAAAGTTATACCTGGGACTATGATCCTCTGCGCGTCATTGTCTTCGACAGCACACATAGTCTCAGGGGCTACTATCTACACAGGGCGCATCTTAAAGTATGTGGTACTGTCAAAAATTACATCATTTCACGTACCTCAAAGCCTGTCAGTAGACTCATGACAGCCTCATGCAACCCACTCTCCGCGGACGAAATCCTTTCAATTACCGTACCCATCAATGTACGGTGCTCTTATGAGATAGACGCTCGCCCTAGCAGATCCCTCAGTACCTCCGACCGTGCACTAGACGGTGCCGGACTCATTCGATTGCTTTTTTCAAAAGCCGGATACTGAGGGCTTCAGGTGGCCATATGACTAACTTCTGGCCTTTCCGGATCAGGAGAAACCCTCCGCGACGACACCTCGAGGTCGCCCGCCTCATGAGGCGGCATGGCAGGGGGAGGCGTTCCGCTCTCCATCATCTCTGGAAGAAGATCCCCGAAGACGAGCTCTGCTGAGAAGGGCTAAGATCCGAACTGCAAGATAAATGCTTCGGTTATTTTCCTCATAACTAAAGCAAGGTTTTTTCTCATTATTAAACACCCTTTTACTTATAGCTCGGTGGAGGGCTGATCCCCTTGAGGGCATAGTACGGCCGGGGTATCCCCCACTAGAGGACCCTCTGGTGATGATTTCTTCCCCCGCTTTGAGACCATTGTCTCCGGGTCTTCAGAGGCGGTCCTCTTCTTTCTCTGAGGAGAGGAATTTTCAATTCCTCCCTTCCGGCCAACCTCCTCCACGGAGGCAGTAGCTTCCTTGTTCCCCCCTTCATCTTCTCCCGAGGGCGCTCGATAATGCGCGATCTCTAGCATCCTGGTTAACGCAGGATCTGGCGAGGTCTCAGGAAGGGGGGACGGACACCTGATCAACTTTGCCTTCGCTATCCACTCCTAGTTTAAGAGCGGCTCCTTTTTAGAGGGCAATGTTGCAATAAATTAACGGATGGTGTGTTCGGGCACATGGCTACTTACTTGGTTATCCGGACGATTGCAGCTCAGACCTGCATCCTCAGTAGAATCCGGAAACATTATTTGTGGTCCGAAGAACAATTTGTACATCTCCGCGGGCGTCATGCCAAGGAAGTGTTGAAGAGCTCGCGTTCCCTCCGGATTGAACTCCCACAGGCGGAGGGGGCGACGTTTGCAAGGCAGGACTCGACGAATTAACATGACTTGTGTCATTACGACCAGACTGACATCTCTCTCAAGGAGATCTCGGATGCGGCTCTGCAATATGGGCACATCCTTTGCTGGCCTCCAGTCTAGCCCCTTGATGACCCATGACGTTAGTCGTGACAGGGGACCCGATAGCCACCCACTTGGTGCCCCTGGGAGCTGTGATATAAAACCACTCTCGTTGCCATAAGCTGGACTCCTCTTGGAAAGAGCCCTCGGGCTATCGTGCGTCAGCATTTTTGCTTATTACGGCGCCTACGCACTCGGCGTGCCGCCCCTCGATCATCTTCGGCTCCACTTTGAAGGTCTTGAGCCACAATCCGAAATGAGGAGTAATGCGGAGGAAAGCTTCGCACACAACAATGAACGATGATATATGGAGGATAGACTCCAGAGCCAAATCATGAAAGTCCAACCCATAATAGAACATGAGCCCCCTCACGAAGGGATCCGGGGCGAAGCCTAACCCTCGGAGGAAGTGAGGTACGAACACGACACTCTCACCGGGCTTGGGAGTGGGAATAACTTGCCCTCAAGTGGGAAACCTATGTAGGATGTCCCCGGTCAGGTATCTGGCCTCCCTTAGCTTTATTATGTCCTCCTTCGTGACAGCGGAAGGCATCCACCGACCTTGAAGGTTGGATCCGGACATGATCGGAGGTCCGAAGCGCCTAGACCTAAGCTTTGGGTGTTGGAACTCGAGGCAGGATGCGGGTTCGATTGAGGTCGAAAGAAAAGAACTGGCCTTGGTTCTTTATAAAGAGATTGAATACAGAGAGCCCTCCTCATGACCGTTTGGGACTTACCTCCGATCGAGGGGTCATACCAATGGACGCGATTGGGTTACCCACGTCCGTGTTGATGAGAATCACGTAAATAAAGGGGACACGATCTCTACTTCAACAAGACATGCCAAGGAAACCGCCTCGCGAAACGCGCTGAGGTTGGCTGTAAAAAAAGCGATTCGAATAAAGGCTTGGCTGTGGTGTGATGTCACACTACGGAATACGTCAGCAGATTAGATTTGTGGAAATATTATTCTCTCTACGGTGGTGTGTGGGACTTGTTTTGCAGAGCCGGACACGATCCTCGTGTTCAAAACCTTCTATGATGTATTCGGAGGAGGAACCCGCCTTGCAATGCCGAAGACAATCTGCGCGCCGGACTCATCGCCATTGAAGCCTGGTTCAGGGGCTACTGAGGGAGTCCTGGACTAAAACCTTTGCCGGACTGTTGGACTATGAAGATACAAGATTTAAGACTTCGTCCCATGTCCGGATGGGACTCTCCTTGGCGTGGAAGGCCAGCTTGGCAATACGAATATGTAGATCTCCTTCCTTGTAACCGACTCTGTGTAACCCTAGCCCCCTCCGGTGTCTACATAAACCGAAGGGTTTAGTCCATACGACATAACAACAACAATCATACCATAGGCTAGCTTCTAGGGTTTAGCCTCTCCGATCTCATGGTAGATCAACTCTTGTACTACCCATATCATCAATATCACTCAAGTAGGAGTAGGGTTTTACCTCCATCGAGAGGGCCCGAACCTGGGTAAAAACATCGTGTCCCTTGTCTCCTGTTACCATCCGCCTAGACGCACAATTCGGGACCCCCCTACCCGAGATCTGCCGGTTTTGATACTAACACACGTGCTCTTGTCATCGGTCCTCCGGTTCTTGCGATGGTGAAGTAGTGTCGGTGCGGGTAGGCGAGGGATGCTCCGCATCAAAAGCTCTATCTCTCAAATGAGCTAATCCTTTGCTAACCTTAGAAATAAGGAGGAAAAGGGGTATATACAGTCTAAGGTGGCGAAGGGATACATGGGCTTCGGCCATTTATTGTGCGCAGACAGGCGGAGCCGGACATCCTGGAGTCGGGTCGGATGTCCAAGCCTTCACGAGGAGCGGATGTTCGGGGTGGGGCCGGATGTTCGTGGTGGGGCCGGATGTCCGGGATGGCGGGGTCCGGCTTTGGTTCTCTCTGGACGGTCCGGATTTCTGGGCTGGTGGCCGGTTGTCCGGCTACTCACGACAGGCTGGATGTCCGGGGCCTAGGCTGGATCTCCGGGCTCACTTGGTCGATTCTGGTAGGTCTCTAGATAGGATGAGCTCGATTTCCGGGCGTTGGGCCTGATGTCCGGGCTGGGCCGGATGCCCGGAACTGGGCCGGATGTCTGGGCCCTGTAACCTTGACTGGAGGGCGGCGGCTGTGGATGATCCTCCAGGGGCCGTATGTCCGGGGCTTGTGGCCGGATGTCCGGGTCCTGGGGACTTCTTTGGTTCCTTCCATCGTTCCTCTTCATCCTTGTACTTGGGGACTTGTCTGTCTTCATGTGCATCTACGAGAGGGCCTTCTTGGTACCTGATCATGAAAAACATTCTGGACTTAGGTAGTAACCATGTCTCGAGTCGATCATATGGAATGTCACTAAGGAAAGATGTCACCTCGATCTCGTTGGATCTAGCTCGTGCTCGTGTCATTGGTCCTTGATACGTCTCCAACGTATCTACTTTTCCAAACACTTTTGCCCTTGTTTTGGACTCTAACTTGCATGATTTGAATGGAACTAACCCGGACTGACGCTTTTTTCAGCAGAACTGCCATGGTGTTATTTTTGTGCAGAAATAAAAGTTCTCGGAATGACCTGAAAATCCGCGAAGACACATTTTGGAATTAATAAAAAATATTGGCGAAAGAATCAGTATCAGGGGCCCACACCCTGTCCACGAGGGTGCAGGGTGCACCCACCCCCTGGGGCGCGCCCCCTGCCTCATGGCCCCCCAGGGACTCAACCGACCTCAACCTCAACTCCATATATTCACGTTTAGGGAGAAAAAATCAAGGAGAAGGATTCATCATGTTTTACGATACGGAGCCGCCGCCAAGACCTAATCTTCCTCGGAAGGGCTGATCTGGAGTCCGTTTGGGGCTCCGGAGAGGGGAATCCATCGCCGTCATCATCATCATCCATCCTCCATCACCAATTTCATGATGCTCAACGCCGCGCGTGTGTCATCTCATCGTAGGTTTGCTGGACGATGATGGGTTGGATGAGATTTACCAAGTAATCGAGTTAGTTTTTTTAGGGTTTGATCCCTAGTATCCATTATGTTCTAAGATTAATGTTGCTATGACGTAGCTATGCTGAATGCTTGTCACTAGGGCCCAAGTGCCGTGATTTCAGATCTGAACCTATTATTTTTTCATGAATATATGTGAGTTCTTGATCCTATCTTGCAAGTCAAGTCACCTACTACGTGTTATGATCCGGCAAACCCGAAGTGTCAATAATCGGGACCACTCCCGGTGATGACCGTAGTTTGAGGAGTTCATGTATTCACTAAGTGTTAATGCTTTGGTCCGGTACTCTATTAAAAGGAGGCCTTAATATTCCTTAGTTTCCAATAGGACCCCGCTGCCACGAGAGGGTAGGACAAAAGATGTCATGCAAGTTCTTTTCCATAAGCACATATGACTATATTCGGAATACATGCCTACATTACATTGATGAACTGGAGCTAGTTCTGTGTCACCCTATGTTATAATTGTTGTTTGAGGAATCGTATCCGACATAATTATCCATCATTGATCCATCGCCTACGAGCTTTTCACATATTGATCTTTGCTTAGTTACTTTTCCGTTGCCACTGTTACGATTGCTACAAAAACTGCTACTCTTACTTTTGCCACTGTTACAGTTACTTCCATACTACTTTGCTACTAAATACTTTGCTGCAGATATTAAGTCTTTCAGGTGTGGTTGAATTGACAACTCAACAGCTAATACTTGAGAATATTCTTTGGCTCCCCTTGTGTCGAATCAATAAATTTGGGTTGAATACTCTACCCTCGAAAACTGTTGCGATCCCCTATACTTGTGGGTTATCAAGACTATTTTCTGGCAACGTTGCCGGGGAGCATTGCTCTATTGTTGGAGTCACTTGGGATTTATATCTGTTGATCATTGTGAGGAACTTGAAAGATGAAAGAACCAAGATTTATCCCTCAACTACGAGGGGAGGTAATGAACTGCCATCTAGCTCTTCACTTGATTCACATTCTATTTTGAGTAAACTTGCGACACCTACACCTGCTATTGATTCTGATATGTCGCATGTTATTGATGATGCCACTTCTTCTATGCATGATGCTTATGATAAAACTACTTCTATGGTTGATAATACTGTGCCATTATGTGAATTTCTTGATGAACAACTTGCTAGGGTTAGAGAGTATGAAATTATTGAAACGGATAATATTGATGAAAGTGATGATGAAGATTCTGCCCCTAGATATGAATTGCCTGATGTGCCTGAGGGTTATGTTATGGATGAAGAAACTGCTAGAGACCTTTTTGCTTGCAAAGATAGATATGAACTTAAGAAACTCTTAGCTAAGCTGAAACAAAAGTCTTTGAATGCTAGAATGAAATATGACCCTGCTTTTGCTACTTCACCTATCTGTATTTCTGATAAGGACTATGATTTCTCTGTCGATGCTGAGTTAATTACTTTGGTCAAATCTGATCCTTTTTATGTCTATGAATCCGAAATTTTTGTGGCACATCTTACTAAATTGAATGATATAGCCACCGTTCTCATTATAGGGTGATGCTAAAACATGGTTTACTTGTCTTGCTCCTGGTTGTGTGCGTAGTCCCCAGGTTATGCACCAACCTATGAGAGAAATGTGTCGTCTTCAATCCCAACTATGCTATGTATGCGGTGACCAAGATGATATGCAAAATGGCTCAATGCTATTGCTTATAAGCTCTTTGTTTCTCCTCTTGTGCTTAAAAGCTTTTCTTTCTGTCTGTCATGGAATTGTCATGGCAGATGTCCTCTTGCAAGGACTTAGTTGTGGAGCCATCGCAACTAGGAAGCTTAAAGGGGTTAATCGGGACAAAGGACACGAGAGGTTTATACTAGTTCGGCCCCTTACGGTGAAGGTAAGGCCTATGTCTAGTTGGGTTGGTATTGCTTGATGTTCCGATGACCAGGGAGCGAGATACACTATGCCCAGTTCTTGATTGGTTGTTTCTTGCCCTAAGCCGCCAGCGGGTCGTCCCCTTATATACACGGGTTGACGCCCTGCGGCCTACAGAGTCCCGGACGGCTCATAAACAGTGTCCGGCTCGGTGACTAGTTACTTCTACCTTATGTTACAAGTCATGCCATCATGGCGGTTTGTCACTACGGGCCTTAAGCCGCCTGTGGGCCTTAGACCCTTTGAACCGCCATCTTTATGCTTGATTCTGGACTTCCTTCTAATGAGTCTTCTTTGTGTAGCCCGGCCCCTCCTGGGACGCTTATACAAATAGTTATATCCCCAACATTAGGCCCCAGATTGATTTGAACCGGTTCACGTCAATCTTAAAATACCTTGACAACCAGTCTTTCTGTCTTCTGTTTGTAAAAAGGTCATAACCCACCGTGACGTCATCTTCTAGATCCGCCTTAACCCGTCGTGATGTCATCTTTAATTAAGTTCATATTTTACTCCGTCATATCCTCCAACGGATCTTTTCCTTTACTGACCCTTCCGAAAACCGAGGCATCGGGGCCGCTAGATAATGATGTTTGGCCTCCTCGCTTCTCGCCCCATCTAAGTCGGCCCTTCCTTATAAATAGGTACGACCCAGGTCTTTCCCATTCTCCTTCGGTCAATTTCCTCCTCGCACTCCCTTCTCTGCTGCTCGAGCTCCACCGCCGCCGCTGTCGAATCCCTCGTCTTCAACGACTCATGCCGTTGCATCAACCTGACTCTGACCACAAATCGACGGTGAACCTCCGCAGCTCATCCACATCCGTGAGTTCCTCTCCTTCCCTTTCTTAGATCTATATTGGAATTTTGTTGAGTTCGTCGGTGTTCATCGCCGCCCGACGCAAACCCTCGCTATTTTCCTCCTCCAATGCCCTGTTTAGATCGTAAAAACAATGTAGAACCGCTACGGCGATTGTTTTGCACTTATTTTGTATAAAATAGATCTCATTTCCCTTGTTTGGAAGCCCTCTTCGAGTGTATGAACTTCTCTGCACTATTTTAGGTCTAGAAATTTTCCTTTCCAGAGCGACCGTTTGATCCAAAATAATAATTGCAACTTGTGAAACATGTTTGTTCCACACTTAGCCAAAAATTGCCTCTGTTGAATCTGTTTTAGCCATAGTAGTCCATGTGACCGGTTAAGACAACACCGGCTGTCGGCACCGCTTGCTTCCGACGACTTAAGAAAATTTTAATTATCTTTGATACCTGTAGCAACTTAAATACCATCGCGTAGTTACCCATATGTCATTAGGCCCCTTCTTAAGCCGCCACCTTGAATAAATCAATAGTGCTCTCCTCCGGGTTATAAATTGAGCCGAAAAAATTATTTTATCTTGTTGTAGGCTTCGATGTACGCAATGGCGCCCAAAGCTCCCAAACCTCCGGTGACCTGTAATTGGGTCCCGTCCATTGTCATAGAAAGCAAATAGTCCGAATTTGTGAAGTCTGGCTATCTGCCCAAGAAGGATGTTATGTCCTATTGTGCCCCTGAGCCATCTGAAGAAAAACCTCAACCCAAGGAAGGGGAGGTGATCATTTTTACTGATCATATGAGCCGGGGATTTGCTCCACCCGGTTCAAAATTCTTTAGGGATGTTCTGAAATTCTTTGATCTAAGGCCTCAAGACATTGGACCCAATTCCGTGTCAACCATATGCAATTTCCAAGTCTTCTGCGAGGTGTACCTTGGAGAAGAACCCATCTTACTTTTATTCAGACACCTGTTTTACTTAAACCAGCAGAACGAGCGTGCCTCCACTTCTGCCCACTTGGTGAACTTATCAACAGCGACGTAGAGGTAGCGGTAGCCCCCTGGCGCCCGAGGGAACGGGCCCAGAATATCCAACCCCCAAACTGCGAATGGCCATGAGAGGGGTATAGTCTGCAGGCCCCCCGCCGGTTGATGGATCTGCCTAGAATGAAACTGGCAGGCCTCGCAACCCTTTACTAATTCGACTGCGTCGCTGAGCGCGGTGGGCCAATAGAACCCGCTACGGAATCCCTTGCCGAGGAGGGTTTGTGATGATGAGTGATGCCCGCAGTCTCCGCCGTATATGTCCTCCAGTAGTTCCTTTCCTTGCTCCCGGGAGATGCAGCGCAGAGACACATCATTTGGTCGCTTCCGGTAGAGCTCTCCTTCTTTGAGGCAGTATGCCGTGGCCTGCCGCGCCACACGCTCCGCTTCCTCTTCCTTCTCTGGTAGGGTCCCTTGTGTTAAATAACTCCGGAGTTCTGTGATCTAGCACTCCTCCCAAGGTTCCATCGTCAGGAGTAGACGCGCTCCTGAGGTCGGTCCACAGATCAGGGCTCCCGAGGCTGGCGGCCGAGGGAGCTCGTCTCGAGGCTGAGCGACGTTCGGCAACGTCGGCTGTGCTAAGGGTTTGAAGAGCCGCTCTTCGAAGACGCCTGGTTCCTGTGGCAATCGCCTGGATGCCCGCCCGGCTATGTCGTCGGCTTCCTGATTGGTGCCACGGGGCACGTGTTTCAGTTCCAACCCCCAGAACTATTTTTCCATCCTGCGGACTTCTGCTAGATAGGCTTCCATATGCTCGTCCTTCGGCTCGTATACCTTATTGGAGAAGTTGACAAGGAGCTGCGAGTCACCCTTGACGGTGAGGCGTTTCATCCCCAGAGCTATCGCGGCTTTTAATCCGGCTATCAGACCCTCATATTCTGCTATGTTGTTGGAGACCTTTTCACCATGCTGGAAACAGAGCTGTACAACATAGTAGAGCTTATCCCGAGTGGGTGGTATCAGCACCGTGCCAGCCCCCGCGCCGTGCCTGGAGAACGCCCCATCGAAATACATGATCCAGCCTTCAGGCGCCTCACTCCCTGGAGAGAGGAACCGATCCTCGTTGTCCTTGAGGCCTGGTGCCTCCGCCCATTCAGCCACGAAATCCGCTAACGCTGCTCCTTTGATGACCCTAGTTGTGCTGAACTCAAGTTGAAATGCCTGCAGTTCTATGTTCCACTCGGCGACCCTTCCTGCTGAGTTAGGGCTCCTGAGCACTCTCTTCAGGGGGTATGATGAGACAACCTTATCGGGATGGGCCTGGAAGTAGTGACGCAGCTTGCGCGAGGCCACCAGTAGCACGAGGAGGAGCTTCTGAGGCATTGGGTACCGTGCCCTCGCGTCCCGCAGCACCGTGCTAACAAAGTAAACTAGATGCTCAACCAGGCTGACAGCATATGGGGCTGCGGCGCCCTCGGGAGGTAGGGACGCCTCACGAGATGACGCGGCCTCGGGAGGCGGACCATCCGAGCGTGTGGCTTCTCCTGCCTCTGGTGTGCTCTTCGGCAGCCGACCCTCCTCAACTGCGGTTGTGGCTTCTGTAGGCTTTCCGTGCTCCCGTCCTGCCTTGCCTCGAGTTGCCGTTGCGGTCTTGGTTTGGCGCTCCTCCCTAACCGCCACCAGGGCTGCGCTGGCGGAGTAAGGAGTGGCGGCGAGGTAGAGCAGCAGGGGCTCTTGAGGGTGCAGAGCCACCATGACCGGGGGACTGGTCAGGTACCTCTTGAGGTCTTGAAACGCCTTATCTGCCTCTTTAGTCCATTCAAAGGGCCCCTTTTTCTTCATCAGCTGAAAGAAAGGCAACGCTCGCTCCCCTAACTTGGAGATAAAGCGCCCTAGTGCGGTCACGTGCCCAGTGAGCTTCTGCATCTCTCTGAGGGTCTTTGGCGGACTCATGTCCTCGACCGCCTTGACCTTCTCTGGGTTGGCCTTGATGCCACGATGGGACATGAGGAAGCCCAAGAGCTTGCCCGAGGGGACGCCAAACACACATTTCTCCAGGTTGAGTCGCAAGCTTACTGCGTCGAGGCTCGCGAAGGTCTCCTCCAGGTCTTGTATCAGGGTCTTGGTCTCCCAAGATTTTACCACAATGTCATCAACGTAGGCTTCAACATTCTTTCCGAGTTGCGGGCCCAAGGTGATGTGCATCAACCGTTGAAAGGTAGCTCCTGCGTTACGCAGTCCGAATGGCATGCATGTATAGCAGTATATCCCGCACAGGGTCAGGAAGGCGGTCTTTTCACCGTCTTCCACCGCCATTCTGATCTGGTGGTATCCGGAGAAGGCGTCCAGGAAGCATAGAAGGTCGCACTCTGCGGTGGAATCGACGATCTGGTCGATGCGGGGGAGCGGAAACGGATCTTGCGGGCATGCCTTGTTGAGATTGGTGAAGTCGACGCACATGCGTTCCTTCCCCCCCTTTTTAGGCACAACGATGGGGTTGGCCAACCAATCCGGGTATCGCACCTCGCGAATGACCCCAGCGGCTTCTAGCTTGCGCGTCTCTTGGACAATGAAGGCCTACTTCTTTGCGGACTGCCGCCCGGCCTTCTGCTTCACGGGGCGCGCATTCGGGCACACGTTGAGGTGATGCTCGATGACACTCCTGGGAATCCCTGCCAACTGATCAGGCTCCCAAGCGAGCACCTTCTTATTCGCGCGCAGGAACCTGACCAAGCCCTCCTCCTGCTCAGGCTCAAGGTTGGCGCCTATGGTGAAAGTGGCACCGGAAGACCCGTCCTCGTCCACGGGTATCTGCTTGGTTTCTGCCTTGTCCTGGGTGAACAACTACTTTTTCTTGGCGGGCACAGCCCCCTTGGGCTCAGGGGCCTCCGCGTCAGCGTCCCTGGTGTCTCCGTGCACGGTGAGGGTACCGCTGCTCCCGGGCATCTTCATGAGGTTGTACGCCGGGTGCGTGGTGGCCATGAACTGAGCCAGCGCCGGGTAACCGATGATGGTGTTGTAAGGGAGGCCGATGGGGGCGATGTCGAAGACGACCATCTCCGTGTGGAAGTTGTCGTAGGTGCCGAAGGTTACCGGGAGCCGGATCTGTCCCAGGGAGCCGGACGATCAGCCCCGACGCCCGAGAAAGATCGACTGGGCCGCAGCTGCTCCCGGGGTATGCAGAAGAGATTGAAGGCCTCGACCGAAAGCACACTGAGGCCCGCGCCACCGTCGATGAGGGTTCTGGTGACGGCCACCTGGCAGATGGTGGGGGTGCACAACAGGGGGAGCACGCCGAGCCTGCCAAGTTGGTGGGATGGTCCTCCGAGCTGAAGGTCAGATCGTCCTCGCGCGCTGCCCGGTCCGAGGAAGCCCCCTGCCGTGTGGAAGCGGTGCTAACCCGGCGGGCAAATGGCTTGACGTGGCGACTCGTGGGCGGCGCTTGCGAGCCGCCCAGGAGGGCCGCAACGACCGGAGGCATCGATGTTGTAGCGTAGTCATCCCGTCGCACAGGCGGATGCTGGGGTGGTGCTTGCTGCTTGTTCCTCGCCGGGCTGGCGGCGGTGCCGACGGCGGGCGATGAGGGACGACGAGGACGCCCACCGGCGAGGGCCGCCGGGGCGACGCGGGCCCGACCGGCGCCGTACATGGGTGCGGCGGCCCGAGAAGGACGGAGCGGTGGGAGACAGATTCCGGCGCACCCCTACCTGGCGCACCAAATGTCGGATCGTGGGTTCCGGTAGACCCTTCAGGTTCGAACTCTGGGGTGCGCGCAGAGATTCTGCCCTCTACCTGTCTGTCTCGCAAGGATCTAAACTACCGAAAGAATAGCACAAGGAACACAGAGTTTATACTAGTTCGGGCCACCGTTGTGGTGTAATACCCTACTCTAGTTTTGTGGGTGGATGGATTGCCTCTTGGGCTGATGACGATGATGATCAGTACAAAGGAGAACAACCTCGCGAGGGCCTGTTCTTGGCTAGGGCGATGAACTGCTAGGGAAGTTCGGCCGCCCTTCTCTCTCTCTTTCTCTTTACTTGCTCTATGATTACTCCTCTCCCTTTCCCTGGGGGTGGCTAGTCCTATTTATAGGCAAAGGCTGTGGGCCTATTCCCAAATATTGAGCGGGAAGGGCGCCAACAATTGGCCAATTCGAAGGGGAACATCTGGTACACTTATCCTGACCAAAGTTGGTCCTCGCCTGCCAAAGGCCCTGTGGTGACGCCGTTCTGGGCTCCACGATGAGTTCATTCCCACCGTTGGACTGGTCTTGGTCTTGTTGCACCGAAATGGATGCCTTTGTTTGATGCTCTCGCCGGCGCTTGCCCCCTTTGCATCAAAGAGGAAAGCGAGGACACTGCGCGGTCTGGCACCAGCCTGGCACCCTTGGTGGTCACGGCTTGCATCATGGGCACCTCACGAGGTACCCTGCCTTGATCTCTCCGCCTCCTCATGAGCCATCCTGAGGAGGTCGCGCCTGAGGAAGCGTTGCGTCGTCCTCCCCGCGAGGCTTGGCCCCTCGCGAGGGTCTTGAGTCTCATGTTGATGAAGATGGGCCGTACTGGGCCTCCATTCGAGCCACGCCACAGGCCGCAGGCAGGCATGTCTGGGGACCCCCGTTCCCAGAATGCCGACATAGCCTTCTCGTTGTCAGCCTCAACGTAAGCCGCTATGCGGGGCGAATCATGACGGATGTCACTTGGTAGGACCGCCTCTGGTCCTTACACCATGAAGAAAGGTGTGTAGCCCGTAGATCTGTTAGGTGTAGTATTGATACTCCAAACTACAGAGGGTAACTCCTCCACCCAACAACCCGACGTCCGCTGTAAGGGGACCAAGAGTCGGGGTTTGATGCCCTCCAAGATCTCCTGATTCACTCTTTCTGCTTGACCATTGGATTTAAGATGAGCACAACCGAAACATCAAGCCGGATATGTTCCCTTTGACAGAACTCTTCCATGGCACCCTTGGAGAGATTAGTGCCATTATCAGTTATGATGCTGTGTGGAAAACCAAAAACGAAAGATCACCTTTTTCATGAACTGAACCGCTGTGGCTGCATCACACTTACTGACCGGCTCTGCCTCGACCCACCTTGTGAACTTATCCACTGCCACCAGGAGGTGTGTATTTTTGTCTTTAGACCTTTTGAAAGGTCCAACCATGTCAAGCCCCCAGACTCTAAACGGCCAAGTAATTGGAATCATTCTCAATTCTTGAGACGGCACATGAGCTCGTCGTGAGAATTTTTGACATCCATCACATTTACTGACCAGATCTTCTGCATCGGCATGAGATGTCAGCCAATAAAATCCATGACGGAAAGCCTTGGCCACAAGGGATTTTGAGCTGGCATGATGACCGCAATCTCCTTCATGGATCTCACAAAGTATCTCCTGACCCTCCGCAGGTGACACACAACATTGAAACGCTCCAGTGACGCTGCAGTGATGTAACCCGCCATTAACGATTGTCATGGACTTTGACCGCCGGATGATTTGTCTCGCCAAGGTCTCATCCTCAGGCAGCTCTCCCCTGGTCATATAAGCCAAATAAGGCACTGTCCAATCCGGGATGATGAGAGCCGCTACCAGCTGCGCCTCCGGGTCTGGCACCGCTAGATCTTCTTTTGTAGGTAACTTGACAGAAGGGTTATGCAATACATCGAGAAAGGTGCTAGGCGGCACCGGCTTACGTTGAGATCCCAGCCGGCTTAAGGCATCAGCCGCCTCATTCTTCATTCGCTCAATGTGTTCCACCTGATAACCCTTGAAGTGCCCAGCTACAACATCAACTTCACGACGGTAAGCCGCCATAAGGGCATCCTTGGAGTCCCACTTGCCTGACACCTGTTGAGCCACAAGGTCTGAGTCGCCCAAGCACCTTACCCGGCTCAAATTCATCTCTTTGGCCATCCGGAGACCATGGAGTAAGGCCTCATACTCAGCTGCATTGTTAGTACAAGGAAACATAAGCCGGAGCACATAACAGAATTTTTCACCTCGAGGGCAAGTTAAAACTACACCAGCCCCCGAGCCTTCTAACTGCCTGGAACCATCAAAGTGAATAGTCCAATATGTATTATCCAGCTTCTCCTCAGGTGCCTGCAACTCACAGTGATAGGGTGACCTTGGAAGTATAGCTTCAACTTCCGGCTTGCCATGAACACTCCGTAAACAAGCTTCTGTCAATGTGGATATGTTTGTTTAGACTCAATGAGCACCTCACTGACGCAATAAACCAGCCGTTGAACCGGATGCTCCTTGCCAGCCTCCTTGCGCTCCACCACGATCGCAACACTGACAGCTCGTGAGTTAGCAGCCACATATAACAGCAATGGCTCTCTATCAATGGGAGCTGCTAGGACCAGCGGCTCAGATAACTGTCTCTTTAAATCCTCAAAGGCAGTATTAGCAGCATCGCTCCAGACAAAAGTGTCTGTCTTCTTCATCATCTGATACAGCGGTAGGGCCTTCTCACCTAACCGGCTTAAAGCAGCAACGCGACCCGCCAATCTCTAAACGTCATTGATGCACAATGGCTTAGCCAAAGAGGTAATTGCCTTGATCTTTTCTGGATTAGCTTCAATGCCCCTGTTTGAGACCAGAAAACCCAAAAGCTTGCCTGCGGGTACGCCGGACACACACTTGTCTGGGTTAAGCATCATCTTGTACACCCGAAGATTGTCAAAGGTATCCTCTAAATCAGATATCAAGGTTTCCTTCTCTCTGGACTTCACCACTATGTCATCCACATAAGCATGAACATTGCGCCCAATCTGATTGTGGAGACAGTTCTGTACACACCGCTGATAAGTCGCCTGGGCACTCTTAAGCCGAAAAGGCATAGATACATAGCAGAAGGTTCCAAACGGAGTGATGAAAGCCGTCTTCTCCTGGTCCTTAACTGCCATCTTGATTTGATGATATCCAGAATAAGCATCCAAAAAACTCAAACGCTCACAACCCGCCGAAGCATCAATGATTTGATCAATACGGGGGAGAGCAAAAGGATCAGGCGGACAAGCTTTATTTAAGTCTGTGTAATCCACACACATCCGCCAGGTGACGTTCTTCTTGAGTACGAGCACCAGGTTAGCTAGCCACTCCGGGTGAAAAACTTCGACAATGAACCCAGCCGCCAAGAGCCGGGCAACCTCTTCTCCAATAGCTTTTCGTCTTTCTTCGTTGAATCACCGAAGAAACTGCCTGACCGGCTTATACTTCGGATCAATATTAAGAGTGTGCTCAGCGAGTCCTCTCGGTACACCCAACATGTCAGAAGGTTTCCATGCAAAGATGTCCTGGTTCTCACGGATGAACTCGATGAGTGCGCTTTCCTATTTAGGATCTAAGTTGGCACTGATGCTGAACTGCTTAGATGAGTCGCCTGGAGTGAAATCCACAAGTTTAGTTTCAGCTGCCGATTTAAACTCCAACGCCAGGTCATGCTCCATAGTTGGCTTCTTCAGAGAGGTCATATCTGTCGGGTCAATATTATCTTGATAAAACTTTAGCTCTTCTGCTGCACAAACAGACTCAGCATAAGCCGCGTCGCCCTCTTCACACTCCAAGGCTACGTTTCGACTCCCGTGCATAGTGATGGTGCCCTTGTGACCTGGCATCTTAAGTTGTAGATAAACATAACACGGTCGTGACATGAACTTGGCATAAGCCGGCCGCCCAAATAGAGCATGATATGGACTTTTGATTTTGACCACCTCAAATGTCAATTTCTCAGCCCGGGAATCATATTCATCTCCAAAGGCCACCTCCAATTCAAACTTACAAGGCACCACTCCATGGAAGACGGTGTTGGATGTCTTGAAATTTTTATCAGTCAAACCCATGCGTCGAAAGGTTTGGTAATAGAGGATGTTGATGTTGTTACCTCCATCCATGAGTACCTTGGTGAATTTATATCCACCAACTTGAGGTGCTACAACCAAGGCTAACGGACCCAGATTATCAACCCGGGGAGGGTGATCTTCCCTGCTCCATACGATGGGTTGCTCTGACCACCTCAGGTAACAAGGAACTGCCGGCTCAACAGAGTTTACGGCCCTCTTATGAATCTTCTGGTCATGTTTACATAAGCTAGTGGTGAACACATGATACTACCCACTATTCAGCTGCTTCGGATGGCTTTGATAACCCAGTTGCTGCTGCTGTCCTCCATGACCGGACTGCTGTTGATTATAGCCGCCTTGATTTCTCTGAAAGCCGGAACTTGAACCGCCGCCCGGGCCATGAAAACCGCCAGCGCCTGAGCCGCCTCCCGACCCATGATTACCATCAAACGTGTTGGAATTCTTGAAAGCCTTCATGATGGCACAATCTTTCCACAAGTGGGTGGCGGGTCGTTCCCGGGTGCCGTGTCTCGGGCAGGGCTCATTGAGTAGCTGCTCAAGAGATGGACCTGACCCGCCAGATCGAGGGGGCGGTTTTCCCTTACGTCTCTGATTGTTACCCTGTGCATTAGCGTTGGCTACAAACTCCGGGTTTCCCTCCACCTTACGCTTATTACCTCCTTGATTGACCGGGTTATGCTGCTGACCCTTTCCATTGCCGTTCTTCTTTCCCTTCCATGTCTTTTCCTCATCAGAAGCGGGATCCTTGGTACTATTAGAGTCGGCGTATTTGACTAAAGACGCCATCAGCGTACCCATGTCATTACAATCACGCTTAAGGCGCCCCAGCTTCTGCCTCAGCAGCTCAAAATGGCAATTCTTCTCCAACATGAGGACTGCAGAGCCGGCATCCATCTTGTCAGACGAGTGTATTATCTCCTTAACCCGGCGCACCCAATGAGTTGTGGATTCACCCTCCTCCTGCTTACAATTTGTCAAGTCCACAATCGTCTTAGATTGCTTGCAAGTGTCTTTAAAATTCTATATGAATCAGGCCTTTAGCTCTACCCAAGAACTAATGGAATTGGGTGGCAAACCCTTTAACCAAGACCGGGTCGTTCTGTCCAACATCATGGTGAAGTACTTAGACATTGTTGCGTCGCTGACTTCTAACAGCTCCATGGCCATCTCGTAACTTTCAATCCATGCTCCGGGCTGTAAGTCGGCCGTGTAATTTGGCACCTTCCGAGGCCCCTTGAAGTCCTTGGGCAAACGCACATTACGTAGAGCCGACACTAAACAAGGGACACCGCCGGTTCTGGTGGCTACTCGTGCCTCAACAGAAGTCGTAGGGTAATCTGGAAGGGCCTCCTGAGCCGTCAGCTGAGCCGCCTGTTGAGCTGCCCGCTCGTCCTCCTGACGTATTTGGTCCTGCACCGGGTTATAACCGTCGGGCTGGTTACGGCGTTGAGTGTTGCTTGATAAGGCCTCTGACTCCATGTGCCAGCTATAACTCGGGCTCCGGTTTGGACGAGTCGGAGCTAACCAGGGCGGTGGGGTTGAATGAATCCTGTCTCGTCTATAAGAATAGGTCTCTTGCAGAGCCAGGGCCGTCTGAACGAGATTTCTGATCCTCCGGGTCTCCACTGCTATCGGATCATCACCGTCCACTGGAAGAGTCGCCAAGCATGTTGACGCTGCGATTAAGTTCTCCATGGGGTTGGAGAAGTGACCCGGTGGTATCGGCACATATCGGGGTGGTGCCATGTTCCCATGAGGAGGTGCCGTCACCTGAGGTTGAACCAGACCCCCGGCTGTCATGAACTGATTGACCTCCGGTGGGTTACTTGGATCAGCTCCGGGTGTCGCGAAGAGGTTCCGTGGATCGTAAACCGGAGGTAAATGGGACTGAGTTTTCTGCTGCCTTCTCCTCATCACCTCATTAGATGCGTTCAGGATCATGGTAAGCTAGAAAGCCTCTGATTGGAGCTGCTGCGCCCGAGCATCCAAAGCTGCCCGTTTTGGGGCTAACCTGACGTCCTCAGCTGCTAAGGCCTCCTTGGCCCGAGCTATCTCCTCACGAACCTGTGCCACCTCTGCATTATGCTCATCTTGATTCGCAGGGATAACTGTGGTGGTTAACAGGGCCGTAAGTTTATCCATGAGATCCATCAGCACTTGAGCCGGTGGGCGCACGGGGCCTCCTGGCCCGGCTGCTCCTGACCCGGATGTTATGGCTGCTGCGGCTGTGGAATTTTTGCCGGGTTGAGTACCAGCCATGAAGACTCCTGCCCAGCTTGGTGGCTCATAGGGGTCCGGAATACTGGAGCCATCGGAACAGCCCCCAAGCCCGCCGTCTTGCACTGGATACAGAGAATTTGTTGAACCGGCGGACGAATCACCATCAGAGAGGACGGCTGTCTCACCACCACCTTCTGATCCTTTAGAAAGTTTCCCTTCGTGGATGCAGCCCACGAAGGCACGCTTCACGACGGGTTGAACCCGGGCGGGTCTCGCGCGCTGAGCCATCTCGATGAGGTCGGTGCAGTTGTCTGGCTCAGGGCCCGGCTCACCAATCCGGCCGATGAAGACGTCGATTCCGCCGAAGGGAACCCGGTACCCGTACTCAATTGAGCCGGCGTCGGGGCCACAGCCTTCGTCGTCGATCTAGATCTTGCCGCGACGACTCTTGGACATCCGGCCGACCGCGTATCCCTTGAGCCCTTCGAAGCTGCCCTTCAAGAACTCAAATCCACCGTGCGCTGGCCCCATGGTGGGCGCCAACTATCGTGGAATTATGACGGCAGATGTCCTCTTGCAAGGACTTAGTCATGGAGCCATTGCAACTAGGAAGCTTAAAGGGGTTAATCGAGACAAAGGACACGAGAGGTTTATACTAGTTCGGCCCCTTACGGTGAAGGTAAGGCCTACGTCTACACTACTAGGAAAAGGGCTATAGATGGAATTGACACTAATGGCGCACCAGACATGTGGTGCGCCATTACTATATACTAATGGCGCACCATGTGTTGGTACGCCATTAGTGTCCAAATACTAATGGCGCACCACATCCACGGTGCGCCATTAGTAAATTTTTTTTCAAAACTACTAATGGCGCACCGTGGCATGGTGCGCCATTACTAGTTGAACTAGTAATGGCGCACCACATCCACGGTGCGCCATTAGTAAAAAAGAATTTGTAAAACATTTTTTTGATTTTTTTTCAAAACTACTAATGGCGCACCGTGGGGTGGTGCGCCATTACTAGTTCAAACTAGTAATGGCGCACCATGGCACGGTGCGCCATTAGTAACTTGGCCACCACTTCCACCGAATGCACCCCCCCGAGTGGATCACCTTTTCAGTTTAAAAAAAATAAAAGAAAATGATGAAAATGTCAAAAAAATAAAAGAAAATAAGTTTCCCATGTGATATGTGGTCTAGTTGTTGGGAAAATTTGCAAATATGAATTTCAACTTCATTTGCAAAATCTCGCGAGAATTTGTAAAAATGGGTATAACTTTTGCATACTAACTCGGATGAAAAAGTTTTTTATATGAAAAATCATCTACTCGAAAAGTTACATCCAAATTTAACTGGGGGAACCTTGTTAAACATTTTCAAAATCCTCAAAAACCTAACAGAAAAAAAGATACGGGGCTTTTAAGATCTGGAGAGGCAAAAAAATCAAAAAAATTCAAACTTACTAATGGCGCACCTACCCATGGTGCGCCATTACTATCTTCCCGCCTTCAAAATTCAAAATAAGTCAAAAAAAAAGTTACTAATGGCGCACCTGCCAATGGTGCGCCATTAGTATCTTCCCGCCTTCGAAATTCAAAATAAATCAAAAAACTAAAAAAAAGTTACTAATGGCGCACCTGCCCATGGTGCGCCATTAGTATCTTCCCGCCTTCAAAATTCAAAATAAATCCAAAAAATAAAAAAAAGTTACTAATGGCGCACCTGCCCGCGGTGCGCCATTAGTATGCCGTATATATGGCTGGCTGTGGTCCTCTCCTCCTTATCTCTTCATTTCACCTCTCCTACACTCCATCTCCTCCTCTCCTCCACTCCATCTTCCCTTCTCTCCTCCACCATACTACCCTCCTCCTCTCCGGCGACCTCCTCCTCCTCCTCTCCGGCGACCTCCTCCTCCCTCCTCTCCTCCCCTCCCCTCCCCTCCCCTCACGGTTTCTTCTCCCTCCTCTCCGGTGAGCTCCTCCTCCCTCCTCTCCGGTGAGCTCCTCCTCCCTTCTCTCTGGTGAGCTCCTCCTCCCTCCTCTCCGGTGAGCTCCTCCTCCCTCCTCTCCTCCCATCCTCTCATGGTTTCTCCTTCCTCCTCTCCGATGCTCCGGTGAACTCCTCTCCAGCGACCCCCTCCTCCTCCTCTCCGGCGATGTAGGCGAGCGCCTCTCCGGTGACCTCCTCCTCCTCCTCTCCGGCGAACTCCTCTCCGGCGAACTCCTCTCCGGCAAAAGAACATGACAAAAGAACGTATGTGACACCCCAAAAAAATCTTGACCTTGTTTTAATGAATTAAAATTTTTGCCAGGATTTAAAACCTTGATTTTTAGCTCCTTTTTGAATTTTTTTAACCATTTCCTCCCTTGCAATTATGGAGTTTTCCCCTAAATGAAAATCTTTTCAAATATGTCATTGGACCTGTTTAACCACTCAAGAAAAACTTTTCCTTTATTAGTAAAACAAATTGAATATATAAGTTGCTTGATTTTTTTTCTTGAAATTGGTTTTTCAAGGTTAATTGGCCATATTTGAACTACAACCATTTGATAAATTAGTTTAAAATTCCAACCAAAATTTGGAGATGTCAGGTGATGTTTTTAAATCACTTTTATGCAAAAATAACTTTGATTCATAAAATGTTTTGAGCTCTACACCCTATTTCCTTCTCTGGTCCAGAAGTGCAAATTTGCACTACAACCCATTTAAATATTTCTTTCTAGCCTTCACCAAAATTATGGGATGTTGGAAATAGCCTATAATTCAACTTTATGCAAAAACCCAATGATGTTATTTGAAAATTTTGAGTGTATCAACCTCATCTTCATTCTGGCCCAACTTGCTGGTATGTACAGCGACCACATTTTTAGTTGCTCCTTTACCCATGATTTCTTTTTCTACTTGTAGCCAACCCTACCAAACCCCTAAGTCCAGGAGCATGCACTCGTTGGAACATTTCTGGTCCATGTTGTGATGCCATTTGCTTCCTGTCCAGAAGTGTAGTTTTGCAAAACTTGCACTAGCAAGTTTCTCCTTTTTGCGAACTAACTACACCACCCTCTCATACTTCCATTAAGACCCCACTCTGGATGTTTTGGCCACCCCAAGAGGTGCCTAGGTGCATGTGGCATTCTGTCAAACACCCTGTAGGCATGACCAGTTTTTGACATGAGTTTTAGCTGGCATTGTGATCTTGCTTCCCTTGCCTAGCTACCTTGTCCAATAGTCTCCTCACTACTCCTAACCTGGATCTGCTAATTCCCAGTCTCACCCGAGACCTCTAGCGCGCCCTGGCATTTCGTCGAGCAGGTCCTGCGCGTGCACTGGGCGCGCCCAGAGCGCGCCAACTGCAGCCGCGCACCGAGCCACCGCGTCGCACGCCCCTGGCTTGAACCGCACGGCAGAACCTCGCCTCGCACTCCCCTCCTCGCCGCGTCACGCCAAAAGGCCCCCACCGCTCCCTGGCGTCCCACAGCGCCGCCATCAGAGGCCATTTGGCGGCACGCCCGCGGCCGCGCCCGCTGCCCGACCACGCCTGCGCTAGCCAGTGCCGCCCAAGCTCCCAGCGCTTGCCACGTGCCTCCTGGAGCAGTGCGTGCTCATCCACAACTTCGTCCCCTAGCATTCGTCGCCGCCACGTTACCCTGCAAGCACAGAGAGGCGGTTCGCCGCCGTTCTTATCTCCGGCCACCTCGGACCGACCACCACCACCTATATAAGGAGCCCCGAGCTCATCTCCGCACAGGGACGACCCCAAGCCACCTTCCTAGAGCCCCATTGGCTGTCAATTGAAGAGGAAAAGGTCGTCTTCTTCCTCTTCGGCAACCTCGGCCGCCGCCATTGCCCCGGCCAGTACGGCGCCACCAGAGCCCTCCCCTCTCCGCTCTCTCCACCAGGAACCACCACATCCTCCCGTGAGCTCGTTCCCCTACTCAATCTTGATCGGGACACGCCACGAGCAATATTCCACTTTTTCCGACGACCGCCGTCCGCCGCGGAGCTCGTTGCCGGCAGCTCCGTCCACCCCAGAGGACAATACAACCACCGGGAGAAACGCCCCAGTCATGCGGATCCACCTCCACCATAGGATGCCCGCGAAGAGCCACCGTTCGCCGGCGACGATCACCAGAGCCCCGCTCCGCTCGGGCAGAGGAGGGAGAAAAACGCGGGCGAGTAGTCAAACCTGACTAGTGGGGTCCCAGACCCACTGTCAGTGACACCCCCACGCCGTCCACGTGGATAAGTGGAAGCGTAAAGCCGCAAGTATGCCTCCTCTGACTGAAGAGTATTCTCGTTTAAATCGTTTTCTTTTCTGTTTTGATTTAAATAACAGATTTGACTAAACTTTGACTGACTATAACTCTTTAAATATAAGTCCAAATGAATTGATTCTTTTTCCTACCTCTCCCAAATAATGTCTAGTTTATTTTAAGATTTATTTGAAAATTTTCCAAACAACTTTCTGTGCTGTTTTAATTGTATGTGTTAATTCATACATATTCCTTTAAATAGGATTTTGGAAGATTTCAAGATGTTTTGGATGCACCCTTCTTTTCCATGACCTAAAGGCAAGCATTCTGAACCCCGGGAATATAGTTTTGGTGTGATAGCTGATACGTTTATAACACCACCTTATTTCAGAGTATTGTTATTTCATGTGATATGATCATTTGCATGGATGCATTATTGTGATTCCCTTGCTGTTGGAAATGAGCATACTCATGTGATGGCAATCATCCTCATGTACCTTACATGCACGCCGATAAGGAATCTGGGAAAGCCTTTGCCTTGGGTAGGTGTGAGCTTGTCGCCAGTCTCCGTCGGGACGGTTATAATCGGTATGGCATGGTAAGGTATAATGGGTGGTGATTTGTTGGTTGAAGTATTGTTGTTGAGCTAACCATGCAGGGAACATTTTTGAACCTCTTGAGTCGGCCATATATCGAGTCTTGTTCCGGTAACCCCCATACTTGTTTCGTACTGCCACAGGTCCCTACCGTAGGTGGGGTATGGTTCAGTAAGTTGTTAACCCTTGTCTTGGCACATACCGTACAGAGAGTCCATGGTGGAAGATACCGGTTGCATCCGGTAGGCATGCCACCTGGTCCGGGGGAATGGGTGTTTCGGTCGTAGCCGAAGGGGGTAGCTCCCCTAGTTTGCACGCGGTATAAATTTTGTGATCCCATGCTACGTCGAGGTTGTAGCCTCCCCACTTAAGAGTTTTGCTTGACAGGTGTCGTGGGTGATTCCAGACACCGGTGAGTTAAGCTGGTGTGTGCAAGTCAGGTGTGTTTTCAATTAAAAGACCGTAGACGGAATTAGTCCTAATGGACTAAAGGAATCCGTTACTCGTGGGTAAAGAGTACACCCTCTACAGAGATTAAACCTATTCGAATAGCCGTGTCCATGGTTAAGGATTACAGTCTGGGATGGGTCAAGTGTCGGTCTTAGTGTCGGTCTTCGGAGGTGAAACTGTTAAACCAGAACGGGAATTTCTACTTGTGACTAGTGATGATTATTACTATTGTCGACTAACCCGTGATATTATTGCTATCATCGAATATCTCTGGGATGGTTCTACCTCCGGGATATTCACTATGATTTTTTTTAAAAGCCCTTTCTGTGGTGTCGCTCAGACGCCCGACTGTGGCATTTCTTTTAAAGCCCTTTCTGTGGTGTCGCTCAGACGCCCGACTGTGGCATTTCTTTTAAAGCCCTTTCTGTCGTGTCGCTCAGACGCCCGGCTGTGGCATTTCTTTTAAAAGCCCTTTCTGTGGTGTTGCTCAGACGCCCGGCTGAGGCATTTCTTTTAAAGCCCTTTCTGTGGTGTCGCTCAGACGCCCGGCTGTGGCGTTTCTTTTAAAGCCCTTTCTGTGGTGTTGCTCAGACGCCCGGCTGTGGCATTTCTTTTAAAGCCCTTTCTGTGGTGTCGCTCAGACGCCCGGCTTTGCCATTTCTTTTAAAACCCTTTCTGTGGTGTCGCTCAGACGCCCGGCTGTGGTATTTCTTTTTAAAGCCCCTTTCGTGGTGTCGCTCAGACGCCCGGCTTTGATTATTTTATAAATATTACTACTGCTATACTATTACTTATTCAAATAACATGCCTGCATGCATCATAGTTTCATTGATCTTGTGTGGCTAACGTCATGAGCATGAAACATTTCCAGCACATCTTTGTTATATTATACCTATGTTCATAATGTTTGCGAGTACATTCAAAGTACTCACTGGCTTGTCCCTGGCTATTGTCTTGGCCAGATTGCTTGCTTGGAGAGGAGCGTTGCGATGACAGCCCCGGAACTAAGCAACGGTGATAGCAGCCTCGCGAAGATAGGACTTAACCTGGTCAGCTGTTCCCGTGGGAAATGGAGTCCCACAGACCATGGTGATCCACGAACCGCTTCCGCCCTCAACCACTAGAAACCATTTGTTGTACTCATAGGCCACAATGGTCTTGTACTACATATTCTGTAATTTTGCTTGGTATATCAGTATCAAGTTGATACTCATCACCTAACAGTTATCCTGGGGCTGATGAGCATGACGGCCATTTTCTGGAAATTAATACCCAGAAAACCGGTCGCGACAACGTACAAGATCCAAAAACAGGAACAAAATTTGAAATAATGTCGTGCCAAAAAACGAGCAAAAAATGGGCAAAAAATCACGATCCAGATCTAGACTCAAAATGGCGCATCACTAATGGCGCATCACTAAACAGTGCGCCATTAGTATGCCGAAGTTACTAATGGCGCATCCCGTTGTCGTGCGCCATTAGTATGCCAAAGCACCTGGGTATACATGGCCCCTGGGAGGCATACTAATGGCGCACCGTGGCCTATAATAATGGCGCACCAGTGGTGCGCCATTAGTATACCAGATACTAATGGCACACCAGTGGTGCGCCATTAGTAAAAATTACTAATGGCGTGCTAGTAATTACAGAAGTCTGGCCAAATTAGGTGCGCCATTAGTAGCGGTTTTTCTAGTAGTGCTAGTTGGGTTGGTATTGCTTGACGTTTCGATGACCAGGGAGCGAGATATGCTATGCCCAGTTCTCGATTGGTTGTTTCTTGCCCTAAGCCACCGGTGGGGCGTCCCCTTATATACACGGGTTGACGCTCTGCGGCCTACAGAGTCCCGGCCAGCTCATATACAGTGTCCGGCTCGGTGACTAGTTACTTCTACCATATGTTACAAGTCATGCCATCATGGCGGTTTGTCACTACGGGCCTTAAGCCGCCTGTGGGCCTTAGACCCTTTGAACCGCCATCTTTATGCTTGATTCTGGGCTTCCTTCTAATGAGTCTTCTTTGTGTAACCCGGCCCCTCCTGGGCGGCTTATACAAATAGTTATATCCCCAACATTTTCTTTCTTTCTTTTTCACTATGCTTGATGCTCGAGCCAAATATGATATGAGACAAGTATGTAAGATATTCACGGGAGAGACTTATGGCACTAAGATGATAACAAGATCACTACCGTGCACAATAGCATGGGCCGGCAATTCTCAACTCGCTGGTCTCGATGGGTAAGCAACGCAAAAGGCTTGGGCTATCAAAGCAAGAGCAAAGGTAAGTGTTGTCCAGGTTACCGTCCTTGCTTACGGTTAGCGGTGAAGATGACTCCGAGGTGATGATGAATGGCGGTGATGTCGATGTCACACTTTCCTAAGTAGCTGAAAAACCTTAGGAAACGAAAACCGCAACTCAAAATCGGTCAAATGCAGAAGGTGGGTGTTTTTGTGTTGATTTTTGGATGGAGGCTAATGGTGGTGGTAATGATATATGTGGATGGGGGTGTCAAGAGCTTCCAAACGAGCTAAAGAACACAAAAACGGACTTGGGAGGTGGTAGTTATGGCCAAAACGGTGGTGGAAGTGGGCTGATTTGGGGGGGTGCGGGAACCGGGGGGTGGAGGGTGCTGGTGCTCGGTGTGGTCAGGGGAAAGTGGCCCGGGGGTGAGGGTGCCCGGGGGTTCGAGGTGCGGGCACCCGATGGTCTCGAATTTGGGCGGAAAATTTGGGGGAAATGCAAAATTCGGAGGATTTCATGGTGGGAAGGATGGGGGTTGTTGGGGAGGGGCTAGATCCACTTGCCAAACATCAAATCCATGGACCAAGACAACCAAATCACACCAGATCCACCAAATTGCATGAAAAAAATTTGGGGCTATTTTTGTGGGGAATTTTTTAATTTGGAAGAAAAACAACAAAATCAAGCCAGCAAATGGGGGGATGGGACTCCAAGATGTGAATCAACCTTGCTCATGATACCAAGATGTTGTAGGGTGAAACCCTAGAGGGGTTCTTTTCACACTTCGAAGGGGAAAAGGAGGAATAACACTCAAGAACACAAAGCAAAATCACTCAAACAAACCCAAATATCACATGCACTAGAGTAGCATACATGAGATCCACAAGATTACAAGATCAATCCAAAGGAAACAAGCACAAAGGTAAAGTTCTTCCCACTCCTAGAGGAGGTGAGGTCTTGATGATGATCTACTCCCTTGGGTGGTCTTGCAATCCACAAGGATTCTTCCCAAAGAGGGGTCTTGATCTCTAAGAGGAGGAGGGTACAAGGAGCAAAGCTCTCTTTGGTGCTCTAAAATACTTTGCTAACCCTACAAATGACGTAGGAGGTGCCCTTATATATTCTAGGGACGAAACAAGTTAAGAGAGGGGGGGTACAAAGGCCAAAAGGCCAAATACACGCGGTTGGACCGGAGGGGACCAGGCACCCGGGCAACTTGGGTCGGGCACCCGGACTGCTCAGGGGGCGGCTGGCGAGTGGTCAGGCACCTGGGGCCCAAGACTCGTGCACCCGATGGAGCGCTGGAGGTCACTAGGTGGGGTGGCCGGGCACCCGAGGCCTCAAGCCCGGGCACCCAGGGCAGCGCCTAGCGGCTGGAGGAGTGGGGGCCTGGCACCCGGCTGGCCAAGGCCCAGGCACCCGGGGGCGCGGCTAGAGGTGAGCAGGACCCCGTGCACCCGAGGGCTGTAGGTGCCGGGCACCCAGGGTGTCCAAGGGGTTTGCCCCTTCTCCTTCTTCACTCTTCTTTTTTTTGAATATAAACAGTAGGGTAAAACCACACTGCAATTTTTATTAATAAATAAGGCTGAGAAACACAGAAGTCTGAAAGGCTTGAGGTAAGCCCAAGAAACAAGAAGACTAAAAACCTAAAACCTAGGAAACAAAGGAAGAAAAAAAAAGAAGAAGGAAAAAACTAAACAAACAACTAGCCTAAGAACAAAGTAATTACAACAAGCTGTCAAGCCATACTGAAAATTGTCTCTCATGCTTTTTCCTCATTCTATATTTGAGAAGCTTTAGTTCCTCCAGAAATATGAACTTCCATCCTTGGAATGAGGGTACAATATTTTAAAAAATCTTATTGTTTCTGGTGATCCAAATGGCCCATGCTCCAAGAATGATTATCTCCATGTAAAATGGGTACCTTAGCTTTTCTGTGAGGTCTTGGGATGCTTCTAATACAGACAGGTTTGGAGCTCTTGTTGTACAAATGAAGTCCCAGCATTGTTGAACAAATGAACAGCCCCAAAAGAGATGGTGCAGTGTTTCTTCTTGGTGACAGCCTCCAACAGCACAGTTGTAATCCTCCAACACAAAATTCTTCCTTCTAAGTAGGTTTCTGGTGTTGACTCGATCATGAAGAAGTTGCCAGAAGAAAACTATATGCTTTGGTTGGCATGAACTCTGCCAGATCCAGTTGAAGTGTGGGGGTGTCTGTTTGTGACCAATTAAGACTTTATATGCTTTGATGGAGGAATAGTGCTTAGTCCCCCAAATGTAACTCCATGTGCCTAAAGAGTCCAAATGCTTAGATTGTCTCATGGCTATACAAATGTCTTCCATTTGTAAGAATTCCTCATAGGCCTCAGTTGTCAAGGGGAGGAAGAATAAATCCTGTAGGTATTCAGTCTGTAATACTTGTTGAATATTCAGTTGTGGGTTTCTGACAAAAGAGAACAAGTGAGGAAATTGGTGTTTAAGTATTGCTTGGCTCCATAGATCATCCCAAAAGAAAGCACTGACACCATATCCCACATTACATCTAGCAATAGCTTTGTACTGATCAATGAGAGCTAAGTTGGAATTCCACCAGAATGATCCAATCATGTTGTCCCCTGGTAATTTTCCATCATTATAGTATGTTTCCCAAACCAAGTTGACCCAGGGAATATCATGTCAGTTGAAGAATTTGTGAAGATTTTTCATGAGCAGGGTTTTATTATGTGTAAAGATATCTAGAACACCTAAGCCTCCCTGGTCTTTTGGTCTACACACTGTAGTCCATGCCACTAAGGCAGGCCTTTTGTCCTGCATATCAGGTCCTCTCCAAAGACAGTGTCTCAAGTATTTAATGATCTGCTTTTTTATTGTAATAGGAATGTCCAAACAGCACATGAAGAAGACTGATAAAGATGTCATCACTGACTTGACCAACAGTAATTTTCCATCTTGGGTCATGAAGATAGAGATACCAGCCAATCTTTTTGCAATCCTGTTAACTAGGGGGAGACATTGCTCAACACTTGGTTTGCTTCCCAAGGGCATACCAAGGTAAGTAAATGGGAATTGTCCTCTAGCACACTGCAAGGTATTTGTATAAATTTCTACCCTGTCTTCAGCAATATTCAAGGGTACCATGATGGATTTCCCATAATTAACTTTTAGCCCAGTTGCTGTGGCAAAAGTATTCAGAAGTGCTTTTAAGCAGAATAATTGCGTAGAATCAGCTTGCATAACCACTAAGGTGTCATCTGCATATTGCACAATTAGGAAGTGAGGGCATGAGTTTACTTGTAGTGGAGCTGTGATCAGGTTTAATCTCATGGCTTTATTAAGAATGGATTGTAGCAAATCAGCAGCCAACACAAAAATTAAAGGAGAATAAGGGTCTCCTTGTCTTACTCCCCTTTTTATGTAAATTCTTTTCCCAGGAACTCCATTGAGTAATACAGAAGAGGATGCAGTTGTGAACAAAGCTTCCATCCAGGAAATCCACTTCTCTCCAAATCCTTTAGCTCTAAAAATATCAATGATTGCATCATGCTCAATTGTATCAAAAGCCTTCTCAAAATCCTGTTTTATTACTAAGATTTCTTCCTTAGATTTATGACACTGGTGAATGTATTCATATGCCCAACCCAGGCAGTCCTGGATCACTCTATCTTTGAGAAAACATATTGATTAATATGCACCAACTAAAGTATGATTCTTTGTAGTCTATTGGCCAACAGTTTTGTAATGATTTTCAGAACTCGATTTAGTAAAGAAATTGGCCTGAAGTCATTAGGAGAAAGTGGCACCTCTTTTTTTGGCACTAGAGTGATGAAAGAGGAGTTAATGCTTTCAAGATTTACATTCCCAGCATGAAATGCCAATATAAGCTCCAAGACATCAGTCTTAATAATATCCCAATTTTTTTTAATAAACTCATTATTGAATCCATCTGGCCCTGGTGGTTTGTTAGTAGGTAGGTTTTTGACCACTTCCTCAACTTCCTCTTGGGTAAAAGGCTTTTCTAGATCAATGAAGATTTGGGGGTCCATTGTGTTTTCATAGAGATCATTAAGGTCAAAGTGCATTGAGTGTCCATCAAATTGTCCCAATCTATTTTTAAAAGCCTCCCAGAGGATTGCAGCCTTTCCTTCATGATCTGTTACTTCAACTTGATCTTTGTTCAGTACCATAGCAATCTTATTGTGCCTATGATTAATAGAGGCTTTAGTGTGGAAGAATTTTGTGTTTTCATCTCCACACTTTACTCCTTTAATTTTTCCTCTCTGTTTCCAATAAATCTTCTGATCATTGAGCACAGTTAATAGATACTCCTTGATCAAGGTCCTGCAATTATTTTCAAATAGAATAAGGTCCCTAAATTCCTCAATCATATCCCAGAGAAATATACAGTCATTTAGATCTGCAATTTTTTTCTTATGGCATGCAAGGTTTTTGGCCCACAGCTTTAGAGCTCTTCTGACATTCTTGAATTTTTTAGTAATCTTCTTAGCACAGTCTGAATGACCTACTTGAATAGTCCAAGTAGTCTGGACCACCTGTTTAAAAGAACTGTGATTAAGCCAATAGTTGTCCAATCTGAACACCCGAGACTTTGGGATATTTGTGCCAATTTTAATCATGCAAGGGAGGTGATCAGAAATTGGTTTAGCCATGGGAAGAGCCAAGGTATCAGGATAGCCGGTCATCCAAGCTGCAGATGTAAAAAACCAATCTAATTTCTCCAGAAGTGGGTTGTTTTGCATGTTGCTCCAGCTAAACTGCCTGCCTTTTAGGGGTAATTCAATGAGGCCAAGTTCACTTAGTGGCTCGTTAAACATGAGCATTTCATTTACATCCCCTACAGGTCTGTTTGTGTCTTCAGGAGTTCTGATGAAATTAAAATCCCCCATAATAATCCAATCTATATCATTAGGCATTTGAATATTACCAAACCAGTCAATGAACTCAATTTTATCCTCATGATTGCAAGGACCATAGATGTTTGTGAGGACCCAACTTTTGGAAGATGTCATGCATGTGAACTGAATTGATAATGAGAATTTGTTTTGAAACATTAGCTCCCCAGAGAATAGAGCTCCATTCCAAGCGGTGAATATGCCACCTGATGCCCCAATGGAAGGTAAATACTCAAATTTATTAAACCTTTGAGGACATACTTTATGAATGTAGGCCTAATCAAAGTTTTCTCTCTTAGTTTCCTGTATACAAACAATTCCAGCAGCACTTTCTTCCACTTTTTGCCTAATAGCCAACCACTTACCTGAGGAATTAATGCCCCTCAAATTCCAGTTTAAGATATTCCATGTTGTATTGTTATTCATTAACAATCAAATTGACGTTACTGTAGTCAGCAAGGTCCACCCCTTGATGACAATCCCAGGCCATTAAATGATTGGGATCCACAAAAAGGACAAAACACTGAAAGCAGGTTGAAACATTCCAGCAGGAGACATAAGCAGAAGAGTAGGTGAACCAAAGCAGCCACATATGATGGCCATGAGCTTCCATAGCATCAGATAGTATAGTAGTCTCGACCACAAGGAGATACCAGAGCTGACACAATAGCACAGTGTATATAACATACAAAAGGTGCCTACCAGGGCAAACAAGCATTGTGCAGCAGTTGCCAGCATTACATTGGACTGCATACATAAGACAAGTAATTCCCAAAAGAGAATAGCAGGCCATCCTGCTATCTATCATAGACTGATGTTGTAGACACATCATCACACAGGCCTGGATTTTGCTGCTTCTGATGTGGTCTTGGACACCTTAGCCACATCTTCCTGTCCCTTCTTCTTGGGTTTCTTGGTCAACTTCTCCTGTATCTCTTCCTCAACCACCTTGCAAAAAGATTTAGACAGGTTTTTAACCACTGAATTGGGAATAATAGGAGGTATGGCATTACATGGTAAACAAGACTGAGTGGCACAAGACTTCCTTCTATATCCATTGTTATCCTTTTTAATCCTATCACTTCTTCTTACCTCAGTTTCCACCATGGGTTCTTTCTCCCTCCTTTTCCTTGATATGGCCTCTCCAAGGGACAGGACTTTATTTGGAGACACCTGCTGAAGGGGACTGCTAGCCCCAATGGAAGAGTGGGCAGCAGGGCTAATACCCTCATTTTCTTTGCCTAGCCCTAGGATGAAATCCTTACATGCAGGTGCCTGAGAAGTTGCACATTCATCATGAATGTGAAAAAGAAAAGTGTCCTCATGCTCACAATTAGCAGTCAAAACATTCCAGACATCAGACTTTAGCAAATGCATGGTCCATCCAAACTTGTCAGGTGTCAACAGTAAGTGAATTATGAAGTTAAACCAACTTACTGGTATTTCTATTTTGAAAGTTGGTGTAGCTCCTTGTGTTGCTGGTGCAAAGTGTTGTATCCATAAATCCAGTCCTTCTTTAGGGTTTGTTGCAGGTGAAGATCCAATGTGGGGCACTAGAATATCAGCCTTGCCCTTGATATCTTGGATAAGTACTTGATGTGAAGGGATAGAATCTCCCACAGTAGCATTAGTAGCAACTTCCACAGGCACAACACAATTTTCAGTAGCAGGGACTTCCTTCAAAACCTTAGGCTGTTTGTCTTGTTGAATAATGGGCAAAGAGGAGCCAGAAGCTTCAATATCTCTGACATAAGAGGACAATCCTGGAGTGGGAACTGGCTGCATATATTGTTGAGATATAGCACCCTCTATTTGCAGGTTTTGTTGTACTACAGCAACCACATTCAGAATCTGTTTAGCAGGCACCAAGTCCACATTCTGTGGGTCTACAACATTGGCCTGTACCTCCTGTAAATCCTCCCCTTCTTCAACTGCATCATAAGCTAATGCAATGTTTAGGAGTCCTTGACCAATAAGAGGGGCCTGAACACCTTGGTTGACCTCCTCACTAGCAGAGTGTGTCAAGGAAAGTAAACCATCAGACAGTGAAACTGTGGTAGTAATGCTGCTATTTGGAGCCCCTTCTTCTGCCAATGCAGGAATTACAACTTGATGCTGCTGGGGAAGGACAGGTGCTGGCTGTGGGAAAGCCCAGTGATCCTCTTGCTCTGCCTGCTCTTCCCAATCATCCCATTCTTCATTAGGAGCTTGATTGTTAGGATTAGGCAGTGGTGGAAATCTTGGAAAATCATTTGCATGTTGTGGCACAGGGTGTGGGTCCACCCCCTCAGGTGGAAAAGGGTGTAGGGTCGGAAGTATGTCTAGAGGGGGGCTGATTAGACTACTTGACCAAATAAAAATTTAACCTTTTCCCAATTTTAGTTCTTGGCAGATTTTAGCAACTTTAGGACAAGTCAAGCAATCATCACGCAATTCAAGCAAACAGGCAAAGAGTATATAGGCAGCGGAAAGTAAAGCATGCAACTTGCAAGAATGTAAAGGGAAGGGTTTGGAGAATTCAAACGCAAATGGAGACACGGATGTTTTTCTCGTGGTTCAGATAGGTGGTACTATCCTACATCCACGTTGATAGAGACTTCAACCCACGAAGGGTAACGGTTGCGCGAGTCCACGGAGGGCTCCACCCACGAAGGGTCCACGAAGAAGCAACCTTGTCTATCCCACCATGGCCATCGCCCACGAAGGACTTGCCTCACTAGCGGTAGATCTTCACGAAGTAGGCGATCTCATTGCCCTTACAAACTCCTTGGTTCAACTCCACAATCTTGTCGGAGGCTCCCAAGTGACACCTAGCCAATCTAGGAGACACCACTCTCCAAGAAGTAACAAATGGTGTGTTGATGATGAACTCCTTGCTCTTGTGCTTCAAATGATAGTCTCCCCAACACTCAACTCTCTCTCTCACAGGATTTGGATTTGGTAGAAAGAAGATTTGAGTGGAAAGCAACTTGGGGAAGGCTAGAGATCAAGATTCATATGGTAGGAATGGAATATCTTGGTCTCAACACATGAGTAGGTGGTTCTCTCTCAGAACATATGAGTTGGAAGTGTAGATGTGTTCTGATGGCTCTCTCCACGAGTGAAGAGGAGGTGGAGGGGTATATATAGCCTCCACACAAAATTCAACCATTACACACAATTTACCAATCTCGGTGGGACCGAGTCAACAAACTCGGTCGGACCGAAATAGTAAACCTAGTGACCGTTAGAAATTTTCGGTGGGACTGACATGCAACTCGGTAGGACCGATACGGTTAGGGTTAGGGCATAACGTAATCTCGGTGAGACCGATTACACAAACTCGGTGAGACCGATTTGGTAATAAGCTAACCAGAGAGTTGGTCAGGTAAACTCGGTGGGACCGATTTTCTCTTTCGGTGAGACCGAAAAGTTACAAAAGGGAAACAGAGAGTTTACATTGCAATCTCGGTGGGACCGATCCGCTCTTTTGGTGAGACCAAAAAGTTACGAAAAGGAAACAAAGAATTGCAATCCCATCTCGGTGAGACCGAGATCCCTATCGGCAGGACCGATTTGCTAGGGTTTTGGCAGTGGCTATGACAAGTGAAACTCGGTGGCGCCGGATAGAAAGAATCGGTAGGACCGAGTTTGGCTTAGGGTTTAGGTCATTTGTGGATATGAGAAAGTAGCTAAGGATTTTTTAGCATATCATTAAGCACATGAAGCAAAAAGCTCATTAAGCAACACCTCATCCCTCCTTGATAGTATTGGCTTTTTCCTATGGACCCAATGTGATCTTGGATCACTAAAATGTAAAATGAAGAGTCTTGAGCTTTTGAGCTTGAGCCAATCCTTTGTCCTTAGCATTTTGAGGGTTCCACTTTCACCATCCATGCCCTGCCAATCATTGAGCTTTCCTGAAATAATTGTCTTGGAATAGCATTAGCTCAATGAGCTATATGCTGTTATGAATTACCAAAACCACCTAGGGATAGTTGCACTTTCAATCTCCCCCTTTTTGGTAATTGGTGACAACATATAGATCAAAGCTTCGACAAATGATAATAGGAATGAATTATATCGTCGCTTTGAGAAGTATGTGATAAGTAAGAGCTCCCCCTAAATTTGTGCATATTTAAAATTTGCTTTGGACTGCAAATGCACAAAGAGTTAGAATCATGGGTTACTCTTCCATGTCACATACATCTTGGTGGAGCGCTCAGAATGATAAGAATGAAATACATGCACTCATCACCAAGAAAAGTGAATGATCACATATGATAGATAAGATATATCAAGCATGCATAAGTGTAGCTTATGATCAAACACATGATCATCAATGTCTCACAAGCATATCAAAGTATCTCGACCAAAAGCAAACAAAGTTTGATAAACCATAAAGCAAGAAAGAATAAAAGCAACACACTCTCTCTCGAAGCCTGTGATCTATACATTTTTCTCGCCCTTTGGCAACAAGTTACCAAAAAGTTCCTAGAAAATGCATAGTGCTAGATCGACACTCAGGCTTGATCTTCTGGTGGTGGAGTCTGGATCACTCCAAGGACGAAGGCTTCTGTAGACGTGGTTGGAGCTGGAGCTGAAGTAGATGCTGGAGCTGGTTGGGCTGGTGTTGTGGCTGGAGCTGAGGTGGTGGCTCTTGTGTCAGGAACTGGCACCGCAGACGACCTCTGGGCTCGTGGCACTCTAGCAAATGCATCAGTGGTAGTCTTCCCTTTCCTCTTGTGCATGTCATCTTGAAGCTGTCTTGCATTCCAGGATAGTGCTCTTCATTGTCCTTGATGTATTCCCAGTCGACCCATCTCATGTCACAAACAATGGGCTTCTTATCCAATAAGACTGTCTCATAGAAGTCCTGCTATTCCTTAGTGTGGAACCTGTAGTCAACAGCAGTTCTCCTCCTGGTAGCATATGGATCTTCTACTCTCCACTTTCTCAGCCCTGAGTCTCTTCTGATCTTCATATCCTCAGCCATAGGATGAGCATCATTGTGGTCTGGGATCTTGGGCTTCAACTTTCTGAGAACTTGGCCTTCCTCTTCTTCTGCAGTGTCAGGCACTGGGGCCTTGTTCTTCTCAGCAGCTGGGATGCTCCTTATATTCCTCTTTGGAGCTGTCTTGGCCTTTGATGCAGTCTTGGGTGCTTCCTTGGGCTTGGATGCCGTAGCCCCTAATTTGATTGCATCACCCATTAGCTTGGGTGCCTTAGGTGCTGGTGCAGCAACCTCTTCTTCTTCTTCCTCATCAGAAGAATGTTGTTCAAATTCAGCCATGGGATCAACTTTCTTGCACCATCTGCCTCTTTTCCTTTCCTTCTACCCTTAAGCAGCAAATGGCTCTTTGGGTGCAAGCCTCTCAGGAATCTTTGTTGAGGCTCTGGCCTTTCGCATAGGCCGCCTGCCTGCTGACCTTTTGATTTTCATCCCTAGCTTGATGGCTGCAGCTGAGCCATACTCCTTCTTAAGCACAACTTTCTTGGAAGTAGCTTCTTCTTCTGCCACATAGTCCTCATCCTCTGATTCTGAGGTTCTTTTCTTCCTTTGTCTGGTGGCAGCTTTTGGCAGGTTACTGGGAGTGCTCCTACTGCCTTCATCTGAAGAACTAGAGGGACTAGTGCCCTCACTCATGTGCACTGGCTGTTCTGACATGTTCTGGCTATCACTCTGATCTGACATGATGAACAAGCTGACTGATGACCCTGTGAATAGTTTATCGATGAGGTAGAGTGGATAAGCAGCACAAAATGCAGATATTTTTGCAAAAGAATGATTCAAAATCTTAGTTTTAGTTTTCCACAGAAATCATTTCGGATCTACCGATTTTTAAACTCGGTGATACCGAAGCAGTTTTGGAACCTAAACTAGTGAACTCGGTCAGACCGAGTCACAGTTCGGTGGCACCAAGACTACTAGGGTTTCACAAAGTTCCAAAATCGGTCACACCGATTAGCAATACTCGGTCACACCGAGTCTCACTTGTGCAATGGCATGAGCCAAATAGGTGGGACTGAGTTTTTCAACCCGGTGGGTTCGAGATGGTTTCGGCGGAAACCGAACCCTAAAATTTTGAATCAAACCTATTCTACGAATCGCATTGACTGGATTGGAGTGTTTCAAACGTGGCTAGAAACAATATGATCACAATGTGCTAGGAATCGGATTGGGGAATAGCACAAAGATTGAGTCCATACCCTAGTTCGGCGAAGACTCGCTACGGCGGCAACGGCGGGGTTGAATTCCGTTGACGGCGACGGAGACCAGCGACTGGAGGCAGCTGGCGGCGATGAGACGATCCAGAGACCACGTTGGCAGAGTGTGCTATCGCACGGGCGAAGGGGTTCGGAGAAATTTCCAAAATTTTGCCCGTGTCTATATATAGCCCGACCCTGTCGGTGTGACCGAGTGGAACAACTCGGTGGCACCAAGATCGAAAACATAGATCAACTTAATGATCTCGGTAAGACCGAAAGTGGGGTATCGGTCAGACCAAGAATCACAAAGTGGTTTTGGAAGTTTAAGTCTATGACGAATCGGGGACTCCGAGTGCTCCTCACACAGAGTGGTTCGAATCTGACTTGATCAATTTTGTGATGTAGCATGAATAGAGTTTGAGACGAGAAAAGCATAGATAGCTAGAGGAGGTTCTTAGGCATTCTTGTCCATCCACTTGGCAAAAGAAAACAAAACCAACCAATCAAAACAACAAGTGGATGTCCTCGAATGAGTAAAATATGCAACCAACATGGTCACACAATAAAATGGCAATTGAAATATGTGACAAAGCATGCACAACCAATTCTAGCATCTATCAAGCAATTGGCGATGACTAGGTCATCTATATATGAGCATATTGACTTAGGAGTCAAATGAGAACACTTGATCATAGGTCATACTCATCGTTTAAGCTCAAGTGGGGCTACCACTTTTACATAAAGCATTGTTGTGTTCACATCATTAGAGTTGCTTTAGCTCAAGTCTTAGAGTAAAGCTCCCCCTAGATGTGATATCCCCCTAAGAGGGATTAACTAACCTTGGGTTTTGTCGATGATGACTTCATGTACATGTTGAAGATGTGGATGCTCAATGTTGATGTAGATCACTTGGAGCTATCCTTTTGAGTGAATTGCACTTTCAATACCTACATGGATTAGTACCACAAGGAACAAACAAGGATATCCATAGACATAGAGTGATGCACACACAAGATGATGTCCATGAAAACTTTTAGGTTACCTTGTCCCTTGACTTACCAAAAAGAGGGTTTGTGACTCCTTGAACTAGTGCAAGATGTGGAAGTTGATTGCACTTGTTCTTGCCAAAATGATAAGAGTGAAGTATGTTGGCGGAGTCACCCTCAAGAACTCTCTAGTTCTTCTTCTTTTGGATCCACACCATCTTGATGGGAATCCTTGGAGTTGTAGTCATACTTGATGAAGTGGAACTTGAAGTAGTCTTGGGAATCCACTTGACTAAGGTCTTAGGAGCTTCTTCAAATGCATCAATTTCCTCTTGAAGCTTGTCCTTGCCTTTTTCCTTGTAGTCTTGTGGTGGAAGATCATCGTGAGCTTATGTCCCCTTGAAAGAAGTAGGATCGTACTCCTCTTGCTGAGGAACAAACTTTGTCTTGGGGTATTGATCTTCTTCCCACTCAACTCCATTGGCATTGAACTTTCGTTCAAAACCAACACCTTGATTCTTCCGGTGCCTTCCCTGCTTGCGTACAATTTCCTCAAATTGCTTACTTCCGGCAAGGCTTTTGTACACTCCTTTCTCTATGATTCCCTTCAATAAGCTATTTTCTTGCTCAAGTGTAACTTGGCTAAGAGAATCATTAGTGGAATCGAGAGAACTACTAGAAGCAACAACATTGGATTTAACATGATCATTGTTACTACTAGAGGAAGAATCTTTCTTGTTCTTGTTACTAGACTTGACTTGAGGCATGTAAGTGGATAAGAGTAAACGCTTGGCAATGTAAGAAGAACTTTTCTTGCAGAGATCATCATTGATTGCCTTTAAAAACTCATGCTCTTGCTCAAGATTGAGCTTTTCAAAGCGTAACTTCTCATGAGCTCTTAAAAGTTCTCGATGATCTTCGAAGATAGTTTCATGAGCTAACTTAAGAGTGTTTAGTTCTTTAGTTAGATCCTCAATTTTCTCCTTATCATTGTCATTCGTTTTATCTTGATTAGCATGATTAATTGATGTTTCATCAAAGTATTCCTCACTAGAGTTGTCAACAAGTAAATCATCATCACCTAACAAGTCATCTTCATCACTATTAAAATCAACATACTCAGGGTGTGTTACCTTAGGACCTTTGGCCATGAAGCATCTTCCGATTCCTTCATTTGGTGAGTCAAATATGTCGTAGGAGTTGGTTGACACAAGTGCTAGACCGGCAACACCTTCATCTTGAGTATATTCCGAGTCGGAGTGATAACTTCTCTCAGAGTGGTTGTCGGAGTCGGAGCCGGATACCCATTCACCAACATGAGCTTGATGTCTTCGTTTTGTGTAGCTCCTTGATGACTTTTCCTTTCTTTCTGAATCCTTGTTTCTCCATGAGTATCTTCGTTCATAACGATCATCTCTACTCCTTCTCTCTCTTGATGGCGATTCTTCTCTTTTGCTTCTTCTTTTTGGAGAATCTTCTCTTTTTTGTAGGGAGCCGTACACTCATTGGAATAGTGTCCGGGTCTTCAACAATTGTAGCAGTTTCGCTCTCGACTAGAAGATCTTTTGTCATTATAGGACCTTGACTTGGAGCTTCTATCTTTGCTTCTACTCTTGTTGAACTTGTTGAAGTTCTTCACCATTAAGCTCAATTCTTCGTTGAAGTTTTGTTTCTCACTTGATGATGTCCCAAATTTCCTTTGCATTCTCAAGACGACTGATTTTGTTGAATTCTTCGGGGCACAATCCATTGAAGAGAATATCACAAGCTTGAGCATTGTATTGCAGCATCTTCAACTCATCCGCAGTAGCTTCATGGTTTGGTTCTTTCCCATCGAAGAAATCACCTTGCAAACCAACACACACAATAGCCCAAACGGCGGGGTTATGTCCGAGAATATGCATTTTCATTTTATGCTTGCAACTAGCAAAATTAGTACCATCAAAGTAAGGACCTCTACGGTGATAATTTCCCTCGCTAGACGCCATACTCTCCTAGGTTGTGAAACCAAGGCTATGACAACCAAAGGATATGGAAATCAAAGCAAATGGAGACCAAAGCTCTGATACCACTTGTAGGATCGGAAGTATGTCTATAGGGGGGGGGTGATTAGACTACTTGACCAAATAAAAACTTAACCTTTTCCCAATTTTAGTTCTTGGCAGATTTTAGCAACTTTAGGACAAGTCAATCAATCATCACACAATTCAAGCAAGCATGCAAAGAGTATATAGGCAGCGGAAAGTAAAGCATGCAACTTGCAAGAAGGTAAAGGGAAGGGTTTGGAGAATTCAAACGCAATTGGAGACACGGATGTATTTCCCGTGGTTCAGATAGGTGGTGCTATCCTACATCCACGTTGATGGAGACTTGAACCCACGAAGGGTAACGGTTGCGCGAGTCCACGGAGGGCTCCACCCACGAAGGGTCCACGAAGAAGCAACCTTGTCTATCCCACCATGGACATCGCCCACGAAGGACTTGCCTCACTAGCGGTAGATCTTCATGAAGTAGGCGCTCTCCTTGCCCTTACAAACTCCTTGGTTCAACTCCACAATCTTGTCGGAGGCTCCCAAGTGACACCTAGCCAATCAAGGAGACACCACTCTCCAAGAAGTAACAAATGGTGTGTTGATGATGAACTCCTTGCTCTTGTGCTTCAAATGATAGTCTCCCCAACACTCAACTCTCTCTCACAGGATTTGGATTTGGTAGAAAGAAGATTTGAGTGGAAAGCAACTTGGGGAAGGCTAGAGATCAAGATTCATATGGTACGAATGGAATATCTTGGTCTCAACACATGAGTAGGTGGTTCTCTCTCAGAACATATGAGTTGGAAGTGTAGATGTGTTCTGATGGCTCTCTCCACGAGTGAAGAGGAGGTGGAGGGGTATATATAGCCTCCACACAAAATTCAACCATTACACACAATTTACCAATCTCGGTGGGACCGAATCAACAAACTCTGTCGGCCCGAAATAGTAAACCTAGTGACCGTTAGAGATTTTCGGTGGGAATGACATGCAACTCGGTAGGACCGATACGGTTAGGGTTAGGGCATAACGTAATCTCGGTGAGACCGATTACACAAACTCGGTGAGACCGATTTGGTAATTAGCTAACCAGAGAGTTGGTCAGGTAAACTCGGTGGGACCGATTTGCTCTTTCGGTGAAACCGAAAAGTTACAAAAGGGAAACGGAGAGTTTACGTTGCAATCTCAGTGGGACCGATCCGCTCTTTCGGTGAGACCAAAAAGTTATGAAAAGGAAACAGAGAAATTGCAATCCCATCTCGGTGAGACCGAGATCCCTATCGGTAGAACCGATTTGCTAGGGTTTTGGCAGTGGCTATGACAAGTGAAACTCGGTGGCGCCGGATAGAAAGAATCGGTAGGACCGAGTTTGGCTTAGGGTTTAGGTCATTTGTGGATATGGGAAAGTAGCTGAGGATTTTGGAGCATATCATTAAGCACATGAAGCAAAAAGCTCATTAATCAACACCTCGTCCCTCCTTGATAGTATCGGCTTTTTCCTATGGACTCAATGTGATCTTGGATCACTAAAATGTAAAATGAAAAGTCTTGAGCTTTTGAGCTTGAGCCAATCCTTTGCTTTAGCATTTTGAGGGTTCCACTTTCACCATCCATGCCATGCCATTCATTGAGCTTTCCTGAAATAATTGTCTTGGAATAGCATTAGCTCAATGAGCTATATGTTGTTATGAATTACCAAAACCACCTAGGGATAGTTGCACTTTCAAAGGGTCCTCATCTGCAGGCCCGCCCCCCAACATTTCCTCAAGGAGTACCTCAATAGAGCAGGTCCAAGACTCATCCTAAAAAGTTCTCCTTCAGACGATCTTATACTCTTAGGGATATCACCAAGTTCAATAACTCTAGCCTTGACCAAAATCTTACCTTTCAAAGCATCTTCTTTCTCCCAACTAATGATCTTGCCCCACTTTGAAATCGCAGAAGCAATATCTTCAGTATTGCAGAAATCAAATGGAACTCCCACAAACAACAACCAACACGTTCTGTTGAAATGAACCCTACGCCAATTCCTTCCATGATTATGCTTAGTAAATGAAATAAAAACATCACCAAAAGCATGCGGACCCTGCTGAATGAGCCTATCTCTGTCTCTGACATGCATGAACCTGACATAAGCCTCTCCAAAAGGACAGGGTTGGATTTCTCTAAAACCTACTTTCTCGATCTCTCCTTCCTTCTATTGCTTCATGGATACTCGCAGCTTCACCTTCTCCTTCTCACGTTCATCTCCTTCGTACCCTAGAATGCATAACATGTCTTTATGAGGTAGAACCCAATTCTCATGTGATTCCGAATGAAACTCGAAGAGGAGAGAATCAACCTCATTCTCGATGGCGTGTGCACGTGCTCTTGTCATCGGTCCTCGTGGTGCTTGCGGTGGTGAAGTAGTGTCGGTGCGGGTAGGCGAGGGATTCTCCGCATCAAAAGCTCTATCTCTCAAATGAGCTAATCCTTTGATAACCTTAGAAATAGGGAGGAAAAGGGTTATATATAGTCTAAGGGGGCGAAGGGATAAATGGGCTTCGGCCATTTATTGTGCGCAGACAGGCGGAGCCGGACGTCTTGGAGTCGGGTCGGATGTCCAAGCCTTCATGAGGAGCGGATGTTCAGGGTGGGGCCGTGATGAGGACATCAATACCATTGTAACACCCACAACCCCTGCTACAATACATACTGGACCGATTACTAGTGCTCGCGCACGCCAATTAAATTACCATGTACTTTCATTTCTTGGTAATGATTCTAATGTTCATGAGAATATAATGCTGCTTAAATTGGATACATTTGTTTTGCTGACAAATGAAGGGCCTAGCTTGGAGAAGGATGAACATTGGAGCAAGAATAAGCATGGAGTTGATGGCATGCGCAAGGGAGACAAGAACAGAGATTTCAAGTGATGATTTCAGGACTTTGAAGCCACCATAATGAGTGCATGAAGCCTTGGATGAAATATACAAGATGCCACTTCATAAACTTCGTCCAGAGGCTATTTTAGGTGCTGCGTCACCTTATTTTTGGGCCATGCCCATGTAATTTCGAAATACTTCAATGTAGGCTGTTTTTAGAGTCCGTATGTGTGGGGAAACAAGAGTTAGGGTGGGTTTCAGACCCCCTCCTCCAAGGGCCACGAAATTCCCCCCCCCCCCTCTTCTTCCATATATAAAGTCCCTAGGGCATCGTTTAGACTTTGGGTTTTGTTCAGATCAAAAGTTCGCCATAGTTGCAACTTCGCGTACTTCGTTTGTGTTCAACGACTAGACCAAGGCGTCACAGAACCCCACCTTCATTAATAAAGCTTTCCTCTTATATTCGCAATATCCAGATTGCAATCTTAGTTTCTTGCTTATTCTTCGTTTGCTCGTAGGAAACATGCCCTCGTGGTTAGGTTGATCGTGCTCCGGCGTGGTCAATAACCCTTGGAAGTTGGTTTAGCGATTGCTAAGGCGCGACATCTCGCACGTTCGTAGTCGGATCGTCATGGTCGGCTCCCAAAGAAAACGATAGCCACCATCTCATCGAAACATCGGAACACCTTTGCCTCTATCAGGTCGGATGTCCGTGGTGGGGTCGGATGTCCGGGCTGGCGGGGTCTGGCTTCGGTTCTCTCTGGATAGGTGCGGTCCGGATTTCTGGGCTGGTGGCCGGATGTCCGGCTGCTCACGACAGGTCGGATGTCCGATCTCACTTGGCCGATTCTGGTAGGTCTCTGGATAGGAGGAGCTGTATTTCCGGGCGTTGGGCCTGATGTCCAGGCTGGGGCGGATGCCCGGAACTGGGCCGGATGTCTGGGCCCTGTAGCCTTGACTGGAGGGCAGCGGTTGTGGATGATGCTCCAGGGGCCGGATGTCCGGGACTTGTGGTCGGATGTCCGGGTCCAGGGGACTTCTTTGGTTCCTTCTATCATTCCACTTCATCCTTGTACTTGGGGACGTGTCCATCTTCACGTGCATCATCGAGAGGGCCTTTGTCGGTGTCAAAACCGGCAGATCTCGGGTATGGGGTCATAAACTGTGCGTCTAAGGTGGATGGTAACAGGAGGTGGGGGACACGATGTTTACCCAGGTTCGATCCCTCTCATTGGAGGTAAAACCCTACTTCCTGCTTGATTGATCTTGATGATATGAGTATTACAAGAGTTGATCTACCACGAGATCATAGAGGCTAAACCATAGAAGCTAGCCTATGGTATGGTTGTTGTTGTCCTGTGGACTAGACCCTCCGGTTTATATAGACACCGGATGGGGCTAGGGTTACACAGGGTCGATTACAAGGGAGGAGATCTCCATATCCATATTGCCAAGCTTGCCTTCCACGCCAAGGAGAGTCCCGTCCGGACACGAGACGAATTCTTCAATCTTGTATCTTCATAGTCCAACAGTCCGGCCAAAGGATATAGTCCGGCTGTCCGGAGACCCCCTAATCCAGTACTCCCTCAGTAGCCCCCGAACCAGGCTTCAATGACGATGAGTCCGACGCATAGATTATCTTCGGCATTGCAAGGCGGGTTCTTCTCCAATTCTTGAATACCTGCCGAGTGGTGTCCGACTTCCCATAAATTTTTCACTTCTTAGCTTCCGCGTCAATAATGGCTATCCTCCACGTGTCAAGCGAATGCGAGAAGCCAGGGCATTTTTACATTTGCCACCCTAGCCATGTGAGTAAACTATCTATTTAAAGAGACGGGGATTCTTAGATCCAAATCACACCATCCTCCCACGGCGAGTATCCATCGGAGCGCGTTCGAAAAAATCCATTCCAGCATGGCCGGCTGTCGCAGCTCCTCCTCTCGCTCCAGTAGCCCTAAGCCCGGAGACTGGAAGATGTGTTCCGTCCCACACAGCCAATTAGTAGGGTTACAGACCCAGGAATTTCTCCCTCCAGCGTATATAGTCCCCGTTCGAGTCGGGCTCGCCACCTATAATGGCGGGGAGCAAGCGGAGAGCTTTCCCGACCCCTCCAAGGGGGAGCGGGTATGGCTTGTACCTTATTTATTAAGGGGACTTGGATTTCCAATCCATCCATTCCTCCGAGGGCTCCTGGAGTTTTACGGCCTCCAGTTGCATAACTTCAGCCCTGCTTCCATATTACACATCGCTGGTTATGTAGCCCTTTGTGAGCTGTTTCTGGGCTGTGAAGCTCATTTTGCACTGTGGAAGAAGCTATTCTGCCACGTGCCCCGCACACAGAAGGGATCAATATATCAAGTGGGCGGAGCCGAAATATGGCGCATTGCCGGGACCGGATACCTGTCCGGTACCCCAAAGAAGACGTCCGAAGACTGGCCTTCGGAATGGTTTTACATGGAGGACGTCCCCCTTCCGGATCCTATTCGGATAGGTCTTCCTGAGTTCGACAATGTCCCCTTGAAGAAACACCGAAGCTGGCGCCCACGGAGCCCTTGGGAAGAAGATAACTGGGAGGTCCTTTACCTGATGGGGCGGATAAAAGTGCTGGCTCAATCAGGATTGACAATAATCGAGGCTATGTCAATATGTATAATGCGGGGGGTACAACCACTTCAATATCTAGGGCATCCCATGTGGCATTTTAACGGAGAAGATGATGCCACACGCTGCGGGCGTAAGGGACCGGACTCAGTTGCTGCTCTAGCAAGAATTATGTCCGATTTGTTCAAGGGAGAGGAAGAGGAGTTCATCCGTATTAAGCCACGGGATGGATTCTCCATGTACAACCCTCCAAGCTGGGTGAGCTGTCACTTGTTACTCACATCCTTCCTGCATTTATCGTCATAAGTATTTACCTTACCGTTTCATGGCAGGAACTACGAGAAGCCGTACGGGAGGTCAGCAGCCCGCCTCCACAACCAGAGGACCCTGAACGGGCCCTTGATCCCGGACTCGAAGAGGATCCAGACATATTTGTGGAGCTGATCGATAGGGTATTCTATCAATTGAGCTGCGACGATGCCATGGTGGCCATTACGGCCGACTATCCGGGGCTACTCCCTGCATCGCATGTAAGAAAAACCAGAGTCCCAACTTCCGATAAGGATCCCCTTTTTATGCACTTCACCTACCGCACATATATGGTGTCTTACAGGGAAGGCCCTCGGGACGCCATGCCGAACCCGCGATGACTCGCCAACAAGGGGCACCAAAGCCGGGTAGGCTAAAAAGGAAGGCAATCAGGACTGAGATGCCGGCGCAGAGGTATAATACAGAACCTCGCTCCGCGGTTGTCGTCTTTTAAAATATAAAACGTCAATGTTTCCTCGTAGGAAAAACGCTCGCTGGACTATATCCGGGGAGGTTGCCAATCACGCCTCCACCGGTTGGGCTCCAGGGTCGGACATAGAGGTGGAAGCTAACACGGGGCAAACACTGGATGCTCCTCCTGTAGAGGATGCGGATAGAATATCCTCTACAAATTCCGAAGTGGAGAGCGCCATGAATCACAGGCGTCGCCGGGCCGTACTCCGTGATGCTTGTTTCTCCCAAGAGGTGTTTGATGCCTTCAACTCAGGAGACGCGTACCTCTGTGCTGCTCAAAATGGTATTTCCAGAGCCACGGACCAGTATGTAAAGGATATACGGGTGAGAAAATCTGGTGATTATATATATATATATATATATATATATATATATATATATATATATATATATCAGTAGCCCCCGAGGCTTGAAACAGTTGACACAACTGATTTAAGGATCGTTGTATATTTGTGCAGGTTCTTACAGAGAAGAATACCCAATTGTCTCAAGAGGTGGAAGAGTGCAAAGCCAAGCTACGCGCCACGGTTGCCACGTTGAAGGAGTCTGAGAAGGCCCCCTCTGGTAACACTTGTTTCCATTTCAAAGAATGACAGGTACCGGATAGTATACGACATGCATGCAAAATCTAACAATAGATTTTGCAGATGACCCCGGAACGAATTGGGAGGCCGTGCCAGGGGATACGCAACGTGCTAATCGACAGCTAAATGCTGGCGAGCGCATGCTGACGCAGGTCAGGCAGGAGAAAAACAATGTCCAGAATGCCAATATCCAGCTGGGTGTGGAACTGAAAGATGTCCGAGCCCAGCTTGCGGACTCCGTGAAGGAAAATAAGCGGCTTCGACACGGCATTTTCAGTAAGTGATTTAACGAACCCTTGAAAACAGTTCGGTGTAGAAGCCAGCTAACAGAGTTATGTCTGTAGGTATGCTGACGGGTCGTCCTGCGGAGGAGATGCCCGGGTCCGCGGGTGATCTTGTACCAGAGCTCTCGCAACTGCATGAACTAGTTCGGCAGGTGATGCAGGTTATTGCCCAAGTCTTGTGGCCATCCGCTTCCTTGCCCGAAGGCATGGGGGAGCTTATAGAGAAGCTCAAGGGAGCACGGCGGCGCTTCCGATTGTGGAAGATATCAGCCTGCCGACAAGGCGCAAGGGAAGCCTGGGCCATGGTGAAGACGCGTTATACCAAAGCTGACCCACACCACATGGCCGAGGTCGGACCTGTGGGACCCGATGGGAAAGCGATCCCCGTCTGTTTGGTGTATAACCAAGTAGAATTAGCCGCAAAGTATTCCCAATGGGATTGTAGGCTAGACAGCCTGTTGGATGGTATAGAAGAAGAACTTAGTCAATCTAAGTGACTTCATACTTTAGGTGACATATATAATGTCCCTAGGCGGATTGTAAATCATTTGTCATGGCGGACCTTTTCGCTTCGACCTCTGGACCCGATACTCCGGAGTGTATCCGAATACCCGCTCGGTTATGTAATAACCAGGGTATGCGTGGAGACCAGGCGTAGGGGTCATAAGTGCTTGAACAGACAAGTATCCAACTAGCTATGTTATATTACGTGGATAGTAAGAATCATCTTCCAGGGAGAATAGTTCTGTTAAGGGTTCCTTTCCCTGGGTACGCATGCCCTAATGTGCATGTCCGAACTGCGAAAAGGGACGCAGGCTATAAACATCTAGGGGCATGTATAAAAAATAAAAAAATAAATGAAAATCATCTTTTGTTCACCGACCGAATATTCCCTTAAGAACGCTAGCTTTCGGCTTCACCCAGTCTGATGTACACATCCGGCTGACCCGGCAGTAACAATCGCAGAGGTGCTCCCCTTATGCCCTAGCTGAATTAACGGGAACGTAGGGCATAAACACAAGAGCCAGGCAACCCAGCTTGGCCAAAACTTAAGTCATATCGATGCATATAATGGCGAAAAAAGTTACATGCGGAAGAATAACACATGTGTGGGGCATAAAGCCTAGAGGAATAATTATACTAAGCTTCTGTATAAGAAGCCCCCAGGTATAATGAGCGCGCTTGACGTGTCAAGATTGTGCAGTCGAGACACAAATTAGCCATTTAAGGCTTTAAGGAAAAAGAGGGAAGAAAGAGAGAAAATACTGATAACGGATATGCAAAAATATGACGGGGTTAGGGAGACGAACATCGAGTCTGGCACTAGGCGTAGAATCTTTGGAGTCTGGCCGCATTCCATGGATTTGGCTCGAGTCATTTATCCGATGCATCCCGCAGACGGTACGCTCCAACGGTCAGAATCTGGTCTATAATGAAGGGACCTTCCCATTTGGGCTTGAGCTTGTTCTTTTTCTTCTCCGGCAGGCGTAGAACTAGTTCGCCAACGTTATAGGTTTTGGCCCGTACTTCTCTGCTTTGATACCTTCGAGCCTGTTGCTGATAGAATGCGGAATGGGCTTTTGCCACGTCTCGCTCCTCCTCCAGCGCGTCCAAGTTGTCCTGCCGATCGAGCTCGGCCTCTTTTTCGTCATACATGCGCACTCGAGGTGAGTCATGAATTATGTCGCAGGGCAGAATAGCCTCTGCCCCGTACACCATGAAAAACGGTGTGTATCTGGTAGTGCGATTCGGCGTGGTCCGCAGCCCCCATAGCACGGAGTCGAGCTCCTCTACCCAGTGCGTGTTGGATTCCTTTAAAGACCGCACTAATCTGGGTTTGATGCCGCTCATAATAAGACCATTTGCTCGCTCGACTTGACCATTAGTTTGCGGGTGATAGACAGAAGCATAATCGAGCTTATTGCCCATGTTGCTGCACCAAAGTTTTACCTCGTCGGCTGTAAAGTTCGTGCTGTTGTCAGTGATGATGCTGTGGGGGACGCCATAACGGTGTACGACCCTAGATATGAAAAGTCTATCACCGGTCCGGATTCAGCCGTTTTAACAGGTTTGGCTTCTATCCATTTGGTGAATTTATCCACCATGACCAGTAGGTATTTTTTCTTATGGGTTCCCCCTTTGAGGGGTCCGACCATATCGAGCCCCCAGACCGAAAAGGGCCAAGTGATGGGGATTGTTTGGAGGGCCGTAGGCGGAGTATGGCTTTGGTTTGCGAAAAGCTGGCAACCGATGCAACGTTGGACTAGATCTTGTGCGTCTGCTCGGGCCGTCGTCCAATAGAAACCTGAGCGGAAGGCCTTGCTTACAAGGGCCCGGGCTGCGGTGTGATGGCCGCCGAGTCCAGCATGAATTTCTGCCAAAAGCTTCCGCCCTTCCTCTTCGGAAATGCACCTTTGAAGGACTCTGGTAGTGCTTTTCTTATAGAGCTCTCCCTCGTGGACCTTGTAGGGTTTAGATCGCCGCACTATGCAGTGTGCCTCGTTTTGGTCCTCGGGTAGTTCCTGCCAGGTTAGGTAGGTCAGGAATGGTTCTGTCCATGGGGCGATGACGACCATTATCACGTGGGCTGAAGGTGTTATTTCGATGGCAGAGCCTCCGATTGTGTCAGAGTGTTCGGTATCTGGTGTTGTGGCCGGGTCCGGACTATTGTTACCGGTGTCCCCTTCCCATACCACAGATGGCTTAAACAACTTTTCCAAAAATATGTTAGGTGGGATAGGGTCGCGCTTAGCGCTGGTACGGGCGAGGATATCTGCCGCCTGATTATTTTCCCGAGCCACATGGTGGAATTCGAGCCCCTCGAACCGAGCTGACATTTTTAGGAAAACGTTATGATATGCCTCCATTTTCGGATCCTTGGCATCGAAGTCTCCATTTATTTGAGATATTGCAAGGTTCGAGTCTCCACACACCTCCAGGCGTTGAATGCCAATGGAAACTGCCATCCGGAGACCATGTAACAGGGCTTCGTATTCGGCTGCGTTGTTGGAGTCTGTGTATAGTATTTGGAGTACGCATTGGACTGTATCTCCGGTGGCGGACGTCAGGACGATGCCAGCCCCCAGACCAGCCAGCATTTTAGAGCCGTCGAAGTGCATGATCCAAATGGAGTATGTGCCGTACTCTTTAGGGAGTTCGTCCTCTGTCCATTCGGTGACAAAATCGGCCAGTACTTGCGACTTGATGGCTCGTCGAGGTCTATATGTTATGTCAAACGGGAGGAGCTCAATGGCCCATTTAGCAATCCGGCCGGTGGCATCGCAGTTTTTTATTATTTCGTTGAGTGGTACTTCTGAGGCCACCGTGATTGAACACTCTTGAAAGTAGTGTCGTAGTTTCCGGGATGCCATAAATACCGCGTATGCTATCTTTTGATAATGTGGGTACCGTGATTTGCATGGAGTGAGGACAGTGGATACGTAGTATACCGGCTTTTGAAGCGGGAATTTATGTCCGTCCGTCTCTCGTTCGACGACGAGCACTGCGCTTACAACTTGGTGAGTTACCGCTATGTATAATAGCATTGGTTCGCCGACATTTGGCATGGCCAAGATTGGGTTGGTGGCCAGGATAGCTTTTATTTCTTCCAATCCGGCCGTGGCTGCGTCCGTCCACTCGAAGTGTTCGGTGCGCCGGAGAAGGCGATAAAGGGGGAGTGCCTTCTCCCCTAGTCAGGAGATAAAGCGACTTAAGGCTGCCACGCATCCAGTTAACTTCTGGATTTGCTTGAGGTCAGTTGGGATAGCCAACTGTGACAAAGCTCGGATTTTGGCCGGATTTGCTTCAAGTCCTCTACTGGAGACTATGAAGCCCAGGAGCATTCTGGTGGGCACGCCGAAAACGCATTTTTCCGAATTGAGCTTGATGTCATATGTTCGGAGATTCTCGAACGTGAGCCTCAAGTCTTCTATTAAGGATTCGATGTGTTTGGTTTTAACGACCACATCGTCTACATATGCCTCCACTGTTCTGCCGTTCTGCTTTTTCGGAGATGTCTGAACCATGCGCTGATACGTTGCGCCGGTGTTTTTGAGCCCGAAGGGCATTGTGTTAAAACAGAAGGGGCCGTATGGAGTGATAAATGTCGTTGCAACTTGATCGGACTCCGTCATCTTAATTTGGTGATAACCGGAGTATGCGTCGAGGAAGCACAATGAGTCGTGTCCTGCAGTAGCGTCGATAATTTGATCGATGTGGGGGAGAGGGAAGGGATCCTTAGGGCAAGCCTTGTTAAGGTCCTTGAAATCGACACATAGGCGCCAGGATTTATCATTCTTCGGTACCATCACCAGGTTTGCTTGCCAGTCCGGATGTTTTATTTCTCTAATGAATCCGGCCTCCCATGGCTTGTCGCTTCGGTTCGGAGAAACGCCGAAGAGTCTGCTTGACCGGCTTGAATCCCTTTAGAATGTTAAGGCTATGCTTGGGCAGCCTGCGTGGGATTCCTTGCATGTTCGAGGGATGCCAGGCGAATATGTCCCAATTCTCGCGCATGAACTCCCGTAGTGCGGCATCTATGGCGGGGTTTAACTGTGCCCCGATGGATGTTGTTTTTGTAGGGTCCGTTGGGTGGATTTGGAATTTGACTATTTCCTCCGCTGGTTTAAAAGAAGTGGACTTGGATCTTTTGTCGAGTATCACGTCGTCACTGTCCACTGTGGAGCGCAGCGCAGCTAATTCCTCCGCCGCGAGGGCTTCGGATAATGCCTCGAGGGCTAGTGCGGTTGTTTTGTTTTCGACGTGGAGTGCTATGTCCGGATCACTGGCTAGAGTGATGATTCCTTTGGGCCCTGGCATTTTGAGCTTCATGTACCCGTAATGGGGTATGGCTTGGAAGATCGTGAATGCTTCCCACCTTAGAAGGGCGTGGTATCCTCTACTGAACGGGGCCACTTGGAATGTAATTTCTTCGGCCATGTAATTCTCCGGAGTGCCGAATACCACATCTAGTGTGATTTTCCCAGTGCAACGTGCCTCCTGACTGGGGATGATTCCTCTGAAGGTCGTGCTGCTTTGCTCAATGCGGTTTCTGTCTATTTCCATTTTTTGAAGAGTCTGCTCATAAATGAGGTTTAATCCGTTGACGCCGTCCACGAGCACTTTAGTAAGCCGAAAGCCGTCCACAATTGGACTAAGGACCAAGGCGGCTGGTGCTCGGGCTGTTCGGAGTTTAGGTTCGTCACTGGCATTGAAGGTGATAGCTGTGTCGTTCCATGGATTTATTGCTGCCACGTGGTAGACTTCGGCGAGGCTACGGAGTGCTCCCTTGCGCCTATTATTTGAGGCGAATGTCGCAAAGACTGTTAATACTGTATTGTTATCCACGGGATGGTGCTCTGCGGTGTTTTGAATGAGGAGATCCTCACCGCCTTTGGCCACCTGTCGGAGTACCCAACATGCTCTCAGGCTGTGTGTTGGTATGGTATCCGTTGTACTGTGGATTTTGCAGGTCCCGTTAAGCCATCCCTCCAATACGGTTCCACGCCTTGTAGTGGGCTTTTGCTTCTTTGTGATTAAATCGGGCGACTTATGAGAGTGTACCCTTTTAATTCGGACTGGGGGTTCTGTCATAACTGGATTATCCCAAAATTTTGTTTGGGTTTTCCCGACGCTTTGCATCACATAGTACTTCCGTACTATGGCCGCCAAGTCTGCGAGACGTACGTGTTATGTCACGGCGACTTATGGCGTTGAGGATTCCCTTGTCCGTGCAATTATTGCAAAAGAATGAAATTGCGTCTTCCTCGCAACAGTCCTTGACCTTGTTCAATACAAGGAGAAATCTTGCCCAATAGTGATGTACTGTCTCCTGGGGCTCTTGTCTGATGTGGGAAAGATCGTTTATGTCTGGGTGGGTGGGTGGATTTAAGTCCGGACCTTGACCCGGTTTGAGACCCAAGGGAGGAGGAGTTCCCGATCTTCGAAGTTCGGGCTCCGGTTTACTGCCTGATTCTATGTTCAGGGTTTGGGCGATGTCCTCGTGTAGACAGGTAGCCGGCTCGGAGATCTCGGGAATCCGGACATGTCTAGTCCTCAAGATAGAGGAAGAATCGACGCATTGTTCCTCCACCACCGCTATCTGATGGGTGACCGACGGAGAGTTAATCTCCCTTTGGTCGGGTTTAAGCCCAATCCGATCATATTCCGTAGCGACTCCCAAAGCGGCGATGCGATCCAAGAGCTCGTTCAAAGGGGAGAGCTCCATTGCATTCATCTGCTTGGTAAGCTCCGAGCCGATGTGGAGGCTATTTTCGATGACCCGAGAAGTCATCGTCGGCGCGGCGGCCGAACGGGCGGTCATGACAAAGCCGCCTAGTCGGAGAGTTTGGCCTACAACCTGGTCTCCCCAGAGATGGCGTTGTCCCTAACAATGAGACGATGCATGCTTCCTTATGACGATGGCACAGTTGAACCCTCAATGAAAGCACCAATGTCGGTGTCAAAACCGGCGGATCTTGGGTATGGGGTCCCGAACAGTGCGTCTAAGGCGAATGGTAACAAGAGGAGGGGGACATGATGTTTACACAGGTTCGGGCCATCTCGATGGAGGTAAAACCCTACTTCCTGCTTGATTGATCTTGATGATATGAGTATTACAAGAGTTGATCTACCACGAGATCATAGAGGCTAAACCCTAGAAGCTAGCCTATGGTATCATTGTTGTTGTCCTACGGACTAAACCCTCCGGTTTATATAGACACCAGAGGGGGCTAGGGTTACACAGAGTCGGTTACAAGGGAGGAGATCTACATATCCATATTGCCAAACTTGCCTTCCACGCCAAGGAGAGTCCCGTCCGGACATGGGACGAATTCTTCAATCTTGTATCTTCATAGTCCAACAGTCCGGCCAAAGGATATAGTTCGGGTGTCCGGAGACCCCCTAATCGAGGAATCCCTCAGCCTTCTTGGTACCTGATCATGAACAACATTCTGGACTTAGGTAGTAACCATGTCTCGAGTGGATCATATGGAATGTCACTAAGGAAAGATGTCACCTCGATGTCGAGGGATCTAGCCCGTGCTCGTGTCATTGGTCCTTGATACGTCTCCGACGTATCTACTTTTCCAAACACTTTTGCCCTTGTTTTGGACTCTAACTTGCATGATTTGAATGGAACTAACCCGGACTGATGCTTTTTTCAGCAGAACTGCCATGGTGTTATTTCTGTGCAGAAATAAAAGTTCTCGGAATGACCTAAAAATCCACGGAGACACATTTTGGAATTAATAAAAAATACTGGCGAAAGAATCAGCATCAGGGGGCCCACATCCTGTCTACGAGGTTGCAGGGTGCACCCAAACCCCTGCGGTGCGCCCCCTGCCTCATGGGCCCCCTGGGACTCCACCGGCCTCAACCCCAACTCCATATATTCACGTTCAGGGAGAAAAAAAATCAAGGAGAAGGATTCATCGCGTTTTACGATACGGCCGCTGCCAAGACCTAATCTTCCTCGGAAGGGCTGATCTGGAGTCCGTTTGGGGCTCCGGAGAGGGGAATCCGTGGTTGTCGTCATCATCAGCCATCCTCCATCACAAATTTCATGATGCTCACCGCCGTGCGTGAGTCATCTCATCGTAGGTTTGCTGGACGATGATGGGTTGGATGAGATTTACCATGTAATCGAGTTAGTTTTTTTAGGGTTTGATCCCTAGTATCCATTATGTTCTAAGATTGATGTTGCTATGACTTAGCTATGCTTAATGCTTGTCACTAGGGCCCAAGTGCCATGATTTTAGATCTGAACCTATTATGTTTTCATGAATATATGTGAGTTCATGATCCTATCTTGCAAGTCAAGTCACCTACTATGTAGCGACCCGACCTCAGATGGTCAAGTCTCTGTGCTCCGGTGTCGTCCCTGGATCAGTAATGCTGACACCACACAGTACTTCGAAGGATTTATAGCAGAGTAGCAATCACACACTTATTACATCGGTATCTCAAAGAGATCTTATTACAATAAATATGGCTTAAGGCCATCTAATAATGATAACAGCGGAAGACTTGGAAGATAAGTGAGTCCATCAACTCCAACGGCATCACTGAGTATAGAACCACGACCTAAAAGCACCTTACTCGTCGTCTGAAAAGTCTGCAACATGAAAGTTGCAGCCCGAAAACGGGTCAGCACATGGAATATGCTGGCAATGTAACACATAAAGAGGATAATTAATGATAAGCCTATACTACATGCATATATGGCTGGTGGAAAAGCTCTATGGTTACAGTTTTGCGTAAAGCCAATTTTTTCCTACTGCAAAGGAATAGATTTTTATTTAACTATCATGGTGGTTGAAACATCGAGAATGGTTGACAGCATTCCGATCCCAATTAAGTGAACAATTAAAACCCAACAATATTAATTAGAAGTAACATGATGAGATTCACATGATATTCAAGAACTAGATACTCAAGTTGTCCATAACCAGGGACACGGCTAATCATGATTAGTTTGTACACTCTGCAGAGGTTTGTGCACTTTTCCCCACAAGACTCGATCGCCTCCGTTTGGTTTCTCACACTACAGGGTGTTTGAGAGACGGATGACCGAGACATAGTCTTTCAGAAGCACTCACACCTTACGTTGCGATAGACCGTACCAACCTACATCCCCTACATCTGCTAGTCTACCATTGTAATAGGTCGCACGACTTAGTCAGCTATGCCAGAGCGCATAATGGCTTGCGGCTGCACACGGAAGTTACTAGCATGAATGATCTTATGATCCCTTTGAGCCTGGGTGGCGGTCCAAAGAAAAACAGGCAAGTCCTGATAGAAACCAGGTGCATCAATCCACCCAGATGTGTGTTTAAGTTGCCACCTTAGATAAAATCTTTAATTAACAATACTCACATCTGTCATGGATATCACTCACCCAATCCACGTCTACTAGCATAGCATGGCATAATAAGCAAACGTAGAAGTAACTCCCAAAGGTTTCATAAGTAAAACAGGTAATAGGTACTACCACAACTACTTCCCATCCCACAGTTTTAAACAGATCCTAATCATGCAATGTGTGAGGATTGGTCTAATGCGATAAAAACTGGGCAATTAGAAAGTATGATCAAAGTGTTACTTGCCTTGCTGAGGATCCGCGAAACCTAGAGCTTCGAAATAACAGGCGGCGCACTCCGGGTGATCTATCGCAGACAAAAAACAAGCATACAATAATTACTCATCTAATGCACAGGTAAATCTCGAACAGAAGATCGAACCAGATTTTAACTTAAGAACTCCGGTTGCAAAAGAATCGAATTCGAACAAAGCAACGGAAAACAAACGGCGGAAGAAAACAACACAGTTCTAACAATTTGAAACTAGGTCAAATTTTACAGTAGCAAAAACTTGTTTAAGTTGATTAATCGGAACGGTGGTTTCGAAACAAAACTCCAGGCGCTTGAATCACCTGATTCCGATAAACGAGCGAGAAGATAAACTAAAACGAAGATCGGATCTGAAATCGCGATCAGAAAAATCGCAGAATAAATCCGATGAAAAAGAAAAACGATGAACAGTTAAACAAACGGACGTTCGTTAACCGAGACTAACCGGTGATCGCGTTCGTTAAAAAGAACGGTCCGGTGAACGCTCGCTAATTAACAAAACCGAAAAAAAACCGATCTAGGGTTTCGAAAAAAACCGAAACATCGAAAAAAATAAACTAGAACGGTTTTATTAGAAAACCGAACCGGGCGAGGGGAGAGTGGCGCGGCTCGGCTACCTCGTCGGGGCGGGGCTCCGGAGGGCGGCGGGGCTTGGCGGCGGGCGGCGGCGGTGGCGCTTGGCGGCGGCACGAGAGGCGACGGCGGCGCTTGGCGGCGGCGCGAGTGGCGGCGGCGGCGGCGGGGCTGCGCTGCTGCTGCTGCTGCGGGGTGCGGCGGCGGCGGCTTGAGGGGAGGAGAGGGGGGGTGGGGGAGTATATAAAGGGGGGAGGGGGGTTGCTTGGGGGAGGGGGCAAGCAAGGGAGGAGGAGGAATCCTCCTCGGACTTGGCCGGCGGCGGCGCGGCGGCGCGCAGGCGCGCGCGCGAGAGGGCGGCGGTGCGGGCCGGCTGGCTGGGCCCTTGGCCCAGTTGGCGCTGCGGGTTTTTTTTAAATAATTTCGCAAGCAGAAAATTGAAGAAAAATAAAATAGAACGAGCTCCAAAATTTACGAAGTAAATTTTTCCCCGACTCCTAAAAATGAGTCGAACAAAATGAACTTTTTCTTGGGGCCAAAATGCAATTTTTGAAAACACGCATTTTTCCCTAATTCAAATAGAATGCAAATAAACTTCGAAACATCCAAAATTTGTTTTATTTATTAAATCTTCATTTTTTTCCTAAATTTGGGAAAGTCATATTATTCCCTTCTCAAAATTTTGTTATTGGAAAAATAATTGAAGATAAAATAAATAAAATCAAATGATCCTCTTTTCAAAATTTGAGAAAACTCAAATAAGAAAATAACGAAATCTCCTACTGTCTCCGAGGGTCCTTGAGTTGCGTGAAATTTCTAGGATCGACCAAAATGCAAGAAAATATGATATGCATGATGATCTAATGTATAACATTCCAAATTGAAAATTTGGGATGTTACAAACCTACCCCCTTAAGATGAATCTCGTCCTCGAGATTCGGGTTGGCTAGAAAATAGGTGAGGGTGGTCCTTGAGAAAATCTTCTTCTCTCTCCCAGGTGGCTTCATCCTCTGAGTGGTGGTTCCACTGAACTTTGCAAAACTTGATAACCTTGCTGCGGGTAACTCTGCTGGCATACTCGAGAATCTTGATTGGCTTCTCCTCATATGTTAAGTCATCTTTCAACTGAATCGCTTCAAGCGGCACTGTATCTCTTAGCGGTTCCTCCGCCATCTCGGCGTGACATTTCTTCAGCTGAGAAACATGGAATACATCATGAACTCCTGACAGTCCCTCTGGTAATTCCAATTTATAAGCAACTTCTCCCATGCGTTGCAGAATCTTGTAAGGTCCAACGAAACACGGTGCTAACTTTCCTTTAACTCCAAAGCGCTTAACACCTTGAAGTGGGTATACTCGGAGATAAACTCTGTCTCCGGTTTCATAAACTGTCTCCTTGCGTTTAGAATCTGCGTAGCTCTTCTGCCTTGATTGGGCTACCTTGAGCCTATCGCGAATCAACTTAACTTTCTGTTCAGACTCCTTGATCAGATCTGGTCCAAAGAACTGACGGTCTCCAACTTCATCCCATGACAACGGTGTCTTGCACCTCCTTCCGTACAAAGCTTCAAAAGGTGCCATCTTCAAACTGGTTTGGTAACTGTTGTTGTAAGAAGACTCCGCATATGGCAAATTATCGTCCCAACGAGATCCATAACCTAGTGCACAGGTTCTCAGCATATCTTCCAAAATCTGATTGACTATCTCAGTCTGTCCATCCGTCTATGGGTGAAAAGCTGTGCTGAACTCTAGTCTGGTTCCCAAAGTTTCATGCAACTGATTCCAAAACTTTGAGGTGAATTGGGTTCCTCTATCTGATACGATACTCCTTGGAACTCCATGCAAACAAATGATCCTGGTCATGTATATCTTTGCCAACTTAGCATTGGTGTAAGTGGTCTTAACTGAGATGAAATGTGCTACCTTCGTCAAACGATCAACTACTACCCATATCGAGTCATAGCCTGCTTTCATCCTTGGTAGCCCTGTGATAAAATCCATGCCTATCTTATCCCACTTCCATTCGGGTATCGGCAATGGTTGTAACAATCATGCTGGCTTCTGATGTTCTGCCTTCACTCTATGACACACATCACAAACTACTACATAAGCTGCAATATCCTTCTTCATTCCGGTCCACCAGAATGTTTCCTTCAAATACAAATACATCTTGGTATTTCCTGGGTGAATCGAATAGGGTGAATCATGTGCCTCTTGCAGAATCAACTTCCTGATCTCCGTGTCATTGGGCACATAAACACGGTCCTCAAACCATAGGGTATCATGCTCATCCTCACGAAATCCCTTTGCTTTTCCTTCGCTCATTTTCTTCTTTATATCTGCAATCTCCTTGTCAGTTTTTTGAGCTTCTCTGATTTTATCCATCAAGGTAGATTGGATTTCCAATGCTGCTACATAGCCTTTTGGAACTATTTCCAAACATAGCTCACGAAGATCCTCGGCTAACTCCTTTGGTATTTCTCCCGTCATCAATGTATTGGCATGGCTCTTACGGCTCAATGCGTCAGCTACAACATTAGCCTTTGCTGGATGGTAATGCAATCTCATATCATAATCCTTAATGAGCTCCAACCATCTCCTTTGTCTGAGGTTCAACTCCTTCTGCGTGAAAATGTACTTCAAACTCTTGTGATCCGTGTACACCTCACAGTGATTTCCAATGAGGAAATGTCTCGATGTCTTCAATGCATGCACTACGGCTGTGTAACGCCCCAGATGTAACTTGCCATATTTGTAATCCAACTCTTGCCATTTTCGGCTATGTGTTATGTTATTCCCTCCATGGTTGGGTTCTCTCCGTTTTACATTTTGGTCATGTCATGCATTTCATATCATGTCATCATGTGCATCGCATTCGCATACGTGTTCGTCTCATAAATCCGAGCATCTTTCCCGTTGTCCGTTTTGCAATCCGGCGCTCCTATGTCTCCCGGCGTCCCCTTTTACATTTATTCGTGAGCGGGTATTAAACATTCTCGGAATGGACCGAGGTTTGACATGTGGCCTCGGTATAGCTCCGGTAGACTGCCTGTCAAGTTTCGGGTCAATCGGAGTTCGTTTGGTACTCCAACGGTTAACCGGGTAACCGTGAAGGCCTCGTGTGTGTTGCAGCCCAAACCCCTTCATAACAGCCCAATAACCCATCTAAGTCACTCCCATGTCCTCCGCCGTTCGATCACGACCGCGTGGCCGAAGACCGCACTCCGTTTGGAGCTCCCTAGCTCCCCTCCTCGTGTCCGGAGCGTCCGATCGCGATCCGAGGGTCCGAAAACGGATGTAATCCCCTAACGCTAGATCCCTGCCTATTTAAGAAGCCCCCTTGCCATTTTTTGGGTGTCCCTAGCCTTCCCCTACCCTCAGCCACCGCCCCCCCTTGAAAACCGCGCCACCAGCCGGATCCAGCCACCTCCCCTCCTCGTTTTCAGCGCCGGCAAGCCCTCCGCCGCCACTTGTCGCGCCTCCATTGGCCCCGTTGCCGTTGACCGCGCCCTCCTCCACCCCCAGGGCGCCACGCGTCGCCCCAGCGCCCCAGCGCCGCCGCGGCCCGCCAGGCCCGCGGGAGGCCCGCCCGCGACCGCGCCGGGCCCGACCGCGCCCCGCTCGCCCGAAGCCTCCCCGCGCCACCCGCACGCACCCGCTCGCCTCCGCCGCCGCCCGTGCGCCCCGACCGCGCCGCCGCAGCGCTCGCCGGCGCCGCCCGCGCTCCGTCGCCCCGCCGTCCGCCGGCGTCGCGCCGCTCCCCGCCAGCGCCGCCTCCGCGCCTCCCGGCCACCCGCGCCGCCCGGATCCGGTGCCGGCCGACCGGATCCCGCCGCCGCCGCCTCGCCCCGACCCTCTCCGCCGAGCCCCCCTCCAACTCCGGCCGGCGAACCTCGGGAACCGTGCGCCGGAACCCTAGATCTGGTTGACTCTTCCACCTCGTTATTTCTCTAAGTCCTAGATTTTTCACATGATCATCGCATGTTTTCCATGCCATAACTTCGCATCCGTAGCTCCGATTCGTGCGTATGATATGTCGATTTGTTCGTCTCGAAGAGTACATAATTTTGTTGCATTGCATCATTTTCATTTGAATTCATCTTGATGCCCGAAATGCTGTTAGAAGAGGGCTAGTTGATGTTAGTTTCTGATTCTTACCTGATCATGCACTTTTGTCTTTTTTGCCATGATTGATGTGTACCCTCTATGAAGTTGAGTCCTACATGAATTTTGTAATATGCCATGTTACCTATCCAGAGAATTTTGCCCTGTATTTTTGTGATACTTGTGGTGACTAGCACAAGCATGCAAACTAGGTCACTTGATGTTGCTGATTTCAGAGACTTGGTGATTTCACTAAGTCCCTGACTGCTGTTATTTTCATGCCAGGTGTTCATGTTGTTTCTGAGAGATCTATGCATAATTTGAGTATGGTCAGTAAGGGAGTTTTGAACTTGAGTATTTGGTTAATCCATCCATGCCTTTGTTTTCAATTATGGAGTGCCATAGCTTGAGTCAATCGAGCTCTACTTTTGCTTCAAAATGTTGCTGGCAGATTGTTTACGTGTTATTCGATTTTGCCAAGCTTGGTGTAGTTGGTCCTTGCGTGATATGATGTTATTCTTGACATGTATTGTTACTATGCCATGTATTCTTGATGTATGTATGCTTAGTTTATCATTAAATGCTCTGTAGTGAGTGCATCAAGCTCACGAACATGCCTAGTCGTTAACAGTTTTCTGCCATGTCCAGTTTTCTACTAAGTCTGAAACCTGTAACGAAACTTGCTTAATTGTCATGGGTGTAATCTTATTTCCTGATCCTTTTTGGCTTATGGTCAGTAAAGGACTTTTGTCAAGTGCTATGTGTAGATTCATGCCATGCCTTACTTTGCTATATTTTGAACCTGTAGCATGTTGTTTCATTGCTCTGAACATGTCAGCCTGATGTTAGTTTTCTGCTATGTTGATATTTTCACCAAGTCTGTGAACCTGTTATCTTTTGCACTTTTGCCCTGATTTTTTGGACCTCTTATGATGTGATTTGGCCGTAGCTCAGTGTTCATCTTTTGTCGTGCATCTTGTGTAGATTACTGCCATATGCTTTGTTGCCATGTTTGGGCGCAGTAGCTTAATTATTTGTCGCTTGCTAAGTAGCATCATGCTGTTTATGGCAGATTCGTGTCATTCTTGTATTGCTTGCCATTTGCAAACCGTGCATCCGATTCCGGTGATCTTTATATCGATTTCAACCGAAATCACCTCATCTATCCAGTGGCATGCTTGGTTTGCCAAGATTATGCCCTGTTCATCCTTGTCCTTCCGGAGCATGCATACGCATTGCATATCACCTCTCGCATATCATGCCATGTTTTGCATCATGTTGCTTGCGCATTGCATCGTGGTTGATTTTGGTTCCTTTGCTTGTTCTCTTATCTTGGGTAGAGCCGGGAGACGAGTACGTGAACGAGGAACCTGTTGAGAACGCTTACAAGGACCAAGCTTTCGACAACTCTGAGAACCTTGCAGGCAAGATGACCATACCCTCGAAATCACTTCTATCTTTGCTTGCTAGATTGCTCGCTCTTTTGCTATGCCTATGCTGCGATACCTACCACTTGCTATATCATGCCTCCTATATTGCCATGTCAGCCCCTAACCATCCATGTCCTAGCAAACCGTTGTTTGGCTATGTTACTGCTTTGCTCAGCCCCTCTTATAGCGTTGTTAGTTGCACGTGAAGATGAAGTTTGTTCCTTGTTGGAACATGGACTTATTGTTCCTTGTTTGGAACATGTTTACTTGTTGGGATATCACAATACCTCTTATTTAATTAATGCATCTATATACTTGGTAAAGGGTGGAAGGCTCGGCCTTATGCCTGGTGTTTTGTTCCACTCTTGCCACCCTAGTTTCCGTCATACCGGTGTTATGTTCCCGGAGTTTGCGTTCCTTACACGGTTGGGTGATTTATGGGACCCCCTTGACAGTTCGCTTTGAATGAGACTTTTCCAGCAAGGCCCAACATTGGTTTTACCATTTGCCACCTAAGCCTTTTTCCCTTGGGTTCTGCAGACTCAAGGGTCATCTTTATTTTAAACCCCCGGGCCAGTTCTCCTTCGATTGCTGGTCCAAACCGAGCGATGTCCGGCGCCCCTTGGGCAACCAGGGTCTATGCCAACCCGACGTCTTGCTCATCCGGTGTGCCCTGAGAACGAGATATGTGCAGCTCCTATCGGGATTTGTCGGCACATCTGGGAGGTTTTGCTGGACTTGTTTTGTTGCTGCCGAAATGTCTTGTAGTCCGGGATTCCGAGATTGATCGGGTCTTCCCGGTAGAAGGAATATCCTTCGTTGACCGTGAGAGCTTATAATGGGCTAAGTTGGGACACCCCTGCAGGGTATTATCTTTCGAAAGCCGTGCCCACGGTTATGAGGCAGATGGGAATTTGTTGATGTCCGGTTGTAGAAAACCCGAAGTTGACCTTATCTAAAACACATCAACCGCGTGTGTAACCGTGATGGTCTCTTCTCGGCGGGGTCCGGGAAGTGAACACGGTTGTTGGAGTAATGTTTGACGTAGGTCGTTTCAGGATCACTTCTTGATCACTTCTAGTTTCACGACCGTGCTTTGCCTTCTCTTCTCGCTCTCTTTTGCGCTGTAGCCACCATATGCTAGTCGCTTGCTGCAGCTCCACCTCACAACCCCTTTCCCACCTTTAAGCTTAAATAGTCTTGATCTCGCGGGTGTGAGATTGCTGAGTCCCCGTGACTCACAGATAGTATCACCACAGTTGCAGGTACCAACGATGTCAGTACAGATGACGCGACCGAGCTCACTTGGGAGTTCGACGAGGAACGTGGCCGTTACTATGTTTCTTTTCCAGATGATCAGTAGTGGAGCCCAGTTGGGTGATCCGGGGATCTGTTTAGCATTTGGGGTAGTCTTCTTTCATTTTGGTACCGTAGTCGGACCTTGAGTGTAATCTGTTTGATGGATGTTATTTATGTACTTGTGTGAAGTGGCGATTGTAAGCCAACTATGTATCTTTCCCCTTTATTTATTACATGGATTGTGTGAAGATTACCTCACTTGCGACATTGCTTTCAATGCGGTTATGCCTCTAAGTCGTGCCTCGACATGTGGGAGTTATAGTCGCATCGAGGGTGTTACAAGTTGGTAATCAGAGCCTTTCCCCGACCTTAGGAGCCCCCACTGTTTGATCGTCTTTAGCAGCCGAGTTGTGTCTAGAAAAATGTTTTGAGTCATTTAGGAATCATATATCGGAGAGTTTAGGAATTCTTTTTACTCCCCAGTCCCTTCGACCTTCTGGTGAGGCATCCTGACGTAGAGTTTTGACTCTTCTCTTCTCAAATTTCACTAAAAAATTTTTTAGGATCACGCGGGTATATTACAATCGTTCCGATGGTTTTATGATGACAACATTGTCTTGGTTGCCTCCTGACATTTAGGGGTTGTGGCAGTGTCCCGGGGAGTTGAGCTCCGAGGTGTTGTCGTCATAATTTTATCGTTGCGGTTTTGGAATACCTGAGTTTAGTACGCCGACATCGAAAATCTCTTTTGTACAGTTGTTGGTGAGATAACCCTGATAGCCCAGTACTGTGGCGAGTGCAGGGGTATTGCCATGACTTGTATAACGGATGCTTTTCGAAGGTTGAGGTAGACGATTTCCGAAGGTTTCTTGGTTATGTGTTGAAGGATGGATACAGCTGGTTGTAGGATTTGCTAGTTTGGGTGAGATATTATGCTTCCCCTGTATCCCCAACACCTGATTGCATAACCAGAAAGTTTTGGGAGTTTATAAGTGGGAATTCTTGTAGCTTTAGTATTTCTTCCGCAGATATTTGGTTTGTGATTGGGTAATCCTTACCAAGTATTTGTTCACTTCCGTACCTTGTTGATTTTATTCCTTACCATGTTCTAAGTGGCTTCTCAGCTTTGGAAGTGTGATGATTTACATTGGAATTCATTCGTTCATTCTCGTTCGAATGTTAATTGTGAAGACTATATGTTGCAATGCCGTTCCTTTGATTCAGCTTCAATATATCTCTGTCATGATGCTAATGGATGTCACCCTCTTCAGGATGGCTCCACCAACGCGTCAGAATCCGGAACGCAATGAAGGGAATCAGGCTAACCCTCCGCCACCACCTCCGCCTCCGGAAGCTTGGCAGGCCTTGATGACTGCCACTAATGCCAATGCTCAGATTCTGATTCAGCTCTTGCAAGATCGCAACCAAGGGCAAGCTAATCAAGAGAATCAAGGCCAAGGCAACAATCAGCCGCATTTTGCTTCACTGAACCAGTTCCTTGCTAATCAGCCAAAGACATTCAGCTACTGTGTCGAGGCCACAGACGCCGATGATTGGCTCGTGGACATCAGCAAACATTTCGAGTGCAGCAATGTGAGACCTGAGGACTTTGTCAAGTTTGCCTCTTTTCAACTCAAAGATCAAGCTGCTGAGTGGTTCCAGCAATACAAAGATTCCAGAGGAGGTCGTGTCATTACTTGGGATGATTTCCGTCGTGACTTCAAAGCACACCACATTCCAGAAAGTGTTGTTGAGCTTAAGCGTGAGGAATTCCGCAATCTCAAGCAACGCACCATGTCTGTCTATCAATACAACACTCAGTTCCAGAAGCTCTCTCGTTTTGCAAGGCAAGACATCCCTGATGAGAAGAGTATGATCTACCAATTCAGGCGTGGTCTCAGAGAAGATCTGCAACTTGCTCTCGTGCTTTTCGAGCCATTAAAGTATGATGAATTCTACAACATGGCACTGAAACAAGAAGCTGCTCAGCTCAAGTGTGAGGCATCTAAGAAGAGAGTCAGAGACGCAGTTCAGTCTTCTTCTTCCTCACTTGTGGCAGCTAAGCAACAGAAGTTCTGGTTGCCTCCTCCTCCTCCGTTCCGTCAGCCTTATCAACAGAAGAATTCAAGTGGTCGTGGATCTTCCCACCCACCCAACCCTGACTATCAGAACAAGTCTCAGAATCAAGCTCCAAGGCCAAGTGCTCCTTACCATCGTCCGCTCTCAGAGGTGACTTGTAACAAATGTCAGCAAAAGGGTCACTATGCGAACAAGTGCTTCAACCAAAGGCGCCTTCCGCCTCCTCCTCCTGTGAAATCTTCCAGTAATGCAGTGGTCAAGCATAATCCTAAGTCTGCAAAGGTGAACATGATGAACGCAGCTCAAGCAGAGGATTCTTCTGAAGTGATCATGGGTAACCTTCCTGTTAATGATATTCCTGCAAAAGTATTATTTGATACTGGAGCATCGCATTCTTTCATTTCAAGACCTTTTGCATCCATGAACAATTTGCATATTGTCGACCTGCCCAAGCCAATGGTGGTTTCCTCTCCGGGTTTGTTCATGAATACCAAGATGATGGCTCCGGATGTTTCCATCAAGATGGGCAACTATAAATTTCTATCTTCTCCAATGGTGCTTGGTGATTCTGATATTGATCTTATTCTCAGGATGGACTGGCTTTCTAAGCACAAGGCTCAGCTCGAGTGTGCTGCCAGGGAAATCAAATTGACTCACTCTTCTAACGATGTGATCATCTATGCTTCTCGTGATGATACCATTCGGTTGTTTTCTCTCAATGAGAATGATGAATTGGAGGCTATCTCTCAGATTCCAGTCGTTTGTGAGTACCAAGATGTCTTTCCAGAAGAGCTTCCGGGTATGCCTCCCCGCCGGCCAGTTGAATTCGTTATTGATCTTGAGCCTGGCACGGAACCCGTTTGCAAGCGTCCTTACAAGCTTGGACCAGATGAGCTCAAGGAATTAAAGATTCAACTTGATAAACAAGAACGTCTGGGTCTGATCAGACCGAGTTCTTCTCCTTGGGGTTGTGGTGTTCTTTTTGTCAAGAAGAAGGATGGCACGGACCGACTTTGCGTCGATTACCGTCCATTGAACAAGAAGACTATCAAGAACAAGTACCCACTTCCCAACATCAATGAGCTATTTGAGCAACTCAAAGGTGCTAAGGTGTTCTCCAAGCTTGACCTTCGTATGGGTTATCATCAGATTCGCATTCGTGAAGAAGATATTCCCAAGACAGCATTCAAAACAAGCTTTGGTTCTTATGAATATACTGTCATGTCCTTCGGCCTTGTCAATGCTCCTCCGTATTTCACTCGCTTGATGAATTTCATCTTCAACCCCTACATCAACGAGTTTTTCTTGGTCTATCTTGATGATATTTTGGTCTTCTCCAAGAATTAGAAGGATCATGCCAAACATTTGCCATTGGTACTCGACAAGCTCAGAGAGTATCAATTATATGCGAAGTTCTCCAAATGTGAATTCTGGCTTGATGAAGTTCTTTATCTTGGCCATATCATCTCTGCCAAGGGCATTGCTGTTAATCCAGAGAGGGTGTCTGCAGTTTTGAATTGGAATCCTCCTCAGAATGTCAAGAAGCTTCGCAGTTTTCTTGGACTTGCAAGCTATTGCAGAAGATTCGTTGAGAATTTCTCCAAGATTGCTAAGCCTCTTTCCAACCTCCTCCAGAAGCATGTGAAATATGTCTAGTCTCCTGAGTGTGACGTTGCTTTCAACACTCTCAAAGAGAAACTCGTCACTGCTGCAGTTCTGACTCCTCCTGATGAATCCAAGCCTTATGAAGTATTCTGTGATGCTTCTCTCCAGGGCCTCGGTGCTGTATTAATGCAAGAGAAGAAGGTTGTTGCCTATACCTCTCGCCAGTTGAAGCCCAATGAAAGGAACTACCCCACTAACGATCTTGAGTTGGCGGCAGTTGTCCACGCACTAATAACATGGAGACATCTCCTGTTGGGAAGGAAAGTGGACATCTTCACAGATCACAAGAGTCTCAAGTACATCTTCACTCAGCCTCATCTCAACCTCAGGCAAACTCGATGGGTCGAAATGATTCAAGAGTATAATCCGAGTATTGAATATACTCCAGGCAAGGCTAATGTGATTGCAGACGCTTTGAGCAGAAAGGCTTATTGCAACAGCTTAATCCTCAAGCCATTTCAACCGGATCTTTGTGAAGCTTTCCGCAAGTTGAATCTTCAAGTTGTTCCTCAAGGTGTTCTTGCCAACCTCATTGTCTCTCCTACCTTGGAAGATCAAATTCGTGAGGCACAATTGTTGGATACCATGGTGAAGAAGGTGAAACGTGGTATTGAAAAGAGCATCCCCAAATACAAGTGCTATCGAGTTGATGATAGAGATACTCTTTTCTTCGAGGACCGGATCGTGGTTCCAAAGGGTGATCTTCGTAAAGTCATTATGAATGAAGCGCACAATTCTCTTCTGTCAATTCATCCTGGAAGTTCGAAGATGTACCATGACCTCAAGCAGTCATATTGGTGGACTCGAATGAAGCGTGAGATCGCTCAATTCGTGAATGAGTGTGATGTCTGCAGAAGGGTGAAAGCAGAACACCAACGACCAGCTGGTCTTCTCCAACCTCTTGCTATTCCAGAATGGAAGTTTGATCATATCGAAATGGACTTCGTGACTGGTTTTCCTAAGTCCAAGCGTGGAAATGATGCTATCTTCGTCGTCATCGACAAGCTCACCAAAGTGGCTCATTTTCTTCCTATCAAAGAGTCTATCACAGCAGCGCAGCTGGCAGAGCTCTACACCTCCAGAATTGTCTCGTTGCACGGCATTCCACAATTGATCTCTTCAGACCGTGGCAGCATCTTTACCTCCAAATTTTGGGATTCCTTTCAGACGGCCATGGGCACCAACATCCGCTTCAGCACAGCGTTCCACCCTCAGACTAGTGGACAAGTCGAGTGTGTCAACCAAATTCTTGAAGATATGCTCAGAGCTTGTGTTATCTCTTTCGGCATGAAGTGGGAGGATTGTCTTCCTTATGCTGAGTTCTCTTACAACAACAGTTTTCAAGCCAGCTCGGGCAAAGCCCCATTCGAGATTCTCTATGGCAGAAAGTGCCGTACTCCTCTCAACTGGTCTGAAACCGGTGAACGCCAATTGCTCGGCAATGATTTGATCTCAGAGGGCTGCTAACTCCAAATCATGCGTAGCATAATTTAATTCATGAGGATTCAATTGTCGTGAGGCATACGAAACAACTCTTCCTTCCTGCATAAGCACTGCTCCAAGTCCTCGACGTGAAGCGTCGCAATACACCTCATAATCCTTGTTCTGATCTAGCAGAATCAATACTGGTGAAGAAACCAATCGTTTCTTCAACTCCTGAAAACTGGCCTCACATTCCTCAGTCCAATTGAACTTGGTATCCTTCTTCAACAATTCAAGTCATAGGCTTTGCAATCCTTGAGAAATTCTCAATGAATCTCCGGTAGTACCCTGCGAGTCCAAGAAAACTCCGGATCTCTCCAACTATAGTTGGTGCTTCCCATTCGGTTACGGTCTCAACCTTTGTGGGGTCAACTGCTATACCTTCTCTGGATATAACATGTCCGAGGAATCCTACTTCCTTCAACCAAAACTCACATTTGCTGAACTTGGCATATAACTGATGTTCCCTTAGTTTCTCCAAAACCAAACGCAAATGTTCCTTATGCTCCTCTTCATTCTTTGAGAAAATCAGAATGTCATCAATGAACACTATGACGAACTTATCCAAGAATTCCATAAATACCTTGTTCGTCAGGTTCATAAAATAGGTAGGTGCGTTAGTCAGTCCAAATGACAAAATGGTATACTCATATAATCTGTATCTCGTGGTAAAAGTTGTCTTGGGTATGTCCTGCTCTCGAATCTTCAACTGATGGTACCCTGATCGCAAATCGATCTTGGAAAACACTTTAGCTCCTTGCAAACGATCAAACAGATCATTTATCATTGGCAGTGGGTACTTGTTCTTGATGGTTACTGCATTCAATCCACGGTAATCGATAACCATCCTTAACGATCCATCCTTCTTCTCCACTAGAAGTACTGGTGATCACCAAGGCGAAGAACTTGGGCGAATGTAACCTTTATCCAATAACTCCTTAATCTGCTTCTTAATTCCTACCAAATCCTGTGCTGGCATCCTGTATGGTCTCTTCGATATCGGCCCAGTGCCTGGCATAAGCTCAATCAAAAACTCAGTGTCTCTATCCGGTGGCATGCCTGGCAACTCTTCTGGAAATACGTCAGGAAAATCCTTTACCACCGGTACTTCCTCCTGTACAACTCCTGATAAGGAATTAATTGTGTCCTGTTGGGCGCGTGTCGAGATACATACTTGATTCTTCTTCCTTCGGGCGTCGTGAGCAAAATTGTCTTACTGGCACATTCAATGTTCCCTTCATACTTTGACACCCAATCCATTCCTAATATCACATCCAATCCTTGAGATTCCAATACTATTAGGTCTGAGGGAAACACATAGTTACCAATCCTTAATGGTAACCGATCACACCATCGACTAGCCATGTACTCTGCTCCAGGCGAGGTTACTAACATGGGTGACCTAAGGGCTTGGGTTGGCAAGTTGTACTTATCCACAAATCCCCTTGATATGTATGAATACGATGCACCAGTATCAAAAAGAACAAGCGTAGTAAATGTCTTAACCAAAAACTTACCGATTACTGCATCAGGCTGAGCTTCAACCTCCTCCACGCTAACGTGGTTTACCTGTCCCCTATTGAAAGGGTTTGGCTTCTTCCCAGAGCTTCCATTGCCGTTCTGGCCTTCGGGACATTCATTGGCATAATGTCTGGTCTTGGAACACTTGAAACAGGTGACTTGACTCAGATCTCTCTTGGTTGGGGTTGATGGAGTGGTACGGTTCTGGCCGTTGCTTCCTCCGTTCCCATTACCATTCTTGTTGCCATTATGGTTGTGCGAACCACTTCCTCCATGGGTATGCTGAAACTGAACTCCCGGCTTAGGGGTAAACGGGGCTTCTGTTGGGCTCCAGAGTTATACTTCCCCTGTCCATACTTCCTCTTGCGGTTCTCAATCTGCTGTTGCTTCCCTTCAATCATGATGGCACGATCTACCAACTCCTGGTAGTTGTTGAAACTTGCTACCATCAACTGCATGCTTAGCTCATCATTCAGTCCTTCCAAAAACTTCTCCTGTTTAGCTGCATCCGTAGCAACGTCATCTGGGGCATAACGTGCTAACTTGCTGAAGTCGTCAACGTACTGGCCAACTGTCCTTCCTCCTTGGCGTAAGTTGCGAAACTCACGCTTCTTCATGGCCATAGCTCCTGCTGAAACATGGGCAGTGCGGAAAGCTTGCTGAAACTGATCCCATGTGATAGTGTCAACTGGGTAAGTGGCTGTAAAATTCTCCCACCATGCTGCCGCGGGTCCGTCAAGCTGATGTGCGGCAAACTTCACCTTCTCAACATCTATGCATCCTGCAGTGGTCAACTCCCTTCCTATCTTGCGGAGCCAATCGTCTGCTACTATTGGCTCGGTGCTACTGGAAAACATCGGCGGATTCAGCCTAAAGAAACGGGATAGGTGATCAACTGGTGGCGGCGGTGGAGGGTTGTTGTTGTTGTTGTTGTTGTTGTTCTGCTGATTCTGGACTAGCAATTGCATAAATTGGTTCTGCTGCTGGATCAACTGGGTGACCTCCGGTGGAAATCCATTGTCACGTCTCGGAGGCATCTGAGGGGTTTAGAAAAGATGAGATTTAAGAATGGAGTGAGGTCTAAGAGAAAACAGTACCCAATTGCACATGAGACAAATTCACACAATATCACTTCATTCAATTCAAACAAGGGCTTACAAACGGTCTAGACTATCGCAAAAGTGCTCGAACTATAATGTATACATAGGGAAAATACTACTAATATTTGGTGGTCATCTAGAAATTTGAATCGGTGGAAGACTCCATGATGTCTGCTCCAGCTTCGTCTTCAAAGTCGGGTTCACTTGGGTCTGAATCGGTGTCATCGATGATGATGTAGTTGTCCGGACATGCGACGTACTTGTCTTCCCTCTTGGATGCTAATCTCTCCTTGAGTTCTTCAATCTCCTGCTTAAGATCGACATTGTGCCTTGCTAGAGCTGCGATCTCGTCCATGTAGTCCTTGCGTGTACCCTTCAGTTCTCCTTCTAGCTCTATGATCCTTGCCTTCGCATTCTTCAACTCTATCATATCATTGCACATCTGGTTCTCTTGGCGTCGAATGTGCTGGTTTAACTCCTGGATGAAAGCTGCAATGGATCTATCCTTCCTGATGCTGACTATCTCCCATTCTTCATCTCGGCGTCTGCAAATCTGGTAGATAGTGTCCTTGAGGTCTTCTTGATAAACTTCTCCAATGCGTCCCATGGTGATATGAGCTGCCATGCTCTTTCCCAGACTCCAGGTTGGTGCACTGAAAACACTATCTATGGGCTTCTTGATTGGCGCGAATGTCCTTCCTGGAACGTGAGCTTGAATCTTCCAGCGCTCCTCTTCAGGCAGAGTGGCGTCGAAAGTCCCGGTGAAGCTTGGTAGTCCAATGTTCAGGTACTTGGTGACTTCCTTCAAGTGAAATCCAAAAGGTGTGCCTTCATTCGGTTGCGCGTACTTGATCTTCGCGTTCGTCATCCTAAAAGAGTAGAAAAGATGAGGAGTTAGAAAATGAGAGGAGAAAAGTGATCTATGGCTTTAACTTAGTGGTCGTGTCCTACAGTCAGCGTGTGCTCTGATACCATCTCTGTAGCGACCCGACCTCAGATGGTCAAGTCTCTGTGCTCCGGTGTCATCCCTGGATCAGTAATGCCGACACCACACAGTACTTCGAAGGATTTATAGCAGAGTAGCAATCACACACTTATTACATCGGTATCTCAAAGAGATCTTATTACAATAAATATGGCTTAAGGCCATCTAATAATGATAACAGCGGAAGACTTGGAAGATAAGTGAGTCCATCAACTCCAACGGCATCACTGAGTATAGAACCACGACCTAAAAGCACCTTACTCGTCGTCTGAAAAGTCTGCAACATGAAAGTTGCAGCCCGAAAACGGGTCAGCACATGGAATATGCTGGCAATGTAACACATAAAGAGGATAATTAATGATAAGCCTATACTACATGCATATATGGCTGGTGGAAAAGCTCTATGGTTACAGTTTTGCGTAAAGCCAATTTTTCCCTACTGCAAAGGAATAGATTTTTATTTAACTATCATGGTGGTTGAAACATCGAGAATGGTTGACAGCATTCCGATCCCAATTAAGTGAACAATTAAAACCCAACAATATTAATTAGAAGTAACATGATGAGATTCACATGATATTCAAGAACTAGATACTCAAGTTGTCCATAACCGGGGACACGACTAATCATGATTAGTTTGTACACTCTGCAGAGGTTTGCGCACTTTTTCCCACAAGACTCGATCGCCTCCGTTTGGTTTCTCGCACTACAGGGTGTTTGAGAGACGGATGACCGAGACATAGTCTTTCAGAAGCACTCACACCTTACGTTGCGATAGACCGTACCAACCTACATCCCCTACATCTGCTAGTCTACCACTGTAAGAGTTCGCACGACTTAGTCAGCTATGCCAGAGCCCATAATGGCTTGTGGCTGCACACGGAAGTTACTAGAATGAATGATCTTATGATCCCTTTGAGTCTGGGTGGCGGTCCAAAGAAAAACAGGCAAGTCCTGATATAAACCAGGTGCCTCAATCCACCCAGATGTGTGTTTAAGTTGCCACCTTAGATAAAGCCATTAATTAACAATACTCACATCTATCATGGATATCACTCACCCAATCCACGTCTACTAGCATAGCATGGCATAATAAGCAAACGTAGAAGTAACTCCCAAAGGTTTCATAAGTAAAACAGGTAATAGGTACTACCTCAACTACTTCCCATCCCACAGTTTTAAACAGATCCTAATCATGCAATGTGTGAGGATTGGTCTAATGCGATAAAAACTGGGCAATGAGAAAGTATGATCAAAGTGTTACTTGCCTTGCTGAGGATCCGCGAAACCTACAGCTTCAAAATAACAGGCGACGCACTCCGGGTGATCTATCGCAGACAAACAACAAGCATACAATAAGTACTCATCTAATGCACAGGTAAAGCTCGAACAGAAGATTGAACCAGAAAGTTCAACTTAAGAACTCCGGTTGCAAAAGAATCGAATTCGAACAAAGCAACGGAAAACAAACGGCGGAAGAAAACAACACGGCTCTAGCAATTTGAAACTAGGTTAAATTTTACAGTAGCGAAAACTTGTTTAAGTTGATTAGTCGGAACGGTGGTTTCGAAACGAAACTCCAGGCGCTTGAATCACCTGATTCCGATAAACGAGCGAGAAGATAAACTAAAACGAAGATCGGATCTGAAATCACGATCAGAAAAATCGCAGAATAAATCTGACGAAAAAGAAAAACGACGAACAGTTAAACGAACGGACGTTCGTTAACCGAGACTAACCGGTGATCGCGTTCGCTAAAAAGAACGGTCCGGTGAATGCTCGCTAATTAAAAAAACCGGAAAAAAAATCGATCTAGGGTTTCGAAAAAACCAAAACATCGAAAAAAATAAACCGGATCGATTTTATTAGAATACCGAACCGGGCGAGGGGAGGGTGGCGCGGCTCGGCTACCTCGTCGGGGCGGGGCTCCGGCGGGCGGCGGGGCTTGGCGGCGCTGGCGCGGGGCGACGGCGAGCGGCGGCGGCGGGGCTGCGCTGCTGCCGCTGCTGCGGGGTGCGGCGGCGGCGGCTTGAGGGGAGGAGGGGGGTGGGGGAGTATATAAAGGGGGGAGGGGGGTTGCTTGGTGGAGGGGGCAAACAAGGGAGGAGGAGGAATCCTCCTCGGACTCGGCCGGCGGCGGCGCGCAGGCGCGCGCGCGGGAGGGCGGCGGTGCGGGCCGGCTGGCTGGGCCCTTGGCCCAGTCGGCGCTGCGGGTTTTTTTTAAATAATTTCGCAAGCAAAAAAACAAAGAAAAATAAAATCTAACGAGCTCCAAAGTTTACGAAGTAAATTTTTCCCCGACTCCTAAAAATGAGTCGAACAAAATGAACTTTTTCTTGGGGCCTAAATGCAATTTTTGAAAACATGCATTTTTCCCTAATTCAAATAAAATGCAAATAAACTTCGAAACATCCAAAATTTGTTTTATTTATTAAATCTTCATTTTTTCCTAGATTTGGGAAAGTCATATTATTCCCTTCTCAAAATTTTGTTATTGGAAAAATAATTGAAGATAAAATAAATAAAATCAAATGATCCTCTTTTCAAAATATGAGAAAACTCAAATAAGAAAATAACAAAATCTCCAACTCTCTCCGTGGGTCCTTGAGTTGCGTGAAATTTCTAGGATCGACCAAAATGCAAGAAAATATGATATGCATGATGATCTAATGTATAACATTCCAAATTGAAAATTTGGGATGTTACATACTACGTGTTATGATCTGGCAACCCCGAAGTGACAATAATCGGGACCACTCCCGGTGATGACCGTAGTTTGAGGAGTTCATGTATTCACTAAGTGTTAATGCTTTGGTCTGATAATCTATTAAAAGGAGGCCTTAATATCCCATAGTTTCCAATAGGACCCCGCTGCCACGGGAGGGTAGGACAAAAGATGTCATGCAAGTTCTTTTCCATAAGCACGTATGACTATATTCGGAATACATGCCTACATTACATTGATGAATTGGAGCTATTTCTGTGTCACCCTATGTTATAATTGTTGCATGAGGAATCGCATATGACATAATTATCCATCATTGATCCATTGCCTACGATCTTTTCACATATTGATCTTTGCTTAGTTATTTTTCCGTTGCCTCTATTACGATTGCTACAAAAACTGCTACTCTTACTTTTGCCACCGTTACTGTTACTTCCATACTACTTTGCTACTAAATACTTTGTTGTAGATATTAAGTCTTTCAGGTGTGGTTGAATTGACAACTCAACAGCTAATACTTGAGAATATTCTTTGGCTCCCCTTGTGCCGAATCAATAAATTTGGGTCGAATACTCTACCCTCGAAAACTGTTGCGATCCCCTATACTTGTGGGTTATCAAGACTATTTTCTGGCGCCATTGCCGGGGAGCATAGCTCTATTATTTGAGTCACTTGGGATTTATATCTGTTGATCACTATGAGGAACTTGAAAGATGAAAGAACCTAGACTTATCCCTCAACTACGAGGGGAGGTATGGAACTGCCATCTAGCTCTGCACTTGATTCACCTTCTATTTTGAGTAAACTTGCGACACCTACGCCTGCTATTGATTCTGATATGTCGCATGTTATTGATGATGCAACTTCTGCTATGCATGATGCTTATGATGAAAGTACTTCTATGCTTGATAATACTGTGCCATTAGGTGAATTTCTTGATGAACAACTTGCTAGGGTTAGAGAGAATGAAATTATTGAAACAGATAATATTGATGAAAGTGATGATGAAGATTCTCCCCGTAGATATGAATTACCTGATGTGCCTAAGGGTTATGTTATGGATGAAGAAAATGCTAGAGACTTTTTTGCTTGCAAAGATATATATGATCTTAAGAAACTGTTAGCTAAGCTGAAAGAAAAGTCTTTGAATGCTAGAATGAAATATGACCCTGCTTTTGCTACTTCACCTATCTGTATTTCTGATAAGGACTAAGATTTCACTGTCGATCCTGAGTTAATTACTTTGGTTGAATATGATCCTTTTTATGGCTATGAATCTAAAATTGTTGTGGCACATCTTACTAAATTAAATGATATAGCCACCCTATTCACTCATGAGGAAAAAATTTGTTACTACTATATCCTTAAGTTATTTTCGTTCTCATTAAAGGGTGATGCTAAAACATGGTTTAATTCTCTGCCTGGTTGGTTGCTAAAACATTCTACTACTAAGATGTGCGCTTTTGAAATTGTGCATGGTTTCCTACCTCGTGCACCTATTGATTTGTTGCCTCTTCCATCTTCGGAGAAGGTTAATTTTGATGCTAAACAACATGCTGAATTGATTTTAAAAATGCATGAGTTAACTAAGGAAAAAATTAAGCATATGAATGCTAAATATAAACTTGCTGGAGATAAGGGTAGAAAACATGTTGTCTTTGCACCTGGCGATCTTGTTTGGTTACATTTGCGTAAGGATAGATTTCCTGATTTGCGCAAATCAAAGCTAATGTCACGTGTTGATGGTCCTTTAAAGGTGTTAGAGAAAATAAATGATAATGCATAATAACTTGAGCTGCCTGTAGATTTTGGGGTTAGTCCCACTTTTAACATTGCGGATTTGAAGCCTTATTTGGCTGAGGAAGATGAGCTTCCGTCGAGGATGACTTCATTTCAAGAAGGGGAGGATGATGAGGACATCAATACCATTGTTACAACCACAGCCCCTGCTGCTATACATACTGGACCAATTACTAGAGCTTGCGCATGCCAATTAAATTATCAGGTACTTTCGTTTCTTGGTAATGATTCTAATGTTTTTGAGAATATGATGCTACCTAAATTGGATACATTTGTTTTGCTTACAAATGAAGGGCATGTTATGGATAAGAGGGATGAACACTGGAGCAAGACCAAGAATGGAGACGATGGCATGCGCGAGGGGAACGAGAACGGAGTTACAAGTGATGATTTCAGGACATTGAAGCCACCATAATGAGTGCATGAAGCCTTGGATGAAATATATAAGATGCCGCTTCATAATATTCGTCCATAGGCTATTCTAGGTGCTGTGTCACCTTATTATTGGCCCGGCCCATGTAATTTTGAAATACATAAGTATAGGATGTTTTTAGAGTCCATATGTGTCGGGAAACGAGGGCTAGGGTTGGTTTCAGACCCCTTCCCCAAGGGCCACGAAATTTCCCCCTCTTCCTCCATATATACAGCCCTTAGGGCACTGTTTATACTTTGGGTTTTGTTTAGATTAAAGTTTGCCATAGCTGCAACTTCGCGTACTTCGTTTGTGTTCAACGACCAGACAAAGGCGTCACTTAACCCCACCTTGATCAATAAAGCTTTCCTCTTATATTTGCAATATCCAGATTGCAATCTTTGTTTCTTGCTTGTTCTTCGTTAGCCTGCAGGAAACAGACCTTTGTGGTCAGTTTGATCGTGCTCCGTCGTGGTCAATAACCTCTCGGAGTTGGTTTAGCGATTGCTAAGGCGCGACGTCCTCGCACGTTCGTAGTCGGATCGTCAAAGTTGACTTCCTCCAAAACGATAGCCACCATCTCATCGAAAGGCGGGACACCTTTGCCTCTATCAAGTGGTATTAGGTTTCTAGGTTGCTCGGTGAGATTTTACAGTTTTTCATAGTTTAGATCGAGCCTGTTCTTCATACCTAAAGTCCACAAAAAAGCCACAAAAAATTAGGGTTAGTTCATCATATCCGTACCAATCTGAGCCTTTGCATAATCTTTTTAGAGTTTTTTCTTTGTTGAATTTGCAGTTGCATCGTTGTGTCAAGTTGCTGGTGTTAGAGTCTAGTCTTTTAGAGCTTCGAGTTCTGGTCATAAGTTGTCACGCCGCCGCCGCACCATCGTCATCGCCCCTGCCATCTACTACCACCGCTTATCCGCCACCGCTCTGAATCCGTATCCATATACCACCACCAATTTGTATCCAAATACCACCACAAATCCGTATCCATATACCACCACCGCTACCATATACCACCATCGCTGCCATATCCTACCATCATATATCCATGACCAATCCGAGTTTTTTCATATTAGGTTTGTTTTCGAGATCCATCTATTTTCCGTTTCGTGTTTCCTTGCCTGAGTAGGTCTCGAAAAAAAGAAGAGTCTGGAGACCCCCGGGCAGTTTTTAGGCCAAAATTCCGGTGACAAAAAATATTTTTTCCCTATCCTATTTTTAGGCTTTTCTGAGTCTTTTGAGCCACGTGCCATCATAGTGATTTTTTGTCGCACTTCTTCGTCGTCGCTGCCCTGATTTCTAAAAAAAATAGTCAAAAAAATTTCGTGCACATCTTGTCATTTTGACCTGGGAAGAGTTTTGAGACACTTGCCATTATAGTGTTTTTCCGCAAAAAAAGAGGAGCGCAAAAAAAAGAGCGCCAGAAAAAAAGCAGAGCAAAAAAAATCCAGAGTGTGCTTTTCCCTTGTTTACGTGCAGCGTCGTCGCTCACGTCTCTAGCACGGTCTAGCCTAGGACCAGCACAGTACCGTCGTGAGCGTTTATTCAACTTAGCATCTCTGAATTGATTATTGCTGGCCCTTTTTACTACCATATTATAAACCTTCCCAGCTCCACATACATCTACATCGTGCATTGGACTCTCCCTGGTAATCGCTTTATCCAAGCTTTGAGAATTTTGACTACATCGGTTGCCGATCACCGCCAGCTGCTGGGCAAGAACTGGTAAGAATTTGAGATTTGCTTGACGGATTTGTGACACCCACCACCACCACCACCACTTGTTAGTAGTCTGTAGGATCATATTATTGTGTGTTTCTATTGCTGCTAACCATGCTAGGATCACAAGCCGACGAGATTGACTAGGAGAACTTAACGAACAAGGAGCTTCATGATAAGTTTCAACAAATGATGACTGAACAGGTGCAAGATGTGCTGAACAATTTTAAAGAGTCCATGGAGAAGATCGCTGGCCTTGAGAAGACGTTCGAAAAGCGCGATAACAGATTTATTGAACTGCTTGTGTGTCTTCCACCACCGGCTGCACCTGCCACACCTCTGCAACAACAACAACAACAACAATGACTACCTCCACATCGCGAAATAGCCCTCCACCGAGCGAGGCGTGTTCCTCTTCAGCCTGGCCAAACTGTTGGTGCTGCTGTTGATAATTCTGTGGCTCCTGCTGCTGATGGGGAGGAGGATGATTATGCGGGAGATTACGAGGATGAGGTTGATCAAAATCAGAACTAAGTGGAACCACTAGCACCACAACCACTCGGTCGTCCACATGCAAATAATGGCAATGGTAGGGCTCCCCCTCAGGTATGAGATCATGACCATCTCCTAAACTGAAGTTGAATATTCCACCATTTGAGGGTAGATATGTTCCTATTATATATCTTACTTGGCAGTTAGAAACTGAACAACGATTTACATGTTTACAATATCCTGAGGAGAGACGTGTTCATGCTGCTGTTTGTGCTTTCACTAGCTTTGCATGTGTTCGGTGGTCTGAACATTGTAGATTATATCCTATTCCAGCTACTTGGCCTGCTTTGAAAACTGCTATGCGTACTCGTTGGGTTCCACCATATTATCAACATAAACTAATTCAAAAATTGCAGCGTTTAAGACAAGAAAAAAATTCTATAGAAGAATATTATCAGGAATTACAAACTGGCATGATTAGATGTGGTATTGTTGCGGAGAATGAAGCTATGCTTGCAGGTTTTATGGGTGGATTAAATAGAGAGATTCAGACCATTCTAGAGTATAAGGAGTATAATAATATCACTAATTTATTCCATCTTGCTTGTAAAGTTGAACGTGAAGTGCAGGATCGACAGGCATTGGGGTGAACTAATTTTTCTGCAGGTTGACCTTCATCATGGACACCACGTGCAACCTCTACTTCCACTACACCATCACCTCCATTAGGTGCCACCTCCAGCCGTGATACAAGAAAGTAGGTACAACCAGCACTCTCTGCCAATAGCACACCTGCCGAGCCTGCGCAGAGCTCTTCTTCTTCCGTGGCGTTGATACGTCTCCAACGTATCTATAATTTTTGATTTCTCCAGACTATATTATCTACTGTTTTGAACAATATTTGGCTTTATTATCCACTTTTATATTATTTTTGGGACTAACCTATTAACTGGAGGCCCAGCCCAGAATTGTTGTTTTTTGCCTATTTCAGTGTTTCGAAGAAAAGGAATGTCAAACGCAGTCAAAACGGAATGAAATCAACTGGAGAAGTTATTTTTGGAAGGAAAGCTACCGAAAAAACTTGGAGTGCACGCCAGGGGAGTCCTGGGCTGCCCACGAGGGTGGGGGCGCACCCACCCCCTAGGGCGCACCCCCTGCCTAGTGGACACCCCTTCGGTCCACGGACGTACTTCTTTCACCCATATATACCTACGTACCCTAAAACTTCCAGAACAGACAATAGATCGGGAGTTCCACCTCCGCAAGCCTCTGTAGCCACCAAAACCCAATCGGGACCCCGTTCCGGCACCGTGTCGGAGGGGGGAACACTCACCGGTGGCCATCTTCATCATCCCGGCGCTCTCCATGACAAGTAGGGAGTAGTTCACCCTCGGGGCTGAGGGTATGAACCAGTAGCTATGTGTTTGATCTCTTTCTCTCTCTCGTGTTCTTGATTTGGCACGATCTTGATGTATCGCGAGCTTTGCTATTATAGTTGGATCTTATGTTTCATCTCCCCCTCTTCTCTCTTGTAATGGATTGAGTTTTGCCCTTCAAGTAATCTTATCGGATTGAGTCTTTAATGATTTGAGAACACTTGATGTATGTCTTGTCGCGCGTATTTGTGGTGACAATGGGATATGACGTGATTCACTTGATGTATGTTTTGGTGATCAACTTGCGGGTTCCGCCCATGAACCTATGCATAGGGGTTGGCACACGTTTTCGTCGTGATTCTCCGGTAGAAACTTTGGGGCACTCTTTGAGGTTCTATGTGTTGGTTGAATAGATGAATCTGAGATTGTGTGATTCATATCTTATAATCATAGCCACAGATACTTGAGGTGACATTGGAGTATCTAGGTGACATTAGGGTTTTGGTTGATTTGTGTCTTAATGTGTTATTCTAGTACGAACTCTAAGGTTGTTTGTGACACTTATAGGAATAGCCCAACGGATTGATTGCAAAGAATAACTTTGGGGTGGTTTCGTACCCTACGATAATCTCTTCGTTTGTTCTCCGCTATTAGTGACTTTGGAGTGACTCTTTGTTGCATGTTCAGGGATAGTTATGTGATCCAACTATGTTATTATTGTTGAGAGAACTTGCACTAGTGAAAGTATGAACCCTAGGCCTTGTTTCCTAGCATTGCAATACTGTTTACGCTCACTTTTATCGCTTTCTACCTTGTTTTTTTTATATTTTCAGATTACAAAAAGCTATATCTACCATCAATATTGCACTTGTATCGCCATCTCTTCGCCGAACTAGTGCAGCTATACAATTTAGCATTGTATTGGGTATGTTGGGGACACAAGAAACTCTTTGTTATTTGATTGCAGGGTTGCTTGAGAGAGACCATCTTCATCCTATGCCTCCCGCGGATTGATAAACCTTCGGTCATCCACTTGAGGGAAATTTGCTAATGTCTTACAAACCTCTGCACTTGAAGGCCCAACAACGTCTACAAGAAGAAGGTTGCGTAGTAGACATCAGGCGTCAATAGGGCACACAAGTGATATTATTTGTCGTCGTTGTAAGGGAAGAGGACATTTTGTGAGAGAATGCAAATCTCAGCGTGTGATGATTGCAACTGAGGATGGTGGGTATGAGTCCGCTAGTGACTATGATGAGGAGACTTTGGCTCTTATTACACATGAAGAACACGGTGGAGATGATTCTGATCATGAGACGCAATACATGGCTGCTAAAGATGCTGAAAGGTATGAATGTTTAGTTGCTCAACGTGTTTTGAGTGTGCAGGTTACACAAGCTGAGGAAAATCAGAGGCATAATTTGTTCCATACAAATGGAGTTGTGAAGGAACATTCTATTCGCATCATCATAGATGGAGGGAGCTGCAACAACTTGGCTAGCATGGAGATGGTGGAGAAGCTATCTCTCACCACAAGACCACATCCACATCCTTACTACATCCAATAGTTCAACAACAGGGGCAAGGTTAAGGTAACACATACTGTTCATGTGCATTTTAGTATCTCTACATATGCTGATTATGTTGATTGTGATGTGGTACCTATGCAAGCATGTTCCTTATTACTTGGTATACCATGGCAATTTGGTAACAATTCTACACACCATGGTAGAAACAATCAGTATACTCTTGTTCAAAAGGATAAAAATATTACTTTGCTTCCTATGACTCCTGATTCTATTTTGAAAGATGATATTAATAAGCTAATAAAGCAAAACAGGAGAAAAATAAGAGTGAAAATCAGATTGTCGCAAAAGAATTTGAGCAACAAATGAAGCCTAATAATAAACCATCTAGTGTTGCTTCTGAAATTAAATTGAAAATTGCATGTTTACTTGCCACCAAATCTGATATTGATGAGCTAGATTTTAGCAAATCTGTTTGCTACGCTTTTGTGTGCAAAGAGGCATTATTTTCATTCGAGGACGTGCCTTCCTCTTTGCCCCCTGCTGTCACTAACATTTTGCAAGAGTTCGGTGACGTCTTCCCACAAGACGTGCCACCGGGATTACCACCTATTCGAGGGATTGAGCATCAAATTGACTTAATTCCCGGTGCATCACTACCCAACCGTTCACCATACTGTACCAATCCACAGGAGACGAAGGAGATTATGCATCAGGTACAGGAGCTGCTCGACAAAGGTTATATACGCGAATCTCTTAGTCCTTGTGCTGTTCCCATTATACTAGTGCCTAAAAAGGATGGTACGTCGCATATGTGTGTTGAATGTAGAGGCATTAATAATATTAATATTCGTTATCGTCATCCTATTCCTAGGCTAGATGATATGCTTGATGAATTGAGTGGCTCTAAAATATTCTCCAAAGTTGATTTGCGTAGTGGATACCATCAAATTCATATGAAATTGGGAGATGAATGGAAAACAGCATTTAAAACTAAGTTTGGTTTATATGAGTGGTAAGTCATGCCTTTTGGGTTAACTAATGCACCTAGTACTTTCATGAGACCGATGAACGAAGTTTTACGTGCTTTCATTGGACGATTTGTGGTAGTCTATTTTGACGATATACTGATTTATAGGAAATCTTTGGAAGAACATTTGGAACATTTACATGATGTTTTTATTGCTCTACGTGATGCACGTTTGTTTGGTAACCTTGGGAAGTGCACCTTTTGCACCGACCGAGTATCTTTTCTTGGCTATATTTTTACTCCACAGGGAATTGAAGTTGATAAAGCCAAGATTGAAGCTATTGAGAGTTGGCTGCAGTCCAAAACGGTCACACAAGTGAGGAGTTTTCTTGGCCTCGCTGGATTCTATAGGCGTTTTGTAAGAGATTTAAGCACCATTGCTGCACCTCTCAATGAGCTTACAAAGAAGGATGTGCCTTTTGTTTGGGGTACCCCATAGGAAGAAGCCTTCACGTTATTGAAGGATAAGTTTACACATACTCCTTTACTCCAACCTCCGGATTTTAATAAGACTTTTGAGCTTGAATGTGATGCTAGTGGAATTGGATTAGGAGGTGTGTTATTACAAGATGGCAAACCTGTTGCATACTTTTCTAAATTGAGTGGGCTAGTATGAATTATTCTACTTACGATAAAGAATTATATGCTCTTGTTCGGACTTTAGAAACATGGCAACATTATTTATGGCCCAAAGAAGTTTTTATACATTTTGATCATGAATCTTTGAAACATATTAAAAGTCAAGCTAAACTGAATCGTAGACATGCTAAATGGGTTGAATTCATTGAGACTTTCCCTTATGTCATTAAACACAAGAAGGGTAAAGAAAATGTTATTGTTGATCCATTGTCTCGTTGTTATACTATGCTTTCACAACTTGACTTTAAAATATTTGGTTTGGAGACAATCAAGGATCAATATGTGCATGATGCTGAATTTAAAGATGTATTGCAAAATTGTAAAGAAGGTAGAACATGGAACAAGTTCGTCGTGAATGATGTATTTGTGTTTCGTGCTAACAAGCTATGCATTCCAGCTAGCTCCGTCCATCTTTTGTTGTTGCAGGAGGCGCATGAAGGACTAATTGGACACTTTGGCGTGAAGAAGACGGAGGATATACTTGCTACACATTTCTTTTGGCCAAAGATGAGACGGGATGTTGAGCGTGTTGTTGCTCGCTGCACTACATGTCACAAAGCTAAGTCACGACTCAATCTTCATTGTTTATAGATGCCTTTGCCTGTACCTACTGTTCCTTGGGAGGATATATCTATGGACTTTGTTTTAGGTTTACCTCGAACAAAGAAGGGGAGCAATAGCATATTTGTTGTTGTGGATAGGTTCTGTCACATCCTAGCTAGCCATGCATTAGAGTGTTGCATCATGTTACCTTTCATCAGAAACTTGAAATGGGGAAGGCAGAACCCCCAGCACCCCCCCTGAAATCAACTAGGGTTTACTAAAAATAATTTCAATGAACCTGAAATGCCCTTCTAAAATGTTCACCCTCTTTGTCTTGGGTTAGAACCTCTGGCAAAATAGGTGCACAATTTTCTAGGTCAACAAAAGGTCACTAAATTAAATCATATGTATGTTGCCTTTGGACATTTAAATGCTAATAAATATTTTAAATGTTCAAATAATTTTGGAAATAAGTTAGGGCTGTTAGGAATAATCCCAACAGAGCCCACAATTATTTTTAGGATTTTAGGAAGTTTCTAAGTATTTTTAATAATGCCACAAAGTTACAGAAAAATAGAAAAAGGAAACATAAACTAAAAGGGAGGAAACTAACCTGGCCGCAGCCCAGCAGCCGGCCCACCTGGCGGCCCAGCACTGTGCTGGCCCATGCCAGCCAGCTGCTTCGTCCTCGCTAGGCAGGCAGCCCGGTGCTCGACGGCGAGCACCGCATGCTTGCCACGCAGCTGCCGCCGCCTCGGCTCGTCGCGCTGTCGACGCGGGACGAACTCCCTCGCTCTCCCCGACCCCCTGGACACGTCCATTCTCCCCTGGCTCCTCTCCCTCGCACTCCCTTGCCATGGCCGACGTAGCCGTCGCCGTTCTGCCACCGTAGCCGCGTCCAACGCCGTTCCCGAGCTGCACCACCGTGTCCACTCGCTCCGCCGTCGTCGACTACTTCGAACAGGCCGAGCCCCGAGCTCTCGCACGCCCTGCAGCACCTCCATCGACCTCGCCATCGTCAGCCACCGCCGGAGATCCCTTTCGACGTTGCCGCCGCATCAGCTCGTCCCCGACCGCGCTGTCTGGCTCTACGTGACCGTCGTGAGCTCAGCTACCTCCCCATCCTCCCCGTTTGCTTCCTCGTGCACCGCAGAAACTGCATGAAGCTCACCCGCACGCACCACCGCGGAGCTCGTCGCCGACGTGGCTGCGGCCAAACTCCGGCCACGCCACCGTGTCCGAACACCTCACCGCATCACCAGGAACTCAACACACCACTCCACGCACCTCGTTGTGCCCCGTAGCCTCGGGCTCACTCTCACCCGACTCCAGCGACCGCAAAGCTCGTCGCCGGCGACGTTTCTGGCCACCCCGAGCCCAGCCACTGCCACCAAACGCTGCGGCTTTCTCCTAGCTGCACGTAGATGCCCTCCGCCGCTCGTTTGGTAGCCAGAACATGCAAATGCACTTCCTCCGCCGCGTCTGGCCTCGCCGGCGGCTAGACGCCGGCAAGTTTGACTTTGACTTTGACCAGGTGGGCCCAAGTTGACTCCTGTGAGTCAATGACAAGTGCCCCCCCCCCCTCTGCTAACTAACTGGATTAGTTTTAATTAAAATTAATCAGTTTAACTAATTACTGACATGCGGGACCCACTGGTCAGTTTGACCTGGACGACCCCGTTGACCTCTGATGTCATCCTGACGTAGTGCTAACGCAGTAATTTAATTACTGGAATTATCTTTATACAGGAAATTCCAGAAAATAGTTCAAACTTCAAAAAATCATAGAAATTAATCTGTAACTCCAAATGCAAAGATTTATATATGAAATTTGATTAGAAAAATCCAATCTATCCGTTGGTGGTGGTTTCATGCATGTCAGAACAAGTTAAACCTGCTGTTTATACAATACAAGGTGATGCACTATTATAGCTATGTCAAATGAACTAACATTTGAACCTTGGGTTCAAATAAGCACTTTCCTTCCTGTTTTAGCTTGCATTAGGCCAAGACACTTTCATATTGCCATGTAATAGCATGCATCATAATGTTGCATATCGTCATGTGTTGATTGTGTTCCGATGTGTTCTTCGTCGTAGGTTCTGCCTCCGAGGATATTTTCGAGTATCCAACTGAAGGGCAGTATCCCGCTACCACTCCATCAGGCAAGCAACCCATTGATCATTCCGATACAAACCCATGTTCTCGCTTCTACTCTTGTTTTACTGCATTAAGACAACACGATTCAAATATTTGTGTGCCTCGGTAGTTGAACCCACTTCCTTTGCATGACCTGTCATTGCCACAGTAACTAGATGAAGCCCACTAGCATGTGTAGGAGTTGATTGAGCCATATGTGTGTGTTTCCTACCATGCTATGCTTGCTATGCTTAGAGTTGTGTCAGGTCTGGCTCATCGGGATGATGAACTAGGGTGAAAGGTTGTGTCGGTAACAAGAGTGAAGTGTTGAATACGATTTGGTAAATGAATCGATGAGAGGCCATGTAGGAGTACATGGTGGGTTGTTTCATTGAGGCCGTCCTTAAGAACTGAGATCTGTGTGTGTGATTTAAGACTCAGCTACTACCACACATTGGGCCCTGAAATATGACCCCGCTCGACTTACCGACCCCTCTCGTCCTCTGTCCAGGAGTTGCAAGTAGTTTCTGGTGTTTGTAGTTGCTGGGGGCCGCACGCAGCGCTGACCATAGGGGTGGGCTGTGTTGCGGTAGGCACGTGACACGGTGTACCGATTCGCACGTTTGGTGTCTCGGGAACCCTGCACACATCGTTTGGGGCCGTTGAGGACACCCCGGCCGGATCTCCTTGCGGATGGAACCCGAATAGGCAATAAACCTGGACTAGAGACTAGTGTGGTTGGTTAGGTCGTGGTCTACACCCACGGCGGTTTTCGCTTGAAGTCTACCGAGCACATGACGTGTGCAGACGCTAAGTGGTGGAAACATGTGTGAAGAAGTACACCCCTGCAGGGTATAAAACTATTCGAATAGCCGCGTCCGCGGTAAAGGACTACTTGGTCACCTATACAGTTCATAGACAAGTAAATGGATACTACTAAAAATCTCAAGATAAGTGTGAGTACCGCGGATGGCCCTCTCGTAGGATGACGAGGGAGGATCCACGGTGGAGTATTGTGTTGGTGATAGTGGACTCGTGTGCAACAAATGTTTACAAGTTGTGTCTGTCGTAGAATAGCTTAGCCAAGAGTCAAAGCTGGCTTGCTGCAATAACTCCACTACCTTCTTGAGAATGTGCATGTATAGTAGGATCCTTTTGTAAGACTTGCTGAGTACCTCCGTACTCATGTTGCTTTAATTAATGTTTTCAGACGACAACACCAACCCCTCCGATGGGTTCTATGTAGACCTCGACGTTGACAAGTGACTTATCACCCAGGTGGTGATCCAAGACTTGTGAAGGGTCGATGAAGATAGACAGGCTTCGTCAAGCCTTCTTTCTTTCGAGTGTCTGTACTCAGACTACTTTGCTTCCGCATGTGCTTGTATGTTTGTATGACTTGAGTGTCGGGTCATGTGACCCCTACCTGTATGGATGATATGTATGGCTCTTCGGAGCCTCTTAAATAAAGTACTTGAGTTGTAGAGTTCTGTTGTGATGCAATGTTGTATTTACTCATATCGGGCATATTGTGTGTATGATTGAAATGCTTGGTATGAGTGAGATCCGACTATCTAGTTGTTTATCCTTGGTAGCCTATCAAATGGGGAAATGTAGTCTAGTGCTTCTGAGCGATAGTAGTCCGCTACAGCCCGGTTCACCGGAGTCCATGTAGCCCAGCACTACTGCTCGGAACACTTGACTGGCCGGCATGTGTTTCACTTCATTCCTGTGTCTGTCCCTTCAGGGAAATGTCACGCGGTGTTATCCGGAGTCCTGCCTAGCCTGCTACAGCCCGGGTTACCGGAGTCCTGTTAGCCCAGTGCTACAGCCCGGATTTATACGTTGTTGACCGACATGCTCGATGTGATTCATGTATGCCTGTCCTCATGGGTTAGTGCCGCCTTGGGTTCACGACTAGCCATGTCGGCCTGGGTTCTCTGTCATATGGATGCTAGCGACACTATCATATACGTGAGCCAAACGATGCAAACGGTCCCGGGCCAGGTAAGGTGGCACCCGTGGGAGTACCGTGCGTGAGGCCGCAAAGTGATATGATGTGTTACATGCTGGATCGATGTGGCTCAGGATCGGGGTCCTGACAGCTTCTCGAAAATGGCACACTTTATACCAGGTCATAAAAGTGATGATGTTGTTAATGTTGCTGATTTATTCTTTCGTGAAATTATTCGCTTGCATGGTGTGCCAAATACTATTGTTTCAGATCGTGATACTAAATTTCTTAGCCACTTTAGGAGATGTTTATGGTCTAAGTTGGGGACTAACTGCTTTTGAGTACTACTTGTCACCCCCAAACTGATGGACAAACTGAAGTAGTCAATAGAACATTGTCTACTATGCTTAGGGCTGTTTTGAAGAATAACAAGAAAATGTGGGAAGAATGCTTGCCTCATATTGAATATTCTTATAATCGTTCATTGCATTCTACTACTAAGATGTGCCCTTTTGAAATTGTGTATGGTTTCCTACCTCGTGCACCTATTGATTTGTTGCCTCTTCCATCTACGGAAAAGGTTAATTTTGATGCTAAACAACATGCTTAATTGATTTTAAAAATCCTTGAGTTAACTAAGGAAAACATTGAGCGTATGAATGCTAAATATAAACATGTTGGAGATATGGGTAGAAAACATGTTGTCTTTGCACCTCGCGATCTTGTTTGGTTACATTTGCGTAAGGCTAGATTTCCTGATTTGTGCAAATCAAAGCTAATGCCACGTGATGATGGTCCTTTTAAGGTGTTAGAGAAAATAAATGATAATGCATATAAACTTGAGCTGCCTGTAGATTTTGGGGTTAGTCCCACTTTTAACATTGCAGATTTGAAGCCTTATTTGGCTGAGGAAGATGAGCTTCCATCGAGGATGACTTCATTTCAAGAAGGGGAGGATGATGAGGACATCAATACCATTGTTACACCCACAACCCCTGCTGCTATACATACTGGACCAATTACTAGAGCTCGCGCATGCCAATTAAATTATCAGGTACTTTCGTTTCTTGGTAATGATTCTAATTTTTTTGAGAATATGATGCTGCCTAAATTGGATATATTTGTTTTGCTTACAAATGAAGGGCCTGTCATGGATAAGAGGGATGAACACTGGAGCAAGACCAAGCATGGAGATGATGGCATGCGCGAGGGGAACAAGAACGGAGTTACAATTGATGGTTTCAGGACTTTGAAGCCACCATAATGAGTGCATGAAGCCTTGGACGAAATATACAAGATGCCGCTTCATAATATTCGTCCATAGGCTATTCTACGTGTTGCGGCACCTTATTATTGGGCCAGGCCCATGTATTTTCGAAATACATAAGTATAGGCTGTTTTTAGAGTCTGTATGTGTGGGGAAACAGGAGATAGGGTTGGTTTCGGACCCCTTCCCCAAGGGCCACGAAATTCCCCCCTCTTCCTCCATATATACAGCCCTTAGGGCACCGTTAAGACTTTGGATTTTGTTTAGATTAAAGTTCACCATAGCTGCAACTTCACGTACTTCATTTGTGTTCAACGACCAGACAAAGGTGTCACAGAACCCCACCTTGATCAATAAAGCTTTCCTCTTATATTCGCAATATCCAGATTGCAATCTCAGTTTCTTGCTTGTTCTTCGTTTGCCTACAAGAAACAGACCTTCATGGTAAGGTTGATCGTGCTCCGGCATGGTCAATAACCTCTCGGAGTTGGTTTAGCAATTGCTAAGGCACGACATCCTCGCACGTTCGTAGTCGGATTGTCAAAGTCGACTTCCTCCAAAATGATAGCAACCATCTCATCGAAATACGGGACACCTTTGCCTCTATCACCTTTGCTAACCCTAACTAGGAGGAGGTGGAGGAGTATATATAGTCTAGGGCCACGAAGGGGTAAGTGGGAGAGAGATACAAGGCCAAAGGCCCGGCTGCGCACAGGCAGGCACCGGTCGTCCGGTGGCTCAGGAGGGACCGGTCGTCCGCTAGTCGCCCGACGTCCGTTGAAGACGTTTTGTGAAGAGGCACAGGACGTCCAGTGTCTTCAGACTTCTGTTAATATTACCAGTCGTCCGACGGGGGCCGGACGTCCGCTCGCTGGGAGGTGCTGTAGCTGGCGTTGGCTGTGCTTCAGGCGCCGGTCGTCCGGTGGAGGCCAAACGTCCACTCGCTGGCCGGTCGTACGGTGAAGCCCGGACATCCGCTCACTGGTGCTTCTTTGGCAGCTCCTAGTACTTCGTGTCCTCGTCGTCTTGTCCATGGTCTTCCTCTTTGTTCTTGGTCATGCATAGCACAGATATTTGAGGTAGTAGCCATGTCTCACGTATGGAAAGTGATGGTTCGAAGAGGAGCGAGTTCACCTTGTGTCCAATGGTGTATAGTCGAGGTCTCATCTTATGTATCCTTGGGGCTTGGAGAGTAGTCGGAGTGTACATGGGGATGAACGTAGGATGCTCCGCATCATCTCCTCCCCCTTGGGAAAGATCCGACCTCGGATCGTCATCCTCATCTCCATGGAAACTGTTGTCGTGGATGGACTTGTAGTTGGACGGAGTTGAAGATTACGCAATCCAAGTAATCCAAGGTGTCGCCGGAGTGGCATACAGGCAAGAAGAGCAAACACAAACGACACCCGAAAATATAATGGTTAGCACACACAAGGTGTCCATCAAGTAAGAATGAGTTCGTCCGAAGGAATTGTTCATGAAAATGCTTGAGATGCTTATCCAAATGATGTAAAATGACATGTAAAGCATTCATGGGAGCAAAAGCATTCATTGTGCACACAAATGTATTATGAATGTGATCAATGCAACCACGGTGTAAAATGATGTCTTAGTGAGACGGTTTATCGATAGCATGAATATGGCAATGTATGCTCAATATGATTATGTTATCGTGCAATTGATGTTGACAATGTCATCATTATGTATGAAGATGCCATCAAGAAAGATCACAACAAATTTTCTAAGGAAGTGCACAAGGTCATATATCATGGATGACATGGGAATAGATTCCACAAGACAAGCATAATGTGAGTCAATCCATGCATGAGGTGCAAACTTGTGGTGAGTATGATATGTCCATCAAGCATGACATGTGTTGATGCAATGTGTCAAAGGAGTGTTGATGTACCAATGCTCGATGTTGTGGCATGAGTGGAGGTTCGAAGGTGTGATAGAGGCAAAGGTGTCCCGTCTTTCGATGAGATGGTCGCTATCATTTTGGAGGAAGTCGACTTTGACGATTCGACTACGAATGTGCGAGGACGTCGCGCCATAGCAATCGCTAAACCAACTCCGAGCGGTTATTGACCACACCGGAGCATGATCAACCTGACCACAAAGGTCTGTTTCCTGCAGGCAAACGAAAAACAAGCAAGAAACTAAGATTGCAATCTGGATATAGCGAATATAAGAGGAAAGCTTTATTGATCAAGGTGGGGTTCTGTGATGCCCTTGTGTGGTCGTTGAACACAAACGAAGAATGCGAAGTTGCAGCTATGGCAAACTTTAATCGAAACAAAACCCAAAGTCCAAACGACGCCCTAAAGGCTGTATATATGGAGGAAGAGGGGGGAATTTCGTGGCCCTTGAGGGAGGGATCCGAAACCAACCCTAACTCTTGTTTCCCCACACATACGGACTCTAGAAACAACCTATACTTAAGTATTTCGAAATTACATGGGCCTGGCCCAATAATAAGGTGACGCAGCACCTATAATAGCCTGTGGACGAAATTTATGAAGTGGCATCTTGTATATTTCGTCCAAGGCTTCATGCACTCCTTATGGTGGCTCAAAAGTCCTGAAATCATCACTTATAACTCTGTTCTTGTTCCCCTTGCGCATGCCATCATCTCTAGGTTTGGTCTTGCTCCACTGTTCATCCCTCTTCTCCATGGCAGGCCCTTCATTCGTAAGCAAAACAAATGTATCCAATTTAGGCAGCATCATATTCTCATGAACATTAGAATCATTACCAAGAAACGAAAGTACCTGATAATTTAATTGGCGTGCGCGAGCTCTAGTAATTGGTCCAGTATATGTAGCAGTTGGGGCTGTGGGTGTAACATTGATGTCCTCATCAAGGTGCATCGAATAAGTGCGAGCGCTCCTCAATGTGAAGGTCCATAGAGCCAATCTCCAATGTTGCTCCTCCATTCGCAAGATGTATCATGTAGACAACAGGAAGGAAACAACAATGAAAGAATGACCCCTCCAATATGCGTATTTGAAGATGGCTCAACGGGAAGGAATTCACTTTTAGGAGTTTCTCAAGGATGTTGGAGTTGCGCATCACGTATGCCTTCACATGACCAAGTTGTCTCTTGATGGTACCGCCTTGTGAATCCTTCAAAACGAAAGAACATGACAAACACTCGAAAAAACAAATGAGGCTAGCGGAAGTGCAAAACCTATCATTCGTGTGGTAAGATACCCAACAAGTGTTTGCATCATGCTCATCATAAGAAAGGACAAAGGAGCATTTCATAGTATGGAGGCATATGATGCGAGAACAACCAAATACAATAGGCTCAAGTAAACAAGCATGCATCACAAGTAAAGTGTCCAAGTCTCCATGATCAATAAGCATAGATGCAACAATTGGAGGCAAGCAACAATGAACAAGATGTATCGTGTGAGAGGCATGAACATATATGTCATCAACTCAAGAAAGCGAGTAAGAATGGAGCATGGGTGATGCGACAAAGCAAGCAATCATATTGATCAAGTCAAGCAAGCAAGTAGTGAAAATACACATATGAGTAGTAAAATGGTGTGCATGGGTGCAAATAGTGTGCATGGGAACATACTAGAAGGAATCATGGCAAACATGTCATGGGTGCAAATAGTGTGCATGAATAATTCACATGACATAGTACAAGCATGAAAGCAAGATATAAGCAAAGTAGGTTCATGGTGTTGGCAAGAAGTCTTATGTAAATAGCAATCGATCATCATGACTCTCCCAACACAACAAGCATCAATAGTATGAGGCACATGATAAACATGGCAATAGTAACAAGGATCTCCACCAAGCATGAAAATACACATATGAGTAGTAAAATGGTGAATCATGGGTAGATGCAAGCAAGGGTCACAATTGCATGGCAACATCATGTGAAGAGGCATAACATGCAAAGTGAACACGGGAAAATGAGCATAAGATGACAAATGGTAAATAGCCCATAGTCGTGTGAGAGCCAAGTAAAAGAGATGCGCGTAGTCCTTGCGCGGAGCGAATGGTGGGAAGGATAATCCACGGGATCCCAAGTCATCATTGCTCTCAAGAGCTCGTTTTGTCAACTCTTGGGACTGAGAGGTTGACGAGTATACGTGAGTACCTACACAAAACAAAGACAAAGGGAAAATTGTGTGTGCGTGGTAGATGTACACATCATCCATCATGATGCGCATGTGCTTGTGTCGGTTAGCACAAAATATCCAATGCTCAAATAAATGAGATGCATGATATAGAAACATGTCATCCATCATGATAGGTTTGGTGTTATGTATAGCATAAGGGAGACTCAAATTATGTAACGCATCATGAGAAATATGTAGAGCATTGTTATTCATGGAATGCACATGGTGCACGCAATTATGGGAATCATGCAAAGTATGGAATGCATCAAAATCTCCTAATATGTATGAGGAAACTATGGGGGTCTCCTCATGAGCATTTGTAGAAACATCACATGGAGAATATTGACAACATCCAAAACAGAGCATCTTTGGAACAATGTGATCATGGCATGACATAGTAGATGAATTGCGGAAATGATGTAAAAGAAGCTTAGAAATATCATCGCATGAAAAACAAAAGCCAATGACCATCATCTCCTCATCTATGACATAAGTGCAAATGGGATTTATTTTAATGGGGCATGCATAGTTACTATGTTGAGATTGAAATGAAGCAATATGGGAGATCTCACTCGTAGCATATGACAAGTTTAAATGATTGTCAAACATGATGTGACCAAAAGAATTTTCACATGATATCCTATGGAGCATAGCATCACAACTAGGCAACTCAACATGCTCATCATCATAGTCATCATAAATTTGTAAGTCATGACATGAAGAAGTCGCACTAGCATGAAGCATGGGAATAGGTGGATCAACATCATGCAAGCAATCATTGATGAGATAGTCCACTAGTGGGACAAGAGAAACATTGTCACCTATGTTACCTTTGGAGCATCGCTCATGTGTTGTAGGTGAGGTTGCAACTTGATGATACCATGTGGGGGGTGCATCTTCTTCCACCATGGCCATCGTCGTCTCCGTTGGAGGTATGGAATCATCGAGGGTAGGCATGTCATCATGTAGGAGACCTAGCACCAAAGAAAACACAATCTGAGTAAAGGTTAAGTTGTTAGAAATCATAGTGGCCTCACGTGCCATGTCAACTACCTCACTCACTAAGTGTTGTGGCTCACTCACTCCCTCTTGGATGCTCTCACTCGTATGGTTGGTGGAGTCACTCAAATGGCTCTCAACCTCACATAGGATGTGTGGAATGCTCTCAACTGTGGGGCTAGTGGTGGTCACACTCATCCTCTCATAGGAAATGCACTCAATGTCACAAATGGCGGAGTCACTCATGTCGATCATGTGCTGGTGGCTCTCCTCACATGGGAAATGGGGCATCTCTTCATATGTGGGTGTCGGAGAGATGTTGGTGCAAATTTCTCTATGCTCAAATCCTATCGTCACCTTGGTTGAAGGGATAGTCCCATGCTCAAACTTCTTGTCACCATCTTGTTGTTGGAGGCCCATATGATGTGGCACCTCATAGCTCGTCTCCATGACCTAAGGGAATTTCCCATGCTCGGCCATCTTCCTTGAGGGGCTTCCGAAGATGGAATTGTCGCCCTCGCTCATAGGTGGTCGCCTTGTTGTTGAAGATGTCGATGTATGAGAACTAACGGGATGTAGGCGAAGATGTCGTATGTCCAAAGGTGAAGATGCCTTGAGAACACTTGGCGAAGATGCCGAAGTGGTTGGTGTAGTCGTAGCTCCGTCTTGGTGGTGCTTGTCTCGCGGTCCTCTCTTGTGCTAATGAAGCTTGGACTTGGCGTGAAGTAGGGCTTGTTGGGACTTGTGCATTTGCGCTTGTGGAGCATCTTCATTTTGATAGTGTCGTTGTCGGAGTTGAGCTCGTAGTAGATGTCGTTCGTCGTCGTTGTGCACATGATGCTTGGAGGTGTCTTGTCCTTCATGACAATGTTGGCGATGGTCTCCATGGAGATGTGGACGTGGACGACTTGCGCTTGCATCTTGTTTGCGCTCCGAAGATGATCGACTTGCTCGCCGCCGCCTTGAGGATGATGAAGGCGAAGAAGACTTGTAGTCGGCCACCATGTCTCATAGTTGATCCTTTAGCTCTCCCAACTTGGTGTCGATGTAGTCCCTTTTCCTTGCTTCGGAGTGGTGTATGTCGATGGCGAGGTTGTCGAGGCGCTCTCGCAAGGTAGATTGTGCACCTTGCATTTGTCGCTGTAGTCCGAAAATGGACGCTTTGGTGATGTAGTTGTTCGCGCCGTCGTTTTTGTCGAAGACTGGAGATGAAATGCCTTGCCTATCCATAACAAGACTCGAGCAAATATGAGTGGGAGAAAGAGAAGAACTTATACCAAATGTACCTTGACCGATGTTGAAAATGGATCAATGATCACTCAATGATGTAACAAGGAAATAACACAATTGGTACCGATCTTGTCAATTTCTCACACCTACACAAATAAGGCTTATGGTGGAGCTCGGTGAGGATAGTGGCACAAAAATTTAATGCAAAATGTTAGCAAGAGTCAATAATGTTGAAAGAGATTCACAAATTCACAAGCGAAACAAGTAGACCAATAGCAATATGTGGCACACGGAAACACACACACGAATATATAAATGGGGTCGTGCAACCAAGGAATGAGAACAAAATGTGGAATCCACGGAAAACACTCGTGGTTCACAACTCAAGAGAGACGCTAGCACGGTTACTCAATAGGCAGATATGACACTTGTGCAGAACCTATAAGATGCAAAATGGATAAACTTCTATCCCTAGTATGCTATGTATGTATGGTTCCCGGTGTTTCTCAAGATGATCGGATATGACAATCTTATGTGCACTGAGGTATGATGCTATGGCACTTGCTTACAAGCTCTTTTGTTCTCTTTTTCTTTGCTTAAAAGCTTATTCTTTTTTTGGATGGCCACTTAGCGAAATGCACAAACCAAGATAGCAATTGTGTATATGCGGGAACAATCTTTGTGACACAAGAGATGATATGATGATACCAATATGATATGGTATATGTATGTAATGGAAGGTGTAGACTAATGATATCTAATGTGCACAAGTAACATGGACCGGCAATACTCAAATGGCTAGTCTCGATAGGCAAGTAACGCAAAATGGGCTAGCGGTTATCAATGCAATAGCAAGGGGAATATACAATGGTGTTGTCGAGGTTACCGTCCTTTCCGATGATGAGTGGCGGTGTTCTTGATGTAGATACCAAGATGATGGAGACTCGTCCCTAAGTAGCCGAAACACCTTAGGAAACAGAAAAACCACGAACTCAAAATTGTGACACTCCAAAAATTTCATTTGGGTTTTCGCAAAATTCTTGCTGGATTTTCCTTTGAGATTTGAGGCTCTCAGAAGCAATCCTCTTAAAAATCCTTTTCTTTGACTAGGGTTTGTTATTTCTGTTTTCTCCATCAAACTTTGGGTTTGACCTTCTTAAAACTCCTTCTCTATTGTTTCCCTTCTCAAATTTTATTTTTTTGGAGTATAATCTTTTCTTTTTAAGAAAAACTCCATGAAAGATTTGGGATCTTCATTCTATTGAAAACCACTCCAAAACCTCCTCTCCTCTTTGTTATCCATCTAAGATCCCTGTCCCAACTCATCCAAGCAAATTTTGGATTTTATTTTGATTGTTTCTTCTCTCAAATATTTTTCTATCAATTATTTTGGGCCAAATGGTTTTTCAAAGCAAGTACCCCTTTTTAGTTGAGATTTGAACTCAAAACAACTCTACTGGCTAGTCCTTTGAACCCACAACCCAGAACCATCTTGATCCACTCTTCTCCTTTTCAAATTTTTCAAATTTCACTCCCTGCAAGTTTGGACCAGATTTGTCAAATTTGGTGAAATTCATATCTACACTTCTCCAAAAATTCCACCAAAAATCAGGCAGCCTACTGGAGCAATGAGTAACCACTCCACCAAAAATCAGCCCAAGGAAAAATCCCTACATGCCTGGATCATTCTGTCGAACACCTTGCATGCATTGTTTCTATCACTTTCAGAAAATTCAGTCTTCGGTGTTGATTTCTTCAGTTCAATTCAGTCACGCGCCCACAGTGCGCTGGGCACGTTGCTCGCCGCCTGGTCTGCTTGTCCAGAGACCCGCACGCGCGCTTGGCTTCTTCCTGGCGTCGGTGGCGCCCTGGCCCGACCACGCCGGCGTGTCCCGCGGCGACAGAACCACCGTAACGGCCGACAGGGAGCAGAACGGCGGCTCAACGCCGTTCGGCGCCGCCCAATCCTCCTGGTGGCTCCGCGTGGCCAACTCCCCGCCAGCGCACGCATGCAACACCGTCGCCGTGGTGCGACACGCACAGAGCGTGCACTCTGCCGCCGACGTGCCCGCGCTGCTCCGTTCCGTCGAGTTCCCCTAAGACTTTGAGTCCCAGCTTGTTTAACACCAAAACGGACCTAATGGACCTTCACGACGGCGCTCAACGCCTAAACCACCCGACCAATGCTCTGCATCACCGTAATCCCTCGCCGGACTTATCCCGTTCACGGCAACTGCCTCGGGCCGGCTATTTATAGCGCCCCCGAGCCCACTCTCACTCCCTCACGGCTCCACCACCTCACCACACCCCGCCTGGCCACTGGAGGGGCCTCGAGGAGCCCTTCTTCCTCGACTCCGGCCACCTCCGTCCGCCTCGGGCTCTAGCTCAATTCACTGCGGTGAGGTCATCCCCGGTGCCCAAACTCCGTCAAGCACCACCTCTAGCTACCAGTACTCTAACCCCCTCGTCAATTTGATCATTGCAGCCCTCTCCGGCAAGGTCCACGACCACCCGAACCGCCGTCCGCCGGAGCAAGGGCCACCGTCGACACAGTGCTCGCCGGCGACCACCACCACCACCACCCGACGCGGAATGGCACCCTGAGCACGGAGGTACCCTCCGATCTTCCCACCTCGCCGTGGATCGCCGCCGGCGACCACCGCGGCTCTCGGGCGCCAGCGAGCCCCGACCCGCGTCTTTTAAATTTTAAACCGGACGGATGGGACCCGCCTGTCCGCCTCTCTGTCTTTTCTAATCGAATCGTTTTCTGAAAACGTCTTTTGCCAGAATACGCTTTCCCTCTGGGCCGGCGTAGTTTCTATCGAAACGTTTTCTGTTTTTATAATAAAAACCCTGGGAAGTTTCTGTTTCATTATAGATGAGTCCCTGGGCAAAAACCCTTATAACTTTTTATCAGAAGCATATTTTTGATTGATTCTTTTTCTGTTCTCTTCAAAATTTTGTCTAGTTTTTTATCAGATTTATTTGAAAAATATTTGCAATACTTTTTCTGCACCTCTCGGTATTCACGTTAGCGCGTATGTTTTCTCTGTACCATAGATACCGACGGAGGTGACGGGGCCGCGAACTTCACCGAGCTAGGCTCCGACTACTCCGAACCAGGCAAGCATGTTCGAACTTTTGATATGATGAGTGTCTTGGCATGTTTGCATGTAGATAGTTTCTTGGCATGTGTGAAGCATACCGATGAACCGTTCATTATGCATTGTTGAGGCAAGCAAGCCCGATGATTTCACACATCGTTGGACGTAAGTATGCAAGGCCATGTGTTGGCATGAAGATGGGTAAGATGGCAGTGTTGTAGCATGCCAGTCTTAGGCCATGCAAGTTATCTTCAGTACCAACCCATATCGGTTGGGTTCATATCCATTTCCTTTCCCTGTACTACCACAAGTTTCCCTAAAGGGATATGGTTTAGTAAGTCGCGAACCGCTTTCTTGGTACACACCAAAAAGGAGAGGCCGGGATGATGGTTCCATGGCCCTGGATTAAAGCCAGGCATCCGGTCAGGGGGCATGGGTGTTTCCGGTTGGGACCGAGAGGGGGGCACCCCTTAGAGCGCGCGTATATAAATTTGATCCCATGCTATTCGAGATTGTGATCTCCCCGTCTCAATAGTTTTTCTTGGACGATGTTGAGGGTGATTCCTGGCATCGAAGAGTTGGATGGGTGTGTACTAGTTAGCTGTGTTTTCTTCTGAAATACCGTAACGGAACTAGTCTTGGTGACTACGGAAATCCGTCGAATGTGGGAAATTTTTGTACAAACTCTGCAGAGCTCTATGTCCTTAAATCATCTTATCTATATCCAAGTTCCCTGCTAACAGTCATGTGCCAGTTTGGTGACAGATTATCCGGTGGGACACATGAGCACTAAGACCGGTTAAATGTTTATTCTTGTGGATGGACTCACCCGTTTAATTCCTTGAGTTGATTATATATATGATGAATATATTATTTCCTTATCAGTCAAAAGCCCTTTATGTGGTGTCGCTCAGACGCCCGACTGTGGCATTTCTTTTTAAAGCCCTTTATGTGGTGTCGCTCAGACGCCCGACTGTGGCATTTCTTTTTAAAGCCCTTTATGTGGTGTCGCTCAGACGCCCGGCTGTGGCATTTCTTTTTAAAGCCCTCTATGTGGTGTCGCTCAGACGCCCGACTATGGCATTATTATTCTGCATTTTTTCGCTCGAGGAGTCTTTCAGACACTCGTTTGGCACCAGTATTATTATTCTGCATTTTCCGCTCGAGGAGTCTTTCAGACACTCGTTTGGCACCAGTATTATTATTCTGCATTTTCCGCTCGAGGAGTCTTTCAGACACTCGTTTGGCACCAGTATTATTATTCTGCATTTTCCGCTCGAGGAGTCTTTCAGACACTCGTTTGGCACCAGTATTATTATTCTGCATTTTCCGCTCGAGGAGTCTTTCAGACACTCGTTTGACACCAGTATTATTATTCTGCATTTTCCGCTCGAGGAGTCTTTCAGACACTCGTTTGGCACCAGTATTATTATTCTGCATTTTCCGCTCGAGGAGTCTTTCAGACACTCGCTTGGCACCCAGTATTTATTACCTCTATGTCTGATCGTACTGGTTAACTTATTCATGTATTTCATGTTAGCATTTGTTATATCTTACGTCCGAACTGTCTTGCGAGTACTTTCAAAGTACTCACTGGCTTGTTGATTTGGCCAGATGCTGACGAAGGTGATCTCATGGATGAAGAGTTCGATAGCGAATCCGACGCCTAGAGGAGTCCCAGTCAGTCTCGTGCAACCCTGGAGTTGGTCACTGTATTATATCCGCTTCCGCTACCCTAATAAATTCATCGAGCCTCTCCTCGACGCTCGATGGGATGTTAGATTGAGAATCCCATATCCACTCTCCACTGTGTTACTCCTCCTCTACCATATTTGCGAGTCAGTAGTATGCCACCACTCCCTTGTGTCATTAATCGCCTTTATGTATAATTATTGGCACGCTCGTAATAAATTGTTGAGCATCGTCAACTCAACCCTGTAACATATTTATGCTACTGGCTTATTGTATCAAAAGTTTGTCTGCCAGTGAGGAGGCTTTATCTCAAACTGGATTCTAAAGATTGGTTTCTCAATAAATATTTTTATTGGAAAACCGGTCGTGATAAGCTTGGTACCAGAGCCAGGCTGACTATAGGAAGCCACTAGGTGCGATTGCTAATCGGTTATTAGCATGATAGAGCTTATTCATGTTTTTGCAATAGTAGTCATTTTTCTGACAGTCAGCATATATTTATGATCTGACCATTCAGGATTTTTGCCTACTTTTGTAGATGGCCGACCGCAGCTGCGAGTCTCAGACCTTCGCCAACGTGCCCGATGGGTTCGTCAAGCTTCTCTCCTTCGTCGTTCAGGTTGCGATGGGGCCGTCTGTGCGCCAAGTCGTCACTCTCTGTCAGCACAGAGTCAATGACAGTCTGACTATGCACCAGGCCGTGGTGCAATTCAAGGGAGGGCGTGGTGAGCTACGCCTCTTCCGGTTCTTGGGGAGAGCCATGCCTACGGAGAAGCATGCCATCCAGATGGCAGCCCGCGAGGCGATAGCTCGTCTCAGGAATGCCCTTCCCGCGATGAAGGCTCGTCGCTACCGCTATCTTCCATGCCATGTGCCCTACACCTGTCACTACGCATTCTCCTGCCATAGAGGAGAACGAGACGAGGCTTTTGAGATGCTTATTGAGTATCTCCGGGCCTTGGAGGCAGCCTTCGACAACTTGGTGGATGACTTTGTGGCCGCCCGCATGGACTCAGTCCACGGTTGTGCCGCCAACAGGAGGGAGCTCCTGCCCACCGCACCGCCACTGACTTTTGTCTCGTCCTCTGCATCCCATGCTCCTGCTCGTCGCCTGCCTACCACCGAGGAGTTCAACCAGGTCATTGCGCCCACTCCAGCACGCACTACACCGCCACTCGCACCGACTCCAATCCGTGTCATTCCGCCCCTGGCACCCGCTCCATCTGCTCGGCGCAGCACTACTCGTATGGAGCCTATTAGCGAGGAAGAGGTCGAGTCCCCGGCTTCGCTACGCCTCACCCTTGGCAGGGCCAAGGATGTCATCAACATCTCCGACTGAGTACGCTTAGCCGACATGCGTTGCATCGCCATGTAAGATGTTGTGAGAAGTAGCTTGTTTGCGCATCATGTAGGATCTGGAGAAGTGCACTAGCCTAAATAACATGTCAGGGTTATGACGCATATCCTGAGTGATGTATTGTATAATTATCGCCGCATGTAAGATACGTAATGACGCAGTCCTTCTCTATGCGCAAATCGATTTGTTTTCCCTTGAGTAATCTTGGCTTTAAAAATTTATTTGCCAACCTTGTGCATTATGGGTTTTATCTTTACAACCCTTCCATTTCCTTATGGGTTTTACAAATACTTCCCCAGAGTGAAAAATGTCTCGTCCTTGGACTCGCTCCATGCCAGCTCCACCATAGGAAAATTATGGCAATCAACCGGGCAACAATTTTGCACAAGGGCAGTCAAGTCAACACTATAATACTCAATCAGGCAACAATTTTGCACGAGGTCAGACAAGTCAACAGGACAGTGAAACGGCACTTTCCCAAATGTGCCACCTTTATGAACAGAGTCAGCTACAACATCGGGAAATGATGAACCAAGTCATTAACATGGGAAATCACCATGGGCAGTATCCGCAACATTCCAAGTTATCTGAGCTACAGAAGACACGTCCCTCATCATTTTCTCATACTGACAAGCCACTTGAGGCCGAAGACTGGCTTCGCGATATGGAGAGAAAGTTAATTATTGCAAAATGCTCAGACCCAGAAAAGGTACTGTACGCACCGCATTATCTCACGGGAGCAGCCGCATCCTGGTGGGAGAATTTTCTGCACATGCATCCCAACGAAAATGATATAACCTGGGATGATTTCAAAGAAGGTTTCCGTGGCGCGCATATTCCTAAGAGTATTATGAAAATCAAGAAAAGAGAGTTCGATGACCTCAAGCAAAGAAACATGACAGTGTCAGATTACAACGGCCAATTTACTCTGTTATCCCGCTACGCCAACGAAGAGCGTATGACTGAAAGCAAGAAAATGGAGAAGTTCCTTGACGGCCTAGCGCCCGCGCTTAAATGCCAACTGGTCATACACACTTTCCCAGATTTTAAGACGCTGGTGGATAAAGCCATTACTCTGGAAAATGAAAGACGTAGTTTGGAAGATATCCGCAAGCGAAAAAGGGACCAGACTAACCATGCTCGCAATCACCGAAGTAAGACCGATTTTCGGAAGGGTGGGACGCACAAATCATCATCCAACGTCTCACGCCCAACAAAGAATTTTCATGCTAGGGACAAGGAGTTCACATATCGCCCAGGTGTTACTTGTTACGCCTGTGGAGAAGAAGGACACTATGCCAAGCAGTGTCCCAAGCCAAGAAGCTCAGCACCAAAGCCGAACAACGGCAACAATAATTCAGCGCCCAAGCGAAACAACTTCAATCCCAACAATAACCACAGGAAAGGTCATCTGAACCACGTGACCAAAGAGGAGGCACAAAATGCTCCGGATATCGTACTCGGTACGTTCCCTGTCAACACAATACCTGCAATGGTTTTGTTTGATTCTGGAGCTTCTCACTCTTTTATTTTGAAAAGTTTTGCTTTGCAAAATAATTTTTCCATGCTTCCTTTGGAGAAATCTACGATCATCAAGTCCCCTGGGATTCAGCAAGTTACTCAGAATTACTGTCAGGATGTGATTATTGAGTTCAAAGGATTGAAGTTTCACGCCAATCTCATTGTGTTGGAAAATAAAGGACTGGATGTCATCCTAGGGATGGACTGGTTAACCACCAACAAAGGTTTCATTGATTGTTTCAATCGGACCGTGATTCTCACACACCACCATGGTAAGACAATAAGAGTATCCGCCAAAGAAAGGGAAATGCCCAGACAACCAAGACTGAACAAGGTGGACATTTCCGAATTAAACAAGGTCCCAGTAGTATGTGAATTTCTAGACGTATTTCCCGAAGAGCTACCAGGCATGCCACTAGACCGAGAGATAGAATTCAGCATTGAGCTAGCACCAGGGACCACCCCCATATACAAGAAACCATACAGAATGGCACCATCCGAGTTAGTTGAACTGAAGAAACAAATAAAGGAATTGCTTGACAAGGGATACATTCGAGCCAGTTCCTCACCATGGGGATCACCAATTTTGTTTGCCAAAAAGAAGGATGGAACACTGCGATTGTGTATTGACTACCGAGCACTCAACATGGTCACGATCAAGAACAAATACCCGATGCCAAGAATAAATGATTTATTCGATCAACTCGCTAAGGCCAAGGTATTCTCAAAAATCGACCTAAGGTCAGGATACCATCAATTAAAGGTACGAACAGAAGATATCCCCAAGACAGCCTTCACCTCCAGATATGGACTGTATGAGTTCACAGTAATGCCTTTTGGATTAACAAATGCCCCTGCATATTTTGTTCACCTCATGAACAAAGTATTTATGAAGTTTATGGACAAGTTCGTTGTGGTATTCATCGACGATATTTTAGTATACTCCAAAACACCAGAAGAACACGCTGAACATCTCAGAATTGTACTAGGAGAACTCAGGAAACACCAATTGTACGCCAAGTTCAGCGAGTGTGAATTTTGGTTAAGGCAAGTAGGCTTCCTAGGCCACGTACTAACCCAAGACGGTATCGCCGTGGACCCAGAGAAAGTCAAGGCCGTACTTGGCTGGAAGTCACCAGCCAACGTAACGGACATACGGAGTTTCTTGGGAATGGCAGGATATTACCGCAGATTTATTGAAGGATTTTCCACCATAGCCAAGCCAATGACGCAGTTGCTCAAGAAAGATAAGAAGTTTGAATGGACAAAAGCCTGTGAGAAAAGTTTCCAAGAGCTAAAACGGAAATTAACAACAGCACCAGTATTGATTGTGCCAGACATACGCAAGAATTTTGAAGTATATTGTGACGCGTCCAGAAAGGGACTCGGATGCGTATTAATGCAAGAAGGCAAGGTTGTCGCATACGCTTCGAGGCAACTTCGCAAGCATGAGGAAAACTATCCCACTCATGACTTAGAAATGGCAGCAGTTATACATGCCCTCAAGGAATGGAGGCATTTCCTACTTGGAAATCGATGTGAAATATATACGGACCATAAAAGTCTCAAATATATTTTCGCACAGCCAGAGCTGAATTTAAGGCAACGACGCTGGTTAGAGCTAGTAAAGGATTATGATGTCAGAATCCACTATCATCCTGGAAAAGCGAATGTAGTAGCCGATGCTCTTAGTCGGAACCCCAGCACCGACAACAACAGTCTGCCCAACTTAAGACCCGAATTCCAACGGGAATTTGCCAGACTCAACTTGTTGATGGTAGCAGAAGGCACCATAACAAACTTGGAGATACAACCTAACCTTGTGACAAGAATCAAAGAAGCCCAGCCGGGTCACCCCAGCATTGAAGGCATCAAAAGAAAGGTGAGTATGGGCAAGGCCTCAGAATTCATCATAGACGAAGAAGGGACACTATGGTATGGAAACAGACTCTGTGTGCCAGACATAGAAGACCTCAAACGGCAAATTCTAGCTGAAGCCCACACCGCTCCATATTTGATCCACCCTGGAGGAACCAAGATGTATAAGGATATCCAGGAAGGATTTTGGTGGCACGGTATGAAGAGGGACATAGCCACCTTCATTGCATGCTGCGACTCTTGTCAACGTATAAAGGCTGAACATCAGAGACCAGCCGGACTACTGCAACCAAATAAAATACCTGAGTGGAAATGGGATGAAATAGGGATGGATTTCATTGTCGGACTACCTCGATCACGACACGGGAATGATGCCATATGGGTTATCACCGACAGGTTGACTAAGGTGGCACATTTCATTCCAGTAAAGACGACCCACACCACTCAGAGGCTTGCCAAGATATATCTCTCTCGTATAGTTTGTCTACACGGTGTCCCGAAGACTATAATATCTGACAGAGGAACATAGTTCGTCTCGAGATTCTGGGAGCAGTTACAACAGGCTCTAGGAACTCAACTAGCCTTCAGTACGGCATACCACCCCCAGACAGATGGACAAACAGAACGGGTAAACCAGATTTTAGAGGACATGCTGAGAGCATGTGTCCTCACCTATGGAACCAGTTGGGAAGACAGCCTACCATACGCCGAGTTCGCGTACAACAACAGTCATCAGGCCAACCTGCAAATGGCACCATTTGAGGCCTTGTATGGACGAAGATGTCGTACCCCGTTAAATTGGTCAGAGACCGGAGACAGCCGTATCTTTGGCCCAGACATGCTCAAGGAAGCCGAGGAAAAGGTCCAGCTAATCAGAGATCGACTCAAGACCACCCAAAGCCGACAAAAAAGTTATTACGATCAGAAACATCGTGGGGTCAGCTTCGAACCCAGAGAATTAGTGTATCTACGAGTATCCCCTATGAGAGGGCTACAGCGATTCAAGATCAAAGCGAAACTAGCACCAAGGTTCATCGGGCCATTCGGTATATTGGCACGGAGAGGCACGGTAGCCTACCAGCTAGACCTACCTAAGGAACTATCAGATATCCACAACATATTCCACGTTTCACAATTAAGGAAATACGTGAGCAACCCAGAGAAACAAGTATCCCATGAGAACCTCGATGTGCAACCAGACCTCACCTATCGGGAACGTCCAGTAAAGATATTAGAGGAGACTGAAAGGAGGACCCGGCAGAAAACCGTCAAAATTTTCAAAGTTCAGTGGAGTAATCACACCGAAAGTGAAGCAACATGGGAAAGAGAGGATTTTCTTCGAATAGAGCTTCCACACTTATTTAAGGATCAACTGAAATCTCGGGGACGAGATTTTTCCTAAGGGGGTAGGTGTTGTGACACTCCAAAAATTTCATTTGGGTTTTTGCAAAATTCTTGCTGGATTTTCCTTTGAGATTTGAGGCTCTCAGAAGCAATCCTCTTAAAAATCCTTTTATTTGACTAGGGTTTGTTATTTCTGTTTTCTCCATCAAACTTTGGGTTTGACCTTCTTAAAACTCCTTCTCTATTGTTTCCCTTCTCAAATTTTATTTTTTTGGAGTATAATCTTTTCTTTTTAAGAAAAACTCCATGAAAGATTTGGGATCTTCATTCTATTGAAAACCACTCCAAAACCTCCTCTCCTCTTTGTTATCCATCTAAGATCCCTGTCCCAACTCATCCAAGCAAATTTTGGATTTTATTTTGATTGTTTCTTCTCTCAAATATTTTTCTATCAATTATTTTGGGCCAAATGGTTTTTCAAAGCAAGTACCCCTTTTTAGTTGAGATTTGAACTCAAAACAACTCTACTGGCTAGTCCTTTGAACCCACAACCCAGAACCATCTTGATCCACTCTTCTCCTTTTCAAAATTTTCAAATTTCACTCCCTGCAAGTTTGGACCAGATTTGTCAAATTTGGTGAAATTCATATCTACACTTCTCCAAAAATTCCACCAAAAATCAGGCAGCCTACTGGAGCAATGAGTAACCACTCCACCAAAAATCAGCCCAAGGAAAAATCCCTACATGCCTGGATCATTCTGTCGAACACCTTGCATGCACTGTTTCTATCACTTTCAGAAAATTCAGTCTTCAGTGTTGATTTCTTCAGTTCAGTTCAGTCACGCGCCCACAGTGCGCTTGGCACATTGCTCGCCGCCTAGTCTGCTTGTCCAGAGCCCCGCACGCGGGCTTGGCTTCTTCCTGGCGTCGGTGGCGCCCTGGCCCGACCACGCCGGCGTGTCCCGCGGCGACAGAACCACCGTAACGGCCGACAGGGAGCAGAACGGCGGCTCAACGCCGTTCGGCGCCACCCAATCCTCCTGGTGGCTCCGCATGGCCAACTCCCCGCCAGCGCACGCATGCAGCACCATCGCCGTGGCGCGACACGCACAGAGCATGCACTCTGCCACCGACGTGCCCGCGCTGCTCCGTTCCGTCGAGTTCCCCCAAGACTTCGAGTCCCACCTTGTTTAACACCAAAACGGACCTAATGGACCTTCACGACGGCGCTCAACGCCTAAACCACACGACCAATGCTCTGCATCACCGTAATCCCTCGCAGGACTTATCCCGTTCACGGCAACTGCCTCGGGCCGGCTATTTATAGCGCCCCCGAGCCCACTCTCACTCCCGCACGGCTCCACCACCTCACCACACCCCGCCTGGCCACTGGAGGGGCCTCGAGGAGCCCTTCTTCCTCGACTCCGGCCACCTCCGTCCGCCTCGGGCTCCAGCTCAATTTACTGCAGTGAGGTCATCCCCGGTGCCCAAACTCCGTCAAGCACCACCTCTAGCTACCAGTACTCTAACCCCCTCGTCAATTTGATCATTGCAGCCCTCTCCGGCAAGGTCCACGACCACCCGAACCGCCGTCCGCCGAAGCAAGGGCCACCGTCGACACAGTGCTCGCCGGCGACCACCACCACCACCACCCGACGCGGAATGGCACCCTGAGCATGGAGGTACCCTCCGATCTTCCCACCTCGCCGTGGATCGCCGTCGGCGACCACCGCGGCTCTCGGGCGCCAGCGAGCCCCGACCCGCCTCTTTTAAATTTTAAACCTGACGGATGGGACCCGCCTGTCAGCCTCTCTGTCTTTTCTAATCGAATCGTTTTCTGAAAACGTCTTTTGCCAGAATACGCTTTCCCTCTGGGCCGGCGTAGTTTCTATCGAAACGTTTTCTGTTTTTATAGTAAAAACCCTGGGAAGTTTCTGTTTCATTACAAATGAGTCCCTGGGCAAAAACCCTTATAACTTTTTATCAGAAGCATATTTTTGATTGATTCTTTTTCTGTTCTCTTCAAAATTTTGTCTAGTTTTTATCAGATTTATTTGAAAAATATTTGGAATACTTTTTCTGCACCTCTCGGTATTCACGTTAGCGCGTTTGTTTTCTCTGTACCGTAGATACCGACGGAGGTGACGGGGCCGCGAACTTCACCGAGCTAGGCTCCGACTACTCCGAACCAGGCAAGCATGTTCGAACTTTTGATATGATGAGTGTCTTGGCATGTTTGCATGTAGATAGTTTCTTGGCATGTGTGAAGCATACCGATGAACCGTTCATTATGCATTGTTGAGGCAAGCAAGCCCAATGATTTCACACATCGTTGGACGTAAGTATGCAAGGCCATGTGTTGGCATGAAGATGGGTAAGATGGCAGTGTTGTAGCATGCCAGTCTTAGGCCATGCAAGTTATCTTCAGTACCAACCCATATCGGTTGGGTTCATATCCATTTCCTTTCCCTGTACTACCACATGTTTCCTGAAAGGTATTTGGTTTAGTAAGTCGTGAACCGCTTTCTTGGTACACACCAAAAAGGAGAGGCCGGGATGATGGTTCCATGGCCCTGGATTAAAGTCAGGCATCCGGTCAGGGGGCATGGGTGTTTCCGGTTGGGACCGAGAGGGGGGCACCCCTTAGAGCGCACGTATATAAATTTGATCCCATGCTATTCGAGATTGTGATCTCCCCGTCTCAATAGTTTTTCTTGGACGATGTTGAGGGTGATTCCTGGCATCGAAGAGTTGGATGGGTGTGTACTAGTTAGCTGTGTTTTCTTCTGAAATACCGTAACGGAACTAGTCTTGGTGACTACGGAAATCCGTCGAATGTGGGAAATTTTTGTACAAACTCTGCAGAGCTCTATGTCCTTAAATCATCTTATCTATATCCAAGTTCCCTGCTAACAGTCATGTGCCAGTTTGGTGACAGATTATCCGGTGGGACACATGAGCACTAAGACCGGTTAAATGTTTATTCTTGTGGATGGACTAACCCGTTTAATTCCTTGAGTTGATTATATATATGATGAATATATTATTTCCTTATCAGTCAAAAGCCCTTTATGTGGTGTCGCTCAGACGCCCGACTGTGGCATTTCTTTTTAAAGCCCTTTATGTGGTGTCGCTCAGACGCCCGACTGTGGCATTTCTTTTTAAAGCCCTTTATGTGGTGTCGCTCAGACGCCCGACTGTGGCATTTCTTTTTAAAGCCCTTTATGTGGTGTCGCTCAGACGCCCGACTGTGGCATTTCTTTTTAAAGCCCTTTATGTGGTGTCGCTCAGACGCTCGACTGTGGCATTTCTTTTTAAATCCCTTTATGTGGTGTCGCTCAGACGCCCGACTGTGGCATTATTATTCTGCATTTTTCCGCTCGAGGAGTCTTTCAGACACTCGTTTGGCACCAGTATTATTATTCTGCATTTTCCGCTCGAGGAGTCTTTCAGACACTCGTTTGGCACCAGTATTATTATTCTGCATTTTCCGCTCGAGGAGTCTTTCAGACACTCATTTGGCACTAGTATTATTATTCTGCATTTTCCGCTCGAGGAGTCTTTCAGACACTCGTTTGGCACCAGTATTATTATTCTGCATTTTCCGCTCGAGGAGTCTTTCAGACACTCGTTTGGCACCAGTATTATTATTATGCATTTTCCGCTCGAGGAGTCTTTCAGACACTCACTTGGCACCCAATATTTATTACCTTTATGTCTGATCGTACTGGTTAACTTATTCATGTATTTCATGTTAGCATTTGTTATATCTTACGTCCGAACTGTCTTGCGAGTACTTTCAAAGTACTCACTGGCTTGTTGATTTGGCCAGATGCTGACGAAGGTGATCTCATGGATGAAGAGTTCGATAGCGAATCCGACGCCTAGAGGAGTCTCAGTCAGTCTCGTGCAACCCTGGAGTTGGTCACTGTATTATATCCGCTTCCGCTACCCTAATAAATTCATCGAGCCTCTCCTCGACGCTCGATGGGATATTAGATTGAGAATCCCTTATCCACTCCCCACTGTGTTACTCCTCCTCTACCATATTTGCGAGTCAGTAGTATGCCACCACTCCCTTGTGTCATTAATCGCCTTTATGTATAATTATTGGAACGCTCGTAATAAATTGTTGAGCATTGTCAGCTCAACCCTGTAACATATTTATGCTACTGGCTTATTGTATCAAAAGTTTGTCTGCCAGTGAGGAGGCTTTATCTCAAACTGGATTCTAAAGATTGGTTTCTCAATAAATATTTTTATTGGAAAACCGGTCGTGACAAAAATCTCAAATGACAAATGTCCAATGGTGGTAGCGGGATGCGGTGGTGGCTTTGCACTCGGCAATGCGGAAGTGGAAATGATGGTTTATGCGAGTTAATGTTGAAGTGACCGTCCCTAAGTAGCCGAAACACCTTAGGAGACGCAAACCACAACTCAAACAAGCTCAAACAAAATTTGGTTAAGTTGGGGTGGAAGTGTATGGTGGGTAAGCCTATACGGAAGTGGTGGTGGTGGTAGATGAACAAGAAACCATCCCTATGTAGCCGAAACACCTTAGGAGACTCGAATCACTACTCAAGCAACCACATATGCAATATGGATCACAAAAGGGTTAGGTTGCAGAAGTCGATGGTGGTGTTGCGGATGATGTGGTGGAAGCCCTAGGCAAAGATGCCAAAAGTTCCAAAAATTTGATGGAGTCAAATGATGTTGGTAGTAATTTTGTGGGAAGGAGGATGTCAATTGCTTCAAAACGAGCTAAAGAACTTCAAAATCGGAGTTCGGATGAATGAGTTATGGGCAAAACAAAAATCAGCTGAAAGTGATATCTACAGTTACGGACGTCCGGAAATGGACGGATGTCCAGTGGCCGGACGTCCGGTGAGCTCCGAAATCCGCTAATTTTGTTCTGGAATGGGATGCCGGACGTTCGGTAAGTAGCGGATGTCTGGTGGTTCCTGGGGCTCCGGACGTCTGGTGAAGTGGCGGTCGTCCAGTGGGTCGGGGTCAATGCGAGATGCGAGTTTCGGGACGCGATTTTGGGCGGAATTTGGGGATTTTGGGGTCAAAATTGACGAGATTTCATGGATGAAAGATAGAGAAAGTTGGGGAAATGCTAGATCCACTAGAAACCAAGCAAATCCATGGATCAAAATCAATAAAACATCATCAAACCAACAAATCAAAAAAAATTGGGGCTATTTTTGGTAGGGATTTTCGAATTTGTGGAAGAACACAACAAAATCAAGCTATAAAAAGAGGGGTAGGAGCTCCAAATTCGCGATCAACCATGCTCTGATACCAAGATGATGTGGAGTGAAACTCCGTATGGCCGATCTTTCACGAAAGGAGCGAATCCCAACTAAGAACACGATGAACATACGGTGAAACACAAGGGAAAACACAAGAGGAAACACGAGAGAATCACTCAACCAACAAGAATAGATCACACATGCGCTAGATCGGTGAACACAAAGGTGAGGTACGAGGTCCAAATCCAACAAAGACGATACAAAGGTAACCGGTTCTTCTCCGTGAGAAGGTCTTGATGGGGGCCACCCAAGAGGGGGTCTTGAATCCGCTTGGAAGGATCTTCTCTGATGGTGGCATGTCTCCGAGGAGAAGGTAACCAAGTGGATGAGCAAAGATCTCACACAAACATGAGCTAATCCTTTGCTAACCATAACTAGGAGGAGATGGAGGAGTATATAGAGTCTAGGGCCATGAAGGGGTAAGTGGGAGAGGGATACAAGGCCAAAGGCCCAGCTGCGCACAGGCAGGCACAAGTCGTCCGGTGGGTACCAGTCGTCCGGTGGATCAGGAGGGACCGGTCGTCTGCTAGTCGCCGGACGTCCGCTGAAGACTTTCTGTGAAGAGGCACCGGACGTCCGGTGTCTTCGGATTTCCGTTAATATTACCGGTCGTCCGGTGGGGGCCGGACGTCCGCTCGCTGGGAGGTGCTGTAGCTGGCGTTGGCTGTGCTTCAGGCGCCGGTCGTCCGGTGGAGGCCAAGCGTCCGCTCACTGGAGCTTCTTTGGTAGCTCCTTGTACTTGGTGTCCTCGATGTCTTGTCCATGGTCTTCCTCTTTGTTCTTGGTCATGCATAGCACATATATTTGAGGTCGTAGACATGTCTCACGTATGGAAAGTGATGGTTCAAAGAGGAGCGAGTTCACCTTGTGTCCAATGGTCTATAGTCGAGGTCTCATCTTATGTATCCTTGGGGCTTGGAGAGTAGTCAGAGTGTACATGGGGATGAACGTGGGATGCTCCACATCATTAGGCCAAAAGCCTAAGCTTGGGGGAGTATGTATTTCTCACCGATATTACATTCATGTTCACACACACATTCTAGTTGTGGGTGCTCATACTTTTTCATTGTACTATCCATGCTAGCTTACTTTATTTTCTAAGCCTTCTTCTTGTGTGTTTGAAAAACCTTAAGGAAAACAAAAAAAATAGCTGTAGCTTTTAACTAGATTACTTTCCATATCTGTAGTAGTAGTAACTAAAAGAAAACCCAAAAATATTTCTCGTTCTTCTTTTGCTTGTTGGGAGCTTTCCCGAGTAAATAGTTTTATTTATTTTCTTTTCTTTTGGGGGTCGAGAGGAGAAGACCATGATGAAAATGTTGAATGGCTCTCATTTGCATTATTTTTGATTTAACCAAGAGCCCATATTATCTTGTCTTCTCCCATGTATTAAATGCTTGTAGATTCTAGCTTAGTCCAATGCACGTGCACTATCATTATTATCCACACCGTTCAGTCGTGCAAGTGAAAGGCAATAATGACGATATATGATGGAATGATTGAGACGAGAGAAGCCGGTATGAACTCGACCTATCTTGTTTTTGTAAATATGATTAGTTCATCGTTCCTGATTCAGCCTATTATGAATGAAACATGTTTCCAATGACAACTATAGATTATAGTTGCTCATGCCATGCTTAATTAGCTAGTAGTTTATAATGGTTTACCTTGCGTGCCAACATTCTATTAAAATGGTTGTGATGTGGTATGATAGGGTGGTATCCTCCTTTGAACGATTCGGGTGGCTTGACTTGGCACATGTTCACGCATGTAGTTGAATCAAAATCAACATCGCCTCCATGATATTTATGTTCATGGAAATTTATATCCTACTCATGCTTGTAGTCATTGCTTATTAATCTTAATGCATGTTCATGACTGTTATCGCTCTCTAGTTGCTCGCTTCCCAGTCTCTTTCTAGCCGTCAGTTGTACTAAGCAGGAATAAAACACCAAAGTTATTCCATATGAGTCCACTATAACTTCCTATATGTGGTATTTACCTGCCGTTCCAAGTAAATTTGTATGTGCCAAAATCTAAACCTTCAAATGAAATTCTGTTTTGTATGACCGAATAGCTCATGTATCAACTAGGGTTGTCTATATCTTCCATGCTAGGTGGGTTATTCTCACGATGAGTGGACTCCGCTCATCACTCATGAGAAAATCGTCGGTAACCGGGATGCCCAGTCCCATGCTCAAATCAAAACAATTGCAAACAAATCTCCCCCGGGATTGTTGTTAGTTGGAGGCACCCGTTGTTTCAGACAAGCGATGGATTGATATTTGTTGGTGGTGGGGGAGTATAAACTTTACCATTCTGTTTGGGAATCGCCTATAATGTGTGTAGCATGGAAGATATCGAGATCTCTTGGCTGTAATCTTGACAATGAAAGTATGCCACTCAAAATATTATTTATCTTTGTTTCAAAACTCAAGATCTGGCAGCTCTGCAAATCCATGCTTCCCTATATGAAGGGCCTATCTATTTACTTTTATGTTGAGACATCATCCTCTTATTAAAAAGCACCAGTTGGAGAGCATCTCTATCATTTGCATGCATTTCTATTAATTTACATTTATTATGACTCTGATTGGATCTCTTTTACCGTGAATTACAATGTCTAGTCAGTCCTTGATCTTCAGTGGTGCTCTGCATTTATGTTTTGTGGTCTCAGAAAGGGCTAGCGAGATACCATCTTCCTATATCATGTTATCATTGTTTTGAGAAAGTGTTGTCATCCGAGATTTATTATTATTGCTCGCTAGTTGATTATGCCATATATATGAGTAAATATGAGACCTAAATGTTATTGAGAATATGGTTATCATAATCTTTGCTGAAAACTTGAATGCTAGCTTTACATATTTGCAACAACAAGATCAAACAGAGTTTGTAAAAGTTTTTCTTTATCACTTTCAGTTTGTCAACTGAATTGCTTGAGGACAAGCAAAGGTTTAAGCTTGGGGGAGTTGATACGTCTCAAACGTATCTACTTTTCCAAACACTTTTGCCCTTGTTTTGGACTCTAACTTTCATGATTTGAATGGAACTAACCCGGACTGACGCTGTTTTCAGCAGAACTGCCATGGTGTTATTTTTGTGCAGAAATAAAAGTTCTCGGAATGACCTGAAAATCCAGGGAGATACGTTTTGGAATTAAAAAAATACTGGCAAAAGAATCAGCATCAGGGGGCCCACACCCTGTCCATGAGGGTGCAGGGCAGAGCCACCCCCTGGGGCGCACCCCTGCCTCGTGGGTCCCTTCAGACTCCACCGACCTCAACCCCAACTCCATATATTCATGTTTGGGGAGAAAAGAATCAAGGAGAAGGATTTATCGCGTTTTACGATACGGAGCCGCTGCCAATCCCTAATCTTCCCCGGGAGGGCTGATCTGGAGTCCGTTCGGGGCTCCGGAGAGGGGAATCCATCGTCGTCGTCATCATCAACCATCCTCCAAGACCAATTTCATGATGCTCATAGCCGTGCGTGAGTAATCTCATCGTAGGCTTGCTAGACGGTTATGGGTTGGATGAGATTTACCATGTAATCGAGTTAGTTTTGTTAGGGTTTGATCCCTAGTATCCATTATGTTCTAAGATTGATGTTGCTATGACTTTGCTATGCTTAATGCTTGTCACTAGGGACCGAATGCCATGATATTAGATCTAAACCTAGTATGTTTTCGTGAATATATGTGAGTTCTTAATCCTATCTTGCAAGTCAATAGTCACCTACTACGTGTTATGATCTGGCAACCCCGAAGTGAAAATAATCGGGACCACTCCCGGTGATGACCGTAGTTTGAGGAGTTCATGTATTCACCATTCTCGTCACCTTTCTTGTACACAATCTTGTATTGTAATCCAAGCAGCTAAGTGAAAGCTTGCTACTTTCGTGGAGTTGTGAGTTGCTGTTCTCGTAGGTATATTAGGCTATGCTGGTCCGTCTTGATTATGAACCCCGCGGACTGCAGATAAGGTCGCCACTGATCCACTGCTGTAATAATCGCCAAATACTCCTTCTCATAAGCGGAAATCCCTCGATACTTAGGATAGACTGATTTGCTCATAAATGCGATGGGATGCCGTTCTTGCTGCAGGATTGCCCCAATGCCAGTGTTGCAGGCGTCGGTGTCCACTGTGAATTGTTTTTTAAAGTTCGGTAGGGCTAGTATAGGTGTTGTGACTAACTTGTGGTTGAGGACCTGGAAGCTCTGTTTGGTGTTATCTGTCCAAACGAACGGTGTTCCCTTCTTGAGGATATTGAAGAGGTGCCGAGGCACGATTCCAAACTGCCAAACAAAATAGCAATAGTAACCTGCCAGCCCAAGAACTGTCAGACCTCTTTTACATTTGTAGGAGTAGGCCAAGTAGCCATCGATTCAATCTTCGTGGGGTCAGTGGCCACACGTTCAGCGCTCAAAATGTGCCCCAAATAAGTGATTCGTTGTTGGTGAAATCTGCATTTACTTTGTTTCACTTTTCATTGATCGTGGCGAAGGAGTTCGAAGACTTGTCGCAGGTGTTCAGCATGCTCTTGTAGTGTCTTGCTAAACACAAGGATGTTGTCGAAGAACAACAAGACACACGCGTGCATCACTAGGTGGAGTGTACTGTTGATGGCGCCATTGAAAGTTGCTGGTCCGCCCACAAGTTCGAACGACAACACCTTGAATTCAAAATGTCCTGAGTGAGTTTGAAATGCAGTCTTGAATTCTTCCACTTCAGCCAATCGGATTTGATAATAGCCTGCTCGCAAGTCGAGCTTGGAAAACCATTTAGCCCCGTAAAGTTCATCTAGAAGTTCTTCAATCACGGGCATGGGATACTTGCCAACTACAATCATAGCATTGAGCTGTCGGTAGTCGATGCATAATCTCCATGTATCATCTTTCTGTTTGACCAAAATCACTGGTGATGAGAAGGGACTGTGGCTAAGCTGAATAACACCTGACTTCAACAGTTATTGCTCTTGCTTCTGGATCTCATCTTTATGTTCAGGTTTGTGCCTGTAGGGCCTCAAGTTCACTCATCGCGCTATAGCCATCAGCGGTATCCTGTGATCGCAGTCTCTATGCGGGGTGTGGGGACCCCGACTCATAAGTCGTGATCACCGAATGCACGTGTACAGTGATCCCAGAGATCAATGCTCACTGAACACACAGAAGCTGAATAACAAGAGTCTTACATCCATACATACCGTCTTACACAAATTATGACCATTATGGTCAAGTCTTACATAGATAAAGCCTTAAGGGCCGAACATCAAATGAAACACAAGCAGCAGAAATCTTCGTCGATAAGTAGAACCCATGCCATCTGCCTTAACCCTACAAGCATTCTGACTGGGAAACGTCCTAGTTCGCATGTTCGCCTCCAAAGAATTCTTCCTCGAACTCCTGTTCCTCCATGCCTGGTCAATTAAATAACCAGTGGCAAGCCAATGAGTACTTTGAATGTACTCGCAAGCAACCCATGTTTTGGTTCAAGATACAACAATGCATGATATAGGTAAATTTTTGCGGAAAGCTAGTTTTGAGTGCAATGACATGTTCAACAACTTGTAAGACATGCATCAGGAGAATTCAAGTAACCATGAGGACAGGTTACAGATATCAACATAAATAGAGTGGGCACCAACCCAACTCAATCATGTCAAGTCCTAGACTTGACCCAGTAGTTCTTCCCACTTATCCAACACACACACACACACTGGTTTGTAAACACGTGGACGTAGTTTAAGCAGCACCATCCAACTGTCCTTGACCGTGGACACGACTATTCGAATAGTTTTAACACTCTGCAGAGGTTGCACACTTTACCCACAAGATCCGGCGAACTTCCGTGCCATCCACGACCCGCGGTACCTCAAGTACCCGGGGTAAGTACCCGATCACTATCTTTCCCTAGACGACACTAACATGGAGTCCACTCGTTGTTCCGTATCCTCACGATGAACATCTTGCGAGATTTACTTGAGATCGTAACATCCGAGAGGGGACACAATGGTGTATCCGGTGCCCTGTGAAAACAGTCATGGCCGCCCTACCTGGCACGACCCCGTCCCGAGAGAGAGCACCAACTCTCCCCCGTCACTAGTAATGCAAGCTCCAAGCTAGTATCGACGTAGGTAATCAATAATGCCCTTTCCCATATAAGGGTAGAGTGGTTGCGCATGTAAGGTTGGGACAGTCGACAAATCTTAAATCTAATCCGTTTTCGAAAACAACATAGTCACTTGCCTTGGAACACCACTTCGTCATCAAGTGGTTACCATCTCATTGTCTCCCTCGGGCATAAGTGGCACCCAACGGGGTTTTCGAAAAGTCTTTGAAACACTTTGACTCCATCACCATGCATATACCCGTCCCTTTTTGCATAGCAACTACCTTGGCATCCTATCTACTCCCACCGGCATAACCCTCACAAGGAGGTAGGGTCATGCACAATGCAAGTATCAACGAGGAAGCAACAAAGGAAACCCACCAAAGTGGTTACCACCACATCATGATTTCGAAGCAACACTATTAAAGTGCTATATGGCATGCATCAAAAGGGCGTCATAGACATGGTCAAAGGGCTGCTTGCCTGGTTCAAGAAAGTCTTCTGGGTCTTCAAAGTCTTCTGGTCCAACTCCTTCGTCAGCAACGCAATCTATCGTCGCAAAAATAATAGCGATAAAATAAGGCAATAATAAAACAGAAAAACCAAAATGCTCAGAAGAATGTCAACTCATTTTTGTAAAATACTAGGTTGAAAACTAAGAAGGGGAAAATTCCTAGTTTTGCATTTGGAGTTGTGGAATAGGAGAAATGGATTTTTAGAGGGGAATTTAAATGCTCAAATTTGAATGTAAATTTGAACAGTGTAGAAAAGTCTGATGGACATATATGAAAGTTACACCATTAAATAGGTGGGATTTTTCTAAGATTTTAGGAGTTGGAATTGTTGCATTTGGATTATTATTTAATCATGTGGAATTTTTGGAATAATGACAAAAAAAGAAAAAGAAAAGGGCACTGTGCCTGCTGGGCCAGAACAGCCGCAGGGCAGCAGGCCTAGCAGAGAGGCGGCCCAGCGCACCAGTGCACACGCGCGCGCCAGGTTTAAACCTGACGAGCGGGGCCCAGGCGTCAGGGCGAGGGGCTGACAGACGGGCCCCACGGCCGTCGTCGTCAACCCTGGGTCAGAGGGGCGGCGAGCTCACCGGCGACGTTCCCGGGCACGGCGAGGTGAGCTGGTGGCACCGCTGGACTCCTCGTCGTGTCGCCGTTCGGGTGGTGCCGGAGTTGGTCGCCGGGGTGCTGGGGTTCGCCGGCGACGAGGTCCGCGGCGGAGGTGCTTCGGGTATCGACGGCTCCGGCCGTTTCCGGCTGCAAAAGAGAGGGGAAATGGAGGGGAAATGATCAGAGAGGTGAGGAGGGTCCAGATCGAGAGAGAGGAGGGGCGGAGGGAGCCCGTACCCTGAGATCGACGGCGACCCGAGGCAGCAGAGCTCGAGCTCGATCTCGAGCTCGGGCGGCTCTGGGAGGAACTGGGGGTGCAGGGGGAGGATTCGGTGGTGCAGAGAGCGAGCGGTGAGGAGAGAAGGGCTCAGGGAGGCCTTTATATAGGCGAACGGAGAGGTCCAGCAGACCCGTGCGCCGGCGAGGCTGTTGCCGTCGCTGCAAGGCTCGGGGAGAGCAGGCGTGGTGTCTGGGGTGTTCCTGGACGTCGACCACGTCGGGTGAGATAGAGAGAGAGAGTGGGGAGAGGTCAGGGGTGCGCGCGTGTGAGCTCGCTGATTGGAGCGCTCGGGCGGCCATGGAGCGCGTGCGAGCAGGGGCAGGAGAGAGAGAAGGAGGAGGGGGCCGACCAGCTGCCGTGTTGCGGACGTCGAGGAGCATTGGCTGGCGCGCTGGGGAGGCCCGAGGTGGCCGGGGGTGCTTGGCAGGGGGTGGCTACAGTGCGGGAGCGCATTGTAGCGCGCTCCAAAGCGTGCCTTTGGCTGCCATGGCATTGTTTAAAGGGCAGGGGCGTGTCCACTAGTGTCTGGGGCCTTGTGGGGTGAGTAAACAAAGTGGCAAAGGCATTGGATGCCATGGAGGGCCACTGGAATGAGGAGGGAGGTGAGGAAGAGGGAGAAGTGGGCTGTCCAGAGAGAGAAAGAGGGGGGTTTCACCCATCAATTATTGAGCTGTGGACTTGCCATTGTTACTGGAGGTGAAAGGGGTCTAGGAGGAGCTGTGGTAAAAAGCTTAGCTCAAGGAGAATAGTTTTAGTGGTCAAAATGGGAATTTTTGAAAAGTGGCAGAAGGTGTTTGATAAGGGTTTTGGCAAGCAAATGATCTCCAATTGCCATGATACTCCACAGGGTGAAATGACACATATAATTAGGGCCTTCCACCAATTTGGAGCTTAATTGGGCAAAGTTGCCAATGTAACTTTTGTAAACCCTAGAAATTAGCAGAATTGGGCTTGAGTAGATCTAGTTGAGCAAATCACTTCTACTTGATGCACCACTTGGTGTAGTGGCCTCATTTGGTCATGTGAACATGCTCACAAAAGTTGGGGTCAAGGAGAGAAAGTTGGTAGTACAAACTTGATCAAATTTGATTCTGGTCAGAGAGGATTTTGGGGCATTTTGGTGAACCAAAATGACTTTAATTGACATGAGGCTTCGCAAGGTGATCACAATATGCATTTGTGACTTGCTGGATTTTCCTTGGATTTTTATGAAAATATTTCTTGTAGAAATATTTCAAATCCTTGAAATGGGCAGAAATGGTTTTGGGAGGTTTTGTCCAATATTTTGATCATAACCATGTGTTGAAACTCATATATATGGAAAATATATGTCCATTGAGTCTCCCTAATTTTTCTCAAATATTTTTAAAGCTTTTAAATAATTTTAACCTATTTAAGACCATTTCTGGCATTAAGAAAAATCCTTTAAATAAAATAGGAAAATAACTTCCAAAATTATATTTTTGTGGTTTCTGGGTATCCTATATCTAATAGGTTTCAAATATACCTTTTGAAATATTTTTACTGCCCTTAATTAAGTATTTTTAGTGCAAACCTCAATCCAGGGGTTTTTGGAAAACTAATTTTTGAAAATACTTTTTGGCCAAATTATTTTTGTAAGAAAATACTATATTACTCTATTCACATGGCATGATCATTGGGCAGAAGTTTGGGTCAAGGAGATGAAGTATACAAGGTGGAGTAGTTGACTATTAAGAGCACTTGAAAAACCACACAGAGAAAACCAATCTTAAAAATGAAAGCCAAATAATGCAAAAGTTTTTGTTGGTCCAAATTTTCATGCTTTATTCAATGCAAATGACATGTTACAAAATGCAGGGTGTGACAGACCTACCCCCCTTACAAGAATCTCGTCCCCGAGATTCCTAAACTAGGCTTTAAAGAGATACAAAAACTCGGATATAAGGTAGTCTTCACGTTCCCAGGTTGCTTCTGCTTCAGTGTGGTTGCTCCACTGGACCTTGAAGTACTTGATCGTGCGGCTACGAGTGCATCGCTCAGCCTCATCCAAAATGCAGATGGGCCTCTCACGGTAGGTCAAATCAGGATGAAGGTCAATGGCTTGATGATTGACGTCCTTGTAAAGATCAGGCTTGTCTAGGACTTGGAGACACTTCCGGAGTTGTGACAAGTGGAATACGTTGTGCACATCGGATAGTTCAGGTGGCAGTTCCAACTGGCAAGCCACTTCTCCGCGTCGTGCGGTGATCTCGAAGGGGCCGATAAATCTTGGTGCGAGCTTTCCCTTAACGTGGAAACGTTTGGTTCCCTTAAGAGGAGTTACTCGCAGGTACACATGGTCTCCGACTTGGAAGTTTACCTGTCGGTGACGAGTGTCAGTGTCGCGACCGGTTTTTCCGGACATTAATTTTCCAGAAAATGGTCGTCGAGCTCATCAGCCCCAGGATTACTGTTAGCTGATGAGGCATCAACTTGATACAAGAATTCCAAGCAAAAGTACAAAACATGTAGTACAAGACCATTGCGGTCTATGAGTACAACAAATGGTTTCTAGTGGTTGAGGGCGGAACCGGTTTGTGGTTCACCACGGCTATGGGACTCCATTTCCCACGGGAACAGCTGACCAGGTTAACTCCTATCTTCGCGAGGCTGCTATCACCGTTGCTTAGGTTTTCGAGGTTGTCGTCGCAACGGTCCTCTCCAAGCAATCAATCTGGCCAAGACAATAGCCAGGGACAAGCCAGTGAGTACTTTGAATGTACTCGCAAACATTAAGAACACAGATACATTATAGCCACAGATAAACATGTGTCAAAATGTTCTGTGGTTACTCTGAACATTATGGAACAAGGTTGTAAATATTTAAGGAATGCATGGGCAATCAAACAAGTAGATGAAATAATAAAATGTGCCACAGTCGAGCGTCTGGGCGACACCACGTAAAGGGCTTTAAAAGAAATGCCACAGTCGGGCGTCTGAGCGACACCACATAAAGGGCTTTAAAAGAAATGCCACAGTCGGGCGTCTGAGCGGCACCACATAAAGGGCTTTAAAAGAAATGCCACAGTCGGGCGTCTGAGCGACGCCACATAAAGGGCTTTAAAAGAAATGGCACAGTCGGGCGTCTGAGCGACGTCACCTACAGGGCTTTTAAAAGAGATGCCACAGTCGGGCGTCTGAGCGACGCCACATACAGGGCTTTAAAAGAAATGCCACAGTCAGGCGTCTGAGCGACGCCACATACAGGGCTTTAAAAGAAATGCCACAGTCGGGCGTCTGAGCGACGCCACATAAACGGCTTTAAAAGAAATAATCATAGTGAATATCCCGGAGGTAGAACCATCCCAGAGATACTCGATGATAACAATAATATCACGGGTTAGTCAACAATAGTAATAATCATAATCATTAGAAGTCTCAAGTAGTAATTCCCGTTCTGGTTTAACAGTTTCACCTCCGAAGACCGACACTAAGACCGACACTTGACCCATCCCAGACTGTAATCCTTAACCAAGGACACGGCTATTCGAATAGGTTTAATCTCTGCAGAGGGTGTACTCTTTACCCACGAGTAACGGATTCCTTTAGTCCATCGGGACTAATTCCGTCTATGGTCTTTTAATTGAAAACACACCTGACTTGCACACACCAGCTTCACTTACCGGTGTCTGGAATCACCCACGACACCTGTCAAGCAAACTCTAAGTGGTGAGGCTACAACCTCGACGTAGCATGGGATCACAAAATTTATACCGCGCGCACACTAGGGGAGCTACCCCCTTCGGCTACAACCGAAACACCCATGCCCCCGGACCAGGTGGCATGCCTACCGGATGCAGCCGGTATCTTCCACCATGGCCTCTCTGTATGGTGTTTGCCAAGACAAGGGTTAACAACTTACTGAACCATACCCTACTTACGGTAGGGACCTATGGCAGTACGAAACAAGTATGGGGGTTACCGGAACAAGACTCGATCTACGGTCGACTCAGGAGGTAGTAATAATTCCTGCAAGATTATCATAACAATGCATATACTTCAACCAACAGATAGAAACACCACACGACATACCCCATCATGCCATACCGGACACGACCGTCTCAACGGAGGACAAGGGTCAGGACCGCGTCTACCCAAGACAGAGGCCTACCTAGCATTCCTTCCGGTATGCATGAGAAGTGTGTGGCGGTGATTTCCATCACAAAACATGTCAACTCCATGCGCATGAAATTCACTATATGCACCTACGAATAGGATCACATCCTCACATAAAATGACGCATGCAAGTGTCGGGGTAGTGTTGTCACCGGGCCAAACAACACACACAAAAAAAATTACACGAGGGTTCAGAATGCTTGCCTTCATGATGTAGAAAGGCAGGGTGCACTCCAAGAGTTTTGCAAGATCCTTACTCCTCTCCGAAATTCCTATTTTCAAAAATATGCAAATAACACATATTTCAAAGACAGCACAAAAAGTTGTTTGGAATTTTTTTTCAAATAAATCTTAAAATAAACTAGACAATATTTGAGAGATGTAGGAAAAAGAATTAATTCATTTGGATTTATATTTAAAAAGATACAGCTGGTCAAAGTTTGGTCAAAAATCTGTTATTTAAATTAAAACAGAAAAGAAAACGATTTAATTAAAAACGTACACGTGGAAGGCGTATTTTTGAAATGCACTTCCACTTATCCAGCGCGGACTGCGCCTGGGTCGCTAACAGTGGGCCCGCCTGGCCCACCAGTCAGGTTTGACTAGTACACCTCCCTCTTCTCCCTCCGCCCGAGAGGAGGGGCGGGACTCCGGCGATGTCCGCCGGCGAACGGCGGCGCTGCTCGCTAAACGGAGGCCATCCACGGATTCAAGAGGTCGAGGCGGTCACTCCGGTGGTGGTTTTGTTCTCTGGGGTAGACGGAGCTGTCGACGGCGAGCTCCGCGGCGGACGGTGATCGTCGGAAAAAGTGAAAATTTGCCCGCGGCGAGTCTCGATCAAGATTGAGTAGTGGAACGGGCTCACGGGAGGATGTGGGGGTTCCTGGTGGAGAGAGTGGAGAGGGGGAGGCCCTGGTAGCGCCGGAATGGTCGGGGCAATGGTGGCGGATGGAGCTGCCGGAGAGGAAGAAGACGACCCCTTCCTTCGATTGACGGCCAAAGGGGCAAGAGTGAAGTGGCGTGAGCCTGCGTGCGCACGGGTTTGAGCTCGGGGGCCTCTTTTATAGCACAATCGAGTCGGTTTGCGGCGGCCGTGGATAAGCTTGCCGGCGACCACCGTTCTGTAGTTAGGGCGGCGTGGCGGCGACGAATGCTAGGGGACGAAGTTGTGGATGAGCACGCACTGCTCCAGGAGGCAGGTGGCAAGCGCTGGGAGCTTGGGCGGCGCTGGCTAGCGCAGGCGTGGTCGGGTAGCGGTTGCGGCCGCGGGCGTGCCGCCAAATGGCATCTGACAGCGGCGCTGTAGGGTGCCAGGGGGCGGTCGGGGCCTTTTGCCGTGACGCGGTGAGGAGGGGAGTGCTAGGAGAGGTTCTGCCGTGCGGTTCAAGCCAGGGGCGCGCGACGCGGCGGTTCGGTGCGCGGCTGCAGTTGGCGCGCTCTGGACGCGCCCAGTGCACGCGCAGGACCTGTTCGACAGAATGCCAGGGCGCGATAGAGGTCTCGGGTGAGGCTGGAAATTAGCAGACCCAGGTTAAGAGTAGTGAGGAGTCTATTGGACAAGGTAGCTAGGCAAGGGAAGCAAGATCACAATGCAAGCTAAAACTCATGCCAAAACTGGTCATGCCTACATGGTGTTCGACAGATTGCCACATGCACCTAGGCACCTCTTGGGGTGGCCAAAACCTCCAGAGTGGTGTCTCTATGGAAGTATGAGAGGGTGGTGTAGTTAGTTTGTTTAAAGGAGAACCTTGTTAGTGCACTTTCTGCAAAACTCCAGTTCTGGACAGAAAGCAAATGGCATCACAACATGGACAAAAATTCTCCCAATGGGTTCATGCTCTTGGACTTAAGAGTTTGGCAAGGTGCACTTCAAGCATGAGAAAGCACAAGATCACTAGAGCAAGAAATAATAGGGTTGCAGTAGAAAACACAAGTCTGGTCCAGAATGAAGAAGAGGTTTGTTCACTCAAATTCTCCAAAGAACAACTCTATGTTTTTGCATAAAGTTGAATCATATGTTGCTATTAACACCCCATAATTTTGGTGGAGGCTAGAAAGAAATATTTAAATGGGTTGTAGTGCAAACATGCCCGCTGGACCAGAGAAGAAAATTTAGGTGTAGAGCTCAATTTATTTCAAGAATAAAAGATATTTTTGCTCAAAAGTGATTTAATAACATCACATGACATCTCCAAATTTTGGTGGGATTTTTGAGTAAATTTTTAAAGAGGTTGTAGTTCAAATATGGCCATATAGTCATGGGAAATCATTTTTCAAGAAAATAAGGACCAAGCAAATTAATTATGTAATTAGTTCTACTAATAAAATAGAAGTTTTTCTTGAGAGTTTAAACAAGTCCAAAAACATATTTGAAACGTTTTCACTTTGGGAAAAAACTCCATAATAACCAAGTTCAAAAATCAAAGGAAGCTCAGAAAGTAAAAGTTTTAAATTCCTGGCAAAATTTTAATTAACAAAACAAGGTCAAATTTTTTGGGGTGTCACAAAACTACCCCCCTTAAGAAAAATCTCGTCCTCGAGATTTGCTAAGGGTTGCTTTGAAAAAATGAAACTCTCGGGGATCTTTCGCGAGGGAAGAATGGTTACAATAAAGGAGCATAAGTCACAACAAAACTATACATATTAGTAGAAACCAAACAACTTGCAAGCTTAGGTTACCACGCATAAATCACAATACATAACTAAATGTTGCAATAATGAACACAACAGCGACGTTTTAAAATGGAAACGGTAACTGGATGGGGTCCTGCGAGAACGTTTCTGGTACTGAGACACATTCCTCTTCTATCGGGGGAAGGGGTTTAACCAGTTGATGAATGTGTCTCTCTTAGCCGGGCCTCAGTGATCTGCCGATGGCGATCCGAGGATTTAAATCCGTGAGACTCTGGAGATAACCCATCACATGTTGGGTGAAGCGTTCTTGAGCGATGACGTACTGGACCAGGTTGGCTAGGACTGGGTCTCTCTCAATTCGTCCTCCGGGAAAAGATGTTACTCCACCAGGTGTTGCACGGCCCGGGAAGTAATAATACCCTCGTTCACTAGCATAGGGCACCGCGAATCGAAGGCGAGAAAGCGCTTCATATGCAGCAGCTTCTATGGCCATGAGTGGGGTTGGCATAGATTTCCCCACGAAGGAGACCTCCGTTGGGTCTTGGTATGAGTTCATGGGAGGGATGTGCGCTGCTGCCCAGTATCTCGAGGTGGAAGAGGTTATTCTCGATTTGAACAGCTCGTACTGGGGTGGCTGGGTAGCGCCCATGGTACTGCAGGTAAAATCCCGCAATATCTTGACAAAACTACCCGGGGTTGCATCTGGGGTTCTCAGATGAATGCTGGGGCTCGACATGGCAAGAAATGGTTGTGAGGGTGGTGCACAAGGTGAGAGGTGCTTTGGCAAGGTCACGCGATGGACTTTTATAGCACTGGAGCTGGGTCACTTTTACCATGGTGAATGGTAAGGAAACTTCTAGCTCCGCTCCACGGGTCGGAGTCAAGCCACAGATACACATATTTCACCGAGGTGACGTGTTACTGTGGGGGGGTTGTCAGGGGTCTTTGGCAACTGTGCCTGGGGTAGAAATGCTGGCATACCCATGCAAGGCTATAGGGGCTCAATGACAGGCGGCGTTTATTTACAAGGTCACACGGTTACAAGCGAGAATACTCCGGGACTCGATATTACTCGGGTGACTTAGTCTACCTCGTTTACATCCAAGCGGGCGTGCCTGGTGGATGTTGAGGCTTCTCCGCGGGTCTCACCGCCGGAATTAGTTGGAGTGGACTGAGGGGCTGCAGGCTCGGGGTAGCGATGATGACCATCTCGGGGATTGCTGGCTACAACTCCGTTGGAGTGTGTTCCCAAAAATGCGACGAAGCACTTCTGGGGTTATCGCAACACTTTGGCCGATGGCTGGGGTAGACCTCAGGGGCTCGATCGGTTGTCCAAACAACACGACTGGGTTGTTGGCGCTGGGCTCGTCCTCTTCTCTCGCCGGGGCTCGATGAACCAGCTCTCCACGAGCTGCGATAAGATCAATAGTGACCTGATCGCACAGTTCCTCTAGTGCATTTACATAGCGCACTAGGTGCAACAATGCAGGATTTGTTTCGTGATCTCCGTTGGCAACTTGGGGTGGTCTTCCGTACCCTTCACGTCTGGGGTAGTAGTGGAACGAGCGACAGTCAACTCTGGGCGACAAGTGCCGGAGATGAACTATAGCTTCTCGAGCGGCTAGTTGGATGGCTTGGGGCTCAAAGGAAGTCGTTCTTCCTGTGAACCTGTAGGGGCATTCGGGTGCGAGACCCCTACCGTAGATGTGTACAGTGGCCCAGAATTGACGGCTCTCACCGCTCATGGATCCTTGGTACACGACATATTCTGGGGGCTCTTCTAGCGCATAGGCACGACGGGTGAAGTTTGCGAGTATGGTCACAAAACCTCCAAGGTTGGTTGCTGTGGTCTCATTGTGCACGACTGGACCAGGCATTGTGGTTCGGTTTGGGATAGTGGTTGTGCTGTGCTGGTTGGGGCTAACGTGCCCTTTTTATAGGAAAAGGGGACGGAGTCTTCCTTCGCACGCTTGCGAGAAAGACTATTCAGGATTCGATCACTGGCGCATGAGTGACAGGCTAGGCTTATAGGTTGGGCACCGACTGCCAAAAGGTGTCGGGTCACTGTGGGGCTATCTTGCATGAGAAGCTTGGCTAGGGTTTTAGGTTATGGCTTGGTGGGTTGGTTTGCCTAAGATTATTGACCTGACTAGGATAGGATTAGCCAATGGTCAGCCTGGCTCTGATACCAAGTCTGTCGCGACCGGTTTTTCTGGACATTAATTTTCCAGAAAATTGCCGTCGAGCTCATCAGCCCCAGGATTACTGTTAGCTGATGAGGCATCAACCTGATACAGAAATTCCAAGCAAAAGTACAAAACACGTAGTACAAGACCATTGCGGTCTATGAGTACAACCAATGGTTTCTGGTGGTTGAGGGCGGAAGAGATTTTTGGTTCACCACGGCTATGGGACTCCATTTCCCACGGGAACAGCTGACCAGGTTAACTCGTATCTTCGCGAGGCTGCTATCACCGTTGCTTAGGTTTCCGAGGCTGTCATCGCAACGCTCCTCTCCAAGCAATCAATATGGCCAAGACAATAGCCAGGGACAAGCCAGTGAGTACTTTGAATGTACTCGCAAACATTAAGAACACAGATATATTATAGCCGCAGATAAACATGTGACAAAATTTTCTGTGGTTACACTGAACATTATGGAATAAGGTTCATGAGGTATGTGAGTAAATATTTAAGGAATGCATGGGCAATCAAACAAGTAGATGAAATAATAAAATGTGCCATAGTCGGGCGTCTAGGCGACACCACATAAAGGGATTTAAAAGAAATGCCACAGTCGGGCGTCTGAGCGACACCACATAAAGGGCTTTAAAAGAAATGCCACAGTCGGGCGTCTGAGCGACACCACATAAAGGGCTTTAAAATAAATGCCACAGTCGGGCGTCTGAGCGACGCCACATAAAGGGCTTTAAAAGAAATGCCACAGTCGGGTGTCTGAGCGACGCCACCTACAGGGATTTTAAAAGAAATGCCACAGTCGGGCGTCTGAGCGACGCCACATACAGGGCTTTAAAAGAAATGCCACAGTCGGGCGTCTGAGAGACGCCACATAAAGGGCTTTAAAAAAAATGCCACAGTCGGGCGTCTGAGCGACGCCACATAAAGGGCTTTAAAAGAAATAATCATAGTGAATATCCCGGAGGTAGAACCATCCCAGAGATACTCGATGATAACAATAATATCACGGGTTAGTCAACAATAGTAATAATCATAATCATCAGAAGTCTCAAGTAGTAATTCCCGTTCTGGTTTAACAGTTTCACCTCCGAAGACCGACACTTGACCCATCCCAGACTGTAATCCTTAACCAAGGACACGGCTATTCGAATAGGTTTAATCTCTGCAGAGGGTGTACTCTTTACCCACGAATAACGGATTCCTTTAGTCCATCGGGACTAATTCCGTCTATGGTCTTTTAATTGAAAACACAACTGACTTGCACACACCAGCTTCACTTACCGGTGTCTGGAATCACCCACGACACCTGTCAAGCAAACTCTACGAGGGGAGGCTACAACCTCGACGTAGCATGGGATCACAAAATTTATACCGCGCGCACACTAGGGGAGCTACCCCCTTCGGCTACAACCGAAACACCCATGCCCCCGGACCAGGTGGCATGCCTACCGGATGCAGCCGGTATCTTCCACCATGGCCTCTCTGTACGGTGTGTGCCGAGACAAGGGTTAACAACTTACTGAACCATACCCTACTTATGGTAGGGACTTGTGGCAGTACGAAACAAGTATGGGGGTTACCGGAACAAGACTCGATCTACGGTCGACTCAGGAGGTAGTAATAATTCCTGCAAGATTATCATAACAATGCATATACTTCAACCAACAGATAGAAACACCACACGACATACCCCATCATGCCATACCGGACACGACCGTCTCAACGGAGGACTAGGGTCAGGATCGCGTCTACCCAAGACAGAGGCCTACCTAGCATTCCTTCCGGTATGCATGAGAAGTGTGTGGCGGTGATTTCCATCACAAAACATGTCAACTCCATGTGCATGAAATTCACTATATGCACCTACGAATAGGATCACATCCTCACATAAAATGACGCATGCAAGTGTCGGGGTAGTGTTGTCATCGGGCCAAACAACACACAAAAAAAATTACACCAGGGTTCAGAATGCTTGCCTTCATGATGTAGAATGGCAGGGTGCATTCCAAGATTTTTGCAAGATCCTTACTCCTCTCCGAAATTCCTATTTTCAAAAATATGCAAATAACACATATTTCAAAGACAGCACACAAAAAGTTGTTTGGAATTTTTTTCAAAGAAATCTTAAAATAGACTAGACAATATTTGAGAGATGTAGGAAAAAGAATTAATTCATTTGGATTTATATTTAAAAAGATAAAGGTGGTCAAAGTTTGGTCAAAAATCTATTATTTAAATTAAAACAGACAAGAAAACGATTTAATTAAAAACGTACACGTCGAAGGCGTATTTTTGAAATGCGCTTCCACTTATCCAGCGCGGACTGCGCCTGGGTCGCTGACAGTGGGCCCGCCTGGCCCACCAGTCAGGTTTGACTAGTCCACCTCCCTCTTCTCCCTCCGCCCGAGAGGAGGGGCGGGACTCCGGCGATGTCCGCCGGCGAACGGCGGCGCTGCTCGCTAAACGGAGGCCATCCACGGATTCAGGGGGTCGAGGCGGTCACTCCGGTGGTTGTTTTGTTCTCTGGGGTAGACGGAGCTGTCGACGGCGAGCTCCGCGGCGGACGGTGATCATCGGAAAAAGTGAAAATTTGCCCGCGGCGTGTCTCGATCAAGATTGAGTAGTGGAACGGGCTCACGGGAGGATGTGGGGGTTCCTGGTGGAGAGAGTGGAGAGGGGGAGGCCCTGGTAGCGCCGGAATGGTTGGGGCAATGGTGGCGGATGGAGCTGCCGGAGAGGAAGAAGACGACTCCCTTCCTTCGATTGACGGCCGAAGGGGCAAGAGTGAAGTGGCGTGAGACTGCTTGCGCACGGGTTTGAGCTCAGGGGCCTCTTTTATAGCACAATCGAGTCGGTTTGCGGAGACCGTGGATAAGCTTGCCAGCAACCGCCGTTCTGTAGTTAGGGCGACGTGGCGGTGACGAATGCTAGGGGACGAAGTTGTGGATGAGCACGCACTGCTCTAGGAGGCAGGTGGCAAGCGCTGGGAGCTTGGGCGGCGCTGGCTAGCGCAAGCGTGGTCGGGCAGCGGTTGCGGCCGCGGGCGTGCCGCCAAATGGCATCTGACGGCGGCGCTGTAGGATGCCAGGGGGCGGTCAGGGCCTTTTGGCGTGACGCGGTGAGGAGGGGAGTGCTAGGAGAGGTTCTCCCGTGTGGTTCAAGCCAGGGGCGCGCGACGCGGCGGCTCGGTGCGCGGCTGCAGTTGGCGCGCTCTGAGCGCGCCCAGTGCACGCGCATGACCTGTTCGACAAAACGCCAGGGCGCGATAGAGGTATCGGGTGAGGCTGGAAATTAGCAGACCCAGGTTAAGAGTAGTGAGGAGTCTATTGGACAAGGTAGCTAGGCAAGGGAAGCAAGATCACAATGCAAGCTAAAACTCATGCCAAAACTGGTCATGCCTACATGGTGTTCGACAGATTCCCACATGCACCTAGGCACCTCTTGGGGTGGCCAAAACTTCCAGAGTGGTGTCCCTATGGAAGTATGAGAGGGTGGTGTAGTTAGTTTGTTTAAAGGAGAAACTTGTTAGTGCAGTTTCTGCAAAACTCCAGTTCTGGACAGAAAGCAAATGGCATCACAACATGGACAAAAATTCTCCCAATGGGTTCATGCTCTTGGACTTAAGAGTTTGGCAAGGTGCACTTCAAGCATGAGAAAGCACAAGATCACTAGAGCAAGAAATAATAGGGTTGCAGTAGAAAACACAAGTCTGGTCCAGAATGAAGAAGAGGTTGGTTCACTCAAATTCTCCAAAGAACAACTCTATGTTTTTGCATAAAGTTGAATCATATGTTGCTATTAACACCCCATAATTTTGGTGGAGGCTAGAAAGAAATATTTAAATGGGTTGTAGTGCAAACATGCCCACTGGACCAGAGAAGAAAATTTAGGTGTAGAGCTCAATTTATTTCAAGAATAAAAGATATTTTTGCTCAAAAGTGATTTAATAACATCACATGACATCTCCAAATTTTGGTCGGATTTTTGAGTAAATTTTTAAAGAGTTTGTAGTTCAAATATGGCCATATAGTCATGGGAAATCATTTTTCAAGAAAATAAGGACCAAGCAAATTAATTATGTAATTAGTTCTACTAATAAAAGAAAAGTTTTTCTTGAGAGTTTAAACAAGTCCAAAAACATATTTGAAAGGTTTTCACTTTGGGAAAAAACTCCATAATAACCAAGTTCAAAAATCAAAGGAAGCTCAGAAAGTAAAAGTTTTAAATTCCTGGCAAAATTTTAATTAACAAAACAAGGTCAAAATTTTTGGGGTGTCACAGTCAGCATAGCTCTTCTGTCTGGACTTAGCGGTCTTTAGTTGCTCTCTGACTAGCTGAACTTGCTCTTCTGCTTCACGGAGGATTTCAGGCCCAAATACTAGTCCTTCTCCGGTTTCTGACCAATTGAGGGGTGTGCGGCACTTCCGACCGTACAATACCTCAAATGGTGCCATCTGGAGGCTTGACTGATAAATGTTGTTGTAGGAGAACTCGGCAAAAGGGAGGCAATCTTCCCACCTAGCTCCATATGCTAAGACACAGGCTCGGAGCATGTCTTCGAGTATCTGATTCACTCGTTCTGTCTGACCTCCGGTCTGTGGGTGGAAAGCAGTGCTGAAGGACAACTTGGTCCCCATGGCCTCTTGGAACTTCTTCCAGAACCTTGAGGTCAACTGGGTTCCACGATCTGACATAATCTCCTTGGGAACACCATAGGCTTACGATTCTGTTGATGTATAAAGTTGCTAGCTGGTTGCCATCATAGGTAGTCCTCACAGGGATGAAATGGGCTACTTTAGTCAAATGATCGACTATGACCCAGATGGAGTCATGTCCCTTGTTTGACCTAGGTAGTCCAGTGATGAAATCAATTCCGACTTTATCCCATTTCCACTCGGGAACCTTGAGTGGTTGGAGTAATCCAGCAGGTCGCTGATATTCAGCTTTGACCCTTTGGCATACATCACACTTTTCAACATAGGTGGCAATCTCCCTTCTCATCACGTGCCACCAAAATCTTTCCTTCAGTTCTTGATACATCTTGGTTTCTCCGGGGTGGATGGAATACGGGGTGTCATGAGCTTCTTGCAAGATCAAATTCTTGAGCTCAATCTTGGTGGGTACGCAAATGCGATTTCCAAACCACACGATTCCTTGCTTATCCTCTGAGAATCCTGGGGCCTTGCCGGCCTTGATCTTCCTCTTAATGCCTTCAATACTCTTGTGTCCCTTTTGAGCTTCCTTAATATCATCCATCAGGGTAGGCTTGACTTCGAGGTTGGATAAGAATCCTGGTGCAACCAATTCCAACCCGAAGCTTTCAAGTTCTTCATACAAGGCGGGTAGCCTCTTCTTAAGCATAGCATTCAAGGTACAAGCCTTTCTGCTTAATGCATCTGCTACCACATTAGCCTTCCCAGGGTGGTATTGAACACTAAGGTCATAATCCTTGATCAACTCTAGCCATCTTCTTTGCCTCATGTTCAATTCCTTCTGAGTGAAAATATACTTCAGACTTTTGTGATCCGTGTATATCTCACACCGCTTCCCTAGGAGGTAATGTCACCATGTCTTCACGACATGAACTACAACGGCCAACTCGAGGTCATGAGTGGCATAGTTCTCCTCATGAGGCCGTAGTTGCCTTGAAAGGTAAGCTACGACTCTGCCCTCTTGCATCAGAACACCTCCCAGTCCGGTTTTTGACGCATCACAATATATCACAAACTCCTTGTGTATATCTGGTGTGGCCAAAACTGGGGCGGTGGTCAATCTCTTCTTCAGCTCCTGGAATCTCTCTGCACACTTCGGCATCCATTCAAACTTCTTGTCCTTCTTCAAGAGCTGAGTCATGGGTCGGGCAATGCTTGAGAATCCTTCAACGAACTTGCGGTAATATCCCGCGAGTCCGAGGAAGCGTCTGACTTCCTTCACATTGTTTGGGGACTGCCATTCAGTCACGGCTTCAATCTTAGCGGGATCGACCGACAATCCTTCTTCATTCAATACATGAAGTAAGCTGGGGCATTGGTCAATCCAAAGGACATCATCGTGCACTCATACAGGCCATATCTGGTTACAAATGCCGTCTTCGGAATATCTTGGGGTCTGATCTTCAGCTGGTAGTACCCAGATCGGAGGTCAATCTTGGAGAACACCTTGGCCCCATTGAGTTGATCAAACAGATCTTCAATCTTGGGAAGTGGATACTTGTTCTTGATTGTAACTTCATTGAGGGAGCGGTAGTCAATGCATAAGCGGATGGTACCGTCCTTCTTTGCCACAAACAGAACTGGCGATCCCCAAGGGGAGGCACTAGGGCAGATAAATCCCTTCCTCAACTGCTCTTCCAGTTGCTTCTTCAACTCTGCTAACTCTTCCGATCCCATTCTATAAGGCTTCTTATAGATGGGTCCTGCTCCGGGCATGAGCTCGATGATGAACTCGATGTCTCGGTCAGGAGGCATTCCCGGTAGCTCATCAGGAAAGACATCGGGGTATTCGTATACTACCGGCACTTGCTCCAATCCAACTTCAGTCAGACAGTTGACTTGGGTGCCTCGAGCAGAGGAGGGGTTGGGAGCAAACTTTACTTCGACTCCTTGGTCATTGGTCATAGTGACTGATCGGTTGGCACAATCTAACAAGCCTTGGTGCTTGATGAGGCAATCCATTCCTAAGATCACATCCAAGCCTTGTGATCTTAAGATGATAAGGTCTGCTTGGAAGTCTACTCCATTAATGACAATCCCGACTCCCTTACATCCTATCTTGGCTCTCATCTTTGCTCCGGGGGTTTGTTCCACCATAGGGTTATTCAGGGGTGTAGGGGTCATGCCACTTTTTAATGCAAACTTTTGGGTGACAAATGAATGCGTGGCTCCAGAATCAAACAAGATAGTTGCAGGTGTTGAGTTGACAAGGAACGTACTCAGCACGACGTCCGGGTCTTCCTGGGCTTCTTCTGTGGTGACATGATTCACAGACCCTTGCCGTTGTTGGGCGGGTTGCGGGGAGCTTGGTTCCTTAGTGGCATCACACGGCCTTGTCCTGGGTTCTGCGCATTGGGGCGTGGGGCATCGGGCTTCTTGTTGGGGCAATTCTTGGAGTAGTGTCCTGGTTGACCACATCCAAAGCAAGTGACTTGGTTGGGGTTGCTGCCCTTGCCGGCATTGTTATTGGGGTTGTTGTAAGCTGGCCTGGGGTTGACATACTGCTGAGGTGGATAGTTGGTGCAGCGTGCAGGAGCTCTTGGCTGCTGATAGGTCGGCTTGACCGGGGCGGACTGCCACAGGCGAGGCTTCTGGTTGCTGGAGCTACCCTTGCTGATCATCTTGCGCTTACGGGTATCATCCAAAGCACGTCGCTTGTCTTCAAGCATGAGTGCCTTATTCACTAGATCAACAAAGGTCGGGCAGTCACACACAACGAGCGAGTACTGCAGAGTCTGGTTAAGGCCTTCCATGAAGCGCTCCTTTTTGGCAGCATCAGTGCTGACATCTTCAGGGGCATATCTTGAGAGAACACTGAACTTCTGCATGTACTCCTTGACAGTGCTACTACCTTGCTTCAGGGCTCGGAACTCACGCTTCTTGATGGCCATAATTCCGGAAGGAATGTGGGCCTTGCGGAATTCTGCCTTGAAGTCATTCCAAGTGATGTTTTGCTCAGCATGCATGGCCTTGAATCCATCCCACCAAGCTCTAGCAGTTCCCCTGATACAGTGAGCAGCATAAGCCACCTTCTCACGGTCCTCAGTGCATCCGACTAGTTCCAGCAGATCCTCAATGGTGCGGACCCAGTCGTCTGCATCCAGGGGTTCAGCAGTCTCGATGAAGGTGGGTGGTGCATGCTTCTTGAACTCCACCAATGTGGAACGTCCATTGCCGTTTCCCGCCGGCTGGCGGTTGACAGCTTGAGCAATCATCTAGAGGGCTGCAGTGTTGGCTTGGCGTTCCTCTCGAAAGGCTTGGAGAAGCTGAGCCATATCCATGCTTGGAGGTGGTGGTGGCGGTGGAGCTTGTCCTTGGGTTTGGTCCTGACTGGCTCCTTCTCCGGCTTCTTGCTGTTGGGTAGAAGTACCAGTACGGGTTACAATAGGCATCCTGTTGGAGCGATCAAGGTCTCATGATTGGGAAAGATGGGGAAAGCAATATAGATGGGATGCCTAGTAAGGGGGTTGGTATGACACTAATTGTTTTCATGCAAGGGACAAAATCCAAACACATTCATTAAAATCCAGATGGGTGATGTAGTCGCTTACAAGTTCCCGAAGGAAAGCACGACATCCAACAAACACACTAAAAGCAAATGCACGCTACATGGTTTCATATGAACCATTACAAGGACTCGACTTCGCATAGGGGTACACGACCTATCCTACCGTAGTGGTTACTAACGGGAACATCCGGGTTGCGAATGATGCCTAAGTGGCGGAATGCTCGGTCGCGTAGTCTGGCTCTTCTGGGTCTTCCTCCTCGTCATCGGTGGCCTGACTCTCCTCTTCACTTGAAGGGGTGGGGGAGTGGAGGAGCTCAACACGGCGTTGCTTTGCCGGTGGTGCGAAGAGCTTGCGGTATTCCTTTGCGCTCATGCGGTGTTGCTGTGGTGGTTCTCCATCCTTTGGGGGTTTCCCGCCTCTGTATGTGATTGCGGGCTGGCCAGGGGGAGCACCTTCCTTCTTGATTCTATCCGTCTTCTCTTGTGCTTGGCGAAGAAGTGCCTTGGCATCATGGAGTTCCTCTCGGAGTTCCATTGATTCCGAAGCCAAGTGTTGTGCCAAACTATCGGCACAAAGGCTGAAGTAGGTCTGGAATCGGAGTGGAAGTCCTTCTTCTAGTGGTGGAGCTGGTGCACTGCTCTCATCCTCACCTTCCTTCCGGTAAGGCAAGAAGCGGGTTGCCATCTCATCTGCCATCTCGGGGAGAAGGTCTCGAAGGCGGGTGAGTGCCTTGAGGGTTGCCGTCTCAACGGCAAGAACTAGTGTTTCCATCTGGGGTCCCTCAAAGAACCAGCTTGTTGGTGAGTGATTGGCCTTCACGATCACTTCCACATGATACTCCGTCTCGGTGTCATTGATCCAGTGCTCATGGTAGGTGAACATGGGGGCTCGGTGGAACTGGCACTTCTTAAGGCTATCCTCGAGAAGCACGGGAAACCCGGTGGTCAGGAAGTCTTCAGGTACGGCTGCCATCTACAAAGGTTGAATGGGAGAGGTCAATAAGGGAAATATAATCTTGGGTTGGTAAGCTTAAGAAAAGAAGAGAAGTTTAGATAGTCTCAGGCTAACTAACGTCCATGCTAACTAAGGCTTCCTACAGTCAGGATGGCTCTGATACCAGCTCTGTGGGGACCCTGACTCATAAGTCGTGATCACCAAATGCACGTGTACAGTGATCCCAGAGATCAATGCTCACTGAACACACAGAAGCTGAATAACAAGAGTCTTACATCCATACATACCGTCTTACACAAATTATGACCATTATGGTCAAGTCTTACATAGATAAAGCCTTAAGGGCTGAACATCAAATGAAACACAAGCAGCGGAAATCTTCGTCGATAAGTAGAACCCATGCCATATGCCTTAACCCTACAGGCATTCTGACTGGGAAACGTCCTAGTTCGCATGTTCGCCTCGAAAGAATTCTTCCTCGAACTCCTGTTCCTCCATGCCTGGTCAATTAAATAACGAGTGGCAAGCCAGTGAGTACTTTGAATGTACTCGCAAGCAACCCATGTTTTGGTTCAAGATACAACAATGCATGATATAGGTAAGTTTTTGCGGAAAGCTAGTTTTGAGTGTAATGACATGTTCAAAAACTTGTAAGACATGCATCAGGAGAATTCAAGTAACCATGAGGACAGGTTACAGATATCAACATAAATAGAGTGGGCGCCAACCGAACTCAATCATGTCAAGTCCTAGACTTGACCCAGTAGTTCTTCCCACTTATCCAACACACACACACACACTGGTTTGTAAACACGTGGACATAGTTTAAGCAGCACCGCCCAACTGTCCTTGACCGTGGACACGGCTATTCAAATAGTTTTAACACCCTGCAGAGGTTGCAGACTTTACCCACAAGATCCGGGGAACTTCCGTGCCATCCACGACCCGCGGTACCCACAAGTGCTATATGGCATGGATAAAAAGGGCGTCATAGGCATGGTCAAAGGGCTGCTTGCCTGGTTCAATAAAGTCTTCTGGGTCTTCAAAGTCTTCTGGTCCAACTCCTTCGTCAGCAACGCAATCTATCGTCGCAAAAATAATAGCGAGAAAATAAGGCAATAATAAAACAGAAAAACCAAAGTGCTCAGAAAAATGTCAACTGATTTTTCTAAAATACTAGGTTGAAAACTAAGAAGGGGAAAATTCCTAGTTTTTGATTTGGAGTTGTGGAATAGGAGAAATGGATTTTTAGAGGGGAATTTAAATGCTCAAATTTGAATTTAAATTTTAACTGTGCAGAAAAGTTTGATGGACATATCTGAAAGTTACACCATTAAATAGGTGGGATTTTTCTAAGATTTTAGGAGTTGGAATTGTTGCATTTGGATTATTATTTAATCCTGTGGAATTTTTGCAATAATGGTAGAAAAAGAAAAAGAAAAGGGCACTGTGCCTGCTGGGCCAGAACAGCCGCAGGGCAGCAGGCCCAGCAGAGAGGCGGGGCCCAGGCGTCAGGGCGAGGGGCTGATAGACGGGCCCCACAGCCGTTGTCGTCAACCCTGGGTCAGAGGGGCGGCGAGCTCACCGGCGACGTTCCCGGGCACGGCGAGGTGAGCTGGTGGCACCGCTGGACTCCTCGTCGTGTCACCGTTCGGGTGGTGCCGGAGTTGCTCGCTGGGGTGCAGGGGTTCGCGGGCGACGAGGTCCGCGGCGGAGGAGCTTCGGGTATCGACGGCTCCGGCCGTTTCCGGCTGCAAAAGAGAGGGGAAATGGAGGGGAAATGATCAGAGATGTGAGGAGGGTCCAGATCAAGAGAGAGGAGGGGCGGAGGGAGCCCGTACCCTGAGATCGACAGCGACCCGAGGCGGCGGAGCTCGAGCTCGATCTCGAGCTCGGGCGGCTCTGGGGAGGAACTGGGGGTGCAGGGGGAGGATTCGGTGGTGTAGAGAGCGAGCGGTGAGGAGAGAAGGGCTCGGGGAGGCCTTTATATAGGCGAACGGAGAGGTCCAGCAGACCCGTGCGCCGGCGAGGCTGTTGCCGTCGCTGCAAGGCTCGGGGAGAGCAGGCGTGGTGTCTGGGGTGTTCCTGGACGTCGACCACGTCGGGTGAGATAGAGAGAGATAGTGGGGAGAGGTCAGGGGTGCGCGCGTGTGAGCTCGCTCATTGGAGCGCTCGGGCGGCCATGGAGTGCGTGCGAGCAGGGGCAGGAGAGAGAGAAGGAGGAGGGGGCCGACCAGCTGCCGTGTTGCGGACATCGAGGAGCATCGGCTGGCGCGCTGGGGAGGCCCGAGCTGGCCGGGGGTGCTTGGCAGGGGGCGGCTACAGTGTGGGAGCGCACTGTAGCGTGCTCCAGAGCGTGCCTTTGGATGCCATGGCATTGTTTAAAGGGCAGGGGCGTGTCCACTAGTGTCTGGAGCCTTGTGGGGTGAGTAAACAAAGTGGCAAAGGCATTGGATGCCATGGAAGGCCACTGGAATGAGGAGGGAGGTGAGGAAGAGGGAGAAGTGGGCTGTCCAGGGAGAGAAAGAGGGGGGTTTCACCCCTCAATTATTGAGCTGGGGACTTTCCATTGTTACTGGAGGTGAAAGGGGTCTAGGAGAAGCTGTGGTAAAAAGCTTAGCTCAAGGAGAATAGTTTTAGTGGTCAAAATGAGAATTTTTGAGAAGTGGCAGAAGGTGTTTGATAAGGATTTTGGCCAGCAAATGATCTCCACTTGCCATGATACTCCACAGGGTGAAATGACACATATAATTAGGGCCTTCCACCAATTTGGAGCTTAGTTGGGCAAAGTTGCCAATGCAAATTTTGTAAACCCTAGAAATTAGCAGAATTGGGCTTGAGTAGATCTAGTTGAGCAAATCACTTCTCCTTGATGCACCACTTGGTGTAGTGGCCTCATTTGGTCATGTGAACATGCTCACAAAAGTTCGGGTCAAGGAGAGAAAGTTGGTAGTACAAACTTGATCAAATTTGATTCTGGACAGAGAGGGTTTTGGGGCATTTTGGTGAACCAAAATGACTTTAATTGACATGAGGCTTTGCAATGCGATCACAATATGCATTTGTGACTTGCTGTATTTTCCTTGGATTTTTATGAAAATATTTCCTGTAGAAATATTTCAAATCCTTGAAATGGGCAGAAATGGTTTTGGGATGTTTTGTCCAATATTTTGATCATAACCATGTGCTGAAACTCATATATATGGAAAATATATGTCCATTAAGTCTCCCTAATTTTCTCAAATATTTTTAAAGCTTTTAAATATTTTTAACTTATTTAAGACCATTTCTGGCCTTAAGAAAAATCCTTTAAATAAAATAGGAAAATAACTTCCAAAATTATATTTTTGTGGTTTCTGGGTATCCTATATCTAATAGGTTTCAAATATACCTTTTTAAATATTTTTACTGCCCTTAATTAAGTATTTGCATTGCAAACCTCAATCCAAGGGTTTTTGGAAAACTAATCTTTGAAAATACTTTTTGGCCAAATTATTTTTGTAAGAAAATACTATATTGCTCTATTCACATGGCATGATCACTGGGCAGAAGTTTGGGTCAAGGAGATGAAGTATAGAAGGTGGAGTAGTTGACTATTAAGAGCACTTGAAAAACCACAAAGAGAAAACCAATCTTAAAAATGAAAGCCAAATAATGCAAAAGTTTTTGTTGGTCCAAATTTTCATGCTTTATTAAATGCAAATGACATGTTACAAAATGCAGGGTGTGACACGGGGGAAGGCCTGTTGGTTTACCAAACACATCTTCAAACTTATCGGTGACCTTTTGAATGTTGACAGGTGTTGGTGTGTAGACTTCATCTCCTTCAGTGATCTAATACACCTGAACAACTTGCATCAGTGAGCCTTATTTTTGTAAACATTGTAGCTACAAAGCATTGATCTTAGAGCAGGGGGCAACATCGTCTTGGTGGCCTTGCAACTGCGCTGGCCCATGAGGAGTGGTGATTAGTAGTTGTTTGCCCCGCAAGTCCACGCTCATCGGGCTGTGCTCCTCCAGCCAGTCCATGCTGAGGATGGCATCATACGCTCCCTACGGCAACACCTTCATGTCAGTGATGAACTGTGTGTTTGAAACACCCAACTGCACTATAGTATGTGGGCAACGTAGTTCGCCTCCATCGGCAACCTTGACGCGACAGGGTCGGTGGAGAGGTACCACGCCCGTCAGAACCGATGCCAGACGCGCGTCGATGAAGGATGGATAGCTCCCAGAATCCGCTAGCAGTAGCACCTCATGGAAAGAGAATCACCTTCGAGGATGTACTGCCGGTGAGTGCGTGGTGCGAGATCGCCATCGTAGTTTCTGCCAACGCGTCGCCGAGTGGTGGGCTTGGTGGATTGCCGTCAGAGTTGATGCCGAACAGCTCCTGGAGCTCCTCGATGATGCGTAGTTGGATGCTGGTGGGACAGTTTTGCTCCTGCCCCCAGCGCTCCCCGCACTTAAAGTATAGGCCCCTTGCACGGTGATACTCGCGTAGTGCCTTGAGCTTGGTGCCATCGGAATAGCTGGCCTCCATCGCGTGCCGATCTGTGGCTGTTAGTGCTATCGACGGTCGTCCTTGAGGTGGCGGTGGTGGAAGCACCATGGGCACGCCCGTACCGCTGTGATTGCTCCGATCCGGGGCGGTGGCACGCGCCATGCTGGGACTCACGCGCTCTCACGAGGCGCCATCCGGCGCCACCTCCTGAACAAGCGCCAGGGTGCACGCAGTGTCGTGATCGCATGGCCGCTGCACCAACACCACCGCGCGGATGTCAGCCCGGAGTCCCTCGACAAATTGAGCAAGGTAATAATAACAATGAATGGATTCAGAATACGCAGGATGTGACTGATAATTAGCTCAAATTGCTCAATGTAATCAGCTACAGATGTTTTCTAGACAGGGAATAGAATTGGCAGATCAGGAGCTGATGACGGTCAAGACCAAATCTCATGCACAACAGGGAGGAGAATGACTCCCAACCTAATTCAGTCAACTTCCTCTTCAACTACATGGGGTGAAACCCCTTCAACTATGCGCAGGTAGGGCGGTAGTACCGGTCATGGGGCCGGTAGTACCGATTTTACCGGATATAGTGGTTGTTCCGGTGCTGTACCAGCCTTGCACCGGTCGATCACAGAAGCTTGACAAATAGTTGACCGGTAGTTGGCTGGCGGTTGTACCGGTCGACCGGTTGTTGGGCGGTAGTTGACCGGTAGTACCTCTATCTCCGCGCTGGGTAAATCCCTGTCCATGCTCTTGGTGTCCATCTTGCACCATTCCTTCTCCTTGGTTGCTTACATGGTACCTAATCACACAAAGCATCTCCGTTTGAGGTAGTAGCCATGTATCAAGTGGGTCAAAGGGAAGTTCAACAAGGAGAGAGTTAACCTCATTCTCGATGGCTCTTGCATGGGCTCTTGTCATTGGTCCAAGTGGTGTCGTGGGAGATGTAGGTAGGTCCATGGGGATGGCCTTGGGATGCTCCCTATCAGCATCAATGTTATTGTATATCACATCGAGGTTGCTGGTGAGCTTGTCGAAGTAGCCCATCAATCCGGCCCAAACACAACAGGCCAGCAGCCCGAGGACCCCTTAATCCAAGACTCCCTCAGTAGCCCCCGAACTTGTCTCCAATGCTAGGGATTGTATCCGGCATCCGCACACCTCATGGTCTTCGGCTTGCGAGGCGAGTTCTTGAGCGTGTCATGTACATGTTCGGAGTCAAGTGGTGTTCAGATTCTGAAGCGACCATTTTACTTATCCCTAAAGGCAAAATCAGTCAAGCATGAATAGTGCCCATGTCTAACAACTTTTTTCCTCTTTAAAGAAGGGTCATGACCAATCATATCGCTGAGTGGCTGGCAGTCCTCCATGTGCGGCTCGAGGCCGACGCCTTATTGGCACGTCTCATTAGGGTAGAGCTCGCGCCCCTTCTTTGGGGGATATGATCAATGATTTTGATTCCCAACCCGCGCATAACATCGCAAGTGTATCGGGAAGTGGAGATGCCCACGACGTGAAAAGTGGAACCCTTGGATCTCCCATGGCCTATAAAGAGGGGGACTGTTACGGTTAGCATCTTATGCCTTCTTCCACCTCTCGCTGCTGCTTACGCAATCCTCCAAAGCTCGAGCGCCCTGTCCCTCAGCTCCGCAGTGAATCCCCTCCCGTCCTCTCCAGCCATGGCCGGATCCGGTGCAAACGGCAAGTGGGATGCTTCCATCGTCACCAACAATGACATCTTGGAGCTGAAGCGGTCGACTACTTGTCGGCCGACATCGCCCATCGGGCCCCTGAAGAGGGCCAGATAATCCCCATGCCCATGTCGGGCAAGAGAGTTGTGTTCCTCCCCCATTTCATCCGGGGGCTTGGATTTCCTCTACACCCCTTCATGAGGGGGTTGATGTTTTGTACGGGCTAGATTTCCATGAGCTAGTCCCCAACTCCCTCCTGCACATCTCGGCCTTCATCGTCGTCTGCGAGGCCGTCCTCTGAGTCCTGCCGCAGTTCGCCTGTGGCTGAAGGTGTACAACGTCAAGCCCAAGGTGGTTGGCGCGGCAGAGCCATGATCAGCAAGGTGACGCAGGTCTAGTGGCCGGAGGGTAGGTTCATCGACACTGTCAAGGTGTGGCAAAAGAAGTGGTTCTACATCACCGAACCAATGGATGTTTCCTAGACGGCAGCCCCTGAGTTCAGATCCGGACCTCCGGCGAGATTGGCCTCATGGACTACAAAAAGGCCGGACTGGGGATCCATTACCGTTATGAATGCACTTCAAACGCTCGTCGTCAACATGATGGAGACCGGCACCAAGCTGACCCCCTCAGGCCCCAAAGAGCCAGTGTCAGCCTAAGTTGATCCTGGCTGACAGCTCGGACTATGATGAGGAGTCCGAAGCGTCCGAAAAGGTTCGGGAGAAGGAACCTAGGGTCAAGCACCCTACTGCCAGGTAGAAATACTGGCATCTTAAGTTGCTTTACTTTTAACAATCCCTTGCTCATGGATGCTAATCGTGCGTGTCATCACAGCTCACCATGCGGTCATCCCGCCGAGCAGACCTCGGAAGGGATGTCTCCACCTGCCGAACTGGCGGACAGCGGGTCTGCATCGCACTCCGCACCTTCCTTGATCCTGGAAGAGGCCAGGGAAGTGTTGTGATGAAGACATCAATACCATTGTTACACCCACAACCCTACTGTTACATATACTAGACCAATTACTTGAGCTCGCACACGCCAATTAAATTACTAGGTACTTTCGTTTCTTGGTAATGTTTCTAATGTTCATGAGAATATGATGCTGCCTAAATTGGATATATTTGTTTTGCTTACAAATGAAGGACCTAGCTTGGAGAAGGATGAACATTGGAGCAAGCGGAACAAGAACGGAGTTACAAGTGATGATTTCAGGACTTTGAAGCCACCATAAGGAGTGCATGAAGCCTTGGACGAAATATACAAGATGCCACTTCATAATTTTCGTCTGGAGGCTATTCTAGGTGCTGCGTCACCTTATTATTGGGCCAGGCCCATGTAATTTCGAAATACATAAGTATAGGCTGTTTTTAGAGTCCGTATGAGTGGGGAAACAAGATATAGGGTTGGTTTCGGACCCCTTCCCCAAGGGCCACGAAGTTCCCCCCCTCTTTCTCCATATATACAGCCCTTAGGGCACCGTTTAGACTTTGGGTTTTGTTTAGATCAAAAGTTTGCCACAGCTACAACTTCGCGTACTTTGTTTGTGTTCAACAACCAGAACAAGGCATCACAGAACCCCACTTTCATTAATAAGGCTTTCCTCTTATATTCGCAATATCTAGATTGCAATCTCAGTTTCTTGCGTGTTCTTTGTTTGCTCGCAGGAAATAGGCCCTCGTGGTCATGTTGATCATTCTCCGGCGTGGTCGATAACCCTCGGAAGTTGGTTTAGCGATTGCTAAGGCACGACATCTTCGCACGTTCGTTGTCGGATCGTTAAAGTCGACTCCCACAAAAAACAAAAGTTATTTAATCGAAACTTCGGGACACCATCGCCTCTATCAAGTGGTATCAGATTTCCAGGTTGCTTGGTGAGATTTTGCAGTTTTTCATAGTTTAGATCGAGTTTGTTCTTCATACCTACAGTACACAAAAAAGCCACAAAAAAATTTAGGGTTAGTTCATCATATCCAAACCAATCTGAGCCTTTGCATAATCTTTTTAGGGTTTTTGCTTTGTTGAATTTGTGGTTGCATCGTCATGTCAAGTTGCTGGTCTTAGAGTCTAGTGTTTTAGAGTTTCGAGTTCTTGTCATAAGTTGTCATGCTGCCGCCGCACCATCATCATCGCCCCTGCCATGTACCACCACCACTTATCCGCCACCGCTCTGAATCCGTATCCATATACCACCACCATTCCGTATCCATATACCACCACCGATCCGTATCCATATACCACCACCGCTGCCATATACCACCACCGCTGCCATATCCTACCACCATATATCCACCACGATCATATTAGGTTTGTTTTCGAGATCCATCTATTTTCCGTTTCCGTGTACCATATCTTGCTATTGGCCTACTTGTTGCATTTGCAAATTTGTGAATCTTTTCCAACATTATTGAGTCTCACTAACAATTGCAGCCAATTTTGCGCCACCATCCTAACCAAGCCCCACCATAAGCTTTTACTTGTGTAGGTGTGAGAAACCGACAAGAATTGGTACCAATTGTGATATTTCCTTGTTACACATTGGAGTGATCTTTGATCCATCTTCAACATCGGTCAAGGTAAATTTGGTATTTGTTCTTCCCTTTCCCTCACTCACATATCTTTGTTTGGAATGATGGATAGGCCAAGTACTTCTACCAACCCACTCTTCCTCGAGCAAGACGACGACCCGAACAACTACGTCACCACACTACACCTCTTTGGTACACAACAAGCCTTGCATGAAGAGCAACTAGCAATGAGCGACCGCATTGACAACATCGCCACCGACTTGCGACTCTCCAAGCAACGAACAAGAGACTACTTTGACAACAAGCTCGACACACACAAGCACAAGAATGACACAAGAATGGACAAGATTCGTGCCTTGTTGGTCAACCACTCTTCTACCACTTCGTCCTACTCAAGAAGGAGCCGCTCAAGTCGACCCTCCGACGACACTATTTCCGGCTCAAGTACCCCGACATCGAATACTCTTCATTGTGCCGCGCATCAAGATCGTCAAGCAAACCGCAATCCTCTACATGACACCGACTCTCAAGAGCATCGACATCGTCAAAATCAAGCTGCATTTGATCAAGCACAAGAACGAAAACGCCTACGACAACAAGAATAATAGGAACGTGCGCGAGAACATCAAGATGCACAAGACGCCGAGGCACAACGCCAAGAACAACAACTTTGTGAAGCTCAAGCACTTCAGGCACAATGTGCCCTTCGAGATTCAAGTCGAGCCGTAGCCAACCGAGGCCAACAAGCTCGTCTACAACAAGAAGCGCTTCGCGATGAAGTCCAAGAGAGGATTTTCCAAGCACGTGTGCATCGACAAGCTCCTCCTCAAGTTCGACAAGCTCCTCCACATGCTCGCCAAGAACATCAAGCTCAACAAGAGCAAGACGACAATGGAAATCCTCCAAGACAAGAGAAACATGAGTTTGAAAACCCTCCTCGCCAAGAGCAACATGAGATTGTCAATCATCAACGACATGGGCGTCATCATCCTCGACCCCAACAGAATGAAGAGAAACGATACAACAAGCTAAAGTTCACCATGCCCAAGTTCACCAGAAGCAATGACCCCGAAGAGTACATATCATGGGCATTGAAGGTCGACAAAATTTTCCGCTCGCACAACTACAAAGAAGAGAAGAAGATCACAATGGCATCCCTCGAATTCTAAGACTACGTCCTCATTTGGTGGGAACAATTCATTGAGCGCCGAGAGGCAACAGGTGAACCCCCCATCACTACTTGGGCGCAAATGAAGGATGTCATGAGAGCATGATTCGTGCCAAACTACTACAACCACGACCTCTTCAAGAATCTCCAACTACTCAAGAAATTCACTCCATTTAGCATGACGCTTGTTCAACTTAGTTTGACCCTTAAGATATTTAAGTGTTTCATGATCGGTGTGGATGATGAATTCATGAGGGCAGAGGTAATGTTCCGATTCACGCAAAACTCGCACTAAAGTATATAGCTCTTTGTCATAGATGGGATAATTGACTTGCGCTCTGGAAGTTTCTCACTAAAATAAGCAATTGGGCACTTCTCTTGTGTTAACACACCTCCTATGACATTACCACTAGCATCACAATGAATTTCAAAAGGTTTGTCAAAGTTGGGTAATGCAAGCACATGAGCATGAGTAAGTAGATTCTTAAGCTCATTGAAAGCGATGTCTTGGGATGTTCCCAAACAAACGGTGCATTTTTCTTACTCAAAGCATGCAAAGGTGAAGCAATGGTGCTAAAATCCTTCACAAGTCGATGGTAGAAACCGGCTAAACCAAGAAAACTACGCACTTGTTGCAAATTGGTTGGTTGGGGCCAAGTGTTAATATCATTGATCTTAGAGTCATCAACATGAACACCCTTAGAAGATATAACAAAACCCAAGAAAACAAGCTTATCAACACCAAAAAGGCATTTTTCCATATTAGCATAAAGTTCCTCTTTTCGAAGAGTTTGTAGCACGGTGCGAAGGTGGGTGACATGCTCTTTGAGAGATTTGCTAAACACAAGGATATCATCGAAGTAGACAACAACAAATTCACCAATATAAGGGCAAAACACATAATGCATAAGACGCATGAAAGTACCGGGTGCTTCTGATAAACCCATAGGCATGACTAACCACTCATACAAGCCAAACTTTGTTTTGAAAGCGGTTTTTCATTCATCACCCTCTTGCATGCGTATTTGATAGTAACCACTTTTAAGATCAATTTTCGAAAAGATAGTGGCACCGCTAAGTTCATCTAGCATATCGTCAAGGCGTGGAATGGGGTACCTATAGCGAACGGTGATAGCATTGATGGGTCTACAATCGGAACACATGTGAAAGCTACCGTCTCCTTTTGGCACAAGAATGACCGGTACGGCACAAGGACTCAAACTTTTGCGCACACGTCCATGGTCTATGAGATGCTTTAGTTGCCTTTGTATTTCTTTGGTTTCTTCGGGGTTGACTCAGTAGGGGGCCTTGTATGGAAGTGGTGCTCCGGGGATGAGGTCGATGCGGTGCTCGATTCCTCGTAGTGGAGGTAGACCCGGAGGTAGCTCGTCGGGGAAACATCTTGGAATTCCTGCAATAAAGAAGATAACACTAAAGGTAGATCGTGAGGTGTTATCTTTTGGTGCCTCGTCCTTGCACAAAATGACATAGTGTACGACACTTGATGGGTTCTCACACACTTCTCTCATGTCGCGTTTGGTGGCAAATAGAACTAAGTTTTTCTTGTCGCTCATCGTGGAGGCACTCAATTTGCGCTTGTGGCGCTCACTCTTTTTTTGGTGGTTCCCTCTCTCACTATTCTCTCCACGATGGGTGGTTTGTTTTTTGGCAATCACTTGGCTTGGAGACATAGGGCGTAGCACATACTCATTTCTTTTAATCTTGGAGCTATAGTGGTTTGTACGACCATTGTGGATGACAGCTCGATCAAATTGCCATGGCCGTTAAAGAAGGAGGTGGCAAACGGTCAGTGGAATGACATCACACTCCAAAGTGTCTTCGTAAGCTCCTATCTTGAAGGAGACTTCTACCCTATACTCGAATTGGATGGTGCCACTGTCGCTTAGCCATTGTACTTTGTAAGGGTGCGGGTGCTTCATCTTAAGCAATTGGAGCTTGGAGCATAGTTCTTCACTCGTTAAGTTATGGTAACTCCCTCCATCGATGATGACCTTGACGGACCTTCCATTTATGTCGGCCTTGGTGTGGAAAATATGGCATATTTGGTTTTCGTCTTGTTGATGTTGAAGAGTCAAGACCTTGGAGACAACAGGAGCGGGGCTTGAATCTTCGTCACAAAAGATTTGATCATCTTCATTGTTCACTTGTCGGTGCATGGCCACTTGCTCAAGGGCTTCCATTTCTCCTTCACTCATTGAGTCATAGGTTCCGTCGTCGTTGAGGATCATGGTGCGCTTGTTTGTGCAATCGAAGGACTTGTGGCCTCGGCCTCCGCATGTGAAGCATTTGAAGAAACTTGTCTTGATGGTCTCACCGGTTGGGGTAGATAATGAAGAAGCTTTTGGTTTGAAGTTGCTTGTAGTAGGAGGACGACTTGAGCTTGTCGAAGTTTTCTTGTAACTTGACTTGTAGCCGTTGCTTGTCGATGGCTTGGTTGAGGTAGAAGTTGTTGGATTCGTTGAAGCTTGGGTGTTGGAGAAGCCATAGGACTTGAATGAGAACTTGGCATACTTGAAGTTGTCTTGTACTTGTCGTTCCGCTTTGGTTGCTTGATGTACTAGCTCGATGAAGTTCGACTATGGTTGGAAATAGGCAATATTCTTGATAGAGTGATTGAGTCCATTCAAGAAACATGCCATCATTTGCTCATCATCTTCCGTGACATTGGCTCATATCATGGCAATCTCCATTTCCTTGTAGTACTCTTCAACGCTCTTGGTTCCTTGCTTGAGTAGTTGGAGTTTCTTGAAGAGGTCCCGGTTGTAGTTGTTTGGCACGAAACGTGCTCTCATGAAATCCTTCATTTGCGCCCATGTAGTGATGGGTGGTTCACCTCTTGCCTCTCGGCGCTCAATGACTTGTTCCCACCAAATGAGGACGTAATCTTGGAATTCGAGGGATGTGTTGACACCAAATTTTGGCACGGCCAAGAACTTAATTAAGATGGCCTCAAATGAAGAAGTGCTCAAAGTGAGAAAGTTTCGTATCGTCAAAAGGAAAACTTTGATATTTGGACCATAGTCATCTGGTCTCATCTCTAAGGCCGAAGTTGTGTTCGAAGTACTCAGATTTTGTATTCAGAATACTATTCGGCTGATTACGACCACAAGATTACCTCATATGGGAAAAGTTTCTACACGGGTTGTCTTCGTCTCGTCGAAACGATCGATTTTGATATAAAGATCGTCTCAACCCGAGGTCGTATGCAAATGTTAGAGCCCGCACAGCGAGACCCTCCAGCGAGCAAAATATGACGCCCGGAACCAGACACATATGTGGGTATGTCTGATGAGCTGCGTGGGTAATTAGCTGTTCTGCGCAAGTGATTTGACCCTCGAGATGACCTCTAATGAAAAAACATTCAACATGAAAGTTGTTCGTCTCGTCAAATCGGTCAAGATTGCTTTTGGGCTCGTTTTCATCCGAGATCGTTGACCACCACAAAAAAGACCCGCAAGGTGCAGCCAGTTTAAACCGAACAGTTTTGGAAAGTTCGGACAAAACCAATCTGAATTTGACTAGGGTTTTGGACGTGAATCCAAGCCTTTTCCTTGCACGGGAAGTCCAGCCGCCTCTTATATACCTAAGGGATGACAGCCAATTGAACAACATACAATCGATCAATTCATCTACCACTTTTTATCTTTTATCTTTTCTCCTTAACCCTAGTTCTTCTTCTTCCTTGTTCTTTGTCTGTTCTTCTTGTTGCAGGGCGGCGAACCTCGAGGCCCTAGGGGCGGTCAGGCTGCCCTAGGGCAGCCCATAGTCGCCGCGCGCCCCAACGGGATCCCTCCCGGGCGTGTGGGGCTTCGGGTCCTCAAAAGCACCCGCCGGATTGTCTTGCGTACCGCGCTTCCGGCTGGGTCTCCTTCGACGTTGCAGGGCGGCGTGGCTCGAATGGAGGCCCAGTACGGCCCACCTTCGTCAATGCAAGACTCAAGACCCTCGCGAGGGGCCAAGCCTCGCGGGGAGGACGACACAACGCTTCCTCGGGCGCGGCCTCCTCAGGCTAGTTCATGAGGAGGCGGAGAGATCAAGGCAGGGTACCTCGCGAGGTGACCATGACGCAAGCCGTGACGTCCAAGGGTGGCAGGCGGGCGCCAGACCGCACAGCGTCCTACCCTTTCCTCTTTGGTGCAAAGGGGGCAAGCGCAGGCGAGAGGATCAAGCAAAGGCATCCATTTCGGTGCAACGAGACCAAGACCAGTCCAACGGTGGGAATGAGCTCATCGTGGAGCCCAGAGCGGCGTCACCACAGGGCCTTTGGCAGGCGAGGACCAACTTTGGTCAGGATAAGTGTACTGTATGTTCCCCTTTGAATTGGCCAATTGTTGGCGCCCTTCCCGCTCAATATTTGGGAATAGGCCCAAGGCCTTTGCCTATAAATAGGACTAGCCACCCCCAGGGTAGAGGCATCTGGCATCTGGTGTTCAGAATCCGATCTGGCATCCAGGATCCGAGCAAGGAGAGAGAGAGAGAGACAAGGGCGGCTGAACTCCCCTAGCAGTTCATCGTCCCAGCTAGAACACGCCATCGCGAGGCTGTTCACCCTTGTACTGTTCATCATCATCAACCCAAGGGGCAATCCACCTCACCACACTGGAGTAGGGTATTACACCACACCGGTGGCCCGAACCAGTATAAACTCTGTGTCTTTTGTGTTGTTCTTTTGGTAGTTTAGATCCTTGCGAGACGGAGAGGTAGAGGGCAGAATCTCTGTGCGCACCCCAGAGTTCGAACCTTAAGGGTCTGCCGGAGCCCACGATCCGACAGCCGATACAACAACGGTAGTGACAGGGTTACCCTATTAGCGATGTATATCATGATCTTGCATATCCTATGCCCTGATCGTCGTAGGCTAAGGTTGCATCATCTTGGGGCAGTGTCAAGGGTGTCACCATCTCCCGAGCCTTTAGGTCCTCATCCCTCGAGGATGTATCTTCTGTTGGTATCGTATTGTTGTGATGTTGCCAATCTTGTGTTCAGGAGATGTGGGTGAATGTCTGGCAAGGCATCTTCCTTCTAGATTATCCACGAGGATTACAAGGAATCCAGTTGTCAGGGGCATAAGGGTTCTAGCGACCAAAGGTTTTGAAGGGGAAGAGATCAATAAGGAAATTATACCTTAGTTTTCAAAAAAGTGAGAAGGGAAGAGAAGTATAGATAGTTTTGGAAACTAGTAGTAGTTTTGGAAATAGTTTTACCCTATCTAACGACCATGCTAACTAAGGCTTCCTACAGTGATGATGGCTCTGATACCAGCTCTGTGGGACCCCGACTCATAAGTCATGATCACCGAATGCACGTGTACAGTGATCCGAGAGATCAATGCTCACTGAACACACAGAATCTGAATAACAAGAGTCTTACATCAATACATACCGTATTACACAAGTAGGACCACTATGGTTAAGTCTTGAGTATAACATTGTAGCGGAAATCTTCGTCGATAACTTGGACCCATGCCATCTACCTTAACCCTACAGGCATTCTGACTGGGAAGCGTCCTAGCTCGCATGTTCGTCACCGAAGTATTCTTCATCATATCCTGTTCTTTTATGCCTGGCCAATAAAATAACCAGTGGCAAGCCAATGAGTACTTTGAATGTACTCGCAAGCAACCCATGTTTTGGCTCAAGATACAACAATGCATGATATAGGTAAATTTTTGCGGAAAGCTAGTTTTGAGTGCAATGACATGTTCAACAACTTGTAAGACATGCATCAGGAGAATTCAAGTAACCATAAGGACAAGTTACAGATATCAACATAAATAGAGTGGGCACCAACCCAACTCAATCATGTCAAGTCCTTGACTTGACCCAAGTAGTTCTTCCCACACACACTGGTTTGAAAACACGTGGACGTAGTTTAAGCAGCACCGCCCAACTGTCCTTGACCGTGGACACGACTATTCGAATAGTTTTACACTCTGCAGAGGTTGCACACTTTACCCACAAGATCCGGGGAACTTCCGTGTCATCCACGACCCGTGATACTTCAAGTACCCGGGGTAAGCACCCGATCACTACCTTTCCCTAGACGACATTAACAAGGAGTCCACTCGTTGTTCCGTATCCTCACGATGTACATCATATGAGACTCGCTCGAGATCGTAACATCCGAGAGGGGACACAACGGTGTATCCGGTGCCCTGTAAAGATAGTCATGGTCGCCCTACCTGGCATGACCCCGTCCCGAGAGAGAGCACCAACTCTCCCCCGTCACTAGTAATGCAGGCTCCAAGCTAGTATCGGCCTAGGTAATCAATAATGCCCTTTCCCATATAAGGGTAGAGTGGTTGCGCATGTAAGGTTGGGACAGTCGACAAATCTTAAATCTAATCCGTTTTCGAAAACAACACACACACTTGCCTTGGTACACCACTTCGTCATCAAGTGGTTACCCATCTCATTGTCTCCCTCGGGCATAAGTGGCACCCGACGGGGTTTTCGAAAAGTCTTCGAAAACACTTTGACTCCATCACCATGCATATACCCGTCCCTTTTTGCATAGCAACTACTTTCGCATCCTTTCTACTCCCACCGGCATAACCCTCATAAGAAGGGAGGGTCATGCATAATGCAGGTATCAACGAGGAAGTAACGAAGGCATCCCACCAAAGTGGTTACCATCTCATCATGATCTCGATGCAAGCAATAAAAGTGCCATATGACATGCATAAAAAGGGTTTCATAGACATGGTCAAAGGGCTGCTTGCCTGGTTTATGAGAGTCTTGAGATCTTCTGGTCCTTCTCCAAGTACTCCGTCTACTTCGTCAACTAACGTCGAAACAATCATATAAGCAACACAACAAGGCAGAAAATAAAGTGCTCTAAAAATATGAAGTTGATTTTTATTGGATACCCCTGGTCATATGAGGATTGACCAAAGTGGTTCCATTGGAAGTGGATCAATGGATATTTCTAAACATTTCGATATGATGGAATCAAGGGTTTTATGGGATTGCAAGAAGTGTACAGAAACATATTTTCGAAAAATGAGCAAAGGCACCCATTTAACAAAGGATGATTTTAGAAGCATCTAGGAATTGGTTTCACTGGATTTGGAGTTCAAATGAATTTCCTATGAATTTGCAAAGTTGGTAAATATGAAGAAATGGCTCAATAATTTATGTGGTACAGAAAGTATTAATAAAAATGTTCATAAACTAAGTTATGAACCTAGGAACACCTAGGAATTTGAATCATGGAATTTGGATCAATTTTGAGCTCTCTAGGATTTTCTAAAGTTCATCACAGAAATAGGAAAAACAAGGTTTGATAAATGTTTGTGAAGAAAAAGTTCCTGTAAAAATGTGCAAGTTGCACCATGAGATGGATTATGATTTTATGAGCTACTAGAAATTTGAATCATCTAATTTGGAGATATTATGAATATTCTATGGATTATAGAAGCTCACTGGAAAAAGAAAAAGAAAAGGTTTAGGTTTATACCTAAAGCACGCATGGGGCGAAGGATAGCCACTGGGCTGGCCCAGTGGCTCAGCTGCGTGCGAGAAGTGGCCACGTCGAAGTCGTATTCACGCCAGGGCGTCTTCGCCGCGGGGAAGCGGCGCTCAGGTTGGTACGTTTCCACTTAAACGGGAGGGGCCCGCTGGCGGGTCACTGACCTACGGGGTCCACCCGCAGGGTCGTCGCCCTCCTCCCGCCCGCGACAGAGGAGGCAGAGGGGGCGGGGCCGAGCGCTTGCCGGCACCCGTTACGGTGGCTCCGGCCACCTCCGGCGACCGCCCGGACTCCGACGAGCTCGAGAGGATAGCCCGCGTCCACCTGGGGACCCAGTTTCCGCCAGGGAGCGCCGCAGCGAGCGAGGCCTCGGCCGCGGCGGGAACAGGCGACGGCAGGGTTCGGCACGGCGAGGAAGGCACGAGGAGGAGGGGATGGAGCATGGGGTGAGTTTGCGGTGGTGATGAGAGGGTGCAGGAGTGTTCATGGGGAAGAGAGAGAGGTCGAGGCCCACGAATTTAAGCGGCGGCCGGCGGCACTGCTCCGGTCATGGAGAGGGAAAGAGAGCATGGGAGGGAGAGGGATGTTGTCTGGGAGGTTAGTGGGGGAGTGGGAGAGCGACAAGAGCCAGATAAGAGGTCGGGAGTATCTTATATGGGCGTGGCCGTAGTGCACCGTGTGCAGCGCCCATGGACGCGCTCGGGTGAGCTCATAGAGGGGAGAGGAGAGAGGTTCTGGAGGGGGCCGGCAGCGTGCCGTGTCCCGGACGCCGAGGCCACCTCGGGAGACATCACCCCGACGCCCAAGGTTGTCGTATGCCCTTGGCATGGGTGAGCTACAGTGCGGGAGCGCACTGTAGCGTGCTCCAGAGCGCCCATATGGCTGTCCAGGCCATTTTCTATGCTTGTGGGCGCGCCCTTGCATGTCCAGTAGTATTTGGGGGGTGCTAAGGAAGGGATCTTGGCCTTGGATGCTTTGGACGGCCAGTGGGTGAAGAGAGAGGAAGGAGATGAGTGGAAATGGGGCTGTCCAGAATAGAAAATTGGTGGTTCCATCCCCTTGATCAATAATCATTGACTTGTGTTGAATGCCAGAGGTAGAGGGAGGTTAGGAGGAGGTGTGGTAAAGAGGAGAACTCATTTGGATTAGTGGAAGAGGCCCAAACAGGGTTTTAGTTAAAAATGCAGAAGGTGTTTGATGCTGGTTTGGGCAAGTAGATGATCTCATTTGCCATGAGACTCCACAGGGTGAAATTACACATAAAATTAGGGCCTTCCACCAAGTTTGAGCTCACTTGGGCAAACTTGCCAATGCAACTTTTGTAAACCCTAGAAATTAGCAGAAATAAACTTGTGTAGATCTAGTTGAGCAAATCACTTCACCTTGATGAACCACTTGGTGTAGTGGCCTCATTTGGTCATGTGAACATGCTCACAAAAGTTGGGGTCAAGGAGAGAAAGTTGGTAGTACAAACTTGTTCAAATTTGATTCTGGTCAGAGAGGGTTTTGGGGCACTTTGATCAAGATAAAATTCTCTCCAACTTGTGCCATTTGGTATAGATGCATTATTACACCATTTGAGCATGTGCACCAAGTTTGAGAGCATTTGGACATGTTTGACAGTGCAAAAATGTTCAAACTTGAAAAAGGACAGAAGTTGTTTTGAGAGGGTTTCATGTGGTTATACTATTCTCCATGACATGGTACTTGGCAAGATCATCAAAAATGTCATATGTGACATGTTAGAATTTTCTTGGATTTTTATGAAAATATTTCCTGTAGAAATATTTCAAATCCTTGGAATGAGCAGAAATGGTTTTGGGAGATTTTGTCCAATATTTTGATCATGACCATATGTTGAAACTCATATATATGGAAAATATATGTCCATTGAGTCTCCCTTATTTTTCTCAAATATTTTTAAATCTTTAAAATAATTTTAACCTATTTAAGACCATTTCTGGCCTTAAGAAGAAGCCTTTAAATAAAATAGGAAAACAACTTTTAAAATTATATTTTTGTGGTTTATGGGTAACCTATGTCTAATAGGAGTCAAAAACATTTTTGGAAATATTTTTACTGCCCTTAGTTAACAACTTGAAGTGCAAACCTCAACTCAGGGGTTTTTGGAAAACTAATTTTTGAAATAACTTTTTGGCCAAATTATTTTTGTAAGAAAATACTATATTGCTCTATACAAATGGCATGATCATTGGGAAAAGGTTTTGGATCAAGGAGAAGGAGTATAAGAGTTGGAGGATTTATTTGATTTTTAGAGCACGTGCAAACAATAGTCAAATATTCAATCAAAGCAAAGACAAAACACTCAAAAGTTTTTGTCAAACCACATGTTATCATGATTTACTAGCTTAAGTGTTGTGGCATGAAAATCAGGGTGTGACAAGATGCAAATAATTCATATGGTGTTACTAGATCGTTCAATGAGTACACTCTATCGGCCAGCCCTAGTTTGTTCAATCATGCATCTAATTACGTGCATAGGCCGATTCAAAGTAATTTACATGCTTCAACTTTTTATGATACTTGTAACATGCATCATATGTATCCGAACTCTCATGCATCGGCAACCCCACAAATTGTTATGCCGATGAACAACATGGTGAGTTTGGTTAATAAATTCGAAACACCTCATGTTAGGATTTCCAATGCCATGCAAGAAAGTGTTTCACCCTTTTATTCATCGGCGAGTAATGTGCAATATACTAGAATTGGCCATGCTACTACTACCTATTCGGCCAGCTATTCCCAACCGTCATATGCTACACCTCATGACAATAATTTTTCAGCACCATACACAACTGTAGATGTTCATAATTCGGCTTCCGACCTTCCTGGTCATGGCCGAATGAATGTAAATTTTACAGGAGCGGTTGTGCCCAATATTGTAGAAGATGAGGTAGTGGTGGCTGCATTGAAGAGTTTAGCCCAAAATAAGAGGATTAGTGCTCTTTGCCTTGAAGAACATGAAAATGGGCTATTTCCTGATTATGCCGCAATAAAAGCTAGATTTTTGCAAGAAGATGATTTTTTGCCAATTGATAAAATTGGCGAGCAAAAATATTGTATTACAACAATGCATATGCCTTCACCTAGTACTACATCATATTATACACCCCCTACACTATTGCAAAATTTCGTCAACACCCGTGTGTCATTGCCGAAAGAATCTAAAAGCATTGGGGGGCAATCGTATCCAGAGTGCGCTGAAATTGAGAAAAAGCTTAAAGCGAACTTTGTCGCTCGCCGCCAAAAGCAAATAGAAAAAGAATTGGCTCAGATAAAAGAAGCATTGCCAATTGGTAGTATCAATGAAAAAAAGGATGATTCAGAACTGGAAAGTGCTTCGGTTGAAAAAGCCGAATCAAGTAGTATATATTCTGAATCCATCAAATCCAAAGAGGTAAGCATTATTGAGAAAGGGCATGGCAAGCATAGCAAAACAACCATGCTTGATTTTTCTGAATTTAATGGAACCTACTTCCTGCCCTATGAGTTCCGTGTCGTAGAAATTGACAAGCCTCAAGGACAAGAGCAAGTAGCCAAACAAAGTTCAGCTGATAAAGATCTTCAAGGTAATGATGCACGGAATAAAGAAAAAGATGATGAAAAGGCGTTGGAGAGTATCCAAAGATAGAGCAAGATATTGTTCAAGCTACACCACAATCATGCTCTCTCAACATATTTAAAGAGGTATGTCTAGCAAGTAATTTACCTGTTTTCAGATTTGGTCACAACTTTATTGTTGATGCATCTAGTAGAAAAATCCTCATAAGTAATTTGAAAGACCATTTAAGAAGGTTATTTTACTTATTAGCAATAAAATTGTTTAAGAACACATCGGTCAACCAATTGTGCCATTTATAAAGACCGATAATGACTTATTTTGCAGCCAAAGCTTTCTCCGTTGCTTTATTTAAAGTTCATATCTATTTGGGTAGCTTTGCTTATTTCGTACTTGGCTTGCACTTGGTCTCAATTGAGACAAGTGTGTTCTAACTATTTTCGTTTTAGAAATTTAAAGCCAAGATTAAATTCTGTTGAGAAAACCGATGCTAGTATAATATCTTACCCAAAGACATCGTAGATAGAGTGCAAAACACAATGCATAGCCGAATGGTGTGATGCAAAATCTGAACCATTCGTTTGCTTAATTACAAAGCCGTTCTCACAGCAAGATCGGCTAGAAAACAAGAAGTATACCTTCAATTCAAGCATGTCTGATCAAATATTTCATTTGTTGCTGAAAAATAATTACATTAGAATTCTTGATCACCATGTTAAGCCATCAATCCAAGGAAGAATGTATTGTAAGTTGCATGATTCGTCCAAGCATAATTTTGAGGATTGCAACATGTTTCATCAAATAGTTAAATCAGCCATTGAAAAAGGATGATTGAAGTTTGTTGAAACACCAAGAGATGACCAGTCTATTCCGATTGGTCCCGATGGCAAAAAAATTTTGCATCGGCTGCTTCAAGCCGATCCATTTAAAGAGAAGGTAAAAACTGCAGGTGATGGGATCAAGCTTTCAAGTAAAGAAGTTGTTAAAGAGCATAATGAACATAATCTTGAGGGTGAAAATTCCATCGAAGCTACAATGGAGACGCCAAGGACTGGGGGGCATCAAGCAAATCCAATGATCGATGAAAGCAAACGAAAAGGAAACAAAAGCCGAAATAAGCGCAAGTGTAAGAGATCAAAAATCACCTTTGCTGAACTATTGGATAAATATCAAAATAAGAGTGAAGAGAAGAATGCTTATCGGCCCAATCATGCAAAGAAACCAAGATCACCCCCAAGACGCAAATATGAGGATCGGTATTGGCAAAGTGAGAATTTTAATGCAACATATTCATATCCATATTTTGGGCCGCCAATGCCAATGCCATGGATACCTCCCTATGCTCATGTAAATCCATATCCATCATGGGACAGGTATGATATAGGGGCACATTCTCCATCTTATTTTGGACCATCTCACCAATATTATGCATCTCCGAGAAGATGTACATTTGAACATCACATGTCAAAGACCGTTTCAATTATAAAGAATCGGTCCGGAGCTCGAGGAAGAAGAAAGAGGTGGTTGAGCAAGTGTACCACGTCAAAAGAGATAGTCGTAAGAGTGCAACTTCAGATCTGATCTCAAATGAAAAAGAGCCAATTAAAGTGTTGACATTGGCTACTAAAGGCAATGAGACAAAGCAACAAATTATTGAGAGTCGAAGTGCCAAATCTCAAGAAAAGAAGTTGAGAGTGCACAAGGCCAAAAAGGAATTGCCATTGGTCAAAACAGAATCACAGCCGAGATGCCTGCTCGGCTTACTGTATTGGCAAAAGAAGAAATTACAAAAACTAAGTGCACAAGAACTTGAAGAAAGGAACATGGCATGGGTTCCCAAAGGAAGTGCTCAGAATAAGAATTATGTGCAAGCTTCCATTACAAGAAGTGCAGCAAAGGTGAAGAAGGAAAGTGTGAAAACTATGAAGGACCAAGCCGAAGGTTTCAACATCTTTGGTCTACACATTATCCATATTCTTCAACTATGCCATTAACGCCTATGCCATGGAATTCGTCATCAGGTATGATTGGTAACCCTCAATGGGCTTATTTTAATCCATGGACGCAATATAATTTCTTATGTCATGAAAGGGTATTACCAAGTCACAGTACATTTGACTATACACATGGCATGATCATTGGGAAAAGGTTTTGGATCAAGGAGAAGGAGTATAAGAGTTGGAGGATTTATTTGATTTTTAGAGCACCTGCAAACAATAGTCAAATATTCAATCAAAGCAAAGACAAAACACTCGAAAGTTTTTGTCAAACCACATTGTATCATGATTTACTAGCTTAAGTGTTGTGGCATGAAAATCAGGGTGTGACAAGATGCAAATAATTCATATGGTGTTACTTGATCGTTCAATGAGTACACTCTATCGGCCAGCCCTAGTTTGTTCAATCATGCATCTAATTACGTGCATAGGCCGATTCAAAGTAATTTACATGCTTCAACTTTTTATGATACTAGTAACATGCATCATATGTATCCGAACTCTCATGCATCGGCAACCCCACAAATTGTTATGCCGATGAACAACATGGTGAGTTTGGTTAATAAATTTGAAACACCTCATGTTAGGATTTCCAATGCCATGCAAGAAAGTGTTTTACCCTTTTATTCATCGGCAAGTAATGTGCAATATACTAGAATTGGCCATGCTACTACTAGCTATTCGGCCAGCTATTCCCAACCGTCATATGCTACACCTCATGACAATAATTTTTCAGCACCATACACAACTGTAAATGTTCATAATTCGGCTTCCGACCTTCCTGGTCATGGCCGAATGAATGTAAATTTTACAGGAGCGGTTGTGCCCAATATTGTAGAAGATGAGGTAGTGGTGGCTGCATTGAAGTGTTTAGCCCAAAATAAGAGGATTAGTGCTCTTTGCCTTGAACAACATGAAAATGGGCTATTTCCTGATTATGCCGCAATAAAAGCTAGAGTTTTGCAAGAAGATGAATTTTTGCCAATTGATAAAGTTGGCGAGCAAAAATATGGTATTACAACAATGCATATGCCTTCACCTAGTAATACATCATATTATACACCCCCTACACTATTGCAAAATTTCGGCAACACCCGTGTGTCATTGCCGAAAGAATCTAAAAGCATTGGGGGGCAATCGTATCCAGAGTGCACTGAAATTGAGAAAAAAGCTTAAAGCCAACTTTGTCGCTCACCGCCAGAAGCAAATAGAAAAATAATTGGCTCAGATAAAAGAAGCATTGCCAATTGGTAGTATCAATGAAAAAAAGGATGATTAAGAAATGGAAAGTGCTTCGGTTGAAAAAGCCGAATCAAGTAGTATATATTCTGAATCCATCAAATCCAAAGAGGTAAGCATTATTGAGAAAGGGCATGGCAAGCATAGCAAAACAACCATGCTTGATTTTTCTAAATTTAATGGAACCTACTTCCTGCCCTATGAGTTCCGTGTCGTAGAAATTGACAAGCCTCAAGGACAAGAGCAAGTAGCCAAACAAAGTTCAGCTGATTTAGATCTTCAAGGTAATGATGCACGGAATAAAGAAAAAGATGAGGAAAAGGCGTTGGAGAGTCATCCAAAGATAGAGCAAGATATTGTTCAAGCTACACCACAATCATGCTCTCTCAACATATTTAAAGAGGTATGTCTAGCAAGTAATTTACCTGTTTTCAGATTTGGTCACAACTTTATTGTTGATGCATCTATTAGAAAAATCCTCATAAGTAATTGGAAATACCATTGAAGAAGGGTATTTTACTTATTAGCAATAAAATTGTTTTAGAACACATCGGTCAACCAATTGTGCCATTTATAAAGGCCGATAATGACTTATTTTGCAGCCAAAGCTTTCTCCGTTGCTTTATTTAAAGTTCATATCTATTTGGGTAGCTTTGCTTATTTCGTACTTGGCTTGCACTTGGTCTCAATTGAGACATGTGTGTTCTAACTATTTTCGTTTTAGAAATTTAAAGCCAAGATTAAATTCTGTTGAGAAAACCGATGCTAGTATAATATCTTACCCAAAAACATCGTAGATAGAGTGCATAACACAATGCATAGCCGAATGGTGTGATGCAAAATCTGAACCATTCGTTTGCTTAATTCCAAAGCCGTTCTCACAGCAAGATCGGCTAGAAAACAAGAAGTATACCTTCAATTCAAGCATGTCTGATCAAATATTTCATTTGTTGCTGAAAAATAATTACATTAGAATTCTTGATCACCATGTTAAGCCATCAATCCGAGGACGAATGTATTGTAAGTTGCATGATTCGTCCAAGCATAATTTTGAGGATTGCAACATGTTTCATCAAATAGTTAAATCAGCCATTGAAAAAGGATGATTGAAGTTTGTTGAAACACCAAGAGATGACCAGTCTATTCCGATTGGTCCCGATGGCAAAAAAAATTTGCATCGGCTGCTTCAAGCCGATCCATTTAAAGAGAAGGTAAAAACTGCAGGTGATGGGATCAAGCTTTCAAGTAAAGAAGTTGTTAAAGAGCATAATGAACATAATCTTGAGGGTGAAAATTCCATCGAAGCTACAATGGAGACGCCAAGGACTGGGGGGGCATCAAGCAAATCCAACGATCGATGAAAGCAAACGAAAAGGAAACAAAAGCCGAAATAAGCGCAAGTGTAAGAGATCAAAAATCACCTTTGCTGAACTATTGGATAAATATCGAAAGAAGAGTGAAGAGAACAATGCTTATCGGCCCAATCATGCAAAGAAACCAAGATCACCCCCAAGACGCAAATATGAGGATCGGTATTGGCAAAGTGAGAATTTTAATGCAACATATTCATATCCATATTTTGGGCCGCCAATGCCAATGCCATGGATACCTCCCTGTGCTCATGTAAATCCATATCCATCATGGGACAGGCATGATATAGGGGCACATTCTCCATCTTACTTTGGACCATCTCACCAATATTATGCAGCTCCGAGAAGATCTACATTTGAACAATCACATGTCAAAGACCGTTTCAATTATAAGGAATCGGTCCAGAGCTCAAGGAAGAAGAAAGAGGTGGTTGAGCAAGTCTACCACGTCAAAATAGATAGTCGTAAGAGTGCAACTTCAGATCTGATCTCAACTGAAAAAGAGCCAATTAAAGTGTTGACATTGGCTACTAAAGGCAATGAGACAAAGCAACCAATTATTGAGAGTCGAAGTGCCAAATCTGAAGAAAAGAAGTTGAGAGTGCACAAGGCCAAAAAGGAATTGCCATTGGTCAAAACATAATCACAGCCGAGATGCCTGCTCGGCTTACTGTATTGGCAAAAGAAGAAATTACAAAAACTAAGTGCACAAGAACTTGAAGAAAGGAACATGGCATGGGTTCCCAAAGGAAGTGCTCAAAATAAGAATTATGTGCAAGCTTCCATTACAAGAAGTGCAGCAAAGGTGAAGAAGGAAAGAGTGAAAACTATGAAGGACCAAGCCGAAGGTTTCAACATCTTTGGTCTACACATTATCCATATTCTTCAACTATGCCATTAACGCCTATGCCATGGAATTCGTCATCAGGTATGATTGGTAACCCTCAATGGGCTTATTTTAATCCATGGATGCAATATAATTTCTTATGTCATGAAAGGGTATTACCAAGTCACCGTACATTTGATTAGCTACAAGTTTGTTGCTGATCCAAAGGGCCGAAATACTTGATTTGTCATTTCATTTGTTTATTTCGGCTATATGTGCTTTGAATGAAGTTTACATGGTAATGGCCGATATTTATCTATCGTCCTAAGAGTATGTCAATGCATGGCTGGTGTAGTATTCTAACATCGTCCTTAGTTCGACTGGAGAGCAAGACAATGTACGTGCTCATGGAAATTTATAGGTATGCCTATATTATGATTGAATGGAATTGAGACATCATGACCGATGCCATATATGCTGCATAGGCCAATTCATAGTTGCAGAATTGTTTAGTGGGCTTATATTTTGTTTGGATATGATTTGACTTATGCATCTTTGACATCTATAAGGGGCCAAATCATAGCTGATTTTATTACTGAACATCGGATTAATGACATTCATAATGTTGATATTTGCCTTGTCCTTCTAGTACTATGGATATTATATATTGATGGTTAAATTTGTAGCAATGGCCAAGGTGTTGGTGTTGTTTATATATCTCCTCATGGTACTGTTTTTGAAGCCTCGTGTCGTTTCGAGTATTTCTGCACAAATAATCAAGCCGAATATGAAGCATTGTTATTCGGTTTAGAGATGTTTTTTGCCATAGGTGCTACACATATTGAGGCTTTTGGTGATTCGTTATTAGTAGTGCAACTAATATCCAAAGTCTTTCTATGTTTTGATGAATCACTTCATGTTTATCTTGATAAATGGCTAGATATAATTTCTACTTTAGATTATTTTAGCATTGCTCATATATCTAGACATGATAATTGGAGAGAGTTGGCTTAGTAAGCATCCGGCTACCACGTCGGTCATGGTGTATTTGCACATCTATCAATACCCGATGCTTATTCTTGCCAACATAGGTAAGGCTGAATTGGAGCTCACCACCTTAGCCACTAATGTAACTTTTATGCAGACGAAGTAAGGATTGAAGGAAGTTCATTCTTGATTATCTGCAAAATCCTAGAGAAAGGGGGAACAATATGGTTCGGAGGATGGTTTTGATTTATGGAACCTTATCACCGGATTGTTATAGAAGTTGAGAAGTTTTCACCCAAGTTTGCATCAAAAAGTTCACACAGGCAATGGCCGATATATACTTATCGTCCTAAGAACATGCAAAATGGCCAATGGAGTGTTGACATCGTCCTTCGAACAAGATATATGCGAGTTATTTTTCGGCACACAAGTTTTGCCGAAAAACAGGGGGGCATGTATTGACACCAAATTTTGGCACGACCAAGAACTTAATTAAGATGGCCTCAAATGAAGAAGTACTCAAAGTGATAAAGTTCCGTATCGTCAAAAGTAAAAGCTTTGATATTTGGACCATAGTCATCCGGTCTCATCTCTAAGGCCGAAGATGCGTTCGAAGTACTCAGATTTTGTATTCAGAATACTATTCGGCTGATTACGACCCCAAGATGACCTCATATGGAAAACGTTTCTACACCGATTGTCTTCGTCTCGTCGAAATGATCGATTTTGATATAAAGATCGTCTCAATCCGAGGTCGTATGCAAAAGTTAGAGCCCGCACAGCGAGATCCTCCAGCGAGCAAAATATGACGCACGGAACGAGACACATATGTGGGTATGTCTGATGAGCTGCGTGGGTAATTAGCTGTTCCGTGCGAGCGATTTGACCCTCGAGATGACCTCTAATGAAAAAACGTTCAACATGAAAGTTGTTCGTCTCATCGGAGCGGTCAAGAATGCTTTTAGGCTCGTTTTCATCCGAGATTGTTTACCACCCCAAAAAAGACCCGCAATGTGCAGCCAGTTTAAACCGAACAGTTTTGGAAAGTTCGGACAAAACCAATCCGAATTTGACTAGGATTTTGGACGTGAATCCAAGCCTTTTCCTTGCACGGGAAGTCCAGCCGCCTCTTATATACCTAAGGGGTGACGGCCGATTGAACAACACAAAATCGATCAATTCATCTACCACTTTTTATCTTTTATCTTTTCTCCTTAACCCTAGTTCTTCTTCTTCCTCGTTCTTCGTCTGTTCTTCTTGTTGCAGGGCGGCGAACCTCGAGGCCCTAGGGGCGGTCAGGCCGACCTAGGCCAGCCCATAGCCGCCGCGCGCCCCAACGGGGTCCCTCCCGGGCGTGTGGGGCTTCGGGTCCTCAAAAGCACCCGCCGGATTGTCTTGCGTACCGCGCTTCCGGCTGGGCCTCGTTCGACGTAAGCTGCGGTGCATCACCCCCGGCGTCGAGGGTACACGGTGTCGTGTTCGTGTGCGAACAGGATGCCATTGCGATCTTCTTCTCTTCTTCATAGTTGTGCAAGCGGAAGATTTTGTCGACCTTCAATGCCCATGATATGTACTCTTCGGGGTATTGCTTCCGGTGAACTTGGGCATGGTGAACTTGAGCTTGTCGTATCGTTGCTCTTCATTGTGTTGGGGTCGAGGATGATGACGCCCATGTCATTTATGATTGACAATATCATGTTGCTCTTGGCGAGGAGGGTTGTCGAACTCATGTTGCTCTTGTCTTGGAGGATTTCCATTGTCGTCTTGCTCTTGTTGAGTTTGATGTTCTTGGCGAGCTTGTGGAGGAGCTTGTTGATATTGAGGAGGAGCTTGTTGATGCACACGTGCTTGGAAAATCCTCTCTTGGATATCATCACGAAGCGCTTCTTGTTGAATGCGATCTTGTTGGCCTCGGTTGGCTACGGCTCAACTTGAATCTCGAAGGGCACGTTGCGCCTCAAGTGCTTGAGCTCCACAAAGTTGTTGTTCTTGGCGTTGTGCCTCGATGCCTTGTGCATCTTGATGTTGTCGCGCATGTTCCTCTTGTTCTTGTTTTCGTTGGCGATGCCATTGTTGTGCTTGAGAAAATGCAGCTTGGTTTTGACCATGTCATTCGTGCCTTGTTTTTTCTTTTGTTTTTCCTTTTTTCTTATGTTTTTTTCTTCCTTTTTCCTTCTTTCTTCTTCTTCCTTTTTCCTTTTAATGGTGGTGGCCAAGTTACTAATGGCGCACCGTGGCATGGTGCGCCATTACTAGTTCAACTAGTAATGGCGCACCACTCCCACGGTGCGCCATTAGTAGTTTTAAAAAAATTCAAAAAAAAGTTTTACATTTTTTTTACTAATGGTGCACCGTGGATGTGGTGCGCCATTACTAGTTCAACTAGTAATGGCGCACCATGCCACGGTGCGCCATTAGTAGTTCAACTAGTTTTGGCCAAGTTACTAATGGCGCACCGTGGATGTGGTGCGCCATTAGTATTTGGACACTAATGGCGTACCAACACATGGTGCGCCATTAGTATATAGTAATGGCGCACCACATGTCTGGTGCGCCATTAGTGTCAATTCCATCTATAGCCCTTTTCCTAGTAGTGTGTTGTGTAGAGGATTACAGTTTGCTTGATGATCTTGACGTGCAGAATGACAAAGTCTATTCGATGTTGAGGTACTTGAGCCAGAGATAGTGTCGTCGAAGTGTCTACTTGAGCGGCTCCTTCTTGAGTAGGACGAAGTGGTAGAACAACAGTTGACCAACAAGGCACGAATCTCGTCCATTCTTGCGTCATTCTCGTGCTTGTGTGCGTCGAGCTTGTTGTCGAAGTAGTCTCTTGTTCGTTGCTCAGAGAGTCGCAAGTCGGTGGCGAGGTTGTCGATGCGGTCGCTCATTGCTAGTTGCTCTTCATGCAAGGTTCGTTGTGTACCAAAGAGGTGTAGTTTGGTGACGTAGTTGTTCGGGTCGTCGTCTTGCTCAAGGAAGAGTGGGTTGGTAGAAGTACTTGGCCTATCCATCATTCCAAACAAAGATATGTGAGTGGGGGAAAGAGAAGAACCAATACCAAATGTACCTTGACCAATGTTGAAGATGGATCAAAGATCACCCCAGTGTGTAACAAGGAAATAGCACAATTGGTACCAATTCTTGTCGGTTTATCACACCTACATAAGTAAAAGCTTATGGTGGGGCTTAGTTAGGATGGTGGCACAAAATTTGATGCAGTTGTTAGTGAGACTCAATAATGTTGGAAAAGATTCACAAATTTGCAAATGCAACAAGTAGACCAATAGCAAGATATGGTACACGGAAACACACACGCAAGTAGATAAGTGGGGTCGTGCAACCAAGGAATGAGCCAAAATGTGGAGTCCACGAAAATGCTCTTGTTGCACAACACTAGAGAGACGCTAGCACGATTGCACAATAGGCGGATACGAACTTGTGCACAACCTACTAAGCAAAAATGCAACGACTTCTATACCAAGTATGCTATATGTATGGGATTTCTATGCTATGATCCAAGATGATCGAGTATGACATAATCTTAATGGTGTATGATGCTATGGTTCTTGCTTATAAGCTCTTTGCTTATCTTTCCCTTTTGCTTAAAAGCTTGTTTGGATCTTTGTGTTTGAGCTCTTTTCTCATGCAATGCTTCATGAACCAGGATAGCAATTGTGTATGCGATGACAACTTTGTGACACAAGAGATGATACCACGATTCACAACACGATGATATGGTATGTATGCTATGCGAAATATGATCACTAATGTGCACAAGTCACGTTGCCGGCAATACTCAAAGGCTAGTATCGATGGGTAAGTGATGCAAAAGTAAGGCTATGGGGTTATCAATGCAAATGCAAGAAAGTATGATGATATCACAATACCAAGATGATGTTACCCAAAATGATGTAACCGTTCATAGTAGTCCTTGGCGAAGATGAGTGGTGGTGATGTCGATGTCGAGTCGTTCCTAGTTAGCCGAAACACCGTAAGAAACAATGAATTCTCAAAACCAAATGCGGCCAAATGTGTCGGCGTTGGTAGCCGTCAAGTGGTTGTAGTGGTAGGTGTATCGAAAAGGGTTTTGTCGAAGTTAGGTAGTGATAGGAAGGTGTACGCGGAAATGGTGGATGTGGCTGAATTTTTTTTGGGAAAATTTCAGTTTCGTTAGAGAAGTACGGACGTCCAGGGGTTTATGGTCGTCCGGCCGTTGATGTCCGGAGGCTATCGGATGTTCGGTGCCTGGGCGATTTCGGGCACGGGATGACCTACGTGGGTTCGGGGTGGAAGTGTCGAATTTGGTCAAATCCGGGCGATTTTGTGGATGGAGAAGGTGGAGATGATGGGGGAAAGCTAGATCCACTCAAGGCAAAGCAAATCCATGGATCAAATCCAACAAAACTTCATCACACCACCAAATCACAAAAAATAATGGGGCTATTTTTGTCGGGAATTTTCGAATTAGGGAAGAACACAAGAAAATCAAGCTAGAAAACGAAGAGGGGAGGCTCCGAAATCGTGATCAATGTGGCTCATGATACCGAGATGATGGAGACTCGTCCCTAAGTAGCCGAAACACCTTAGGAAACAGAAAAACCGCGAACTCAAAATATCAAAGGCAAATGTCAAATGGTGATAGCGGAATGAGGTGGTAGTTTTGCACTTGGCAATGCGGAAGTGGGATGATGGGTTATGCAAGTCGAAGTTGAAGGTCACCGTCCCTATGTAGCCGAATCACCTTAGGAGACACAACTCACAACTCAAACAAAATTGGGTTAAGTTGGGGGTGGAAGAATTGTATGGTGGGTAAGCCTATGCAGAAGTGGTGGTGGTGGTTGATGAAGAAGCAACCGTCCCTAAGTAGCCGAAACACATTAGGAGACTCGAATCACTACTCAAGCAACCACTAATGCGAAGGGGAACCAAATTGGTTAGGTTGCAGAAGTCGGTGGTGGTAATGCGGGTGATGTGGTGGAAGCCCTAGGCAAAGATGCCAAAGTTGCAAAACTTTGATGGAGTCAAATGATGTTGGTGGTATTTTTGTGGGAAGGGGGATGTCAATGGCTTCGAAACGAGCTAAAGAATGTCAAAATCGAAGCTCGGATGAATTACTTATGGACAAAACAAAAATCAGCCGAAGTCTGAAACTACAGGTTACAGACGTCTGTAAAAGGACGGATGTCCGGTCGCCGGACGTCCGGTCGGGCTCGGAAATCCGGTATTTCCGATCTGTTGGGAGGCTCCGGTCGTCCGGAAAGTTGTGGACGTCCGTTCGTTCGAGACGCTCCGGACGTCCGTAAAAACATCGGTCGTCCGGTGGGTCGGGGTCAACGCGAAATTTAAGATCCGGGGCGCGATTTTGGCCGGAATTTGGGGATTTTGGGGTCAAAATTGAGGAGGACTAATGGGACATTTTGGACGCGACAAGACACTTGCTACGCTCTCCAAGAACTACTTTTGGTCTAAGATGTTTCGTGACATCAACCGCTTCACCAATTGATGTTCTACATGTCGCAAAGCTAAGTCTAAAGCTCAATCTCATGGCCTTTACATGCCACTTCCAATTCCATATCAACCATGGGAAGATATTAGCATGGATTTTGTGCTTGGTTTGCCTAGAACTCGTAATGGCAAGGATTCCATTTTTGTTGTTGTGGACCGAGTCTCCAAAATGGCTCATTTCATTCCTTGCAACAAGATAGACGATGCTTCACATGTTGCCAATCTATTTTGTAGGGAAATCTTGCGACTTCATGGAGTGCCAAAGACGATTGTCTTGGACCGCGACGTCAAGTTCTTGAGTTACTTTTGGGAGAACTTATGCGCCAAGCTCAGAATCAAGCTACTATTCTCCAGGGCATACCATCCACAAACCGACGGCCAAACGAAGGTGACGAACCGCACACTCTCCACTCTACTACGCGTGCTAATCAAGAAGAACATCACGGAGTGGGAGTAGTGCCTACCGATCGCCGAGTACGCCTACAACCTCGCAGGACACTCAACAACCGGCAAGTCCCCTTTCGAGGTCATCTACGGATTCAACACGTTGTCCACTTTGAAAATCCTTCCTCTACCACTACAAGAGCGCATCAACATGGACGTGAGCACTTGAGTGAACTACCTCAAGAAGATGCATGAAGATACAAGGCACACCATCGAGCGTCAAGTACAATGATTCGCGACCAAGCTCAACGTCAACAAGCAACCCATGATATTCAACATTGGAGATCTTGTGTGGCTACACCTTCGCAAGGACCGCTTCCCCAACAAACGCAAGTCCAAACTTCTACCACGAGCTGATGGACCCTTCAAGGTGCTAGCACGCTACAACAACAACGCTTACAAGATCGACCTCCCACGCGACAAGTACAACATGAGCGACGTCTTCAACATTAAGGATCGTTCGCCCTACCATGGTGATGAAGATTTCGATCCGAGGTTGGATCTTTCCCAAGGGACGGGAGATGATGCGGAGCATCCCATGATCATCCCCATGGACACATCTAAATCCCCAATGACACCACTTGGACCAATGACAAGAGCCCGAGCAAAGGCTATCGAAGATAAGGTGAAGTCGCTCCTTTCCGAACTACCACTTTCGACACATGAGACATGGCTACTACCTCAAACAGAAACACTATGTGTGATCAAGTACTTGGAGGAAAGCCATGGAACATTCACATCCAATGGACAAGACGGCGAGGACACCAAGTGTAAGGGACAAGAAGAAGAGCCGTCACGGAAGCTACAGGCTCCGGACGACCGGCCCAGCCCGGACGTCCGACCCGTGAAAGTCACAACAGCCCAAGGAAACCAGGCCTGCAAACGCAACAGCGGCGACACGACCAACAAGGACCGGACGTCTGACGACCCCCGGGCTCCGGACGACCGACGCCACGACGACAGAACTGAAACTACCGAGGAAGAACGGACGACCGGCGACCTGACGACCAGGCCCCTACGGACATCCGACGCCGTGGCAACAGAACATAATTTGCGGACATCCGAAGATCTATGGACGTCCGTAACCTCGCGAGCCTCCAGACGACCGACGTCTCACGAACGTCCGGACACTGGCTGCGTCCAGTTTCGGGCCGAAGCCCATGTACCCTTTCACTTCGGCGCTCCTTTGCACTAAGACTATAAATAAACCTCTCCCTCCTCACAGTTAGTGTTAGCAAATGATTAACTCATGTTTGTGTGAGAGCTTTGCTCATCCACTTGGTTACCTTCTTCTTGGAGATCGCGCCTCCATCGAAGAAGATCCTTCCAAGCGGATTCAAGACCCCTCTTGGTTGGCCCCATCAAGACCTTCTCACGGAGAAGAACCGGTTACCCTTTGTATCGTCCGTTGCTGACTTGGGATCGTGTATTCCCCTTCGTGTTTCGAGGATCTAGCATATGTGTGACTATATCTTGTTGGTTTAGTGATTTCTCTTGTGTTTTCCCTCGTTTTCCCCTTGTGTTCTTCGTGTTCCTAGTTGGGATCCGCTACTTTCATGAAAGATCGGCCTTATAGAGTTCACCCTACATCATCTTGGTGTCATGAGCCACGTTGATCATGATTTCAGAGCCTCCCCTCTTTGTTTTCTAGCTTGATTTTGTTGTGTGCTTCCTAATTCGAAAATTCCCCACAAATATAGCCCCAATTTTTTTTTGTTGGTGTGATGAAGTTTTGTTGGATTTGATCCATGGATTTGCTTCGCCTTGAGTGGATCTAGCTTTCCCCCATCATCTCCACCTTTTCCATCCAAAAATCGCCCGGATTTGAGCAAATTCGCGACTTCCACCCCGAACCCTAGTAGGTCATCCCGTGCCGAAATCACCAAGGCACCGAACGTCCGACAGCCTCCGGACGTCCGACGGCCGGACGACCGTAAACCCCCGGACGTCCGTACTTCTCTGACGAAAATGAAATTTTCCAAAAATAATTTAGCCACATCCACCACTTCCGCATAGACCTTCCTATATCACCAACTAACTTCCGCAAAAACCTTTTAGATACACCTACCACTACAACCACTTGACCGCTACCAACTCTGACACATTTGGCCACATTTGGTTTTGAGAATTTGAGTTGTGGTTCATCGTTTCCTACGGTGTTTCGGCTAACTAGGAACGATTCAACATCGACATCACCACCACTCATCTTCGCCAAGGACTACTACAAACGGTTACATCATTTTGGGTAACATCATCTTGGTATAATGATATCATCATACTTTCTTGCATTTGCATTGATAACCCCATAGTCTTAATTTTGCGTCACTTACCCATCGAGACTAGCCTTTGAGTATTGCCGACAACGTGAATTGTGCACATTAGTGATCATATTTCCCATAGCATACATAGCATATCATCGTGTTGCATATCGTGGTATCATCTCTTGTGTCACAAAGTTGTCATCGCATACACAACTGCTATATTGGTTCGTGAAGCATTGCATGAGAAAAGAGTTCAAACACAAAGATCCAAACAAGCTTTTAAGAAAAAGTGAAAGATAAGCGAAGAGCTTATAAGTAAGAACCATAGCATCATACACCATTAAGGTTGTCATACTCGATCATCTTGGATCATAGAATAGAAATCCCATACATATAGCATACTTGGGATAGAAGTCGTTGCATTTTTGCTTAGCAGGTTGTGCACAAGTTCGTATCCGCCTATTGTGCAATCGTGCTAGCGTCTCTCTAGTGTCATGCAACAAGAACATTTTCGTGGAATCCACATTTTGGCTCATTCCTTGGTTGCACGACCCCACTTATCTATTTGCATGTGTGTTTCCGTGTACCATATCTTGCGATTGGTCTACTTGTTGCATTGGCAAATTTGTGAATCTATTCCAACATTATTGATTCTCACTAACAATTGCAGTGCCACCATCCTAACCAAGCCCCACCATAAGCTTTTACTTGTGTAGGTGTGAGAAACCCATAAGAATTGGTACCAATTGTGCTATTTCACTGTTACACATTGGAGTGATCTTTGATCCATCTTCAACATCGGTCAAGGTACATTTGGTATTGGTTCTTCTCTTTCCCCCACTCACATATCTTTGTTTGGAATGATGGATAGGCCAAGTACTTCTACCAACCCACTCTTCCTTGAGCAAGACGATGACCCGAACAACTACGTCACCAAACTAGACCTCTTTGGTACACAACGAGCCTTGCATGAAGAGCAACTAGAAATGAGCGACCGCATAGAAAACCTCGCCACCAACTTGCGACTCTCCGAGCAATGAACAAGAGACTACTTCGATAACAAGCTTGACGCACACAAGCACGAGAATGACGCAAGAATGGACAATATTCGTGCCTTGTTGGTCAACCGCTCTTCTACCACTTCGTCCTACTCAAGAAGGAGCCTCTCAAGTCCACACTCCGACGACACTATCTCCGGCTCAAGTACCCCGACATCGAATACTCTTCATCGAGCTGCGCGTCATGATCGTCAAGCAAACCGCAATCCTATACACGACACCGACTCTCAAGAGCATGGACATCGTCAAAACCAAGCTGCATTTGCTCAAGCACAAGAACGGCAACGCCAACGACAACAAGAACAAGAGGAACATGCGCGACAACATCAAGATGCACAAGACGCCAAGGCACAATGCAAAGAGCAACAACTTCGTGAAGTTCAAGCACTTGAGGTGCAACGTGCCCTTCGAGATTCAAGTCGAGCCGTAGACAACTAAGGCCGACAAGCTTGCCTACAACAAGAAGCGCTTCGCGATGAAGTCCAAGAGAGGATTTTCCAAGAATGTGTGCATCGACAAGCTCCTCCTCAAGCTCGACAAGCTCCTCCACAAGCTCGCCAAGAACATCAAGCTCAACAAGAGCAAGACGACAATGGAAATCCTCCAAGACAAGAGCAACATGAGTTCGACAACCCTCCTCGCCAAGAGCAACATGAGATTGTCAATCATCAATGACATGGGTGTCATCATCCTCGACCCCAACACAATGAAGAGCAACGATACGGCAAGCTAAAGTTCACCATGCCCAAGTTCACCGGAAGCAATGACCCGAAGAGTACATATCATGGGCATTGAAGGTCGACAAAATCTTCCGCTTGACAACTGTGAAGAAGAGAAGAAGATCGCAATGGCATCCCTCGAATTCCAAGACTACGTCCTCATTTGGTGGGAACAAGTCATTGAGCGCCGAGAGGCAAGAGGTGAACCACCCATCACTATTTGGGCACATATGAAGGATGTCATGAGAGCATGATTCGTGCCAAACTACTACAACCGCGACCTCTTCAAAAAACTGCAACTACTCAAGCAAGGAACGAACAATGTTGAAGAGTACTACAAGGAAATGGAGATTGCCATGATACAAGCCAATGACATGGAAGATGATGAGCAAACAATGGCACGTTTCTTGAATGGACTCAATCATCCTATCAAGAAGATTGCTGATTTGCAACCATACTCGAACCTCATCGAGCTAGTACATCAAGCTACCAAAGCGGAACGACAAGTACAAGACGACTTCAAGTATGCCAAGTTCTCATTCAAGTCCTATGGTTTCTCCAACACCCAAGATTCAATGACTCCAACAACTTCTACCTCAACCAACCCATCTAGAAGCAACGACGACAAGTCAAGTTACAAGAAAACTTCGACAAGCTCAAGTCATCCTCCTACTACAAGCAACTTCAAACCGAAAGCTTCTTCATCATCTACCCCAATCGATGAGACCATCAAGACAAGTTCCTTCAAATGCTTCACATGCGGAGGCCGAGGCCACAAGTCCTTCGAGTGCACAAACAAGCGCACCATGATCCTCAACGACGACGGAGCCTATGACTCAATGAGTGAAGGAGAAATGGAAGCCCTTGAGCAAGTGGCCATGCACTAACAAGTGAACAATGAAGATGAAGATGACCAAATCTTTTGTGACGAAGATTCAAGCCCCGCTCTTGTTGTCTCCAAGGTCTTGACTCTTCAACATCAACAAGACGAAGACCAAAGATGTCATATTTTCCACACCAAGTCCAGCATAAATGGAAGGTCCGTCAAGGTCATCATTGATGGAGGGTGTTGCCATAACTTAGCGAGTGAAGAACTGTGCTCCAAGCTCCAATTGGTCAAGATGAAGCACCCGCACCCTTACAAAATACAATGGCTAAGCGACAATGTCACCATCCAAGTCGAGCATAGGGTACAAGTCTCCTTCAAGATCGGAGCTTACAAGGCACTTTGGAGTGTGATGTCATTCCCATGACCGTTTGCCACCTCCTTCTTGGATGGCGATGGCAATTTGACCGAGCTGTCATCCACAATGGTCGTACAAACCACTCTAGCTTCAAGATGAAAGGAAAGGAGTATGTGCTACGCCCTATGTCTCCAAGCCAAGTGATCGCCAAAAAACAAACCACCCAGCATGGAGAGAATAGTGAGAGAGCGAACTACCAAAAAGAGAGTGAGCGCCACAAGCGCAAATTGAGTGCCTCCACGATGAGCGACAAGAAAAACTTAGTTCTATTTGCCACCAAACGCAAGATGAGAGAAGTGTGTGAGAACCCATCAATTGTCATACACTATGTCCTTTTGTGCAAGGATGAGGCACCAAAAGCTAACACCTCTCACGATCTACCTTTAGTGTTATCTTTTTTATTCCAGGAATTCCAAGATGTTTTCCCTGACGAGCTACCTCCGGGTCTACCTCCACGACGAGGCATCGAGCACCGCATCAATCTCATTCCCGGAGCGCCAATTCCAGACAAGGCCCCCTACCGAGTCAACCCTGAAGAAACCAAACAAATACAAAGGAAATTAAAGCATCTCATAGACCGTGGACATGTGCACCAAAGTTTGAGTCCTTGTGCCGTACCGGTCATTCTTGTGCCAAAAAGAGACGGTAGCTTTTGCATGTGTTCCGATTGTAGACCCATCAATGCTATCACCGTTCGCTATAGATTCCCCATTCCACGCCTTGACGATATGCTAGATGAACTTAGCAGTGCCACTATATTTTCCAAAATTGATCTTAAAAGTGGTAACTATCAAATACGCATACAAGAGGGTGCTGAATGGAAAACCGCTTCAAAAAAAGTTTGGCTTGTATGAGTGCTTAGTCATGCCTATGGGTTTATCGGAAGCACCCGGTACTTTCATGTGTGTTATGCATTATGTGTTTCGCCCTTATATTGGTGAATTTGTTGTTGTCTACTTCCATGATATCCTTGTGTTTAGCAAATCTCTCAAAGAGAATGTCACCCACCTTCGCACCGTGCTACAAACTCTTCGAAAAGAGCAACTTTATGCTAATATGGAAAAAATGCCATTTTGGTGTTGATAAGCTTGTTTTCTTGGGTTTTGTTGTATCTTCTAAGGGTGTTCATGTTGATGACTCTAAGATCAATGCTATTAACACTTGGCCCCAAATAACCAATTTGCAAACAAGTGCGTAGTTTTCTTGGTTTAGCCGGTTTCTACCGTCGATTTGTGAAGGATTTTAGCACCATTGCTTCACCTTTGCATGCTTTGAGTAAGAAAAATGCACCATTTGTTTGGGGAACATCCCAAGACACCGCTTTCAATGAGCTTAAGGATTTGATTACTCATGCTCCCGTGCTTTCATTACCCAACTTTGAAAAACCTTTTGAAATTCATTGTGATGCTAGAGGTAATGGCATAGGAGGTGTGTTAACACAAGAGAAGCGCCCAATTGCTTATTTTAGTGAGAAACTTTCTGGATCGTGATGTCTACTACACAACCTTATTCTTGTAGACGTTGTTGGGCCTCCAAATACAGAGGTTTGTAGGATAGTAGCAAATTTCCCTCAAGTGGATGACCTAAGGTTTATCAATCCGTGGGAGGCGTAGGATGAAGATGGTCTCTCTCAAACAACCCTGCAACCAAATAATAAAGATTCTCTTGTGTCCCCAACACACCCAATACAATGGTAAATTGTATAGGTGCACTAGTTCGGCGAAGAGATGGTGATACAAGTGCAATATGGATGGTAGATATAGGTTTTTGTAATCTGAAAATATAAAAACCGCAAGGTAACTAATGATAAAAGTGAGCGTAAACGGTATTGCAATGATAGGAAACAAGGCCTAGGGTTCATACTTTCACTAGTGCAAGTTCTCTCAACAATAATAACATACTTGGATCATATAACTATCCCTCAACATGCAACAAAGAGTCACTCCAAAGTCACTAATAGCGGAAAACAAACGAAGAGATTATGGTAGGGTACGAAACCACCTCAAAGTTATTCTTTCCAATCAATCCGTTGGGCTATTCCTATAAGTGCCACAAACAGCCCTAGAGTTCGTACTAGAATAACACCTTAAGACACAAATCAACCAAAACCCTATTGTCACCTAGATACTCCAATGTCACCTCAAGTATCCGTGGGTATGATTATACGATATGCATCATACAATCTCAGATTCATCTATTCAACCAACACATAGAGCCTCAAAGAGTGCCCCAAAGTTTCTACCGGAGAATCATGACAAAAACGTGTGCCAAACCCTATGCGTACGTTCATGGGCGGAACCCGCAAGTTGATCACCAAACCATACATCAGGTGAATCACGTGATATCCCATTGTCACCACAGATACGCATGGCAATACATACATCAAGTGTTCTCAAGTCATTAAAGACTCAATCCGCTAAGATTACTTCAAAGGGAAAACTCAATCCATTACAATAGAGTAGAGGGGGAGAAGAAACATAAGATCCAACTATAATAGCAAAGCTCGCAATACATCAAGATAGTGCCAAATCAAGAACACGAGAGAGAGAGAGAGATCAAAGACATATCTACTGGTACATAACCTTAGCCCCGAGGGTGAACTACTCCCTCCTCGTCATGGAGAGCGCCGGGATGATGAAGATGGCCATCGGGGAGGGATCCCCCTCCGGCAGGGTGCCGGAACAGGGTCCCGATTGGTTTTTGGTGGCTACAGAGGCTTGCGGCGGCAGAACTCCCGATCTATTCTGTTCTTCGATAGTTTTAGGGTACGTGGGTATATATGGGTGAAAGAAGTACGTCAGGGGAGCCACGAGGGGCCCACGAGGGTGAAGGGCGCGCCCTAGGGGTGTGGGCGCGCCCATGCCTCGTGGCTCCCTCGTTCCTTTCCTGATGTGCACTCCAAGTTTTTCCGGTAGCTTTCCTTCCAAAAATAACTTCTCCAGTTGGTTTCATTCCGTTTCGACTCCGTTTGATATTCCTTTTCTTCGAGACACTGAAATAGGCAAAAAACAGCAATTCTGGGCTGGGCCTCCGATTAATAGGTTAGTCCCAAAAATAATATAAAAGTGGATAATAAAGCCCAATATTGTCTAAAACAGTAGATAATATAGCATGGAGCAATAAAAAATTATAGATATGTTGGAGACGTATCAGAGCGCAACTCAATTATCCCATCTATGAAAAAGAGCTATATGCTTTAGTGCGATTTTTGCGTGAATGGGAACATTACCTCCGCCCTCATGAATTCATCATCCACACCGGTCATGAAACACATAAATATCTTAAGGGTCAAACTAAGTTGAACAAGCGTCATGCTAAATGGAGTGAATTTATTGAGTCTTTTCCTTATGTCATCAAGTATATTAAAGGTAAGGAAAATGTTGTGGCGGATGCGCTTTCCCGTATATGCATGCTTGTTACTCAACTTGAATTGAATGTCATTGGCTTTGAGCACATAAAATACTTGTATGAGCATGACCCTACTTTTGCTATTCCTTATGCAAAGTGTTTGACACATCCATCCTGGGAACTATATTACATCAAGGAAGGTTATCTTATGAGAGCTAACAAAATTTGCATCCCTGAGTCTTCTCTTCGTTTGTTGCTTTTGCAGGGAACCTCATGGAGGAGGACTAATGGGACATTTTGGACGCGGCAAGACACTTGCTACGCTCTCCAAGAACTACTTTTGGCCTAAGATGTTTCGCGACATCAACCGCTTCACCAACCGATGTTCTACATGTTGCAAAGCTAAGTCTAAAGCTCAATCTCATGGCCTTTACATGCCAATTCCAATTCCATATCAACCATGGGAAGAATTTAGCATGGATTTTGTGCTTGGTTTGCCTAGAACTCGTAATGGCAAGGATTCTGTTTTTGTTGTTGTGGACCGATTCTTAAAAATGGCTCATTTCATTCCTTGCAGCAAGATAGACGATGCTTCACATGTCGCCAATCTCTTTTGTAGGGAAATCCTGCGAATTCATGGAGTGCCAAAGACGATTGTCTCGGACCGCGACGTCAAGTTCTTGAGTTACTTTTGGAAGACCATATACGCCAAGCTCGGAATTAAGCTACTATTCTCCACGGCATACCATCCACAAACCGATGGCCAAACGGAGGTGACGAACTGCACACTCTCTACTCTACTACGCGTGCTAATCAAGAAGAACATCAAGGAGTGGGAGGACTACCTACCGATCGCCCAGTACGCCTACAATCGCGCAAGACACTCAACAACCGGTAAGTCCCCTTTCGGGGTCGTCTACGGATTGAACCCGTTGTCCCCTTTGGACATCCTTCCTCTACCACTACAAGAGAGCCTCAACATGGACGCGAGACCCGAGTGAACTACCTCAAGAAGATGCATGAAGATACAAGGCACACCATCGAGCGTCAAGTACAACGACTCGGGACCAAGCTCAATGTCAACACGCGACCCATGCTATTCAACATTGGAGATCTTGTGTGGCCACACCTTCGCATGGACCGCTTCCCGAACGAACGCAAGTAAAAACTTCTACCACGAGCCGATGGACCCTTCAAGGTGCTAGCACGCTACAACAACAATGCTTACAAGATCGACCTCCCGCGCGACAATTACAACGTGAGCGATGTCTTTAACATCAAGGATCTTTCGCCGTACCATGGTGATGAAGATTTCGATCCGAGGTCGGATCTTTCCCAAGGGGGAGGAGATGATGCGGAGCATCCCACAATCATCCTCATGGACACATCTACACCTCCAACGACACCACTTGGACCAATGACAAGAGCCCGAGCAAAGGCTATCGAAGATAAGGTGAACTCGCTCCGTTCCGAACAACCACTTTCGACACATGAGACATGGCTACTACCTCTAACAGAAACACTATGTGTGATCAGGTACATGGAGGAAAGCCATGGAACATTCACATCCAATGGACAAGACGGCAAGGACACCAAGTGTGAGGGACAAGAAGAAGAGCCGTCACGGAAGGTATAGGCTCCGGACGACCGGCCAAGCCCAGACGTCTGACCCCTGAAGGTCACAACAGCCCAAGGAATCCAAGCCTGCAAACTCTACAGCGGCCGGAAGATCAACCAGGACCGAACGACCGACAGCACGACGACAGAACTGAAACAACGGAAATCCGAGGAAGACCGGACTATCGGTGACCGGACGACCTGGCCCCTACGGACGTCCAACGCCGTGGCAACAGAACATAATTTGCGGACATCCGAAGATCTACGGACATCCGGACCCCCGCGAGCCTCCGGACGACCAGCGTCTCACAGATGTTCGGACCCTGGCTGCGTCCAGTTTCGGGCCGAAGCCCATGTACCCTTTCACTTCGCCCCTCCTTTGCACTAAGACTATAAATAGACCTCTCCCTCCTCCAAGTTAGGGTTAGCAAAGGATTAGCTCATGTTTGTGTGAGAGATTTGCTCATCCACTTGGTTACCTTCTCCTCGGAGATCACGCGTCCATCGGAGAAGATCCTTACAAGCGGATTCAAGACCCCCTCTTGGATGGCCCCATCAAGACCTCCTCACGGAGAAGAACCGGTTACCCTTTGTATCATCCGTTGCTAACTTTAGATCGTTTATTCCTCTTTGTGTTTCGAGGATCTAGCATATGTGTGACTATATCTTGTTGGTTTAATGATTTCTCTTGTGTTTTCCCTCGTTTTCCCCTCGTGTTCTTCCTGTTCCTAGTTGGGATCCGCTCCTTTCATGAAAGATCGGCCGTATAGGGTTCCACCCTACATCATTGGGAAGTGCACCTTTTGCACCGACCGAGTATCTTTTCTTGGCTATGTTATTACTCCACTTGGAATTGATGTTGATAAAGCCAAGATTGAAGCTATTGAGAGTTGGCCGCAGCCCAAAACGGTCACACAAGTGAGGAGTTTTCTTGGACTTGCTGGTTTCTATAGGCGTTTTTGAGAGATTTTAGCACCATTGCTGCACCTCTCAACGAGCTTACAAAGAAGGATGTGCCTTTTGTTGGGGTACCGCACAGGAAGAAGCCTTCACCGTATTGAAAGATAAGTTGACACATGCTCCTTTACTCCAACTACCTGATTTTAATAAGACTTTTGAGCTTGAATGTGATGCTAGTAGAATTGGATTACGAGGTGTGTTATTACAAGATGGCAAACCTGTTGCATACTTTTCTGAAAAATTGAGTGGGCCTAGTCTGAACTATTCTACTTATGATAAAGAATTATATGCTCTTGTTTGGACTTCAGAAACATGGCAACATTATTTATGGCCTAAAGAATCTGTTATACATTCTGATCATGAATCTTGAAAACACATTAAAAGTCAAGCAAAACTGACCCATAGACATGCTAAATGGGTTGAATTCCTTGAGACTTTCCCTTATGTCATTAAACACAAGAAGGGTAAAGAAAATGTTATTGCTGATGCATTGTCTTGTCGTTATACTATGCTTTCACAACCTGACTTTAAAATATTTGGTTTGGAGACCATCCAAGATCAATATGTGCATGATGCTGAATTTAAAGATGTATTGCAGAATTTTAAAGAAGGGAGAACATGGAACAAGTTCGTCGTTAACGATGGATTTGTGTTTCGTGCTAACAAGCTATGCATTCCAACTAGTTCCGTTCGTCTTTTGTTGTTGCAGGAGGCGCATGGAGGACGTTTAATGGGACATTTTGGCGTGAAGAAGATGGAGGATATACTTGCTACACATTTCTTTTGGCCAAAGATGAGACGGGATGTTGAGCGTTTTGTTGCTCGCTCCACTACATGTCAAAAAGCTAAATCATGACTCAATCCTCATGGTTTATATATGCCTTTGCCTGTACCTAGTGTTCCTTGGGAAGATATATCTATGGACTTTGTTTTAGGTTTACCTCGAACAAAGAAGGGGAGGGATGGCATATTTCTTGATGTGGATAGATTTTCGAAGATGGCACACTTTATACCATGCCATAAAAGTGATGATGCTCTTAATGTTACTGATTTGTTCTTTCGTGAAATTATTCGCTTGCATGGTGTGACAAATACTATCATTTAAGATCGTGATACTAAATTTCTTAGCCACTTTTGGAGATGTTGATGGGCAAAGTTGGGGACTAAACTGCTTTTTGGTACTACATGTCACCCTCAAACTGATGGACAAACTGAAGTAGTCAATAGAACATTGTCTACTATGCTTAGGGATGTTTTGAAGAATAAAAAGAAAATGTGGGAAGAATGCTTGCCTCATATTGAATTTTCTTATAATCGTTCGTTGCATTCTACTACTAAGATGTTCCCTTTTCAAATTTGTATGGTTTCCTACCTCCTGCACCTATTGATTTGTTGCCTCTTCCATCTTCGGAAAAGGTTAATTTTGATGCTAAAAATCGTGCTGAATTGATTTTAAAAATGCATGAGCTAACTAAGGAAAACATTGAGCATATGAATGCTAGATATAAACTCGTGGGAGATAAGGGTTGAAAACATGTTGTGTTTGCACCTGGAGATCTTGTTTGGTTACATTTGCGTAAGGATAGATTTCCCAATTTGCGTAAATCAAAGCTAATGCCACGTGCTGATGGTCCTTTTAAGGTGGTAGAGAAAATAAATGATAATGCATATAAACTTGAGCTACCTACAGATTTTGGGGTTAGTCCCACTTTTAATATTGCAGATTTGAAGTCTTATTTGGGTGAGGAAGATGAGCTTCCGTCGAGGACGACTTCATTTCAAGAAGGGGAGGATGATGAGGACCTCAATACCATTGTTACACCCACAACCCCTACTGTTACATATACTGGACCAACTACTAGAGCTCGCGCACGCCAATTAAATTACCAGGTACTTTCGTTTCTTAGTAATGTTTCTAATGTTCATGAGAATATGATGTTGCCTAAATAGGATATATTTGTTTTGCTTACAAATGAAGGGCCTAGCTTGGAGAAGGATGAACATTGGAGCAAGGGGAACAAGAACGGAGTTACAAGTGATGATTTCAGGACTTTGAAGCCACCATAAGGAGTTCCTAAAACCTTGGACCAAATATATAAGATGCCACTTCATTATTTTCGTCCAAAGTCTATTCTAGGTGTTGTGTCACCTTATTATTGGGCCAGGCCCATGTAATTTTGAAATACATAAGTATAGGTTGTTTGTAGAGTCCGTATGTGTGGGGAAACAAGAGATAGGGTTGGTTTCGGACCGCTTCCCCAAGGGCCACGAAATTCCGCCCCTCTTCCTCCATATATACAACCCTTAGAGCACCTTTTAGACTTTGGGTTTTGTTTAGATCAAAAGTTCCCCATAGCTACAACTTCGCGTACTTTGTTTGTGTTCAACAACCAGGCCAAGGCGTCACGGAACCCCACCTTCATTATAAAGCTTTGCTCTTATATTCGCTATATCTAGATTGGAATCTCAGTTTCTTGCTTGTTCTTCATTTGCTCGTAGGAAATAGACCCTCGTGGTCAGGTTGATCGTGCTCCGGCGTGGTCGATGACCCTCGGAAGATGGTTTAGCGATTGCTAAGGCGCGACGTCTTCGCACGTTCGTAGTCTGATCGTCAAAGTCGACTCCCACGGAAAACGAAAGTTATCTCATTGAAACATCGGGACACCTTCGCCTTTATCATGTTGTCGAGAAGGACCCCTCTGCCTCCGAACATGAGGGAGGACGATGGTGCCACCATGGCAGAGGCTGACGCCTTGGTCACCTTAGACCAGTAGGGTGGGGCCCTCCTAGATAATGCGAGAAGGGAGTTCGGACCCCCCGGACCCTCTCATCCGTCTCCACCTGAGCCCCAAGGCCCTCAACGGTGCCAGTTCCTCCTTCCGACGGGGAAGGAGTTGAGGGCCCGATGCCTGCACCGAACTCCTCCAACCAGGAGGCGGTGGGATGGCTAGACGTGCTGCAAGAGTTGGTGAACAACTCTGTCATCGTCGATGGGCACCGCACCCTTATGGGTGCGGTTTTACAGGTTGTTCGGTGCATCCAATCCAGGCTTAACGACGTTGTCCAAGGCCTGCTAACAGGCTTTTAGGTAAGTCAAGTAATACTCTTTTCCAGCAAAGTGGTCTTAGGCCTTTGCGTTAATGTTTGCGTAGGTCGTATGTACAGCAGCCCCCGAGACTCTGCAAGAATTACAAGAAAACTTGTAGAGGGTCCAATTTCTATATGCCAATATTGTAGGTGTGAATCTTTTGATGTCACAAGCATACTCCTTGTTCGCGACTCCAAATGTCGCGGCATTAGAGGAGATGGATTAGAAGCTCAAGCGCTCTGATGGAGAGCTTGACCTTCTCAGCAAGCGGCTTGACGAGGTGCAAGGTAAGCCTTTGTTAAGATGTATGATTGCTTATTGCAGGATACTTACGCTCCGGACTGCATACCGATCATATAATGTGTGGATATTGCAGCCGCCGCTGCTAAAGTAGAGGGCTTGAAGGAGGCCCTGAAGAAGGCCGAGGCTGAGGCGGCCACAAAGAAGGCGGCTGACGAAAAGGCGGTGGTTGATCTTGAGAAGGCCAAGCTCGTTGGCGAGAAGCATGAGGCCCGAGTAGCCGAGGTGCAGGTGGAGCTCAAGGATGGCCTCAAGAAGTTTGAGGCCCTTGAGAAGGAGCAGAAGGAGCGGTCTCCCAAGCTGTCCAAGGTGGAGAAAGAGCTCGATGAGGCCAGGACCAAACTGCAAGGTGTCCGAGAAGAGCTCAGCCAAGTGGGGCAAATCGCAGATGGTAAGGAGTTCTTACTGCAGAGTATGTTTGGAGGCAATAGTTTTGCCTTGCTGACGCAGGTCTGGTGCTCCGCAAGCGTTTTCTCCGAGATTCTGAAGAGTGTGGCTGCCGTAGATGAGCACTCTCCTACGCGGGAGGAGGAATCGGTGATAGACGCGAAGGTGTCTTGATGTTTCGATGAGATAGCAATCTTTTTCTGTGGGAGTCGACTTTGACAATCCGACTACGAACGTGCGAAGACGTCGCACCTTAGCAATCGCTAAACCAACTTCCGAGGGGTTATTAACCATGCCGGAGCACGATCAACCTGACCACGAGGGTCTATTTCCTGCGAGCAAATGAAGAACAAGCAAGAAACTGAGATTGCAATCTAGATATTGCGAATAAAATAGGAAAGATTTATTAATGAAGGTGGGGTTCTGTGAGGCCTTTGTCTGGTCGTTGAACACAAACAAAGTACGCGAAGTTGCCGCTATGGCGAACTTTTTATCTAAACAAAACCCGAAGTCTAAAGGGTGCCCTAAGGGCTGTATATATGGAGGAAGAGGGGGGAATTTCGTGGCCCTTGGGGAAGGGGTCCGAAACCAACCCTATCTCTTGTTTCCCCACACATACAGACTCTAAAAAAGCCTATACTTATGTATTTCAAAATTACATGGGCCTGGCCCAATAATAAGGTGACGCAGCACCTAGAATAGCCTCTGGACGAAATTTATGAAGTGGCATCTTCTATATTTCTTCCAAGGCTTCATGCACTCCTTATGGTGGCTTCAAAGTCCTGAAATAATCAGTTGTAACTCCGTTCTTGTCCCCCTTGTGCATGCCATCAACTCCATGCTTGTTATTGCTCCAATGTTCATCCTTCTCCAAGCTAGGCCCTTTATTTCTAAGCAAAAAAAATATCCAATTTAGGCAGTATAATATTCTCATGAACATTAGAATCATTAGTAAGGAACGAAAGTAACTGATAATTTAATTGGCGTGCGCGAGCTCTAGTAATTGGTACAGTATGTATAGCAGCAGGGGCTGTGGGTGTAACAATGTTATTGATGTCCTCATCATCCTCCCCTTCTTGAAATGAAGTCATCCTCGACGGAAGCTCATCTTCCTCTCCCAAATAAAGCTTCAAATCTGCAATGTTAAAAGTGGGACTAACCCCAAAATCTGCAGGTAGCTCAAGTTTATATGCATTATCATTTATTTTCTCTAACACCTTAAAAGGACCAGTAGCACGTGGCATTAGTTTTGATTTGCGCAAATTGGGAAATCTATCCTTACGCAAATGTAACCAAACAAGATCTACAGGTGCAAACACAACATGTTTTCTACCCCTATCCCCCGCAAGTTTATATCTAGCATTCATACGCTCAATGTTTTCCTTAGTTAGCTCATGCATTTTTAAAATCAATTTAGCATGTTGTTTAGCATCAAAATTAACCTTCTCCGAAGATGGAAGAGGCAACAAATCAATAGGTGCACGAGGTAGGTAACCATACACAATTTCAAAAGGGCACATCTTAGTAGTAGAATGCAACGAACGATTATAAGCAAATTCAATATGTGCCAAGAATTCTTCCCAGATTTTCTTATTATTCTTGAAAACAGCACTAAGCATAGTAGCCAATGTTCTATTGACTACTTCAGTTTGTCCATCAGTTTGGGGGTGACATGTAGTACTAAAAAGCAGTTTAGTCCCCAACTTAGCCCATAAACATCTCCAAAAGTGCCTTAGAAATTTAGTATCACGATCTGAAACAATAGTAATTGGCACACCATATAAGTGAATAATTTCATGAAAGAACAAATCAGCAACATTAACATCATCATCGCTTTTATGACATGGTATAAAGTGTGTCATTTTCGAGAATCTATTCACGACAACAAATATGCTATCCCTCCCCTTCATTGTTCGAGGTAATCCTAAAACAAAGTCCTTAGATATATCCTCCCAAGGAACACTAGGTATAGGCAAAGGCATATATAAACCATGAGGATTAAGTCGTGACTTAGCTTTCTGACATGTAGTGCAGCAAGCAACAAAACGCTCAACATCCCATCTCATCGTTGGCCAAAATAAATCTGTAGCAAGTATATCCTCCGTCTTCTTCATTCCAAAGTGTCCCATTAGCCGTCCTCCATGCGCCTCCTGCAACAACAAAAGACGAACGGAGCTAGCTGGAATGCATAGCTTGTTAGCACGAAACAGAAATCCATCGTTAACGATGAACTTGTTCCATGTTCTACCTTCTTTGCAATTCTGCAATACATCTTTAAATTCAGCATCATGCACATATTGATCTTTGATGGTCTCCAAACCAAATATTTTAAAGTCAAGTTGTGAAAGCATAGTATAACGACGAGACAATGCATCAGCAATAACATTTTCTTTACCCTTCTTGTGTTTAATGACATAAGGGAAAGTCCCAATGAATTCAACCCATTTATCATGTCTACGGTTAAGTTTAGCTTGACTTTTAATATGTTTCAAAGATTCATGATCAGAATGTATAACAAATTCTTTGGGCCATAAATAATATTAGCATGTTTCTAAGGTCCGAACAAGAGCATATAATTATTTATCATAAGTAGAATAATTCAGACTAGGCCCACTCAATATTTTGGAAAAGTATGCAACATGTTTGCCATCTTGTAATAACACACCTCCTAATCCAATTCCACTAGCATCACATTCAAGCTCATAAGTCTTATTAAAATTAGGAAGTTGGAGTAAAGGAGCATGTGTCAACTTATCTTTCAATACCGTAAAGGCTTCTTCCTATGCGGTACCCCAAACAAAAGGCACATCCTTGTTTGTAAGCTCATTGAGAGGTGCAATAATGGTGCTGAAATCTCTCACAAAACACCTATAAAATCCAGTGACTATTTTGGGCTGCGGCCAACTCTCAATAGCTTCAATCTTGGCTTTATCCACTTCAATTCCCTGTGGAGTAACAACATAGCCAAGAAAAGATGCTCGGTCGGTGCAGAAGGTGTACTTCCCAACGTTACCAAACAAACGTGCATCACGTAGAGTAATAAAAACAACACGTAAATGTTCCTCCAAAGATTTTCTATAGATCAGTATATCATCAAAATAGACTACCACAAATTGTCCAATGAAAACACGTAAAACTTTGTTCATTAGTCTCATGAAAGTACTAGGTGCATTAGTTAACCCAAAAGGCATGACTAACCAATGATATAAACCAAACTTAGTTTTAAATGCTGTTTTCCATTCATCTCCCAATTTCATATGAATTTGATGGTATCCACTACGCAAATCAACTTTGGAGAAAATTTTAGAGCCACTCAATTCATCAAGCATATCATCTAGCCTAGGAATAGGATGATGATAAGGAATAGTAATATTATTAATGCCTCTAAAATGAACACACATACACGACATACCATCCTTTTAGGCACTAGTATAATAGGAACAACACAAGGACGAAGAGATTCGCGTATGTAACCTTTGTCGAGCAGCTCCTGTACATGATGCATAATCTCCTTTGTCTCCTCTGGATTGGTACGGTATGGTCCACGGTTGGGTAGCGATGTACCGGGAATTAATTCAATTTGATGCTCAATCCCTCGAATAGGTGCTAATCCCAGTGGCAAGTCTTGTGGGAAGATGTCAGCGAACTCCTGCAAAATGTTAGTGACAGCAGGGGGCAAAGAGGAAGGCACGTCCTCGAATGAAAATAATGCATCTTTGCACACAAAAGCATAGCAAACAGATTTGCTAAAATCTAGCTCATCAATATTAGACTTTGTGGCAAGTAAACATTCACTTTTCAATTTAATTTCAGAAGCAACACTAGATGGTTTATTATTAGGTTTCATTTGTTGCTCAAATTCTTTTGCGACAATCTGATTTTCACTCTTATTTTTCTCCTGTTTTGCTTTAGTAGCTCTATTAATATCGTCTTTCCAAATGGATTTAGGAGTGATAGGAAGCAAAGTAATATGGCTATCCTTATGAACATATTGATCTTTGATGGTCTCCAAACCAAATATTTTAAAGTCAACTTGTGAAAGCATAGTATAACGACGAGACAATGCATCAGCAATAACATTTTCTTTACCCTTCTTATGTTTAATGACATAAGGGAATATCTCAATGAATTCAACCCATTTAGCATGTCTATGGTTCAGTTTTGCTTGACTTTTAATGTGTTTAAAATATTCATGATCAGAATGTAAAACAAATTAGTTGGGCCATAAATAATGTTGCCATGTTTCTAAGGTCCGAACAAGAGCATATAATTCTTTATCATAAGTAGAATAGTTCAGACTAGGCCCACTCAATTTTTCACAAAAGTATGCAACAGGTTTGCCATCTTGTAATAACACACCTCCTAATCCAATTCCACTAGCAGCACATTCAAGCTCAAAAGTCCTATTAAAATCAGAAGTTGGAGTAAAGGAGCATGTGTCAACTTATCTTTCACTACCATGAAGGCTTATTCCTGTGCGGTATCCCCAAACAAAAGGCACATCCTTCTTTGTAAGATCGTTGAGAGGTGGAGCAATGGTGATAAAATCTCTCACAAACGCCTATAGAAACTAGCAAGTCCAAGAAAACTCCGCACTTGTGTGACTGTTTTGGGCTGCGGCCAACTCTCAATAGCTTCAATATTGGCTTTATCAACTTCAATTCCTTGTGGAGTGACAACATAGCCAAGAAAAGATACTCGATCGATGCAAAAGGTGCACTTTCCAAGGTTACCAAACAAACGTGCATCACATAGAGCAATAAAAACAACACGTAAATGTTCCAAATGTTATTCCAAAGATTTGCTATAAATTAGTATATCATCAAAATAGACTACCACAAATCGTCCAATGAAAGCATGTCAAACTTCGTTCATTAGTCTCATGAAAGTACTAGGTGCATTAGTTAACACCAAAGGCATGACTAACCACTCATATAAACCAAACTTAGTTTTAAATGCTGCTTTCCATTCATCTCCCAATTTCATACGAATTTGATGGTATCCACTACGCAAATCAACTTTGGAAAATATTGTAGAGCCACTCAATTCATCAAGCATTTCATCTAGCCTAGGAATAGGATGAAGATAACGAATAATAATATTACTAATGCCTCTACAATCAACACACATATGCGATGTACCATCCTTTTTAGGCACTAGTATAATAGGAACAACACAAGGACTAAGAGATTCGCGTATATCACCTCTATCGAGCAGCTCTTGTACTGACGCATAATCTCTTTCGTCTCCTCTGGATTGGTACGGTATCGTGCACGGTTGGGTAGCGATGCACCGGGAATTAAGTCAATTTGATGCTCAATCCCTCGAATAGGTGGTAATCCCTATGGCACGTCTTGTGGGAAGATGTCAGCGAACTCCTGCAAAATGTAAGTGACAACAGGGGCCAAAGAGGAAGGCACATCCTCGAATGAAAATAATGCCTCTTTGCACACAAAAGCATAGCAAACAGATTTGCTGAAATCTAGCTCATCAATATCAGATTTTGTGGCAAGTAAACATGCACTTTCAATTTAATTTCAGAAGCAACACTAGTTGGTTTATTATTAGGTTTCATTTTTTGCTCAAATTCTTTTGCCACAATCTGATTTTCACTCTTATTTTTCTCCGGTTTTGCTTTATTAGCTCTATTAATATCATCTTTCAAAATGGATTCAGGAGTCATAGGAAGCAAAGTAATATGGCTATCCTTATGAACAAGAGTATACTAATTATTTCTACCATGGTGTACATAATTTTTATCAAATTGCCATGGTCTACCAAGTAATTAGGAACATGCTTGCGTGGGTACCACATCACAATCAACATAATCAGCATATGTAGAGATACTGAAATGCACACGAACAGTACGTGTTACCTTAACCTTACCGCTGCTATTGAACCATTGGATGTTGTAAGGATGTGGATGTGGTCTTGTGGTGAGAGATAGCTTCTCCACCATCTCCATGCTAACCAAATTGTTGCAACTCCCTCCATCTATGATGACGCGAATAGAATGTTCCTTCACAACTCCCTTTGTATGGAACAAATTATGCCTCTGATTTTGCTCAGCTTGTTAAACCTGCACACTAAAAACACGTTGAGCAACTAAACATTCATACATGTCAGCATCTTCAGGAGCCATCTATTGCGTCTCATGATCAGAATCATCTCCACCGTGTTCTTCACGTGTAATAAGAGCCAAAGACTCCTCATCATAGTCACTAGCGGACTCATACCCACCATCCTCAGTAGCAATCATCACACACTGAGATTTGCATTCTCTTGCATAATGGCCTCTTCCCTTACAACGACGACAAATAATATCACTTGCGTGCCCTGTTGATGCCATGGAAGAAGAAGAGCTCTGTGCAGGCCCGACAGGCATTACTAGGAAAAGGCCTACTAGTGGTGCACCAGTTTTGCCTACTAATGGCGCACTACTGCTGCGCCACTAGTACCACGCCACTAGTATTATATACTAATGGCGCACCACGTCGTGCGCCATTAGTATAGACCAACATGCGCCACTAGTATGCCTCCCAGGGGCCATATTTACCTATGTGCTTTGGCATACTAATGGCGCACTATGGGGTGATGCGCCATTAGTATCCTTTGGCATACTAATGGCGCACTGTGTAGTGGTGAGCCATTACTATCCTTTGGCATACTAATGGCGCACATTGAGGTGATGCGCCATTAGTATGAATATTAGGTTTTATTTTTTTTACTATTCTGATTTTTGCACAGGTTACAAAATATATTATTGGACAGAATATAGACAGCACCACACAACAACAGCAGATTCATCGAATACAATAGAAGATTAGTCTCCGAATACAATTCATCATATTAGTCTCCGAAATAAAAACACCGAACACAGATAGAACATTACAAGTCTCGAGACAGCGAGTAGCAAGTTTGTCTTCACATTACAAGTCGATATCGATCATCTAAACTACCATCACATAGAAGAGAGCTGCGGTCATCACGATGAGCATCATCGCGATAAAACTGGTCTTCATCCGATTCCTCCAACGCTCCCTCCCCTCTCCCGCTAGATAGCGGGCGTATCTAGATTCCGCCTCCGCCCTAGTGGTGTACCCTTTGTAACTGTTACCGCTGAAATGGTGAACCTGTCTCCGACACTCCTCCCAGTCGTCGTAGACTCTGAGAACCTTACCCTTGTACACGACATAGGAAGGCATCTCTATGCACACAGCAAACAACAGACAATACATAAGCAATATATAAATATGCAACAAAAAGATCGGAAGAGAAAAGCAAGACATTAATAGCACGATTCATAGTCCTACTAATAAATAGCATCGATTACATCCAAGTTGAACGACTGTCCAAACCAAAGAGACATACAATTCACTAAAGCTTAATTACAACATGAGCCAATCTATGTTTCAGAACTACACATAGCATCACTACTTTCGACTTGACTCATGGGACCAGAGCGTGGATGAAGCCGCCGTCTGTCGTGATGGTCATGAAATCGCGGGTGTTGTCAGCCTGCATTTGTAGCGTTGTGTCTATCTCACTATTGGACGGTTGATATCTGAGGTATAACTGCCCCGAGGTATGAAGGACATCTTGATGTATGATGTCCGCAAACTCTGACTGGATGCGAAAGAATTCTTGTCTGATGTCCGCGTCCTGGATTGCCGACAAACTCGCGGCCCAATCTTTGAGATTATCTGGTAGCAGAAGGTGATGATGGTCCCGTACGATCGCCCGCATGTGATGGAGGGCGTAGTAGGCATCCTTCTGACTGCCAAGCGGCTGCTTGACGCAGGAGAATGTCGTATTGTGGGCGAACACGTGTCTGCCGTACCTACGAACTGGCCTGGTGAAGGTGCCTCCAGATTTGGCGTAGCCAGGGAGAACATCAGCATGAACTTTATTGATATTTGTGTAGTCTATCTTGGAGTCACAGTTCGGGTCAAAATACGTGGCCATGTAATATTTCGTGCTTAAGAGGATGAGTGTGCAATGTGTGTCACTGCACAGAACACAGAATGTTAGAAAAAAAGAACGATCGAAATCTAAGAAATCATATGTTACGGGGCGGTTAAGGGATGACTTACTCGGGAAAGTAAGGCACGAGAAAGTTATCCTTATCTGGGTTTGCCAGAATGACGCCTTCGAGGTGTGAACTCGCGACTTGGCGGTCCCTAGCGCTGCCCAAGAGCTTGGCACGCATGTAGAAGGGCTCGACTATCGGGATGTCCGGGGTTTTGTCTGTAATGATCCGCATCTCCATACTCAGCAAAAACAACCGAACGAAGGTATAGTGCAGCTGATGAAGGTTAAACATAGCAAAGATGTCATCAAACCGCAGGACGATCATACCCCCGATGCCGCCATCCACAAAGCCCTTGCCCTCTGGCACCTTGGCCACAAAAACCAGGTATGAAACATCATTCTCTATGAGACGCCGCTTCTCCAAAGAAAGAACACTGTCATGCACACTCCGCATAGCACCGGTTGCAGCATTGAGCATATTTGTTGGTAGCATCGCCCTACCCGCCACATGCACCCTCCTCGAGATATCCTGAGGTGAAGGTGGCCCATCCTGAGCACAGATCGTACTCGGTGTCGGCTGGCTCGCACCGACGCCCTTTTTAGTCTTTCGTTTCCGTCCCTTCTTGATCTGTTGTAATGGGACCGAGTTCTGCTCATAGACCGCCTTCTTGAGCGTGTTGGGGTTGATAATATTTCGCACCTCAGCTATCTGAGGCTCAGTGAAGGTGGCGGTTGGAGGCTCTCCTGAGAACTGAACGCCAAACGACGCCTGTTGCAATTGGGTTTCTCCGCCGTACCAGCTAGAGCGCGGTCGTCTTGGTTGGGTTCTTGAGAAGGAGGCCCGCAGAACTCGTCACCGTACCCATGTTCAACAAAGTACTTATCAACGTTGGTAAATATACCGTCGTCGTTGTCGTCGTTGCCCGGATCCTATGCCATATGCATGTCCGGATCCTGTGCCATAGGGATGTCTGGCATGTCCGGTAGCATTGCGGCGTTCTTAGCATGGCTTGGCACCGGCACTACTGGCGGTCTTGTCTCTGGGGTGGTGTCCCCCACCCCAAACGAATCTGGCTCTTCGGCCAAAGCAGGGGCCAGCTTACGCATGCGTTGAGGGTCATCTCATCTTCTTCGTCGGCCCCAGCGGGTCGAATCGGAGGTAATAGCTCGTCGCAGCCTGACAACACCCGGACCACTTCAACCCTATACACTGTGGGTGGCATTGGATTAACGTGGAACACGGGGTTGCCCGGTTGAATGATTCTGCCCTTGGCGACATCGACCAACTCGCCACCCATGAAGTGCAGGAGAGTGCAAGAAACGTCGGCGGCGCCCTGCGAAAACATGTAGGGCGTCAGGGATGCCCAGTCAAAGGCAAGGAGATGAAGTCATCGGCCTTACCGTGATGCCGTCAAGCTCGGCTAATGTCGAGGCATCGCCAATGGCGGGTGTGCAACTGACGAAGGGGCCGCTTGCTGGCGAGGTGCCTGCCGGCGTACACCCGGGTGCATTAAGCTCCAATGCCCGTGCCGGCGCCGGAGACACGAATACCCCCTCCGCCGGACACACCAATGGCGCTGCCTGCGCGTTGTGCGAGTTGCTGGTCGTGAAGCTGGGAACCAGGAGAGGCCCCTGTTGGCCACCCGCAATCCACGTCGTCAGCCCATGAATCGACGTAGGCACCATGGCGTTGAGCGTCGTTCCCAGTTGTTGTTGCACTTGCTCTTGGACAATCTCCGAAATCCGCGCCACTTGTGCCTTGAGTGCTTCAACCTCGTGCAACTGGCTTTCCGAGCTGGTCTTTTTCTCCTTTCACCCACCAGCGGTATAGTAGGATGACCATTTTGTGGACAAGCCTTTGCCGGCCACGCGACCAGCTGACGTCGGCTTACTGAGCTTATCCTTGTTTTTCATTACGTTCAACGCCCTATTTAAAGGGGTGTCGAAAGGGGAGCTCTGAGACGACCCCGCGCTACTGCTTTCTTTGTCCTGCGGAAGGAACGTGAACCATTTAGAAATATTGGGTATTAATTAGAATGCAACCATATGGAGCTAATTACGTGGGGGTGTATTCCTTACCAGAACAAGCTCAAGCGCCCTGGTCTTCGGATCCGTGGTAACCTCCTTTGTTACCGGGTCCTCCTTGTACTGGGCCTTGAGAAAGTTCCCGGTCTGCTTGTCATGGTATTTCTCGAAGCGGGGCGGTAGGCCTTGCTCGGGATGCTCCGCATCCTCCTTGTCCCATATAGGCTCCGCCACTCTATAACCGTCGGGACTGAGTTGGTGGACCCCTAAGTTCAACTGCCGCATTTATTTCCCCCACTGACTTGATTCGGAGGTTGTGCTGCTCTCGCACTGGATCTTGAACTCCTTGTAGTCATCTTCGCTCATCAAAGGATATTTCGCCTTGATCTTCTCATAACTATCACCTTTGTCAATCATTGCCTTCACCGTGCTTCTCCAAGTAGACAGGGCCGTGCTCATCCTCGTGAGGGCGACATTGTTCACTTTATTCCCTGAGAGGCGTGTTTTTGCAAAATCAGCGGGGATCTTGTATTGTTCGTGCAACTTCGTGAAGAGGAGGCTGCGCAAATTCCCTCGGTACTTATGCCTTAGGTTCTCGGTGTTGATCGAGATGGTGCTCCGGAGAATGCACCCGAGCTGAACCGAGTACCCCTTGACTACTTTTTTGGGCGCCGTCGGATGCCCGTCGGAGTTCACTTTAGTAAATTCCTCCTTGACAGTGCCGAGCACGCTCAGGCGCCGGTCCTTCCGTTGCCTCTTCGGTTGGCTGCAATCTGTGCATGCGCCACCATCATCAGTGGTGGCATCCTCGGCGGCACCATCAGTGGTGTCATCCCCGACGCCACTAGGGGTTGTGTAATCAGGATCGGTGTCTTCCGCAGTGTCCTCATAGCGGTGAGGTTCTTCCTCCAACTCCTGGGACAGCTCCCAGAATTGCTTGCCGCCCGAACCGTCGGCCTCATCGTTGTGGGCCATGTTTCGCTTTAAATAGGAAAAAAGGTTGCTTAAAAAGTTGGTTATTGTCAAGGAACATGATCATGGTCTCATCATTTAGGGTTTGTCGACACCGAGGCATCCTAAAAGCTAAGATTTTATCATTTAGGATTTGTCGACGCCGAGGCACCCTAAAAGCCTAAGCGTACATCATTTAGGTTCTCATCGACAGCGAAGCACCCTATAGAAGCCAAGGTTTCAACATTTAGGGTTTGTCGACGCCGAGGCACCCTAAATGCTAAGTTAAGTTTTCATCATTTAGGGTTTATCGATGCCGAGGCACCCTAGGTTGGGCCTAATCACTTGGCTCTATTGCCACCTATGTTGGGTTTATCATCTAGGGTTTATCGATGCTAAGGAGAATTCTAAGTTGGGCCTAATCACTTGGCTCTATTCCCACCTATGGTTTAATGTAGCAAGAATGGTGGGGCAGTTGATCCTACTTAACTAAGTACTAAGATACCCCGGCCCATGCATTAGTCGCAAGTACCCCATATGTCCCATATGTACTAAAATTTCAGCATGACCTTTGCTGAAAATAGGACATATGGAGTACCCGAGTTTGCCGGAACGGAAGTTAATCGACATTCCGGCAAACTCAAGGGCCTCTCGGGGTACCTCCAAATTCATCACGACACAATGGTCGGAGACAAAACCCAGCAAACTAGCAAAGTTACTGACGTGTTTACAGAAATTGTTTTCTGTAAAAGATGATCATCATCTTTTCAAGTCTTGCTCAATGTGATCACAAGTAATTCAGAGGCATCACAATAAAGCAACACCCTGCACTAGCCTAAAAACAAGTATAGTTTCACCCATATAAGAACAACTTTGTAAAATCAGAGAAGTTGCTAAATTTTTTGTATCCTTCATACACACTGGAGTACAATGCTTTATAATGTTACATCATCATTACAGAAATCCAATAAACGCATGGTCTTGAGGATATTCTTTATGACTGATTATGTCAGTTTTACATGCAGATTTTGACCCAAAAAACATGGTCTTTTTAACAGTTTTCAGTTTGGACAGAAATACTGAAAACTACATTTTGGACAGAATTCCTAACACTTTGGTCTTCTAGTTACAAAACAAAACTGACATAATTCTAGATGCCATAACTGAATTTTTTGATAGTAGCTCAAGTTTTTTACAGTAGCTCCTAACTGAATTTTCTGCTTAAAGGGAAGGCTGACTTAAGTGGCAAGATGATACAATTTGCGTAACATAACAATATATGCATCTTAATATAACACCATCTCCTAACAGAAATAGTATCCCAGGTTTCCATCTTATTACCACAAAGAATACCATAAAAAAATCCAGGATCATTTTTTCTAGAGGAGGTAAATACAGTAGACATGTAATTGCAGTGTATTAACAGTACAATTTCAATAGATTTATAGTGCAAATTTATAGTAGAATTACAAATACAGTGTGAGCTAGAACCATACTCCAAATGTACTGAAAGACACATTAACTAAGCAAAAAAAAAGGCAAACCAACAAAAACACACACACACACATCCAAAGAGATTTGGTTGCTTCATATATATGACTAAATTAATAGATGAGTTCAGAGGGGGGAGGTTTGGCTAAAACACTATCTGCACTCCACTTAATAGATGAGTATAGTCTGACCTCATGCACTATGCATGAACATTTACAGTAATGATTTTTGACACTGACAACACATATATGAAGTGAACATGTAGTACAAGAGCATAAGTTCTGAACATGCTAGGTTCACAAATTTACCAGTCTTATGATTAGCACAATGATCGTAAACAAAACATAGCCATTACAGAGCAGGGAGTGGTCATTTTTATCCTCTAACAGTATGATCTGGAAATATATGGAAGTGATCATTCATAGTACGTGCGAAAAAATAAACAAGGCGAAGAATGAGAAACTGGAAAAATAAACAGTGCACATGCCCTGCAGATCTGAAGCAGATGGCTTTCTAGATCAACAAAATGCTAAAATGCAATATAAGTAGGGAATGGGCAACTAGAATGACCTTGTAGGGCACATGCCCTGAAGATCTGAAGCAGCAGGCTTTTTATACCAACAAAAGTTCTATCATGCAAGGGAAATAGCCAGGGCACATGGCACACCTTTTCAAGTATGAAACCCAATACCACAATACATCCCATAACTTGTTGCAGGAGTGAATGATAAAAAAGACCTTCAGTTACATTCATCCGGAGGTTTGTAAGAGCACACAATATATAAAAATTATAACCCGTACACACAAAGTACTACAGACTCAAGGAGATGCTGGCAGAACAGGATGACAATAATAATGCATATATCCAGTGACTGAATTTTTGAAACTATACGTGAACCTCCTCAGCAAACGCAAAACAGTTAACTAGTGCTAGCTAACTAGGATGTTGTGATGTCCGCTATTGCACTAGAATTTGTGTTGTGATCTCAGCTAGTACTCAGTGTAAGGATTAAATGCAACTAACTAGGATGTTGTTACAAGGGAGCAAGAAGCCTACCACCATGGCCCTAGGGTTTGCAGGGGAGGCGGTGGAGGAGAAGGGAGGAATCACATGGGGGAGGGGATGAAGGAATGGAGAAAGACGTCGGGGGCGCGGGTGCGGGCGCGAACGGAGGGGCTTGGGCGGGAGGACGTCGAGGGCGCGGGCGTGGGCGGAGGGGGGATGGCGAGGGAGGCGGCGCTCGGCTCGGCATCGCGTGGCCTGGCTGAGCTGAGGTAGAGGCGGTCATCGTCTCCTCCTCCTCCTCTTCTGGCTCGGGGCGCGGGGGTGTGGGGGCAGCGGCGCGGGGGAGCTGAAGTGGTGGGGGGCACGGGGGCGGCGGCGCGGGGGAGCTGCGGTGGTGGGGGGGCGTGGGGGCGCGGGGGCGGCGAGGGTGGAGTCCGGCGGGGGTCGGTGCGGCGGCGTTGGGGCAGCGCGCGGGTGGATCTGGCGAGGGAGAGGGATGAAGGGGATATGGCGAGAGGGAGAGGGAGGAATTAGCTAGGGGGGAAGCTTACTAATGGCGCACCCGCGGTCGGTGCGCCATTAGTAATCTTTTTTTACATAGCAATGGCGCAACAGACAGAGGTGCGCCATTAGTAATCTTTTTTTGTATATAGCAATGGCGCACCAGCCAGAGGTGCGCCATAAGTAATTTTTTATTTTTTGTTGCATCTAATAATTTTTTAGAAAATGAATATGAATATGAAACAGTAATAATTTTTAATAAAAACAGTAATAATTTTTTTAAAAATATCATCAAATTTTTTATTTGAAAATATCATAAAAAAATTATTTGAAAATATAATCAAATTTGTTTTTTTTTTGCAATTTTAGATGCATTCATTTGTGACGGTGGAGCGGGTCAGGGAGGGTGCGGGGGTCATCGGCGGCAGTAGAGCGGGGGAGGGGTGCAGTGGGTCGTCGGCGGCGGTGGAGCGGGGGAGGGTGCGGGGGGTCGGCGCCCGGTGGAGCGGGGGAGAGGGTGCGGGGGGTCGGCGGCGGCGGTGGAGCGGGGGGGGGGGTGTGCGGGGTCGGCGGCGGCGGCCGATGGAGCGGGGTTGAGGGTGCGAGGGGTCGGCGGCGGCGGTGGAGCGGGGGAGGGTGCGGGGGGTCGGTGGCGGCGGCCGATGGAGCGGGGGAGAGGGTGCGGGGGGTGCTCGGCGGCGAGGGGGACCAGATCTGGCGAGGTGGGATAGCGATCGAGATGGAGGGGGATCGAGATTGAGTGTCCATGGAATTTAAAAATATTCATGATATCGAAAAGTTCCCATGAAATACAATTGAGATGAAGGCTACGATTTAAATACAATCGATCTTAGCTAGCTATCTGTTCACAATCTTCTTGCCCTTCTTTTTCGCAAATGGAGTTCTTCTGTGGAACGGGCGTCCTTTAGGTAGGGTGGTCCTGCTTCTTCTTGTGGTGTATGCTGCTACTTCATCGTCGTCGTCATGTTCGATCTTTGGGTCGCCGTACTTGTCGAAGTCTTGCTCATTGGCTACTCCATCTATTCCGATGATCTTCCTTTCGCCTCTCCTCACGACAACACGATTGGTCTTTGACGGGTTGGTAATGAAGAAGCATTGGTCCACTTGGGAAGCCAGTACCCATGGCTCATTTTTCACGGTGACGTTTGCGCCCGCGGTCTTGGATTTGGCTTCGGGTATAACCATGGTGGTGAAATACCGGTCTTCTTTTAGGACGCTCTTGGCCCATCTGACACGGAACATCGGGACCTTCTCTCCAGCATAGCTCAGCTCCCAGATCTCCTTGATAATTCCGTAGTATCTGTCCTTGTCGTTACCGGTGTAGGATTCCGTCGTTACCCCGGAGTTCTGATAACCATCGCTCTTCATGTCCTTGTCCTCGGTGTAGAATGTGTAGCTGTTGATATCGTACGCCTCATAGGTCATCAGGTTGTGCTCGGCGCCCTGTGACAAGGCGAATATGACTTGTTCTTCCGCGGAAGAATCCTCATGTAAAGGGTAAGACAGAAGCTTCTGCTTGAACCAACGCATGAAACATGAGTTGTGCTCTTTGATTATATCTCCGTCTGTCCTCTGTTGGCGTCGGTCATTGTGCGTCTTCTCAATAAAGGTTTTGTGCTCTACCACCTCAGGATCGACCACGTCTATGTGTTGTAGCGCAACTAGGTTTGCTCTTTCAAAGTCGGCGAGTCGACCCTCAAAGTCGACATGCATTTCGCGGCGACCCTCACGGTGACCCCATCCAGCGAGCCTGCTGAGGTGCCTGTTGATGGGCAGACCAATGGGGTTGTCGATGCCTAGATAATTCGTGCAGTAGGAGATGCACTCTTCGGTCAGAAATCCCCTGGCTATGCTCCCCTCTGGACGTGACATGTTGCGAACGTATCGTTTCATGATACCATTCATCCTTTCGAATGACATCGTGCTGTGCAAGAACGTCGGCCCGAGTTGGATGATATCCTCCATGATATGGACCAGCAGATGCACCATAACGTCGAAGAATGCGGGCGGGAAGTACATCTCAAGCTCGCATAGTATCACCATGATCTCTTCCTGTAGCCTTCTGAGCTGCCTCACGCCAACCGACTTCCAAGAGATGACGTCTAAAAATTTGCATAGGCCAAATAGCGTTTCACAAACGTGCGCATCCATGATCCCACGGATTGCAACTGGAAGTATCTGCGTCATCAGCACGTGATAGTCGTGAGACTTCATCCCGCTGAACTTCTGCTTCGCTGGGTCTAGGTATCTGCTTATCTTCCCCGTGTAACCGTAAGGAAGTTTTACTCCTATGAGGCAGGTGAAAAACTGCTCGATCTCCTCCTGGCTTAGAGTGAAGCACGCGGGAGGGTAGTCATTTCCGGTCTTCTTGGCCTTTTTGCCTTTGCGACGACTTTCTGTGTCCTGCTTCGCCTCATCATCATCATCATCATCATCATCATCATCATCATTAGCGTGAAGCTCCTGCCTAATGCCCATTGATTTCAAGTCTGCCCTTGCTTTCGGCCCATCTTTGGTCCTCCTTGGCATGTTGAGCAGGGTACCAAGCAGACCCTCGCACACGTCCTTGATGATATGCATGATATCAAGGCTGTGAGGCACACGGTGGATCTTCCAGTACGTCAAGTCCCAGAAAACAGACCTCGTTTTCCATACCTTCAGCAGCGGCTCTGGCGCCTTTCGCTTCTTTCCCGGCTCTGGCGCCTTTTGCTTCTTTCCCGGCAGTGGGGAATCTTTCCAATTTTTCAACAGTTCGTCTATTTCCTCGCCGCTCCTCGTACGCGGGCGTCTTCGGGGTTCGGTTTCACCATCGAACAGATACTTGCGTTTCCTCCACGGGTCATCGTCGCGAAGCCACATTCGATGTCCCATGAACACGGTTTTTGAAGACCCGGGATCTCTATCTAGCTGGCGATACATTGTGTCATCCATGCACCTGACGCATCCAGAAAATCCGTGGACCCCCTGCCCCGCGAGATATCCGTAACCGAGATAGTCGTGCACCGTCGTGAGCAGTGCGGCTCTCATAGGAAAATATTCTTTCTCTGCGGCGTCCCACGTATTGGCTCGCGTTTTCCACAGCGTGTCTAGAAACTCTTTCAGCTGCCCAGATACAGATTGATGTAGTTCCCTGGTCGTTTCGGCCCTTCAATTAGCATACTCATGTGAATGTACTTCCTCTTCATGCACCACCAGGGGGGAAGGTTGTACATCCACACAAACACAGGCCAGGTGCTATGTGTGCTTCTATGGCTGCCAAACGGATTGACTCCATCGGTGCTCGCGCCCAGCACGATGTTCCTTGGATCCTTCCCAAATTCTGGGTGTTCGAAGTTCAACGCTTGCCACTGGCTCCCATCGTTAGGGTGACTCAGCATCTTGTCTTTTTTATTTATCTCCGGATCATTTGCGTCATCTTCTCGCTTCTTCTCCTCCCTATCCGTGTGCCAATGCAGGAGCTTTGCAACATTAGGGTCCGCGAAATACCACTGCAGACGAGGAGTGATTGGAAAGTACCACAACACTTTTCGAGGAGCTTTCTTCCTCTTCTTGTATCGAGTGACGCCGCACACCGAACATATGGTAGACTCCGCGTGCTCGTCCCGATAAATGATGCAATTGTTCATGCACACATGGTATTTCACGTGCGGTAAATCCAGAGGACACACGATTTTCTTTGACTCCTCGAAACTGGTCGGGCACTTGTTCCCCTTGGGAAGACGTTCGTTCCAGAATGACATGTTCTCGTCGAAGCATGCGTCGGTCATTTTGTGCCTTACATTCATCTCCAGAGCCATGAGCGTTAATTTCAGGCGGGTATCCTCGGGGCTGCTTCCTTCATACAATGGAGTAACCGCGTCTATCTCCAGTTGATCCAGCTTGGCTTTCTCTCGGGCGGCAGCTCTTGCGTTATCCATCTGCTTGAGAAGCAGCTCTTGAATATGAGGGTCCTGCACCCAGCCCATCAGTGGTCCATTGTCGTCTGCTCCGCCGGCATCTTCATCTTCATGAGCGTGCCCTTCATCTGCTCCGGCATCTTCCTCATCATCATGTCCGACATCTTCTACATGATGACTATGTACAACATCACCGTCGTGATCATGTCCTGGCGATTCTTCGTCTTCTCGTCCGCCCGAGCCGCGATGGTTGTCTTGCTGCCCTTCCTCATTTCTTACCCGGCCCCCATGGACGACTTCATAGTCATCTTCATCACCTGGCCACCGATAGCCATCCATGAAACCACGCAAGAGCAGGTGGTCCGACACTTGCCCGGAATCCAGGTCCGAAATATGGCTCTTCAGCTTGCATCTTCGACACGGACATCTTATCTCTGTCTCGTTCTTTTGAAGCATCTCGGCCTTCGCGGAGCTCAAAAACCTATTCACGATTCCTTCGGTCATCGTGCGGACCATGGTCGCCTGCGGGGTAGAGCAAAACGATATTTTAGAACCAAGAAAAAATTTGGCATGACATTCCCTAAAAATAGGACCAAAAAGAATGCATAGTGCCAAAATTCCGACAAAATATTGGCAACTATTGCATTTCAAATACCGGTACCTGCAAACACAAACATATATGCAACACCACAAACATATGCAACACCACAAACATACATAGATCTAGCTAGGCCACAAAAAGTGCATGTGCACCTTGTTGGAGCGAGCTAGGGAGAAAAAAAGTAGATCTACAACATAAAGATAGCTTTCCCCTTACTTACCTATCAAAAAAGGTAATTTAACCACTTAAGTTTGATGAATCTATGGTGCAAATGAGGTAAGGAGGAGGAGGCAGCCGACACAAGCTTGGAGAAGGAGGTGGAGGGAATGAAGTGGAGAAAGTGAGTGTGTAGGTGTGGCTGTCCAAAATATCTAGCTGGTACCAGGTTACTAATGGCGCACCACCAAATCATGCGCCATTAGTAACCCTACATACTAAAGGCGCACCTTCTGGTGGTGCGCCATTAGTAGTTTTGCAAAAAAATGTATATATACACTAATGGCGCACCATGGCATAGTCCGCCATTACTAGTTTAAACTAGTAATGGTGCACTATGCCACGGTGCGCCATTAGTAGTTTTGCAAAAAAAAAAGAATAAAAAATACAGTAGTGGCGCACCACCAGCAGGATGCGCCATTAGTATGTTTGGAAAAATGAAAAAAATTACTTGTGGCGCACCCTGTGTCTGGTGCGCCATTAGTGTCTTCCACACTAATGGCGCACCAACACATGGTGCGCCATTAGTATATAGTAGTGGTGCACCACATGTCTGGTGCGCCATTAGTGTCAATTTCATCTATAGCCCTTTTCCTAGTAGTGAGGTGTGCTCTTGGCAGATAGTGGTGGTTGTGCCTGCTTTCTAGCATCACGGTTGGAGGTGGCACCTGATGGAAGTGATGGTGCAGTGGAAAGAGAGGATGCACGTGGTGTCCATGATGAAGGTCGACCTGCAGAAAAGTTAATTTACGCCAATGTCTGTCGATCCTGCACTTCACGTTCAACTTTACAAGCAATATGGAATAAATGAGTGATATTATTATACTCCTTATACTCTAGAATGGTTTGAATCTCTCTATTTAATCCACCCATAAAACATGCAAGCATAGCTTCATTCTTGTAACGCCCTCGATGCGGCTATATCTCCCACGTGTCGTGGCACGACTTAGAGGCATAACCGCATTGAAAGCAATGTCGCAAGTGAGGTAATCTTCACACAATCCATGTAATAAATAAAGGGGAAAGATACATAGTTGGCTTACAATCACCACTTCACACAAGTACATAAATAACATCCATCAAACAGATTACACTCAAGGTCCGACTACGGCACCAAAATGAAAGAAGACTACCCCAAATGCTAAACAGATCCCCGGATCACCCAACTGGGCTCCACTACTGATCATCTGGAAAAGAAACATAGTAACGGCCACGTTCCTCATCGAACTCCCAAGTGAGCTCGGTCGCGTCATCTGCACTGACATCGTTGGTACCTGCAACTGAGGTGATAATATCTGTGAGTCACGGGGACTCAACAATCTCACACCCGCGAGATCAAGACTATTTAAGCTTAAAGGTGGGAAAGGGGTTTATGAGGTGGAGCTGCAGCAAGCGACTAGCATATGATGGCTACAGCGCAAAAGAGAGCGAGAAGAGAAGGCAAAACACGGTCGAGAAACTAAAAGTGATCAAGAAGTGATCCTGAAACAACCTACGTCAGGCATAACTCCAACAACCGTGTTCACTTCCCGGACCTCGCCGAGAAGAGACCATCACGGTTACACACGCGGTTGATGTGTTTTTAGTTAAGGTCAACTTCGGGTTTTCTACAACCGGACATCAACAAATTCCCATCTGCCTCATAACCGCGGGCACGGCTTTCGAAAGATAATACCCTGCAGGGGTGTTCACATCCGGATAAGTCAAGCTACGAGTAAAACCAGCCCTCGAGTTGCCACGAGGTGGCCCCGCAGGTTGCTTGGTTCGGGCCAGCACTTAGAGAAGCACTGGTCCGGGGGGGCTAAAATAAAGATGACCCTCGGGCTCGCGAAAACCCGGGGGAAAAAGAGTAGGTGGTGGCAAATGGTAAAACCAATGTTGGGCCTTGCTGGAAAAGTCTTATTCAAAGCGAACTGTCAAGGGGGTCCCATAAATCACCCAACCGTGTAAGGAACGCAAACTCCGGGAACATAACACCGGTATGACGGGAACTAGGGTGGCAAGAGTGGAACAAAACACCAGGCATAAGGCCGAGCCTTCCACCCTTTACCAAGTATATAGATGCATTAATTAAATAAGAGGTATTGTGATACCCCAACAAGTAAACATGTTCCAACAAGGAACAACAAGTCCATGTTCCAACAAGGAACAAACTTCATCTTCACCTGCAACTAGCAACGCTATAAGAGGGGCTGAGCAAAGCAGTAACATAGCCAAACAACGGTTTGCTAGGACATGGATGGTTAGGGGCTGACATAGCAATATAGGAGGCATGATATAGCAAGTGGTGGGTATCGCAGCATAGGCATAGCAAAAGAGCGAGCAATCTAGCAAGCAAAGATAGAAGTGATTTCGAGGGTATGGTCATCTTGCCTGCAAGGTTCTCAGAGTTGTCGAAAGCTTGGTCCTCGTAAGCGTTCTCAACAGGTTCCTCGTTCACGTACTCGTCTCCCGGCTCTACCCAATACAAGAGAACAAGCAAAGGAACCAATATCAACCAAGATGCAATGCGCAAGCAACATGATGCAAAACATGGCATGTTATGCGAGCGATGATATGCAATGCGTATGCATGCTCCGGAAGGACAAGGATGAACAGGGCATAATCTTGGCAAACCAAGCATGCCACTGGATAGATGAGGTGATTTCAGGTGAAATCGATATAAAGATCACCGGAATCGGATACACGGTTTGCAAATGGCAAGCAAAACAAGAATGACACGAAACTGCCATAAACAGCATGATGCTACTTAGCAAGCAACAAATAATTAAGCTACTGCACCCAAACATGGCAACAAAGCATATGACAGCAATCTACACAAGATGCACGACAAAAGATGAACACTGAGCTACGGCTCAATCCCATCGTAACAGGTCCAAACCATCATGGCAAAAGTGCAAACGATAACAAGTTCTCAGACTTGGTGAAAAAATCAACAAGCAGAAACTATCATCAGGATGACATGTTCGGAGCAACGAAACAACATGCTACAGGTCCAGAACATAGCAAAGAAAGGTACGGCATGAATCTACTCATAGCACTTGACAAAAGTCCTTTACTGACCATAAGCCAAAAAGGATCAGGAAATAAGATTACACCCATGTCAAATAAGCAAGTTTCGTTACAGGTTTCAGACTTAGCAGAAAACTGGACATGGCAGAAAACTAATAACGACTAGGCATGTTCGTGAGCTCGATGCACTCACTACCGAGCAATTCATGATAAACTAAGCATACATACATCAATAAGACATGGCATAGTAACTAGACATGGCAAGAATAACATCATATCATGCAAGGATCAACTACACCAAGCTTGGCAAATTCGAATAACACGTAAACAATCTGCCAGCAATATTTTGAAGCAAAAGTAGAGCTCGACTGACTCAAGCTATGGCACTCCATAATTGCAAAAAAAGGCACGGATGGATTAAACAAATACTCAAGTTCAAAACTCCCTTACTGATCATGCTCAAATTATGCATATATCACTCAGAAACAACATGAATACATGGCACGAAAATAACAGCAGTCAGGGACTTAGTGAAATCACTAAGTCTCTGAAATCAGCAACATCAAGACACCTAGTTTGCATGCTTGTGCTAGTCACCACATAGATTATAAAAATACAAGGCAAAATCCTATGGATAGGTAACATGGCATATTACAAAACTCATGTAGGACTAAACTTCATAGGAGGTACACATCAATCATGGCAAAAATGACAAAAGTGCATGTTCAGATAAGATCCAGCAACTAACGACAACTAGCCCTCTTCTAACAGCATTTCGGGCATCAAGATGACTTCAAATGAAAATGATGCAATGGAACAAAATGATGTACTCTTCGGGGCGAACACTTTGACATATCATACGCATGAATCGGAGTCCCGGATGCAAAGATATCGCATGATGAAGATGCGATGATGATGATAAAAATAAAGGACTTAGAGATTTCGAGGAGAAGTAAAAGTCAACCCAGGCGCGGAATACGATGTTCGCCGGAGGGAGCGGCGGATCAGGCGGCTCGCCGGAGCTCGGAGGCGAGGAGGCGGAGAAGAGGCCGGGGCGGGCCGGATCTGGCCGGATCCAGCGCCGGCGAAGTGCGGGGCGGCGCGGTGGCGCGGTGGAGGAGGCGGGATGGGCGGCGGCGGCGGCTCGCCGGAGAAGGAGCGGCGGAGCTCGGGCGCGGGAGGCGCGCGCGGGCGAGCTCCGGCGACGGCGGGGCGCGGCGCGGAGGGAGGAGCGGCGGGGTGCGGCGGATCCCACGGGCGGCGGCGGAGGGACGGGCCCCGCGGGCCGGATCTGGGCCGCGCGGGCCCGCGGCGACGCGACGAAGTGGGGCTCGGGCGGAGGCGACGTGGCGCCCTCCGGTTGGCCCGGGGCGCCCGCGTGGCGGTGGCTGGCCAATCAGGGGGTGCCAAGTGGCGGCGATGAGGTGGCCGGCGGCGGCGGGGCTGTCGGCGCGGATTCCGAGGCGAAGCTAGGGTTTCGGGGTGAGACTCTCTCAGATATAGACGGGGGAGACGTTTTTATAGACAGAAGGAGCTAGGGAGCTCCAAATGGAGTGTGGTTTTCGCCCACACGATCACGATCCAACGACCGAGACGATGGGACAACCTTAGGTGGGTTTTGAGCCACTTAGAGAGGGATGTTGGGCTGCACCAAACGAGGCCTTCTCGGTTACCCGGTTAACCGATGGAGTACCAAACGACCTCCGAATGACCCGAAACTTGACAGGCGGTCTACCGGTGCTATACCAAGGCCACATGTAAAACCTCGGTCCATTCCGAGAATGTTTAATACCCGCTCACGAAGAAATGTAAAAGGGGACGCCGGGAGGCATAGGAGCGCCGGATTGCAAAACGGACAACGGGAAAGATGCTCGGATTTAGAGACGAACACGTATGCAAATGCGATGCACATGATGACATGATATGAAATGCATGACATGACCAAAATGCAAAACGGAGAGAACCCAACCACGGAGGGAATATCATAGCACATAGCTGGAAATGGCAAGAGTTGGATTACAAATATGGCAAGTTACATCGGGGGCGTTACAACACACCACCACTACGAGAGGATCTCGTCCCGAGATCTAGGACTGAAAGAACTCCGGGTACTCGGAACGTAGGTGGTCTTCACGCTCCCAGGTGGCCTCTCGGTTTGAATGATGTGACCATTTCACTTTGAGGAATTTGATTGACTTGTTGCGAGTCTTGCGCTCAGTTGTCTCAAGAATAGCAACGGGGTGCTCATGATAAGACAAATCTTCTTGAAGATCAATCTCTTCGAAGTTGATGGTGCGCTCCGGCGTCTTGAAGCACTTGCGAAGCTGTGACACGTGGAAGACATCGTGCACATTTGCAAAGTTGGAGGGGAGCTCAAGTTGATAGGCGAGATCGCCTCGTTTCCCGATGATCTTGAAGGGACCCACGTATCGCGGAGCAAGTTTCCCCTTGATACCGAAGCGATGAGTTCCTTTCATTGGAGAGACGCGGAGGTAAACATGGTCTCCGATCTCGAATGCCCCATCTTGGTGTTTGCTGTCGTAATAGCTCTTCTGGCGCGACTGCGCGGCTTTGAGGTTCTCACGCATCACCTTGCACATAGCCTCAGCCTCTGAGATCAAATCATTGCCGAGCAATTGACGTTCACCGGTTTCAGACCAGTTGAGAGGAGTACGGCACTTTCTGCCATAGAGAATCTCGAATGGGGCTTTGCCCGAGCTGGCTTGAAAACTGTTGTTGTAAGAGAATTCAGCATAAGGAAGACAATCCTCCCACTTCATGCCGAAATAGATAACACAGGCTCTGAGCATATCTTCAAGAATTTGATTGACACGCTCAACTTGTCCACTAGTCTGAGGGTGGAACACTGTGCTGAAGCGGATGTTGGTGCCCATGGCCGTCTGAAAAGAATCCCAAAACTTGGAGGTAAAGATGCTGCCACGGTCTGAAGAGATCAATTGCGGAATGCCGTGCAAAGAGACAATTCTGGAGGTGTAGAGCTTTGCCAGCTGCGCTGCTGTGATAGACTCTTTGATAGGAAGAAAATGAGCCACTTTGGTGAGCTTGTCGATGATGACGAAGATAGCATCATTTCCACGCTTGGACTTAGGAAAACCAGTCACGAAGTCCATTTCGATATGATCAAACTTCCATTCTGGAATAGCAAGAGGTTGGAGAAGACCAGCTGGTCATTGGTGTTCTGCTTTCACCCTTCTGCAGACATCACACTCATTCACGAATTGAGCAATTTCTCGCTTCATACGAGTCCACCAATACGACTGCTTGAGGTCATGGTACATCTTCGAACTTCCAGGATGAATAGACAGGAGAGAGTTGTGCGCTTCGTTCATAATGACTTTACGAAGATCACCCTTTGGAACCACGATCCGGTCCTCGAAGAAAAGAGTATCTCTGTCATCAACTCGATAGCACTTGTATTTGGGGATGCTCTTTTCAATACCACGTTTCACCTTCTTCACCATGGTATCCAACAATTGTGCCTCACGAATCTGATCTTCCAAGGTAGGAGAGACAATGAGGTTGGCAAGAACACCTTGAGGAACAACTTGGAGATTCAACTTGCGGAAAGCTTCACAAAGATCCGGTTGAAAAGGCTTGAGGATTAAGCTGTTGCAGTAAGCCTTTCTGCTCAAAGCGGCTGCAACCACATTAGCCTTGCCTGGAGTGTATTCAATACTCGGATTATACTCTTGAATCATTTCGACCCATCGAGTTTGCCTGAGGTTGAGATGAGGCTGAGTGAAGATATACTTGAGACTCTTGTGATCTGTGAAAATGTCCACTTTCCTTCCCAACAGGAGATGTCTCCATGTTATTAGTGCGTGGACAACTGCCGCCAACTCAAGATCGTGAGTGGGGTAGTTCCTTTCATTGGGCTTCAACTGGCGAGAGGTATAGGCAACAACCTTCTTCTCTTGCACTAAGACGGCACCGAGGCCCTGGAGAGAAGCATCACAGAATACTTCATAAGGCTTTGATTCATCAGGAGGAGTCAGAACTGGAGCTGTGACAAGTTTCTCTTTGAGAGTGTTGAAAGCAACGTCACACTCAGGAGACCAGACATATTTCACATGCTTCTGGAGGAGGTTGGAAAGAGGCTTGGCAATCTTGGAGAAATTCTCAACGAATCTTCGGCAATAGCTTGCAAGTCCAAGAAAACTGCGAAGTTGCTTGACATTCTGAGGAGGATTCCAATTCAAAACTGCAGACACCCTCTCTGGATTAACAGCGATGCCCTTGGCAGAGATGATATGACCAAGATAAAGAACTTCATCAAGCCAGAATTCACATTTGGAGAACTTCGCATATAATTGATACTCTCTGAGCTTGTCGAGTACCAACCGCAAATGTTCGGCATGATCCTTCTTATTCTTGGAGAAGACCAAAATATCATCGAGATAGACCAAGACAAATTCGTTGATGTAGGGGTTGAAGATGAAATTCATCAAGCGAGTGAAATATGGAGGAGCATTGACGAGGCCGAAAGACATGACAGTGTATTCATAAGAACCAAAGCTTGTTCTGAATGCTGTCTTGGGAATATCTTCTTCACGAATGCGAATCTGATGATAACCCATACGAAGGTCAAGCTTGGAGAACACCTTAGCACCTTTGAGTTGCTCAAATAGCTCATTGATGTTGGGAAGTGGGTACTTGTTCTTGATAGTCTTCTTGTTCAATGGACGGTAATCGACGCAAAGTCGGTCCGTGCCATCCTTCTTCTTAACAAATAGAACACCACAACCCCAAGGAGAAGAACTCGGTCTGATCAGGCCCAGACGTTCTTGTTTATCGAGTTGAATCTTCAATTCCTTGAGCTCATCTGGTCCAAGCTTGTAAGGACGCTTGCAAACGGGTTCCGTGCCAGGCTCAAGCTCAATAACGAATTCAACTGGCCTGCGGGGAGGCATACCCGGAAGCTCTTCTGGAAAAACATCTTGGTACTCACAAACGACTGGAATCTGAGAGATAGCCTCCATTTCACCCATCTCATTGAGAGAAAACAAACGAATGGTATCATCACGAGAAGCATAGATGATCACATCGTTAGAAGAGTGAGTCAATTTGATTTCCCTGGCAGCACATTCGAGCTGAGCCTTGTGCTTAGAAAGCCAGTCCATCCCGAGAATAAGATCAATATCAGAGTCACCAAGAAAAATTGGTTTAGACAAGAATTTGTAGTCACCCATCTTGATAGAAACATTGGGAACCACCAAACTAGAGCTCAAACGTTTACCAGGAGAAATGACAGGCATGGGTCTATCCAAATTTGAAGAAGTGAACTCATGCTTGGCGAAAAATGGTCTTGACATGAAACAATGCGATGCACCAGTATAAAATAAGACTTTTGCAGGAATATCATTAACAGGAAGAATACCCATGATCACTTCAGAAGACTCCTCTGCTTGAGATGCATTCAACATGTTCACCTTGACATGCTTAGGATTATGCTTGACCACTTCATTGCTGGAAGATTTCACAGGAGGAGGAGGCGGAAGGCGCCTCTCGTTGAAGCACTTGTTCGCATAGTGACCCTTCTGCTGGCATTTGTTACAAGTCACCTCTGAGAGCGGACGATGATAAGGAGCACTTGGCCTTGGAGCTTGATTCTGAGACTTGTTCTGATAGACAGGGTTGGGTGGGTGGGAAGATCCACGGCCACTTGAGTTCTTCTGCTGATAAGGCTGACGGAACGGAGGAGGAGGAGGCAACCAGAACTTCTGTTGCTTAGCTGCCACAAGTGAAGAAGAAGAAGACTGAACTGCGTCTCTGACTCTCTTCTTAGAAGCCTCACACTTGAGCTGAGCAGCTTCTTGTTTCAGCGCCATGTTGTAGAATTCATCATACTTTAATGGCTCGAAAAGCACGAGAGCAAGTTGCAGATCTTCTCTGAGACCACGCCTGAATTGGTAGATCATACTCTTCTCATCAGGAATGTCTTGCCTTGCAAAACGAGAGAGTTTCTGGAACTGAGTGTTGTATTGATAGACAGTCATGGTGCCTTGCTTGAGATTGCGGAATTCCTCACGCTTACTCTCAACAACACTTTCTGGAATGTGGTGTGCTTTGAAATCACGACGGAAATCATCCCAAGTAATGACACGACCTCCTCTGGAGTCTTTGTATTGCTGGAACCACTCAGCAGCTTGATCTTTGAGTTGAAAAGAGGCAAACTTGACAAAGTCCTCAGGTCTCACATTGCTGCACTCGAAATGTTTGCTGATGTCCACGAGCCAATCATCAGCGTCAGTGGCCTCGACACAGTAGCTGAAGGTCTTTGGCTGATTAGCAAGGAACTGGTTCAGTGAAGCGAAATGCGGCTGATTGTTGCCTTGGCCTTGATTCTCTTGATTAGCTTGCCCTTGGTTGCGATCTTGCAAGAGCTGAATCAGAATCTGAGCATTGGCATTTGTGGCAGTCATCAAGGCTTGCCAAGCTTCCGGAGGCGGAGGTGGTGGCGGAGGGTTAGCCTGATTCCCGTCATTGCGTTCCGGATTCTGACGCGTTGGTGGAGCCATCCTGAAGAGGGTGACATCCATTAACATCTTGACAGAGATATATTGAAGCTGAATCAAAGGAACGAAATTGCAACCTATAGTCTTCACAATTAACATTCGAACGAGAATGAACGAATGAATTCCAATGTAAAATATCACACTTCCAAAGCTGAGAAGCCACTTAGAACATCGTAAGGAATAAAATCAACAAGGTACGGAAGTGAACAAATACTTGGTAAGGATTACCCAATCACAAACCAAATATCTGCGGAAGAAATACTAAAGCTACAAGAATTCCCACTTATAAACTCCCGAAACTTTCTGGTTATGCAATCAGGTGCTGGGGATACAGGGGAAGCATAATATCTCACCCAAACTAGCAAATCCTACAACCAGCTGTATCCATCCTTCAACACATAACCAAGAAACCTTCGGAAATCGTCTACCTCAACCTTCGAAAACACATCCGTTATACAAGTCATGGCAATACCCCTGCACTCGCCACAGTACTGGGCTATCAGGGTTATCTCACCAACAACTATACAAAAGAGATTTTCGATGTCGGTCGTACTAAACTCAGGTATTCCAAAACCGCAACGATAAGATTGTGACGACAACACCTCGGAGCTCAACTCCCCGGGACACTGCCACAACCCCTAAATGTCAGGAGGCAACCAAGACAATGTTGTCATCATAAAACCATCGGAACGATTGTAATATACCCGCGTGATCCTAAATTTTTTTTTAGTGAAATTTGAGAAGAGAAGAGTCAAAACTCTACGTCAGGATGCCTTACCAGATGGTCGAAGGGACTGGGGAGTAAAAAGAATTCCTAAACTCTCCGATATATAATTCCTAAAAGACCCAAAACATTTTTCTAGACACAACTCGGCCACTTAAGACGATCAAACAGTGGGGGCTCCTAAGGTCGGGAAAGGCTCTGATTACCAACTTGTAACGCCCTCGATGCGGCTATATCTCCCACGTGTCGAGGCACGACTTAGAGGCATAACCGCATTGAAAGCAATGTCGCAAGTGAGGTAATCTTCACACAATCCATGTAATAAATAAAGGGGAAAGATACATAGTTGGCTTACAATCGCCACTTCACACAAGTACATAAATAACATCCATCAAACAGATTACACTCAAGGTCCGACTACGGCACCAAAATGAAAGAAGACTACCCCAAATGCTAAACAGATCCCCGGATCACCCAACTGGGCTCCACTACTGATCATCTGGAAAAGAAACATAGTAACGGCCACGTTCCTCATCGAACTCCCAAGTGAGCTCGGTCGCGTCATCTGCACTGACATCGTTGGTACCTGCAACTGAGGTGATAATATCTGTGAGTCACGGGGACTCAGCAATCTCACACCCGCGAGATCAAGACTATTTAAGCTTAAAGGTGGGAAAGGGGTTTATGAGGTGGAGCTGCAGCAAGCGACTAGCATATGATGGCTACAACGCAAAAGAGAGCGAGAAGAGAAGGCAAAGCACGGTCGAGAAACTAAAAGTGTTCAAGAAGTGATCCTGAAACAACCTACGTCAGGCATAACTCCAACAACCGTGTTCACTTCCCGGACCTCGCCGAGAAGAGACCATCACGGTTACACACGCGGTTGATGTGTTTTTAGTTAAGGTCAACTTCGGGTTTTCTACAACCGGACATCAACAAATTCCCATCTGCCTCATAACCGCGGGCACGGCTTTCGAAAGATAATACCCTGCAGGGGTGTCCCAACTTAGCCCATGATAAGCTCTCACGGTCAACGAAGGATATTCCTTCTACCGGGAAGACCCGATCAATCTCGGAATCCCGGACTACAAGACATCTCAACAGCAATAAAACAAGTCCAGCAAAACCGCCCGATTGTGCCGACAAATCCTGATAGGAGCTGCACATATCTCGGTCTCAGGGCACATCCGGATAAGTCAAGCTACGAGTAAAACCAGCCCTCGAGTTGCCACGAGGTTGCCCCGCAGGTTGCTCGGTTCGGGCCAGCACTTAGAGAAGCACTGGTCCGGGGGGGCTAAAATAAAGATGACCCTCGGGCTCGCGAAAACCCGGGGGAAAAAGAGTAGGTGGTGGCAAATGGTAAAACCAATGTTGGGCCTTGCTGGAAAAGTCTTATTCAAAGCGAACTGTCAAGGGGGTCCCATAAATCACACAACCGTGTAAGGAACGCAAACTCCGGGAACATAACACCGGTATGACGGGAACTAGGGTGGCAAGAGTGGAACAAAACACCAGGCATAAGGCCGAGCCTTCCACCCTTTACCAAGTATATAGATGCATTAATTAAATAAGAGGTATTGTGATATCCCAACAAATAAACATGTTCCAACAAGGAACAACAAGTCCATGTTCCAACAAGGAACAAACTTCTTCTTCATCTGCAACTAGCAACGCTATAAGAGGGGCTGAGCAAAGCAGTAACATAGCCAAACAACGGTTTGCTAGGACATGGATGGTTAGGGGCTGACATGGCAATATAGGAGGCATGATATAGCAAGTGGTGGGTATCGCAGCATAGGCATAGCAAAAGAGCGAGCAATCTAGCAAGCAAAGATAGAAGTGATTTCGAGGGTATGGTCATCTTGCCTGCAAGGTTCTCAGAGTTGTCGAAAGCTTGGTCCTCGTAAGCGTTCTCAACAGGTTCCTCGTTCACGTACTCGTCTCCCGGCTCTACCCAAGACAAGAGAACAAGCAAAGGAACCAATATCAACCACGATGCAATGCGCAAGCAACATGATGCAAAACATGGCATGTTATGCGAGCGATGATATGCAATGCGTATGCATGCTCCGGAAGGACAAGGATGAACAGGGCATAATCTTGGCAAACCAAGCGTGCCACTGGATAGATGAGGTGATTTCGGTTGAAATCGATATAAAGATCACCGGAATCGGATACACGGTTTGCAAATGGCAAGCAAAACAAGAATGACACGAAACTGCCATAAACAGCATGATGCTACTTAGCAAGCAACAAATAATTAAGCTACAGCACCCAAACCTGGCAACAAAGCATATGACAGCAATCTACACAAGATGCACGACAAAAGATGAACACTGAGCTATGGCTCAATCCCATCATAACAGGTCCAAACCATCATGGCAAAAGTGCAAACGATAACAAGTTCTCAGACTTGGTGAAAAAATCAACAAGCAGAAACTATCATCAGGATGACATGTTCGGAGCAACGAAACAACACGCCAAAGGTTCGTAACATAGCAAAGAAAGGCATGGCATGAATCTACTCATAGCACTTGACAAAAGTCCTTTACTGACCATAAGCGAAAAAGGATAAGGAAATAAGGTTACACCCATGTCAAATAAGCAAGTTTCGTTACAGGTTTCAGACTTAGCAGAAAACTGGACATGGCAGAAAACTAATAACGACTAGGCATGTTCGTGAGCTCGATGCACTCACTACCGAGCAATTCATGATAAACTAAGCATACATACATCAATAAGACATGGCATAGTAACTAGACATGGCAAGAATTACATCATATTATGCAAGGATCAACTACACCAAGCTTGGCAAAATCGAACAACACGTAAATAATCTGCAAGCAATATTTTGAAGCAAAAGTAGAGCTCGATTGACTCAAGCCATGTCACTCCATAATTGCAAACAAAGGCACGGATGGATTAGGCAAATACTCAAGTTCAAAACTCCCTTACTGATCATGCTCAAATTATGCATAGATCACTCAGAAACAACATGAATACATGGCACGAAAATAACAGCAGTCAGGGACTGAAATCACTAAGTCTCTGAAATCAGCAACATCAAGACACCTAGTTTGCATGCTTGTGCTAGTCACCACATAGATCATAAAAATACATGGCATATTACAAAACTCATGTAGGACTAAACTTCATAGCAGGTACACATCGATCATGGCAAAAATGACAAAAGTGCATGTTCAGATAAGATCCAGCAACTAACGACAACTAGCCCTCTTCTAACAGCATTTCGGGCATCAAGATGACTTCAAATGAAAATGATGCAATGGAACAAAATGATATACTCTTCGAGGCGAACAGTTTGACATATCATACGCATGAATCGGTGCCCTGGATGCAAATATATCGCATGATGAAGATGCGATGATGATGATAAAAGTAAAGGACTTAGAGATTTCGGGGAGAAGTAAAAGTCAACCCAGGCGCGGAATACGATGTTCGCCGGAGGGAGCGGCGGATCTGGCGGCTCGCCGGAGCTCGGAGGCGAGGAGGCGGAGAAGAGGCCGGGGCGGGCCGGATCTGGCCGGATCCGGCGCCGGCGAAGTGCGGGGCGGCGTGGTGGCGCGGTGGAGGAGGCGGGACGGGCGGCGGCGGCGGCTCGCCGGAGAAGGAGCGGCGGAGCTCGGGCGCGGGCGGCGCGCGCGGGCGAGCTCCGGCGACGGCGGGGCGCGGTGCGGAGGGAGGAGCGGCGGGGTGCGGCGGATCCCACGGGCGGCGGCGGAGGGACGGGCCCCGCGGGCCGGATCTGGGCCGCGCGGGCCCGTGGCGACGCGGCGAAGTGGGGCTCGGGCGGAGGCGACGTGGCGCCCTCCGGTTGGCCCGGGGCGCCCGCGTGGCGGCGGCTAGCCAATCAGGGGGTGCCAGGTGGCGGCGATGAGGTGGCCGGCGGCGGCGGGGCTGTCGGCGCGGATTCCGAGGCGAAGCTAGGGTTTCGGGGTGAGACTCTCTCAGATTTAGACGGGGGAGACGTTTTTATAGACAGAAGGAGTTAGGGAGCTCCAAATGGAGTGTGGTTTTCGCCCACACGATCACGATCCAACGACCGAGACGATGGGACAACCTTAGGTGGGTTTTGAGCCACTTAGAGAGGGATGTTGGGCTGCACCAAACGAGGCCTTCTCGGTTACCCGGTTAACCGATGGAGTACCAAACGACCTCCGAATGACCCAAAACTTGACAGGCGGTCTACCGGTGCTATACCAAGGCCACATGTCAAACCTCGGTCCATTCCGAGAATGTTTAATACCCGCTCACGAAGAAACGTAAAAGGGGACGCCGGGAGGCATAGGAGCGCCGGATTGCAAAACGGACAACGGGAAAGATGCTCGGATTTAGAGACGAACACGTATGCAAATGCGATGCACATGATGACATGATATGAAATGCATGACATGACCAAAATGCAAAACGGAGAGAACCCAACCACGGAGGGAATATCATAGCACATAGCCGGAAATGGCAAGAGTTGGATTACAAATATGGCAAGTTACATCGGGGGCGTTACAACACACCACCACTACGAGAGGATCTCGTCCCGAGATCTAGGACTGAAAGAACTCCGGGTACTCAGAACGTAGGTGGCCTTCACGCTCCCAGGTGGCCTCTCGGTCTGAATGATGTGACCATTTCACTTTGAGGAATTTGATTGACTTGTTGCGAGTCTTGCGCTCAGTTGTCTCAAGAATAGCAACTGGGTGCTCATGATAAGACAAATCTTCTTGAAGATCAATCTCTTCGAAGTTGATGGTGCGCTCCGGCGTCTTGAAGCACTTGCAAAGCTGTGACACGTGGAAGACATCGTGCACATTTGCAAAGTTGGAGGGGAGCTCAAGTTGATAGGCGAGATCGCCTCGTTTCCCGATGATCTTGAAGGGACCCACGTATCGTGGAGCAAGTTTCCCCTTGATACCGAAGCGATGAGTTCCTTTCATTGGAGAGACGCGGAGGTAAACATGGTCTCCGATCTCGAATGCCACATCTCGGTGTTTGCTGTCGTAATAGCTCTTCTGGCGCGACTGCGCGGCTTCGAGGTTCTCATGAATCACCTTGCACATAGCCTCAGCCTCTGAGATCAAATCATTGCCGAGCAATTGACGTTCACCGGTTTCAGACCAGTTGAGAGGAGTACGGCACTTTCTGCCATAGAGAATCTCGAATGGGGCTTTGCCCGAGCTGGCTTGAAAACTGTTGTTGTAAGAGAATTCAGCATAAGGAAGACAATCCTCCCACTTCATGCCGAAAGAGATAACACAGGCTCTGAGCATATCTTCAAGAATTTGATTGACACGCTCAACTTGTCCACTAGTCTGAGGGTGGAACGCTGTGCTGAAGAGGATGTTGGTGCCCATGGCCATCTGAAAAGAATCCCAAAACTTGGAGGTAAAGATGCTGCCACGGTCTGAAGAGATCAATTGCGGAATGCCGTGCAAAGAGACAATTCTGGAGGTGTAGAGCTCTGCCAGCTGCGCTGCTGTGATAGACTCTTTGATAGGAAGAAAATGAGCCACTTTGGTGATCTTGTCGATGACGACGAAGATAGCATCATTTCCACGCTTGGACTTAGGAAAACCAGTCACGAAGTCCATTTCGATATGATCAAACTTCCATTCTGGAATAGCAAGAGGTTGGAGAAGACCAGCTGGTCGTTGGTGTTCTGCTTTCACCCTTCTGCAGACATCACACTCATTCACGAATTGAGCAATTTCTCGCTTCATACGAGTCCACCAATACGACTGCTTGAGGTCATGGTACATCTTCGAACTTCGAGGATGAATAGACAGGAGAGAGTTGTGCGCTTCGTTCATGATGACTTTACGAAGATCACCCTTTGGAACCACGATCCGGTCCTCGAAGAAAAGAGTATCTCTGTCATCAACTCGATAGCACTTGTATTTGGGGATGCTCTTTTCAATACCACGTTTCACCTTCTTCACCATGGTATCCAACAATTGTGCCTCACGAATCTGATCTTCCAAGGTAGGAGAGACGATGAGGTTGGCAAGAACACCTTGAGGAACAACTTGGAGATTCAACTTGCGGAAAGCTTCACAAAGATCTGGTTGAAAAGGCTTGAGGATTAAGCTGTTGCAGTAAGCCTTTCTGCTCAAAGCGTCTGCAACCACATTAGCCTTGCCTGGAGTGTATTCAATACTCGGATTATACTCTTGAATCATTTCGACCCATCGAGTTTGCCTGAGGTTGAGATGAGGCTGAGTGAAGATATACTTGAGACTCTTGTGATCTGTGAAAATGTCCACTTTCCTTCCCAACAGGAGATGTCTCCATGTTATTAGTGCGTGGACAACTGCCGCCAACTCAAGATCGTGAGTGGGGTAGTTCCTTTCATTGGGCTTCAACTGGCGAGAGGTATAGGCAACAACCTAGTTTGCATGCTTGTGCTAGTCACCACATAGATCATAAAAATACATGGCAAAATCCTCTGGATAGGTACCATGGCATATTACAAAACTCATGTAGGACTAAACTTCATAGGAGGTACACATCAATCATGGCAAAAAATGACAAAAGTGCATGTTCAGATAAGATCCAGCAACTAACGACAACTAGCCCTCTTCTAACAGCATTTCCGGCATCAAGATGACTTCAAATGAAAATGACGCAATGGAACAAAATGATGTACTCTTCGAGACGAACAGTTTGACATATCATACGCATGAATCGGAGCCCTGTATGCAAAGATATCGCATGATGAAGATACGATGATGATGATAAAAATAAAGGACTTAGAGATTTCGGGGAGAAGTAAAAGTCAACCCAGGCGCGGAATACGATGTTCGCCGGAGGGAGAGGCGGATCTGGCGGCTCGCCGGAGCTCGGAGGCGAGGAGGCGGAGAAGAGGCCGGGGCGGGCCGGATCTGGCCGGATCCGGCGCCGGCGAAGTGCGGGGTGGCGCGGTGGCGCGGTGGAGGAGGCGGGACGGGCGGCGGCGGCGGCTCGCCGGAGAAGGAGCGGCGGAGCTCGGGCGCGGGAGGCGCGCGCGGGCGAGCTCCGGCGACGGCGGGGCGCGGCGCGGAGGGAGGAGCGGCGGGGTGCGGCGGATCCCACGGGCGGCGGCGGAGGGACGGGCCCCGCGGGCCGGATCTGGGCCGCGCGGGCCCGCGGCGACGCGGCGAAGTGGGGCTCGGGCGGAGGCGACGTGGCGCCCTCCGGTTGGCCCGGGGCGCCCGCGTGGCGGCGGCTGGCCAATCAGGGGGTGCCAAGTGGCGGCGATGAGGTGGCCGCCGGCGGCGGGGCTGTCGGCGCGGATTCCGAGGCGAAGCTAGGGTTTCGGGGTGAGACTCTCTCAGATTTAGACGGGGGAGACGTTTTTATAGACAGAAGGAGCTAGGGAGCTCCAAATGGAGTGTGGTTTTCGCCCACACGATCACGATCCAACGACCGAGACGATGGGACAACCTTAGGTGGGTTTTGAGCCACTTAGAGAGGGATGTTGGGCTGCACCAAACGAGGCCTTCTCGGTTACCCGGTTAACCGATGGAGTACCAAACGACCTCCGAATGACCCGAAGCTTGACAGGCGGTCTACCGGTGCTATACCAAGGCCACATGTCAAACCTCGGTCCATTCCGAGAATGTTTAATACCCGCTCACGAAGAAATGTAAAAGGGGACACCGGGAGGCATAGGAGCGCCGGATTGCAAAACGGACAACGGGAAAGATGCTCGGATTTAGAGACGAACACGTATGCAAATGCGATGCACATGATGACATGATATGAAATGCATGACATGACCAAAATGCAAAACGGAGAGAACCCAACCACGGAGGGAATATCATAGCACATAGACGGAAATGGCAAGAGTTGGATTACAAATATGGCAAGTTACATCGGGGGCGTTACAACACACCACCACTACGAGAGGATCTCGTCCCGAGATCTAGGACTGAAAGAACTCCGGGTACTCGGAACGTAGGTGGTCTTCACGCTCCCAGGTGGCCTCTCGGTCTGAATGATGTGACCATTTCACTTTGAGGAATTTGATTGACTTGTTGCGAGTCTTGCGCTCAGTTGTCTCAAGAATAGCAACTGGGTGCTCATGATAAGACAAATCATCTTGAAGATCAATCTCTTCGAAGTTGATGGTGCGCTCCGGCGTCTTGAAGCACTTGCGAAGCTATGACACGTGGAAGACATCGTGCACATTTGCAAAGTTGGAGGGGAGCTCAAGTTGATAGGCGAGATCGCCTCGTTTCCCGATGATCTTGAAGGGACCCACGTATCGCGGAGCAAGTTTCCCCTTGATACCGAAGCGATGAGTTCCTTTCATTGGAGAGACGCAGAGGTAAACATGGTCTCCGATCTCGAATGCCACATCTCGGTGTTTGCTGTCGTAATAGCTCTTCTGGCGCGACTGCGCGGCTTTGAGGTTCTCACGAATCACCTTGCACATAGCCTCAGCCTCTAAGATCAAATCATTGCCGAGCAATTGACGTTCACCGGTTTCAGACCAGTTGAGAGGAGTACGGCACTTTCTGCCATAGAGAATCTCGAATGGGGCTTTGCCCGAGCTGGCTTGAAAATTGTTGTTGTAAGAGAATTCAGCATAAGGAAGACAATCCTCCCACTTCATGCCGAAAGAGATAACACAGGCTCTGAGCATATCTTCAAGAATTTGATTGACACGCTCAACTTCTCCACTAGTCTGAGGGTGGAACGCTGTGCTGAAGCGGATGTTGGTGCCCATGGCCATCTGAAAAGAATCCCAAAACTTGGAGGTAAAGATGCTGCCACGGTCTGAAGAGATCAATTGCGGAATGCCATGCAAAGAGACAATTCTGGAGGTGTAGAGCTCTGCCAGCTGCGCTGCTGTGATAGACTCTTTGATAGGAAGAAAATGAGCCACTTTGGTGATCTTGTCGATGACGACGAAGATAGCATCATTTCCACGCTTGGACTTAGGAAAACCAGTCACGAAGTCCATTTCGATATGATCAAACTTCCATTCTGGAATAGCAAGAGGTTGGAGAAGACCAGCTGGTCGTTGGTGTTCTGCTTTCACCCTTCTGCAGACATCACACTCATTCACGAATTGAGCAATTTCTCGCTTCATACGAGTCCACCAATACGACTGCTTGAGGTCATGGTACATCTTCGAACTTCGAGGATGAATAGACAGGAGAGAGTTGTGCGCTTCGTTCATGATGACTTTACGAAGATCACCCTTTGGAACCACGATCCGGTCCTCGAAGAAAAGAGTATCTCTGTCATCAACTCGATAGCACTTGTATTTGGGGATGCTCTTTTCAATACCACGTTTCACCTTCTTCACCATGGTATCCAACAATTGTGCCTCACGAATCTGATCTTCCAAGGTAGGAGAGACGATGAGGTTGGCAAGAACACCTTGAGGAACAACTTGGAGATTCAACTTGCGGAAAGCTTCACAAAGATCCGGTTGAAAAGGCTTGAGGATTAAGCTGTTGCAGTAAGCCTTTCTGCTCAAAGTGTCTGCAACCACATTAGCCTTGCTTGGAGTGTATTCAATACTCGGATTATACTCTTGAATCATTTCGACCCATCGAGTTTGCCTGAGGTTGAGATGAGGCTGAGTGAAGATATACTTGAGACTCTTGTGATCTGTGAAAATGTCCACTTTCCTTCCCAACAGGAGATGTCTCCATGTTATTAGTGCGTGGACAACTGCCGCCAACTCAAGATCGTGAGTGGGGTAGTTCCTTTCATTGGGCTTCAACTGGCGAGAGGTATAGGCAACAACCTAGTTTGCATGCTTGTGCTAGTCACCACATAGATCATAAAAATACATGGCAAAATCCTCTGGATAGGTACCATGGCATATTACAAAACTCATGTAGGACTAAACTTCGTAGGAGGTACACATCAATCATGGCAAAAAATGACAAAAGTGCATGTTCAGATAAGATCCAGCATCTAACGACAACTAGCCCTCTTCTAACAGCATTTCGGGCATCAAGATGACTTCAAATGAAAATGACGCAATGGAACAAAATGATGCACTCTTCGAGGCGAACAGTTTGACATATCATACGCATGAATCGGAGCCCTGTATGCAAAGATATCGCATGATGAAGATGCAATGATGATGATAAAAATAAAGGACTTAGAGATTTCGGGGAGAAGTAAAAGTCAACCCAGGCGCGGAATACGATGTTCGCCGGAGGGAGAGGCGGATCTGGCGGCTCGCCGGAGCTCGGAGGCGAGGAGGCGGAGAAGAGGCCGGGGCGGGCCGGATCTGGCCGGATCCGGCGCCGGCGAAGTGCGGGGCGGCGCGGTGGCGCGGTGGAGGAGGCGGGACGGGCGGCGGCGGCGGCTCGCCGGAGAAGGAGCGGCGGAGCTCGGGCGCGGGAGGCGCGCGCGGGCGAGCTCCGGCGACGGCGGGGCGCGGCGCGGAGGGAGGAGCGGCGGGGTGCGGCGGATCCCACGGGCGGCGGCGGAGGGACGGGCCCCGCGGGCCGGATCTGGGCCGCGCGGGCCCGCGGCGACGCGGCGAAGTGGGGCTCGGGCGGAGGCGACGTGGCGCCCTCCGGTTGGCCCGGGGCGCCCGCGTGGCGGCGGCTGGCCAATCAGGGGGTGCCAAGTGGCGGCGATGAGGTGGCCGCCGGCGGCGGGGCTGTCGGCGCGGATTCCGAGGCGAAGCTAGGGTTTCGGGGTGAGACTCTCTCAGATTTAGACGGGGGAGCCGTTTTTATAGACAGAAGGAGCTAGGGAGCTCCAAATGGAGTGTGGTTTTCGCCCACACGATCACGATCCAACGACCGAGACGATGGGACAACCTTAGGTGGGTTTTGAGCCACTTAGAGAGGGATGTTGGGCTGCACCAAACGAGGCCTTCTCGGTTACCCGGTTAACCGATGGAGTACCAAACGACCTCCGAATGACCCGAAACTTGACAGGCGGTCTACCGGTGCTATACCAAGGCCACATGTCAAACCTCGGTCCATTCCGAGAATGTTTAATACCCGCTCACGAAGAAATGTAAAAGGGGACGCCGGGAGGCATAGGAGCGCCGGATTGCAAAACGGACAACGGGAAAGATGCTCGGATTTAGAGACGAACACGTATGCAAATGCGATGCACATGATGACATGATATGAAATGCATGACATGACCAAAATGCAAAACGGAGAGAACCCAACCACGGAGGGAATATCATAGCACATAGCCGGAAATGGCAAGAGTTGGATTACAAATATGGCAAGTTACATCGGGGGCGTTACAACACACCACCACTACGAGAGGATCTCGTCCCGAGATCTAGGACTGAAAGAACTCCGGGTACTCGGAACGTAGGTGGTCTTCACGCTCCCAGGTGGCCTCTCGGTCTGAATGATGTGACCATTTCACTTTGAGGAATTTGATTGACTTGTTGCGAGTCTTGCGCTCAGTTGTCTCAAGAATAGCAACTGGGTGCTCATGATAAGACAAATCTTCTTGAAGATCAATCTCTTCGAAGTTGATGGTGCGCTCCGGCGTCTTGAAGCACTTGCGAAGCTATGACACGTGGAAGACATCGTGCACATTTGCAAAGTTGGAGGGGAGCTCAAGTTGATAGGCGAGATCGCCTCGTTTCCCGATGATCTTGAAGGGACCCACGTATCGCGGAGCAAGTTTCCCCTTGATACCGAAGCGATGAGTTCCTTTCATTGGAGAGACGCGGAGGTAAACATGGTCTCCGATCTCGAATGCCACATCTCGGTGTTTGCTGTCGTAATAGCTCTTCTGGCGCGACTGCGCGGCTTTGAGGTTCTCACGAATCACCTTGCACATAGCCTCAGCCTCTAAGATCAAATCATTGCCGAGCAATTGACGTTCACCGGTTTCAGACCAGTTGAGAGGAGTACGGCACTTTCTGCCATGGAGAATCTCGAATGGGGCTTTGCCCGAGCTGGCTTGAAAAGTGTTGTTGTAAGAGAATTCAGCATAAGGAAGACAATCCTCCCACTTCATGCCGAAAGAGATAACACAGGCTCTGAGCATATCTTCAAGAATTTGATTGACACGCTCAACTTGTCCACTAGTCTGAGGGTGGAACGATGTGCTGAAGCGGATGTTGGTGCCGTTGGCCATCTGAAAAGAATCCCAAAACTTGGAGGTAAAGATGCTGCCACGGTCTGAAGAGATCAATTGCGGAATGCCATGCAAAGAGACAATTCTGGAGGTGTAGAGCTCTGCCAGCTGCGCTGCTGTGATAGACTCTTTGATAGGAAGAAAATGAGCCACTTTGGTGAGCTTGTCGATGACGACGAAGATAGCATCATTTCCACGCTTGGACTTAGGAAAACCAGTCACGAAGTCCATTTCGATATGATCAAACTTCCATTCTGGAATAGCAAGAGGTTGGAGAAGACCAGCTGGTCGTTGGTGTTCTGCTTTCACCCTTCTGCAGACATCACACTCATTCTTGAATTGAGCAATTTCTCGCTTCATACGGGTCCACCAATACGACTGCTTGAGGTCATGGTACATCTTCGAACTTCCAGGATGAATAGACAGGAGAGAGTTGTGCGCTTTGTTCATAATGACTTTACGAAGATCACCCTTTGGAACCACGATCCGGTCCTCGAAGAAAAGAGTATCTCTGTCATCAACTCGATAGCACTTGTATTTGGGGATGCTCTTTTCAATACCACGTTTCACCTTCTTCACCATGGTATCCAACAATTGTGCCTCACGAATCTGATCTTCCAAGGTAGGAGAGACGATGAGGTTGGCAAGAACACCTTGAGGAACAACTTGGAGATTCAACTTGCGGAAAGCTTCACAAAGATCCGGTTGAAAAGGCTTGAGGATTAAGCTGTTGCAGTAAGCCTTTCTGCTCAAAGCGGCTGCAACCACATTAGCCTTGCCTGGAGTGTATTCAATACTCGGATTATACTCTTGAATCATTTCGACCCATCGAGTTTGCCTGAGGTTGAGATGAGGCTGAGTGAAGATATACTTGAGACTCTTGTGATCTGTGAAAATGTCCACTTTCCTTCCCAACAGGAGATGTCTCCATGTTATTAGTGCGTGGACAACTGCCGCCAACTCAAGATCGTGAGTGGGGTAGTTCCTTTTATTGGGCCTCAACTGGCGAGAGGTATAGGCAACAACCTAGTTTGCATGCTTGTGCTAGTCCCCACATAGATCATAAAAATACATGGCAAAATCCTCTGGATAGGTACCATGGCATATTACAAAACTCATGTAGGACTAAACTTCATAGGAGGTACACATCAATCATGGCAAAAATGACAAAAGTGCATGTTCAGATAAGATCCAGCAACTAACGACAACTAGCCCTCTTCTAACAGCATTTCGGGCATCAAGAGGACTTCAAATGAAAATGATGCAATGGAACAAAATGATGTACTCTTCGAGGCGAACAGTTTGACATATCATACGCATGAATCGGAGCCCTGGATGCAAAGATATCGCATGATGAAGATGCGATGATGATGATAAAAATAAAGGACTTAGAGATTTCGGGGAGAAGTAAAAGTCAACCCAGGCGCGGAATACGATGTTCGCCGGAGGGAGCGGCGGATCTGGCGGCTCGCCGGAGCTCGGAGGCGAGGAGGCGGAGAAGAGGCCGGGGCGGGCCGGATCTGGCCGGATCCGGCGCCGGCGAAGTGCGGGGCGGCGCGGTGGCGCGGTGGAGGAGGCGGGACGGGCGGCGGCTCGCCGGAGAAGGAGCGGCGGAGCTCGGGCGCGGGAGGCGCGCGCGGGCGAGCTCCGGCGACGGCGGGGCGCGGCGCGGAGGGAGGAGCGGCGGGGTGCGGCGGATCCCACGGGCGGCGGCGGAGGGACGGGCCCCGCGGGCCGGATCTGGGCCGCGCGGGCCCGCGGCGACGCGGCGAAGTGGGGCTCGGGCGGAGGCGACGTGGCGCCCTCCGGTTGGCCCGGGGCGCCCGCGTGGCGGCGGCTGGCCAATCAGGGGGTGCCAAGTGGCGGCGATGAGGTGGCCGGCGGCGGCGGGGCTGTCGGCGCGGATTCCGAGGCGAAGCTAGGGTTTCGGGGTGAGACTCTCTCAGATTTAGACGGGGGAGACGTTTTTATAGACAGAAGGAGCTAGGGAGCTCCAAATGGAGTGTGGTTTTCGCCCACACGATCACGATCCAACGACCGAGACGATGGGACAACCTTAGGTGGGTTTTGAGCCACTTAGAGAGGGATGTTGGGCTGCACCAAACGAGGCCTTCTCGGTTACCCGGTTAACCGATGGAGTACCAAACGACCTCTGAATGACCCGAAACTTGACATGCGGTCTACCGGTGCTATACCAAGGCCACATGTCAAACCTCGGTCCATTCCGAGAATGTTTAATACCCGCTCACGAAGAAATGTAAAAGGGGACGCCGGGAGGCATAGGAGCGCCGGATTGCAAAACGGACAACGGGAAAGATGCTCGGATTTAGAGACGAACACGTATGCAAATGCGATGCACATGATGACATGATATGAAATGCATGACATGACCAAAATGCAAAACGGAGAGAACCCAACCACGGAGGGAATATCATAGCACATAGCCGGAAATGGCAAGAGTTGGATTACAAATATGGCAAGTTACATCGGGGGCGTTACAACACACCACCACTACGAGAGGATCTCGTCCCGAGATCTAGGACTGAAAGAACTCCGGGTACTCGGAACGTAGGTGGTCTTCACGCTCCCAGGTGGCCTCTCGGTCTGAATGATGTGACCATTTCACTTTGAGGAATTTGATTGACTTGTTGCGAGTCTTGCGCTCAGTTGTCTCAAGAATAGCAACTGGGTGCTCATGATAAGACAAATCTTCTTGAAGATCAATCTCTTCGAAGTTGATGGTGCGCTCCGGCGTCTTGAAGCACTTGCGAAGCTATGACACGTGGAAGACATCGTGCACATTTGCAAAGTTGGAGGGGAGCTCAAGTTGATAGGCGAGATCGCCTCGTTTCCCGATGATCTTGAAGGGACCCACGTATCGCGGAGCAAGTTTCCCCTTGATACCGAAGCGATGAGTTCCTTTCATTGGAGAGACGCGGAGGTAAACATGGTCTCCGATCTCGAATGCCACATCTCGGTGTTTGCTGTCGTAATAGCTCTTCTGGCGCGACTGCGCGGCTTTGAGGTTCTCACGAATCACCTTGCACATAGCCTCATCCTCTAAGATCAAATCATTGCCGAGCAATTGACGTTCACCTGTTTTAGACCAGTTGAGAGGAGTACGGCACTTTCTGCCATGGAGAATCTCGAATGGGGCTTTGCCCGAGCTGGCTTGAAAATTGTTGTTGTAAGAGAATTCAGCATAAGGAAGACAATCCTCCCACTTCATGCCGAAAGAGATAACACAGGCTCTGAGCATATCTTCAAGAATTTGATTGACACGCTCAACTTGTCCACTAGTCTGAGGGTGGAACGCTGTGCTGAAGCGGATGTTGGAGCCCATGGCCATCTGAAAAAAATCCCAAAACTTGGAGGTAAAGATGCTGCCACGGTCTGAAGAGATCAATTGCGGAATGCCATGCAAAGAGACAATTCTGGAGGTGTAGAGCTCTGCCAGCTGCGCTGCTGTGATAGACTCTTTGATAGGAAGAAAATGAGCCACTTTGGTGAGCTTGTCGATGACGACGAAGATAGCATCATTTCCACGCTTGGACTTAGGAAAACCAGTCACGAAGTCCATTTCGATATGATCAAACTTCCATTCTGGAATAGCAAGAGGTTGGAGAAGACCAGCTGGTCGTTGGTGTTCTGCTTTCACCCTTCTGCAGACATCACACTCATTCACGAATTGAGCAATTTCTCGCTTCATACGAGTCCACCAATACGACTGCTTGAGGTCATGGTACATCTTCGAACTTCCAGGATGAATAGACAGGAGAGAGTTGTACGCTTTGTTCATAATGACTTTACGAAGATCACCCTTTGGAACCACGATCCGGTCCTCGAAGAAAAGAGTATCTCTGTCATCAACTCGATAGCACTTGTATTTGGGGATGCTCTTTTCAATACCAAGTTTCACCTTCTTCACCATGGTATCCAACAATTGTGCCTCACGAATCTGATCTTCCAAGGTAGGAGAGACGATGAGGTTGGCAAGAACACCTTGAGGAACAACTTGGAGATTCAACTTGCGGAAAGCTTCACAAAGATCCGGTTGAAAAGGCTTGAGGATTAAGCTGTTGCCGTAAGCCTTTCTGCTCAAAGCGTCTGCAACCACATTAGCCTTGCCTGGAGTGTATTCAATACTCGGATTATACTCTTGAATCATTTCGACCCATCGAGTTTGCCTGAGGTTGAGATGAGGCTGAGTGAAGATATACTTGAGACTCTTGTGATCTGTGAAAATGTCCACTTTCCTTCCCAACAGGAGATGTCTCCATGTTATTAGTGCGTGGACAACTGCCGCCAACTCAAGATCGTGAGTGGGGTAGTTCCTTTCGTTGGGCTTCAACTGGCGAGAGGTATAGGCAACAACCTAGTTTGCATGCTTGTGCTAGTCACCACATAGATCATAAAAATACATGGCAAAATCCTCTGGATAGGTACCATGGCATATTACAAAACTCATGTAGGACTAAACTTCATAGGAGGTACACATCAATCATGGCAAAAATGACAAAAGTGCATGTTCAGATAAGATCCAGCAACTAACGACAACTAGCCCTCTTCTAACAGCATTTCGGGCATCAAGATGACTTCAAATGAAAATGATGCAATGGAACAAAATGATGTACTCTTCGAGGCGAACAGTTTGACATATCATACTCATGAATCGGAGCCTTTAATGCAAAGATATCGCATGATGAAGATGCGATGATGATGATAAAAATAAAGGACTTAGAGATTTCGGGGAGAAGTAAAAGTCAACCCAGGCGCGGAATACGATGTTCGCCGGAGGGAGCGGCGGATCTGGCGGCTCGCCGGAGCTCGGAGGCGAGGAGGCGGAGAAGAGGCCGGGGCGGGCCGGATCTGGCCGGATCCGGCGCCGGCGAAGTGCGGGGCGGCGCGGTGGCGCGGTGGAGGAGGCGGGACGGGCGGCGGCGGCGGCTCGCCGGAGAAGGAGCGGCGGAGCTCGGGCGCGGGAGGCGCGCGCGGGCAAGCTCCGGCGACGGCGGGGCGCGGCGCGGAGGGAGGAGCGGCGGGGTGCGGCGGATCCCACGGGCGGCGGCGGAGGGACGGGCCCCGCGGGCCGGATCTGGGCCGCGCGGGCCCGCGGCGACGCGGTGAAGTGGGGCTCGGGCGGAGGCGACGTGGCGCCCTCCGGTTGGCCCGGGGCGCCCGCGTGGCGGCGGCTGGCCAATCAGTGGGTGCCAAGTGGCGGCGATGAGGTGGCCGGCGGCGGCGGGGCTGTCGGCGCGGATTCCGAGGCGAAGCTAGGGTTTCGGGGTGAGACTCTCTCAGATTTAGACGGGGGAGACGTTTTTATAGACAGAAGGAGCTAGGGAGCTCCAAATGGAGTGTGGTTTTCGCCCACACGATCACGATCCAACGACCGAGACGATGGGACAACCTTAGGTGGGTTTTGAGCCACTTAGAGAGGGATGTTGGGCTGCACCAAACGAGGCCTTCTCGGTTACCCGGTTAACCGATGGAGTACCAAACGACCTCCGAATGACCCGAAACTTGACAGGCGGTCTACCGGTGCTATACCAAGGCCACATGTCAAACCTCGGTCCATTCCGAGAATGTTTAATACCCGCTCACGAAGAAATGTAAAAGGGGACGCCGGGAGGCATAGGAGCGCCGGATTGCAAAACGGACAACGGGAAAGATGCTCGGATTTAGAGACGAACACGTATGCAAATGCGATGCACATGATGACATGATATGAAATGCATGACATGACCAAAATGCAAAACGGAGAGAACCCAACCACGGAGGGAATATCATAGCACATAGCCGGAAATGGCAAGAGTTGGATTACAAATATGGCAAGTTACATCGGGGGCGTTACAACACACCACCACTACGAGAGGATCTCGTCCCGAGATCTAGGACTGAAAGAACTCCGGGTACTCGGAACGTAGGTGGTCTTCACGCTCCCAGGTGGCCTCTCGGTCTGAATGATGTGACCATTTCACTTTGAGGAATTTGATTGACTTGTTGCGAGTCTTGCGCTCAGTTGTCTCAAGAATAGCAACTGGGTGCTCATGATAAGACAAATCTTCTTGAAGATCAATCTCTTCGAAGTTGATGGTGCGCTCCGGCGTCTTGAAGCACTTGCGAAGATATGACACGTGGAAGACATCGTGCACATTTGCAAAGTTGGAGGGGAGCTCAAGTTGATAGGCGAGATCGCCTCGTTTCCCGATGATCTTGAAGGGACCCACGTATCGCGGAGCAAGTTTCCCCTTGATACCGAAGCGATGAGTTCCTTTCATTGGAGAGACGCGGAGGTAAACATGGTCTCCGATCTCGAATGCCACATCTCGGTGTTTGCTGTCGTAATAGCTCTTCTGGCGCGACTGCGCGGCTTTGAGGTTCTCACGAATCACCTTGCACATAGCCTCAGCCTCTCAGATCAAATCAATGCCGAGCAATTGACGTTCACCGGTTTCAGACTAGTTGAGAGGAGTACGGCACTTTCTGCCATAGAGAATCTCGAATGGGGCTTTGCCCGAGCTGGCTTGAAAACTGTTGTTGTAAGAGAATTCAGCATAAGGAAGACAATCCTCCCACTTCATGCCGAAAGAGATAACACAGGCTCTGAGCATATCTTCAAGAATTTGATTGACACGCTCAACTTGTCCACTAGTCTGAGGGTGGAACGCTGTGCTGAAGCGGATGTTGGTGCCCATGGCCATCTGAAAAGAATCCCAAAACTTGGAGGTAAATATGCTGCCACGGTCTGAAGAGATCAATTGCGGAATGCCGTGCAAAGAGACAATTCTGGAGGTTTAGAGCTCTGCCAGCTGCGCTGCTGTGATAGACTCTTTGATAGGAAGAAAATGAGCCACTTTGGTGAGCTTGTCGATGACGACGAAGATAGCATCATTTCCACGCTTGGACTTAGGAAAACCAGTCACGAAGTCCATTTCGATATGATCAAACTTCCATTCTGGAATAGCAAGAGGTTGGAGAAGACCAGCTGGTCGTTGGTGTTCTGCTTTCACCCTTCTGCAGACATCACACTCATTCACGAATTGAGCAATTTCTCGCTTCATACGAGTCCACCAATACGACTGTTTGAGGTCATGGTACATCTTCGAACTTCGAGGATGAATAGACAGGAGAGAGTTGTGCGCTTCGTTCATGATGACTTTACGAAGATCACCCTTTGGAACCACGATCCGGTCCTCGAAGAAAAGAGTATCTCTGTCATCAACTCGATAGCACTTGTATTTGGGGATGCTCTTTTCAATACCACGTTTCACCTTCTTCACCATGGTATCCAACAATTGTGCCTCACGAATCTGATCTTCCAAGGTAGGAGAGACGATGAGGTTGGCAAGAACACCTTGAGGAACAACTTGGAGATTCAACTTGCGGAAAGCTTCACAAAGATCCGGTTGAAAAGGCTTGAGGATTAAGCTGTTGCAGTAAGCCTTTCTGCTCAAAGCGTCTGCAACCACATTAGCCTTGCCTGGAGTGTATTCAATACTCGGATTATACTCTTGAATCATTTCGACCCATCGAGTTTGCCTGAGGTTGAGATGAGGCTGAGTGAAGATATACTTGAGACTCTTGTGATCTGTGAAAATGTCCACTTTCCTTCCCAACAGGAGATGTCTCCATGTTATTAGTGCGTGGACAACTGCCGCCAACTCAAGATCGTGAGTGGGGTAGTTCCTTTCATTGGGCTTCAACTGGCGAAAGGTATAGGCAACAACCTAGTTTGCATGCTTGTGCTAGTCACCACATAGATCATAAAAATACATGGCAAAATCCTCTGGATAGGTACCATGGCATATTACAAAACTCATGTAGGACTAAACTTCATAGGAGGTACACATCAATCATGGCAAAAATGACAAAAGTGCATGTTCAGATAAGATCCAACAACTAACGACAACTAGCCCTCTTCTAACAGCATTTCGGGCATCAAGATGACTTCAAATGAAAATGATGCAATGGAACAAAATGATCTACTCTTCAAGACGAATAGTTTGACATATCATACGCATGAATCGGAGCCCTGGATGCAAAGATATCGCATGATGAAGATGCGATGATGATGATAAAAATAAAGGACTTAGAGATTTCGGGGAGAAGTAAAAGTCAACCCAGGCGCGGAATACGATGTTCGCCGGAGGGAGCGGCGGATCTGGCGGCTCGCCGGAGCTCGGAGGCGAGGAGGCGGAGAAGAGGCCGGGGCGGGCCGGATCTGGCCGGATCCGGCGCCGGCGAAGTGCGGGGCGGCGCGGTGGCGCGGTGGAGGAGGCGGGACGGGCGGCGGCGGCGGCTCGCTGGAGAAGGAGCGGCGGAGCTCGGGCGCGGGAGGCGCGCGCGGGCGAGCTCCGGCGACGGCGGGGCGCGGCGCGGAGGGCGGAGCGGCGGGGTGCGGCGGATCCCACGGGCGGCGGCGGAGGGACGGGCCCCGCGGGCCGGATCTGGGCCGCGCGGGCCCGCGGCGACGCGGCGAAGTGGGGCTCGGGCGGAGGCGACGTGGCGCCCTCCGGTTGGCCCGGGGCGCCCGCGTGGCGGCGGCTGGCCAATCAGGGGGTGCCAAGTGGCGGCGATGAGGTGGCCGGCGGCGGCGGGGCTGTCGGCGCGGATTCCGAGGCGAAGCTAGGGTTTCGGGGTGAGACTCTCTCAGATTTAGACGGGGGAGACGTTTTTATAGACAGAAGGAGCTAGGGAGCTCCAAATGGAGTGTGGTTTTCGCCCACACGATCACGATCCAACGACCGAGACGATGGGACAACCTTAGGTGGGTTTTGAGCCACTTAGAGAGGGATGTTGGGCTGCACCAAACGAGTCCTTCTCGGTTACCCGGTTAACCGATGGAGTACCAAACGACCTCCGAATGACCCGAAACTTGAGAGGCGGTCTACCGGTGCTATACCAAGGCCACATGTCAAACCTCGGTCCATTCCGAGAATGTTTAATACCCGCTCACGAAGAAATGTAAAAGGGGACGCCGGGAGGCATAGGAGCGCCGGATTGCAAAACGGACAACGGGAAAGATGCTCGGATTTAGAGACGAACACGTATGCAAATGCGATGCACATGATGACATGATATGAAATGCACGACATGACCAAAATGCAAAACGGAGAGAACCCAACCACGGAGGGAATATCATAGCACATAGCCGGAAATGGCAAGAGTTGGATTACAAATATGGCAAGTTACATCGGGGGCGTTACAATTCTCCTCGACAATACCACATCTAATCATGCCAGTTTGTAATTCCTGATAATATTCTTCTACATAATTTTTTCCTTGTCTTAAGCGCTACAATTTTTGAAGTAATTCTCGTTGATAATATGGTGGAACACAACGAGTATGCATAGTAGTTTTCAAAGTAGCCCAAGTAGCTGGAATAGGATATAATCTACAATGTTCAGACCAGCAAACACATGCAAAACTAGTGAAAGCACAAACAGCAGCAGGAACACGTCTCTCCTCGGGATATTATCAACATGTAAAACGTTGTTCAGTTTCTAACTTCCAAGTAATATATATATATATATATATATATATATATATATATATATATATATATATATATATATATATATATCAAGAACATATCTACCATCAAATGGTGGAATATTCAATTTTAGTTTAGGAAAAAGGTCATGATCTCGTACCTCAGGTGGTGGTGCAGCCCTGCCGTTGCGATGATATACCTGAGGACGACCTGGTGGTGGTGGTGTAGGTGGTTGCACGTAGTTCTGATTTTGATCAACCTCATCCTCGTAATGGTCCTCTACCTCTGTAGTAGTAGCAGGAGCTACAGAAGCATCAACAGCGGCACCAGAATTTTGCCCAAGGTCAACGGGAATGCGCTGTGCTCGTCCCACTTGATTTGGAAGGCGACGTTGTTGTTGTTGTTCTAGAGGTGCGACAGGTGCAGCTGGTGGTGGAAGACGCGCAAGCAGTTCATGAAATCTGTTATCGAGCTTTGTTTCGAACGTCTTCTCAAGGCCAGTGATCTTCTCCATGGCCTCTTCAAAATTGTTCAGCACATCTTGCACTTGTTCAGTCATCGTTTGCTGAAACTTATCATGAAGATCCTTGTTCGTTAATTTCTCCCAGTCAATCTCGTCGGCTTGTGATCCTAGCATAGTTAGCGGCAATAGAAACACATAAGAATATGATCCTACAGGCTACTAACAAGTGGTGGTGGTGGTGGGTGTCACAAATCCGTCAAGCAAATCTCAAATTCTTACCAGTTCTTACCCAGCAGCAGGCGGTGATCGGCAACCAATGTAGTCAAAACTCTCAAAACATGGAAAAGCGATTACCAGGGAGAGTCAAACGCACGCCGTAGATGTATGTGGATCTGGAAAGGCTTATGATATGGAAGCAAAAAGGGTCAGCAATAATCAATTCAGAGATGCAAACTTGAATAAACGCTCAACGACGGTACTGCGCTGGTCCTAGGCTAGACCGTGCTAGAGACGCGAGCCTAGAACACTAGCAAAATCACGACACTGTACGTAAACAAGGGAAAAGCAGACTCTGGAAAGAAAAAAGTCGCTCTGTTTTTTTGGCGCTCCTCATTTTTTTTTGCGAAAAATCACTAGAATGGCGAGTGTCTCAAAACTCTTCCCAGGACAAACTAACATGATGGGCACGAAATTTTTTTTGACTTTTTTCAGAAATAAGGGCAGCGACGACGAAAAAGTGCGACAAAAACTCACTATGATGGAACGTGGCTCAAAAGACTCAGAAAAGCCTAAATATAGGATAGAGAAAAAATATTTTTGCTTGCGAAAATTTTGGCCTACAAATTGCCCGGGGGTCTCAAGACTCATTTTTTTAGACCTACTCAGGCAAGGAAACACAAAACGGAAAATAGATGGATCTCGAAAACTAACATAATATGGAAAGAAACTCGGATTGGTGGTGGATATATGGTGGTAGGATATGTCAGCGGTGGTGGTATATGGATACAGGTTGCTGGTGGTATATGGATACAGATTGGTGGTTGAATATGGATACAGATTGGGGATGGTATATGGAGATGGATCGGGCGGATAAGAGGTGGTGGTAGATCGCAGGGGCGATGATGATGGTGCGGCGGCTGCGTGACAACTTATGACCAGAACTCGAAACTCTAAAAGACTAGACTCTAAGGCCAGCAACTAGACACGACGATGCAACAGCAAATTCAACCAAGCAAAATACTAAAAAGACTATGCAAAGGCTCAGACTGGTTCGGATATGATGAACTAACCCTAATTATTTTTGGCTTTTTCGTGGACTGTAGGTATGAAGAACATACTCGATCTAAACTATGAAAAATTGTAAAATCTCACCGAGCAACCTGGAAATCTGATACCACTTGATAGAGGCGAAGGTCTCTCCATATTTTTTTTGACTGTACACAGTAGGGCACAACCCCACTGCAATTTTTATTAAATAAGAAATAGGGAAAACAAAGGTATCACTATACAAAAGGCTCGAGATAAGCCAAAGAGAAGAAGAGGAAAAAAAGAAAAAAGAAAAGATATGGTCTAGGTTTACAATACAAGATTGTCAAGCCAGGAATAATAAACTCCAGCATAACTCTTTTTAATTCTAAATCTTAGAAGATTTAGTTCTTCCAGGAAAATAGCTTTCCACCTCTGAATGCTAGGTTGTACTGCTTGGAAGATCAAGTTGTTCCTTGAGATCCAGATAGCCCAGGAAGCAAGGATGATTATCTCCATTAAAAAAGGTACATGTAACTTCTACTTGAGATCAAGAAAAGCTTCCAGAATTGAAGCATCTGGCTGTCTTGAAGGGCAAATAAAGTCCCAACATTGAGCTGCGAAAGGGCAGGTCCAGAAAAGATGGTGAAGAGTTTCTTCCTGTGGGCAATTGTTGACAGCACAATTGTAATTGGGCAAATGGAAAGTTTTCCTTCTCAAAAGGTTTCTGGTATTGAGCCTGACATGCAGCAACCTCCAAAAAAACACCTTATGTTTTGGTTGACAAGAGGAATTCCAGATCCAGTTGAACTGCTGTGGCACAATTTTTACTCCCATCATAAATTTATATGCCTTAGCTACTAAGAAGTGTTCATTTCCCCAAATGTAGCTCCAAGTATCAGTGCAATCTAGTGTATCAGATGCCCTGAGATCAATACAAATCTCTTCCATAGCCTCAAATTCCTGGAAAGCTTGCACAGTCAGGGGAAGGTGGAATAAATCCTCTAAATATTCTACTTGGAGAATGCTGTGGACAGTAGTATTCTTGTTTTTCACAAAAGAGAATAAATGATGGAACATGTCTTGCAAACAAGTAGTTGGCCACAGATCAGTCCAAAAGAAGGCACTCTTGCCATCACCTATGTTGCATCTGTCTAAAGACTTGTAGTTATCAATAAGCTTATGGTTTGCCTTCCACCGAAAGGATCCAATCCAGTTATTACCAGGCAGTGTATCATTGTTGTAATATGATTCCCATATCAGGTTTACCCAGGGGGTATTGTGTCTGTTATAGAACTTGTGCAGATTCTTAAGCAGCAGAGCCTTATTCTGGATGAAGATATCCATGACACCCAATCCTCCTTGATTTTTGGGTCTACACACAGTGCTCCATGCCACCATGGCAGGTATGTGGTCCTCCAGATCAGGGCCTCTCCACAGGCAGTGTCTCAAGTACTTTATGGCCTGGGTTTTGATTGTGACAGGCACATCAAGGCATCCCATGAGGTAGATCAACAAAGAATTGAGGACAGATTTCACCAACAACAATCTTCCAGCCATTGTCATAAATGAGGACAAACCCGTAAGTTTCTTTTGAAGTATTGTGACAAGAGGGAAACATTGCTCAACAGTAGGCTTATGAAGACCTAAAGGTGTTCCCAAATATTGAATTGGAAAAGATTCCTTCTTGTAATGAAAAGTATTTACCAAAATCTCCATCTTCTCTTCTGGCACATTTGTTGGAATCATACTGGATTTATTATAGTTTACTTTAAGTCCAGTGGAATCTGCAAAAGTATTGAGGAGGGCTTTAAGACAATGAAGTTGCTTTGCATCTGCTTGTAGAATAACCAGGGTGTCATCAGCATACTGGACAATTGGGAAATCAGGACATGACTGCACTTGCAAGGGGGCAGATAACAATCCCATGTGCATTGCCTTATTGAGAACTGACTGAAGGAGATCAGCAGCAAGCACAAACAGAAGAGGGGAAAGGGGGTCTCCCTGTCTCACACCTCTAAGGCAGTAAAACTTTTTTCTAGGGACACCATTAAGGAAGATAGCATATGAGGCAAAAGTGAAGAGCATTTTGATCCAAGAAATCCATCTGTCCCCAAAACCTTTGGCCTTTAAAATATCCAGCATTGCCTGATGCTCAATTGTGTCAAAAGCCTTTTCAAAGTCCAATTTAAGCACAATAATCTCATCTTTAGATTTGTGACATTGGTGAAGGTATTCATATGCCCAGCCCAAGCAATCATGTATTGATCTTTCTTTCAGGAAACCATATTGGTTAATATGAACCAACTTAAGGATCACTTTCTGCAACCTGTTAGCAGGCAGTTTAGTGATAATCTTCAGGCAGCAATGTATGAAGTATTTATTCTCTCAAGAGAAGTTTGCCCTGAATGAAAGTCATAAATGAATCTGAGCACATCTCCCTTGATAATGTCCCGGCATGATCTGAGAAATTCATTATTAAAACCATTTGGGCCTGGCGATTTGTCTGTTGGAAGATTTTTGACCACATCATCAATTTCCTCTTCAGTAAAAGGCAGTTCAAGATTAGCAAAGATATCTGAGTGTTGTCTCTGCCCAAACAAGGGAGCCAAGTCAAAATGCATTGAGGTTTTTTGGGATGTGCCCATTCTTTTTTTGTAAGTGTCCAGAAGGATTGCAGCTTTCCCAGCATGGTCAGATATCTCAACTTGGTCATCATTTTGTAGAACAGCAATGTGGTTAAGTCTGTATTTAATTGAGGCTTTAGTGTGGAAAAACTTTGTGTTCTCATCTCCAAACTTCACTCCTTTGATTTTTGAACTTTGTTTCCAATAAATCTTCTGGTTCTTGAAAAGAATAAGAAGATGCTCTTTAATAATATCCCTGCAATTCCATTCATGGATATCTAACTCTCTAAATTCTTCAAAGAGGTCCCACATGAAAATGAGCTCATTCAGCTTTGCAATTTGAGTTTTCAGACAGGATAAGGTTTTTTCCCACAGCTTCAAAGCTCTTCTTAAGTTTTCAAACTTAGCATTCAAGGTTTTGACAGCATCAAGATTGCCTACTGGGATATTCCATGCATTTGCCACTATCTGTTTAAAATCAGAATGTTGGAGCCAGTAGTTTTCAAATCTGAAGACTTTTGCCTTTGGAATAGAAGTACCAACTTTAATTACACATGGCAGATGATCTGAACTTGGTTTTGCAAGGGGTAGCACCATTGTGTTTGGGAAGGTAGTCATCCAAGAGGCAGAAGTGAAAAACCAATCCAATTTGACCAACAGAGGATCATGCTGCATATTGCTCCAACTAAACTTTCTGCCATGCAAAGGTAATTCAATTAAACCTTGATTGCTTATAGCCTCATTAAACAAAAGCATATCATTGACATCTCCCCCAGGTCTGTTCCTATCTGATGGTGCTCTCATAAGATTGAAATCTCCCATTAAGATCCAATCAACAGTATCAGGCATGTGAATATTTGAGAACCAGTTAATAAACTCAATTTTGTCTTGTGGATCACAGGGCCCATAAATGTTAGAGATAATCCAAGACTGGTTAGAGAGTAGACTGGTAAACTTCACAGAAAGTGAAAACCTATTTTGTGCAATAACCTCTCCAGAGAATTGAGAGCCATTCCAAACCACAAGGAGACCCCCAGAAGCTCCAACAGAGGGTAAGAATGCAAATTTATTAAGTCTGGAAGGGCAAAAAATTTTAAGTAAGTTGTGTCAAAATTTTCCCTCTTGGTTTCTTGAAGACATAAGATGTTGCATTCACTCTCATTAATTTTTTGCCTCAGGGCTAACCATTTGTCCTCAGAATTTACACCTCTAATGTTCCAGTTGAGAATATTCCAGCTTCTATTTGTGTTATTCAAGGAAACACCTAATTTTTTTGCACCAGAGATCAAGTACCAGCACTTGATCTTGCATACATAAAGGAGGTTTAAGCAAAATCCAGATCCACAGCCAGACACATAACCAGTAGTGCAGCCACTCATACAGCAAAGAGGTATTAATAGGATAACATATCACCAGATCTACAGAGTTCATAAAGTTCCAATATCGAAGTCTTACATAAATCAAAAGCAGCATCAAACTAGGAATGAAGGCACAAGCACACACCCTCCCAACAGTATTCCAATAAAAGGCCCTAAACATTATGAATGGTTGGAGGTGTGTTCTTCTCCTTTGGCCAAGGGCACCTTGTCCAAATCAACCTCTTGCCTTCTCTTGGGCTTCTTGGCCAGCTTGTCCTCCAGCTCCCCCTCAGCAACCTTACAGAAAGAGGCAGTGAGGTTTTTAACAACTGATTTTTGTATGGTAGAAGGGACAGCATTGCAAGGCAGGCAATTATTATTAGAGCAGGAGTTTCTCTTGAAGCCAACATTATCATTCTTAATTCTATCACTTCTCCTTACCTCTGTTTCCACTAATGGAGTCTTTCCACTTCTTCTCTTCCTCAGATTATCTTGACCAAAAGGCTGCAACAAGGCCTGGGACTCCTCATCCTGCATATTGGCTGCCCCACCAATATTTTCTTTTCCCTTGCCCCTATCCTCCATGGCCTGACAAATTGGAGCATGAGAGGTGGGACACTTGTCAGGTATATGAAACAAAAAATCTTGATCCATATTTTCCACAGCAGTGAACAGTTCCCACATTCCAGATTTTAGCATATTAAAAGTCCAATCAAACTTGTCAGGTGACAGAAGCAAGTGAACAATGAAACTGAACCAACTTACAGGAATGCTGACTGAGAAAGAGCTCATGTTTCCCAAAGAGTGGTCCTTAAAGTGATGTTTCCACAGGTGCATGCCTTCTTCAGAGACAGAAGAGGCATTAGTAGCAGCAGCAGTCATCGGAATACGTTTTAAACCAAGGAGAGAAGGTGTCATGCTAAAATGCTCATTAATTTGAGTAGCCCAATTACCTGGTAACCCAGACTGAAGGTCCTCAATGTTCTCCACTAACTGCATGCTTCCCCTAGCAGTATTGACATGCTCAGGACTGTTAGCCACAACTTTAGATGAAGGTCCAACTGTAAGGTTAGCTTCACCAAGTGATGACACCGGTGGATTAGAGCCCAATGGAGCCTCTAGTGCAACTTCCAGCACTACAGGTTGTGCAAGATCCAAATGAGAAGAAGCAGGAACACCATCAGTAGCATGATCTTCATCATTGTTGGGAGAAACAAGTTGCATTTGCTCTGTAGCAACCTGAACTTGATCAGGCAAAACAGCATCAACTAATGCAGCAATCTGGACGTTCTCTTGCAATAGAGGAGGTTCCTCATCATCTGACTGATAGGCTTGGATGATGTTCTGCAGACCATTAGCAATCACCAAGACAGGGGGAGGAGGGATAGCAAGCACTGCCTCCCTTGGAGGAAAAACCTCCACTGCAACAGGGGCCATAATCATATTTGAATTGTCACCCTTAGAGAAAGACATATCAGAAGATAAGCTGTTGTTACTTGGTGCAGGATGCAACTCTTCTCCATCTGCCCAAGACAATTCATCCTGCTGCACAACATCAAAGAGATTCTCAAGGGCATCATTCTGCTCATTCTGTTGAATCTCTTCCCAGTTATCCCAGTTCTCTGCAACCTGAGCATCCATAGCATTATTGTGGGCAGCATCATCATGAAAAATATGAGACTGCTCAGCATCTTCGGGGAGAGGGTGTGGGTCCACATTGGCAGAAGGAATAGGGTCCTCATCTGCAGGACCTCCACCAAGAATCTCACTTGCCAGCACTTCAATGGAGGAGGACCAGCCATCTTCCTCAAATTCATCTCCTTCAGACCAGCGCATACTTTTAGGAATGATATCTAGGTTCATAACTCGGGCCTTGACCACAATACGGCCCATATGATCATCCTCCTTGTCCCAGGAAATCATGCGGCCAAACTTGCTGACAGCGCAAGCTAAATCTTCAGTATTGCAGAAGTCAAAAGGAACTCCCGTCAGAAGCAACCAAATAGTTCGATTGAAATGAACCCTCCTGTGGTTTCTGCCCTCATCATGCTTGACAAAGGTAATGAACACGTCCCAAAATTCGTGAGGACTATCTAGCACCAATTTATCCCTGTCTCTAACCCTTGTGAGCCGGACATATGCCTCGCCGAACGGGTAACGCTGGACGTCCTTCAATCCTAACTGCCTATGCTCAACAATAAATTCTTCAAGAACATCTCTTACATAGTTGAATGGAGAATCAGTAGGGAGCGGATGGATGGTCGCAATCGCTCAATCTTCATGGCGACGAGGACGCTGCGGCAGCACCACCCGAGCCACACCATTGCGCCCAGGGACTTGCTGAATGTCGAAGCCATGGGGCACAAAAGGACGCGGATCAATCGGGATGTTGGCCATCGGAGCTGCAGTGCTCGCCGGCACAGACAAACTCAGGGTGGAGGTGGCGAAATTCGGGCAGTGTGCTGAAACAGAGGCGCAGAGCATAGAAGTTGAGGAGGCAAGAGTAGGACGAGGGTGGAAATTAGGAAAAGATCCCAAACATAGCTCGCGAAAAGAGGAAACTCGCGAAGGGTCGCGGGTCGGGCCAACGGACTTGAACCAATCTTGTACCGCATGCTGGTCCCAGGCCTCCTTGGGTGGGCCGGGGAAGGTCGCAAACCTGAGAGAAGAGTGGAGCCCGGGAAGGCGAATGTCACGACACTCCCGAGCAAAGTGGCCCAACTTCCCACACGCGTAGCACTGAACCGAAGCATTTGAACGACCCAAATTCCCGCCCGCAGCAGTCGCTGCGTGATCCTCTCCTGAGGTAGTAATAGTGGGCATTGAGGGTACATTAAAGCCTGTGACCACATTATTGCTGGTGGTCGGACTATCCGCTAATCGAGCAAAAACTGACTGCCGGGATTGCTCGCCGGAGAGACTGCCGGCGACAGCACGGGGACGCGATCCATTGACAACTCTAGTCCAGGAAGCTTCATCCTCACGGTAGTAGAGTTGTTCTTCACGTAACCAATTATGTCCACCAAAACCCCAAAGATTGAAAACAAACTCAAAGTCCTTCTCAACTATCCGGCCATGGTTATAGATCTCAAAACCCACTGCTTTTGAGGCAACAGAAAATTTGAGATGAAGCACATGGAAACCTTGAGGATAACCACCAAAACATGATTGCAACGTGATGCTAACCGTGTGACAATCCAACCAAAAACGAGCACGGCAGAAGGAAACCACCGAAGAGAATTCACGTTGACGAAAACCAGGCGAAAACATTACAGGGTGACCAAACTATTGCCTCATGGATAGCTGGAAATCTTTACCTCGAGCAAAGTTGAAAGAAGGAGGATCCATGGCCATCCTAGGAGCCACACTTCCTGTAAAGCAAGTGGCAGAGGGGAGGTGGCCCCCGGCGCCGGAGTGGCAGCCGGAGGGAGGGGAGGTGGCCGCCGGGGCCGGAGTGGCCACCGGCGGTGGTCGCCTAGGGGTCGCCTAGAGAGAGCCTAGGGAGAGCCTAGGGAGAGCCTCATCTCCCAACCATCCACTAGGTGTCTCCATATTTCGTTGAGATAGCAATTGTTTTCTGTGGGAGTCGACTTTGATGACCCGACTACGAACGTGCGGAGATTTCGCGCCTTAGCAATTGCTAAACCAACTTCCGAGGGGTTATTGACCACGCCAGAGCACGATCAACCTGACCACAAGGGTCTATTTCCTGCGAGCAAACGAAGAACAAGCAAGAAACTGAGATTGCAATCAGGATATTGTGAATAAAAGAGGAAAGCTTTATTAATGAAGGTGGGGTTATGTGACGCCTTTGTCTGGTTGTTGAACACAAACGAAGTACGCGAAGTTGCAGCTATGGCGAACTTTTTATCTAAACAAAACCCGTAGTCTAAACGGTACCCTAAGGGCTGTATATATGCAGGAAGAGGGGGGGATTTCATGGCCTTTGGGGAAGGGGTCCGAAACCAACCCTATCTCTTGTTTCCTCACAAAATACCGACTTTAAAAACATGGTCCTGGCCCAATAATAAGGTGACGCAACACCTAGAATAGCCTCTAGACGAAATTTATGAAGTGGCATCTTGTATATTTTGTCCAAGGCTTCATGCACTACTTATGGTGGCTTCAAAGTCCTATAATCATCACTTGTAACTCCGTTCTTGTTCCCCTTGTGCATGCCATCAACTCCATGCTTGTTCTTGCTCCAATGTTCATCCTTCTCCAAGCTAGGCCCTTCATTTGTAAGCAAAACAAATGTATCCAATTTAGGCAGCATCATATTCTCATGAACATTAGAATCATTACCAAGAAACCGAAGTACCTAATAATTTAATTGGCGTGCGCTAGGTGTAGTAACTGGTCCAGTATGTATAGCAGCAGGGGCTGTGGGTGTAACAATGTATTGATGTCCTCATCAATCGGAATGGTGGCTCTTTTGGTCGTTGTTCCAGGCGCCCGAACATCCTTAGCTCCTCAGCAACAAAATGTAGCAGTTCATGCAGCTGCATAGGATGGCTGAACCAGCCATGAAGGATCGCTGGGTCTGGCTGTGGCCTGACGAGCCTATTTCGGGCAGCTACTTCGGCTTGGTGCAGAGGCTGCATGAAGCATTGTCGTGCATCGATACCATGAAGCGATCCGCGTGCCTTGAGGGTGCTAGGTTGTCCTTTGCGAAGACCATGGTGCATTGGTCGAGGGTCAAGCCATTGGATATGGCCGTTTATCTTCCTCCTGCTGGAAAGGAGCACCGCCACCCCGAGATGTACTTCACCCAAGTTATGGAAGGTGCTCGGGCAATAGAGGGTCAATGTTCGAAGGATGTAATCATTGGATGATTTTGTGTCCAGTTGCCATCCGAACATGTTGCTTTATTGTGCTGCCCATTTGTATATTGCGTCTGTTATAGTTTAATTTTTGAATCATGTGTGGTTGTTTTATTATTTTGAAAGTTACCAGTTGTCGGCTTTAGCCCTCAAGTTTTTAACCCCTTTCCGTGACGGCGTTTGGAACCGTCGCCAAGTGAGGGTGGGCGATAGGGGGGTCCTTCCCACACGACCCAGAAACCGTCGGGGATAGGCCCTCCTGGCTCACTGGCTGGGGCAAAATGAGCTCGTGTGTGATCTGGCGGGGCATCGAAACCCAATTATTTTTGTTCGTCTGTACATCTCACACTGTGAATCCTAGGAAATCATTTCCGTTCGTATGTATATAACACACAGTTTTTTGTGTGGAAATGTTTGTGCAAGGTGGCCTAACACAAACAGTTCTCTACCGGAAGCCATGTGTGATTGTTAGTTGATCGAACACGCCTACTTTCTAGAAACTATGCGAGTTGTTTGAGTTCATCGCCCACAGTGTTGTCTTAGTAACCGTGTACAATCGAAAACCCCAATAAGCAGGGTAATTAGCCTATTATTGATAATCCATGTACTAATCAAATTGATATTCCTTATAAAACACACCACATATTTCATATCCGTATAACAACAACCAGGATTTCATAATCAAATTACATCAGATGGCTTCGGCACTCAGTTACGCCATTACACAACAGCACTAAGTTTCACATGCAACATCAAAAACCTTTGGAAAGTAGCATCATACATGGTAAATAGACAGATGAATCTCATCTGGGAAACTACATAAGTGGAAGGCAAATATTGAGCCTTAAGTGATGTTGAATGTCCTTGCAACTTTTGGCCAGTGCCTATGGATAATTGCCCGCCCAACCTTCGTCCTCTTCAGCAAGACTTCAATATTGTACCGTGGGTGTTGAATGAATACCTTCCTCACCTCTTGACCATGAAGGTGGTTTGATACGTAATCATCGGTGAACTCCTTTGAAAAGTATTGAAAACAGAGATATGCATAAATTGCGGTTATAAATTTTGAAACGGCTTGACTGATGTCTTCTTCATTGTAGAAACAAAGATCTTGCTGTTATTCGTCGCAAGTTTCTTCATCCTAGCAATCTTTATGAGTTTCTTGACTTGACTGATATTCATGTACATCTCATTTCCCCATACGCCTGACTGTAGGTGGGTCTAAGCCTCTGACAGCAGGACCTACATGTGCAAGACCAAATTGTAAGAAACCTAAATATTAGAATGATTCCTGCAACTGCACAATAATGTGCTATTATCCAAAGGACCATGCTTGAACAAACCTCGATGGTAAACTGCAGTGTCTCCCATAGTTTCCCAACAACACACATAAGGAAGATCTTGATCAAGTTAACTGAGAGTTGCCATACTATCAGTAGAATATGTATTGAGTACAGCCAAATTCGATTTATTTCACATGCATAACAATACAAAATTGTACCCACAACAAATGAAAATCAAATTGCAGAACTGAACCAAACAGTTAAATGGAGAGCAGACTAAATGAACCAAAATAGTTAACTCAGCACTACATTGCACAGTAGAAACATGTACTAGAAGATAAGACAGTTAAGAAAACAAAGAATGCTTGAGAACAGTACTACGAAATGTAGCAATTGTTGGACCAAAGTGTTAACTGAACATTACATTTCAGAGGACCGAACTGTTAATTGAACATCAGATTGCATATTAACATTACAGAGGACAAATCACTAGAAGGCACTGGCGGTGGCCTTAAGAAAACAACACGAACTGTATTTTATAGTAGACAACCGTGTGGTGGTGTCGACGGTGGCCTCGAAGACGAGGTGCTCCTCCAAGATCTGGTGCTCGGCACACATGGCAGCCATAGAGACCTCATGCGTGCGTGCGGGTGCATGCTACTAAGCTCCATGTTATACTCCGTGCAAAATGGTTGTGGGCGGTGCTTAATTTGAGGAGGATAATAGTGATTTCGGCGGAAGGTGTAGCGCGGTTGGTCAGGTCTTGTGGGATGGGAAAGGAGGAGGATGGTGTGGGTGGGGTGTGGATTACCTGACCATATCGACGAGGCCGCGCAACAAGAAGAGGCCGCGTAACAAGAAGAAGGGTCGGCGGCGAGGAGGCCGCACAGCAAGAAGAAGGGTCGCCGGCGAGGAGTCGGCGTTGCAAGAAGAAGGGTCGGTGGCAAGGAGGCCGCGCATCAAGAAGGGTCGGCGGCGAGGAGGCCACACAGCAAGAAGAAGGGTCGCCGGCGAGGAGGAGGCGCTGCAAGAAGAAGGGTTGCCGGTGAGGAGGCGGTGCTATAAGAAGAAGGGTAGCCGGCGAGGAGGTGGCCCTGCAACAAGAAGGTTCGCTGACGAGGAGGCTGAGTTGCCAATAAGCAACAGTGAAGGTTTGAACTTGGAAAGCAAGGAGGAACAATGGAAATGTGGCTTTTGGTGGGAGGGAGGGGTGGGAGATAGATATTTCTGTGGTGGCAAAAAAATTCCGGTCGTTTCCGCGAGAGACTGGCGCACAAGTGTGGTACAAGCAGGAGCGGTGGACTGTAGACGACGAAGCTTCCTGCGTAAGCCAGACAAGACGGTGCGCCAAGATATTTTATCTTGCATCCCACACGATTCTTTCTAGTAAACTGTTTGTGGTACCTGATTTTTTCATTATGTTTTGAAAGACAAAATGGTCTTACTGAGGTTAAGGATGGTGTTTGAATTGCTAGAACATTTAGGTACAGTGAACATGCAACTAGCACATGATTGTCGTGTTTAAATTTGGAATTATTTCGGGTTCATTTGGCATTTTTATGCATTAATTGAGTTTATGGGCATTTAATGTGCATTATTCAAATTTGAACTACAAGCACATGCTCCAGTGCACCAAAGTTTGTTGAAAAATCACATGGGTGTCTTTGGGTGAATTTATAGGTCCCGTGCAAGAAATGGGAATGAAATTCGAACATTTGGGCATCGTGGCTCCGCCGGAAAGATTGAGAAACTTGGTTTTTTAATTCTTGTAAATCCAAAACACGCCTAAAAATCATGAAACTTGGCATGGTGTCATGACATGGCACCAACATGCTGTGGTAAATTTTTGGGCCGAATTGGGACAAGCTTTGGTATAAGCTTCTTGCAAACTGGAGCTTCTGTCAAGAAGGCTTGTGGTTCGGAGAGGGAACGTGTCCCCTCCATGTGCGAAACGACATACGTACATTGCCTTCTCCCGCCTTAATTTTTTTACACAGGCATATTAGACCAAATAGAAGTATCGTGCTAAATTTTGGAATTATTCCGGGTTCGTTTGGCCTTTTGTATACATTAATATAGTTTCTGGGCATTTAATGTGCATAATTCAAATTTGAACTACAAGCACATTCTCCAGTGCACCAAAGTTTGTTGAAAAATTACTTGTGTGTCCTTGGGTGAATTTATAGGTCGCATGCAAGAAATGGGAATGAAGTTCAAACATCTGGGTGTCGTGGCTCAGCCGGAAAGATTGAGAAACTTGGTTTTTTAATTCCTGTAGATCTAAAACACGCCTGAAAATCATGAAACTTGGCATGGTATCATGACATGGCACCAACGTGCTGCGGTAAATTATTGGGCCTAATTGGGACAAGCTTTGGTGTAAGCTTCTTGCAAGCCGGAGCTTCTCTCAAGAAGGCTTGTGGTTCCGAGAGGGAACGTGTCACCTCCGTGTGCGAAACAACATACGTACACTGCCTTCTCCCGCCTTAATTTTTATACACATGTAGAATAGACCAAATAGATGTATCGTGGTAAATTTTGAAATTATTACGGGCTCATTTGGCCTTTTTATACATCAATTGACTTTCTGGGCATTTAATGTGCATAATTCAAATTTTAACTACAAGCACATGCTCCAGTGAACCAAAGTTGGTTGAAAAATCACATGTGTGTAATTGGGTGAATTTCTAGGTCCCATGGAAGAAATGTGAATGAAATTCAAACATCTGGGCGTCGTGGCTTGGCCGGAAAGATTGAGAAACTTGGTTTTTTAATTCTTGTAAATCGCAAACACGCCTGAAAATCATGATACTTGGCATGGTGTCATGACACGACACCAACATGCTGTGGTAATTTTTCTGTCCGATTTGCAAAGGCGCACACATTAACAATCAACAAAGTCATTTTGGAACAAGTGGTGTCACATTACCAATCGGAAACACAAGTATTATTGAAACCATGGGCATTCTACTTACCAATTACGTGTTTCCATGCACCCCCTTTTTTATTGGCTAGGAGGTGCCGTGCGAGGTAGCTATTTGAGTACGGGAGGCGTGCGATCAGACCCCTGCGCGTGCTCATCGGGAGAAGAGCCCTTTGACCTCTACCCGCCGAGCACCTCCCTCCCAACGTCTCTATTAACGGTGCCCGAGCCCCTGTTCTACAGCGTGGCTATATGTCTCACTGTAATGAGATCTAAGAGAGAGAAAAATGAGAATCTGAAGAGAAAGTTTTGCACGAGTCTTGATGTAAGATCCGACGGACCTATATAGCACCGACATCGACTTATAACCAGCATGATGAATATAAGGACGATGATAGTGGATAATAATTGTCTTACATATTTAGGAACATAATTAATGATAGAAGCAGGTGTCCCGTCTTTCGATGAGATGGTGGCTATCATTTTGGAGGAAGTCGACTTTGACGATCTGACTACGAACGTGCGAGGACGTCATGCCTTAGCAATCGCTAAACCAACTCCGAGAGGTTATTGACCACGCCGGAGCACGATCAAGCTGACCACGAAGGTCTGTTTCCTGTAGGCAAACGAAGAACAGGCAAGAAACTAAGATTACAATCTGGATATTGCGAATATAAGAGGAAAGCTTTATTTGTCAAAGGTGGGGTTCTGTGACGCCTTTGTCTGGTCGTTGAACACAAACGAAGTACGCGAAGTTGCAGCTATGGCGAACTTTAATCTAAACAAAAACCAAAGTCTAAACGGTGCCCTAAGGGCTGTATATATGGAGGAAGAGGAGGGGAATTTCGTGGCCCCTGGGGGAGGGGTCCGAAACCAACCCTATCTCTTGTTTCCCCACACAAACAGACTCTAAAAACAACCTATACTCAAGTATTTCGAAATTACATGGGCCTAGCCCAATAATAAGGTGACGCAGCACCTATAATAGCCTCCAGACGAAATTTATGAAGTGGCATCTTGTATATTTCACCCAAGGCTTCATGCACTCATTATGGTGGCTTCAAAGTCCTGAAATTATCACTTGTCACTCCGTTCTTGTTCCCCTTGCGCATGCCATCATCTCCATGCTTGGTCTTGCTCTAGTGTTCATCCCTCTTATCCATGCCAGGCCGTTCATTTGTAAGCAAAACAAATGTATCCAATTTAGGCAGCAGCATATTCTCATGAACATTAGAATCATTACCAAGAAACGAAAGTATCTAATAATTTAATTGGCGTGCGCGAGCTCTAGTAACTGGTCCAGTATATGTAGTAGTAGGGGCTGTGGGTGTAACACTGGTATTGATGTCCTCATCATCCTCCCCTTTTTTAAATGAAGTCATCCTCGACGGAAGCTCATCTTCCTCACCCAAATATGGCTTCAAATATGCAATGTTAAAAGTGGGACTAACCCCAAAATCTGCAGGCAACTCAAGTATATATGCATTATCATTTATTTTCTCTAACACCTTAAAAGGACCGTCAGCACGTGGCATTAGCTTTGATTTGCGCAAATTAGGAAACCTATCCTTACGCAAATGTAACAAAACAAGATCTCCAGCTGCAAAGACAACATGTTTTCTACCCTTACATCCAGCAAGTTTATATTTAGCATTCATACGCTCAATGTTTTCCATAGTTAACTCATGCATTTTTAAGATCAATTCAGCATGTTGTTTAGCATCAAAATTAACCTTATCCGAAGATGGAAGAGGTAACAAATCGATGGGTGAACGAGGTAGGAAACCATACACAATTTCAAAAGGGCACATCTTAGTAGTAGAATGCAATGAACGATTATAAGAAAATTCAATATGAGGCAAGCATTCTTACCACATTTTCTTATTATTCTTCAAAACAGCCCTAAGCATAGTAGAAAATGTTCTATTGACTACTTCAGTTTGTCCATCAGTTTGGGGGTGACAAGTAGTACTAAAAAGCAGTTTATTCCCCAACTTAGCCCAAAAACATCTCCAAAAGAGGCTAAGAAATTTAGTATCACGATATGAAACAATAGTATTTGGCACACCATGCAAGCGAATAATTTCATGAAAGAACAAATCAGCAACATTAACAGCATCATCGCTTTTATGACATGGTATAAATTGTGCCATTTTCTAGAACCTATCCACGACAACAAATATGCTATCCCTCCCCTTATTTGTACGAGGTAAACCTAAAACAAAGTCCATAGATATATCCTCCCAAGGAACACGAGGTACAGGCAAAGGCATATATAAACCATGAGGATTGAGTCGTGACTTAGCTTTTTGACATGTAGTGCAGCGAGCAACAAAACGCTCAACATTCCGTCTCATCTTTAGCCAAAAGAAATGTGTAGCAAGTATATCCTCCGTCGAATTCGCGCCAAATTGTCCCATTAGTCCTCCTCCATGCGCCTGCTGCAACAACAAAAGACGAACGGAGCTAGCTGGAATGCATAGCTTGTTAGCATGAAACACAAGTCCATTGTTAACGACGAACTTGTTCCATGTTCTAACTTCTTTACAATTCTGCAATACATCTTTAAATTCAGCATCATGCACATATTGATCTTTGATGGTCTCCAAACCAAATATTTTAAGGTCAAGTTATGGAAGCATAGTTTAACGACGAGAAAATGCATCAGCAATAACATTTTCTTTACCCTTCTTGTGTTTAATGACATAAGGGAAAGTCTCAATGAATTCAACCCATTTAGCATGTCTACGGTTCAATTTTGCTTGACTTTTGATGTGCTTCAAAGATTCATGATCATAATGTATAACAAATTCTTTGGGCCATAAATAATGTTGCCATGTTTCTAAGGTCCGAACAAGAGCATAATTTTCGTTCTCATAAGTAGAATAGTTCAGACTAGGCCCACTAAATTTTTCAGAGAAGTATGCAATAGGTTTGCCATCTTGTAATAACACACCTCCTAATCCAATTCCACTAGCATCACATTCAAGCTCAAAAGTCTTATTAAAATCTGGAAGTTTGAGTACAAGGAGCATGTGTCAACTTATCTTTCAATACCGTGAAGGCTTCTTCCAGTGCGGTACCCCAAACAAAAGGCACATCCTTCTTTGTAAGCTTATTGAGAGGTGCAGCAATGGTGCTGAAATCTCTCACAAACGCCTATAGAATCCAGTGAGGCGAAGAAAACTCCTCACTTATGTGACCGTTTTGGGCTGCGGCCAACTCTCAATTGCTTCAATCTTGGCCTTATCAACTTCAATTACCTGTGGAGTAACAACATAGCCAAGAAACGATACTCGGTCAGTGCAAAAGGTGCACTTACCAAGGTTACCAAACAAACGTGCATCACGTAGAGCAATAAAAACAACACGTAAATGTTCCAAATGTTCTTCCAAAGATTTGCTATAAATCAGTATATCATAAAAATAGACTACCACAAATCGTCCAATGAAAGCACATAAAACTTCGTTCATTAGTCTCATGAAAGTACTAGGTGCATTGGTTAACCCAAAAGGCATGACTAACCACTCATATAAACCAAATTTAGTTATAAATATTTTTTTCTATTCATCTCCCAATTTCATAAGAATTTGATGGTATCCACTACGCAAATCAACTTTGGAGAATATTGTAGAGCCACTCAATTCATCAAGCATATCATCTAGCCTAGGAATAGGATGACGATAACGAATAGTAATATTATTAATGACTGTACAATCAACACACATACGCGACGTACCATCCTTTCTAGACACTAGTATAATAGGAACAACACAAGGACTAAGAGATTCGCGTATATAACCTTTGTCGAGCAGCTCCTGTACTTGACGCATAATCCCGTTCGTCTCCTTACGATTGGTACGGTATGGTGCGCGGTTGGGTAGCAATGCACCGGGAATTATGTCAATTTGATGCTCAATACCTCGAATAGGTGGTAATCCCAGTGGCACGTCTTGTGGAAAGACGTCAGCGAGCTCCTGCAAAATGTTAGTGACAGCAGGGGGCAAAGAGGAAGGCACGTCCTCGGATGAAAATAATGCCTCTTTGCACACGAAAGCATAGCAAACCGATTTGCTAAAATCTAGCTCATCAATATCAGATTTGGTGGCAAGTAAACATGCACTTTTAAATATAATTTCAGAAGCAACACTAAATTGTTTATTATTAGGCATCATTTGTTGCTCAAATTCTTTTGCCACAATCCGATTTTCAGTCCTATTTTTCTCCTATTTTACTTTATTAGCTCTATTAATATCATCTTCCAAAATGGAATCAGGAGTCATAGGAAGCAAAGGAATATTTTTATCCTTGTGAACAAGAGTATACTGATTGTTTCTACCATGGTGTACAGAATTTTTATGAAATTGCCATGGTCTACCAAGTAATAAGGAACATGCTTTCATAGGTACCACATCACAATCAACATAATCAGCATATGTAGAGATACAAAAATGCACACGAACAGTACGTGTTACCTTAACTTTGCCGCTGGTGTTGAACCATTGGATGTAGTAAGGATGTGGATGTGGTCTTGTGATGAGAGATAGCTTCTCCACCATATCAATGCTAGCCAAGTTGTTGCAGCTCCCTCCATCTATGATGACGCGAATAGAACTTTCCTTCACAACTCCCTTTGTATGGAACAAATTATTCCTCTGATTTTAGCTCATCTTGTGTAACCTGCACACTCAAAACACGTTGAGAAACTAAACATTCATACCTGTCAGCATCTTCAGGAGCCATGTATTGCGTCTCGTGATCAGAATCATCTCCACCGTGTTCTTCACGTGTAATAAGAGCCAAAGTCTCCTCATCATAGTCACTATCGGACTCATACCCACCATCCTCAGTAGCAATCATCACATGCTGAGATTTGCATTCTCTCACATAATGACCTCTTCCCTTACAATGACGACAAATAATATCACTTGTGTGCCCTGTTGATGCCACGGAAGAAGAAGAGCTCTGTGCAGGCCCGACAGGCATGCTCTTGGCAGATAGTGGTGGTTCTGCCTGCTTTCTTGTATCACGGTTGGAGGTGGCACCTGATGGAGGTGATGATGCAGTGGAAGTAGAAGATGCACGTGGTGTCCATGTTGAAGGTCGACCTACAAAAAAATTAGTTCGCGCCAATGCCTGTCGATCCTGCACTTCACGTTCAGCTTTACAAGCAAGATGGAATAAACGAGTGATATTATTATACTCCTTATACTCTAAAATGGTCTAAATCTCGCTATTTAATCCACCCATAAAACGTGCAAGCATAGCTTCATTCTCCTCAACGATACCACATCTAATCATGCTCATTTTGTAATTCCTGATAATATTCTTCTACATAATTTTTTCCTTGTCTTAAACGCTGCAATTTCTGAATTAATTCATGTAGATAATATTGTGGAACCCAACGAGTACACATAGCAATTTTCAAAGAAGCCCAAGTAGCTCGAATAGGATATAATCTACAATGTTCAGACCACCAAACACATGCAAAGCTAGTGATAGCACAAACAACAGCAGGAACACGTCTCTCCTCAGGATATTGTAACATGTAAATCGTTGCTCAGTTTCTAACTCCAAGTAAGATATATATCAGGAACATATCTACCCTCAAACGGTGGAATATTCAATTTCAGTTTAGGGAGATGGTTTAATGTTGAGGGTAGATATGTTCCTGATATATATTCCACCATTCCAGCTGTTTGTGCTTTCACTAGCTTTGCATGTGTTTGGTGGTCTGAACATTGTAGATTATATCCTATTCCAGATACTTGCGATGCTTTGAAAACTGCTATGCGTACTCGTTGGGTTCCACCATATTACCAACGTGAATTACTTCAAAAATTGCAGCGCTTAAGACAAGGAAAAAATTATGTAGACGAATATTATCAGGAATTACAAATTGGCATGATTAGATGTGGTATTGTTGAGGAGAATGAAGCTATGCTTGCACGTTTTATGGGTGGATTAAATAGAGAGATTGAGACCATTCTAGAGTATAAGGAGTATAATAATATCACTCGTTTATTCCATGTTGCTTGGAAAGCTGAACGTGAAGTGCGGGATCGACATGCATTGGCGCGAAGTAACTTTTCTACAGGCCGACCTTCATCATGGACACCACGTACATCCTCCACTTCCACTGCACCATCACTTTCTACAGGTGCCACCTCCAACCGTGATACAAGAAAGCAGGCAGAACCACCACTATCTGCCAAGAGCATGCCTGTCGGGCCTGCACAGAGCTCTTCTTCTTCCGTGGCATCAACAGGGCACACAAGTGATATTATTTGTCGTCATTGTAAGGGAAGAGGTCATTATGTGAGAGAATGCAAATCTCAGCATGTGATGATTGCTACTGAGGATGGTGGGTATGAGTCCGATAGTGACTATGATGAGGAGACTTTGGCTCTTATTACACGTGAAGAACACGGTGGAGATGATTCTGATCACGAGACGCAATACATGGCTCCTGAAGATGCCGACAGGTATGAATGTTTAGTTGCTCAACGTGTTTTGAGTGTGCAGGTTACACAACTTGAGAAAAAGCAGAGGCATAATTTGTTCCATACAAAGGGAGTTGTGAAGGAACATTCTATTCGCGTCATCATAGATGGAGGGAGTTGCAACAACTTTGCTAGCATGGAGATGGTGGAGAAGCTATCTCTCACCACAAGACCACATCCACATCCTTACTACATCCAATGGTTCAACAGCAGCGGCAAGGTTAAGGTAACACGTATTGTTCGTGTGCATTTTAGTATCTCTACATACGCTGATTATGTTGATTGTGATGTGGTACCTATGCAAGCATGTTCCTTATTACTTGGTAGACCATGGCAATTTGATAAAAAAATTGTACACCATGGTAGAAATAATCAGTATACTCTTGTTCATAAGGATAGCCATATTACTTTGCTTCCTATGACTCCTGAATCCATTTGGAAAGATGATATTAATAGAGCTACTAAAGCAAAACAGGAGAAAAATAAGAGTGAAAATCAGATTGTGGCAAAAGAATTTGAGCAACAAATGAAACCTAATAATAAACCATCTAGTGTTGCTTCTGAAATTAAATTGAAAAGTGAATGTTTACTTGCCACAAAGTCTAATATTGATGAGCTAGATTTTAGCAAATCTGTTTGCTATGCTTTTGTGTGCAAAGAGGCATTATTTTCATTCGAGGACGTCCCTTCCTCTTTGCCCCCTGCTGTCACTAACATTTTGCAGGAGTTCGCTGACATCTTCCCACAAGATTTGCCACCGGGATTACCACCTATTCGAGGGATTGAGCATCAAATTGACTTAATTCCTGGTGCATCGCTACCCAACCGTGGACCATACCGTACCAATCCAGAGGAGACGAAGGAGATTATGCGTCATGTGCAGGAGCTGCTCGACAAAGGTTACATACGCGAATCTCTTCGTCCTTGTGCTGTTCCTATTATACTAGTGCCTAAAAAGGATGGTATGTCGCGTATGTGTGTTCATTGTAGAGGCATTAATAATATTACTATTCCTTATCATCATCCTATTCCTAGGGTAGATGATATGCTTGATGAACTGAGTGGCTCTACAATTTTCTCCAAAGTTGATTTGCGTAGTGGATACCATCAAATTCATATGAAATTGGGGGATGAATGGAAAACAACATTTAAAACTAAGTTTGGTTTATATGAGTGGTTAGTCATTCCTTTTGGGTTAACTAATGCACCTAGTACATTCATGAGACTAATGAACGAAGTTTTACGTGTTTTCATTGGACAATTTGTGGTAGTCTATTTTGATGATATACTGATCTATAGAAAATCTTTGGAGGAACATTTGGAACATTTACGTGCTGTTTTTATTACTCTACATGATGCACATTTGTTTGGTAACGTTGGGAAGTACACCTTCTGCACCGACCGAGTATCTTTTCTTGGCTATGTTGTTACTCCACAGGGAATTGAAGTGGATAAAGCCAAGATTGAAGCTATTGAGAGTTGGCCGCAGCCCAAAACAATCACACAAGTGAGGAGTTTTCTTGACCTCGCTGGATTCTATAGGCATTTTGTGAGAGATTTCAGCACCATTGTTGCACCTCTCAATGAGCTTACAAACAAGGATGTGCCTTTTGTGTGGGGTACCGCACAGGAAGAACCCTTTACGGTATTGAAAGATAAGTTGACACATGCTCCTTTACTCCAACTTCCTGATTTTAGTAAGACTTATGAGCTTGAATGTGATGCTAGTGGAATTGGATTAGGAGGTGTGTTATTACAAGATGGCAAACATGTTGCATACTTTTCCGAAATATTGAGTGGGCCTAGTCTGAATTATTCTACTTATGATAAATAATTATATGCTCTTGTTCGGACCTTAGAAAAATGCCAACATTATTTATGGCCCAAAGAATTTGTTATACATTCTGATCATGAATCTTGGAAACATATTAAAAGTCAAGCTAAACTGAACCGTAGACATGCTAAATGGGTTGATTTCATTGGGACTTTCCCTGATGTCATTAAACACAAGAAGGGTAAAGAAAATGTTATTGCTGATGCATTGTCTTGTCGTTATACTATGCTTTCGCAACTTGACTTTAAAATATTTGGTTTGGAGACCCTCAAAGATCAGTATGTGCATGATGCTGAATTTAAAGATGTATTGCAGAATTGTAAAGAAGGTAGAACATGGAACAAGTTCATCATTAACGATGGATTTGTGTTTCGTTTTAACAAGCTATGCATTCCAGCTAGCTCCGTTTGTCTTTTGTTGTTGCAAGCGGCGCATGGAGGAGGACTAATGGGACACTTTGGCATGAACTGGACAGAGGATATACTTGCTACACCTTTTTTGACGGTTCTTTTACACCACCATTTGCGATTATTGCATCGTACACAGTTTCGTCGAAGGGTCTCTGGTTGTAGTGTTGTGTTAACAGCAACCTGTAGTAGTGATGTGGAACATAAGAAGGCAAGCACAGGAGTCGGGCAACCCAACTATTGACCCAAAACATGGTTTGGCCATGATGCATATCATGCAATTTCCGAGACGCCGAGCACACAACAAGAAGTGGTGCCAGACTTGGTACGCACCCTTATTGGAAAATCAAGCCTTCTGTTGATTAACCGTGTTGTATGTACTACACATCATGTTCCTGCCGAGCCATTCGAAGAGCGGGAAGAAATAAAGGAGAGAGAGAGAGAGGCTAGACAATTCTGTTGCCCAAACACTGTAAAGGGTGTTTATAATTTCCATAAGCTCTGGACGCCTATCTGTGCAATCTGAATAGCTAAGGCATTTATGAAAGAAAAAAATTACAGAGAAAGGTTTACATGGGGCCTTGATTCGTGTGTTGAAGCTGCAACTGTGCCCTGTTGCACATTTGCCCCTTCGCTTCTGTGAGAGGGAGGGATGTGAATTTGTCATCTGTGAGCATCGCGTGCTGGCAGGGGATGCCTTCAATAGGGGCCTTGAGATGTCTGCCAATCATAGCTTGAAGCTGAGGGAGTCCGAGTCATACCCGTGGTCGCTAGAAGTCGTCGGGATGTCGTAGCTCAGTTGAGCCGAATACGTGGGGATATGCTTTCGATGTCTGTCCCCACGGCCGCCCATGGTATATTAAGCTCGAAGTTGTGCTGACGAAGCACGTAGAGCACAACGTGGATGGGCATTTTATGGGGCGCGGGTCCCTATTTGCGGCGCACGCAGGAGGGCTCCCATGACGGGGATCGGGCTCAGGCCCTTTGACCTTTATGGTGGGATGATACTATGGCCCATTGGCAACAGCTTGGTCTTTGGCTGCCAGGGCCGTTGTGTGTTCCTCGGTCCGAAGTGAGCGCTCTGTGTTGTCATTGATCGTTATGACGCCCGATGGACCGGGGATCTTCAGCGTGAGGTAAGCATAATGCAGGACGGCGTTAAATTTGGCAAACGCCATTCGACTGAGGAGGGCATGGTAGCCACTGCGGAATGGAGCGATGTCGAAGATCAAATCTTCGCTTTGGAAGTTATCCGGTGATCCGAACACTACTTTATGAGTCATGGTGAGCATCGGGCCTCTATGCTCGGAATAACCCCTTTAAAAGAGGTGTTACTGGGTTTGATCCTGGACGGGTCTATCCCCATCTTTCTCATTGTGTCTGCATAGATAAAATTGAGGCTGCTGCTCCCGTCCATTAGGACTCTCGTGAGGTGGTACCCATAGATAATGGGATCCAGTACTAGGGCAGCTGACCCTTCGTGCCGAATACTGGTCAGATGGTCTCTACGGTCGAAGGTGATCGGGCAAGCCAACCACGGGTTAAATTTCGGTGCTACGGGTTTCATGGCGTATACATCCCGGAGCGCACGCTTCCTCTCCTTCCTTGGTATGTGGGTGGTGTAGATCATGTTTACCATCTTGACCTCGGAAGGGAAGGGTTTTTGGCCTCCACTTTTCGGCCTGCGATGCTCTTCCGCGTCCTCTCTTTGTGGGCTTGTTCCCGAGGCTTCGGCTTGAAGCTTGCCGACCTGTTTTATCAACCAACAATTGCGGTTGGAGTGGTTGGCGGGCTTCTCTGCAGTGCCATGAATCTGGCAGGGCCTGTCCAGGATTGTGTCCAGCTTGGTTGGGCCATCTTGGTTGCCTTTAGAGGGCCTTTTTCGTGATCTGGACTTTTGATTATGGAATCCGGTGTTTACTGCCGTCTCCTCATTTTTGTCGTCGTTGTGGTGGCGCTTGTTCTTATTCCTTTGGGGCTTCCCGTTCCCGTCCCAGACTTCTGAGGTGCCGGGGGTATCAGGATTGGTGCCTCTACTGGCCAGCCAGCTGGCCTCCACAGCGCAGAAGCGGGTCATCAGGGAGGTAAGTGCGACCATCATTCTCGCCTTGTCTTGCCCGAGCTGCCGTGCTAGCCATTCATCCCGAATATTGTGCTTAAAGGTGGCTATTGCTTCCGAGTCCGGGCAGTCAGCGATTTGGTTTTTCTTGGTCAAAAACCGGTTCCAAAATTGCCGATCCGACTGGTCGGGTTGCTGGATTACGTGGCTCGGGTCATCGGCATCCGGGGGTCGAACATAAGTACCCTGAAAGTTGGCTTGAAAGGCCTCCTTGAGTTCTTCCCAACACCCTAGTGAGTCTTCGGGAAGACTGAGGGAGTCCTGGATTAGGGGGTGTTCGGATAGCCGAACTATACCTTCAGCCGGACTCCAGGACTATGATGATATAAAGTTGAAGACTTCGTCCCGTGTCCGGAAGGATCTTTTCTTGGCGTAGAAGGCAAGCTAGGTGTGCGGATATTCGAGATCTCCTACCATTGTAACCGACTCTGTGTAACCCTAACCCTATCCGGTGTCTATATAAACTGGAGGGTTGTAGTCCGTAGGACAACCATCATCATACACAATCATACCATAGGCTAGCTTCTAGGGTCTAGCCTCCTTGATCTCGTGGTAGATCCACTCTTGTACTACCCATATCATCAATATTAATCTAGCAGGAGTAGGGTTTTACCTCCATCGAGAGGCCTGAACCTGGGTAAAATAAAGTGTCCCTTGTCTCCTGTTACCATCCGACCTTGAGGCACAGTTCGGGACCCCCTACCCGAGATCCGCCTGTTTTGACACCGACATTGGTGCTTTCATTGAGAGTTCCCCTGTGTCGTCGCCTTCAGGCCCGATGGCTCCTTTGATCATCAACAACGACGAGGTCCAGGGTGAGACTTTCCTCCCCGGACAGATCTTCGTCTTCGGCGGCTTCGCTCTGCGGGCCAATTCGCTTGGTCATCTGGAGCAGATCGAAAGCTACGCCCCTGGCCATCAAGTCAGGTTTGGAAGCTTAAACTACACGGCTGATATCCGCGGAGACTTGATCTTCGACGGGTTTGAGCCACAGCCAAGCGCGCCGCGCTATTTCGAGGGGCAAGATGTAGCTCTGCCTCCGAATAGCACCCTGGAGGCCGCACACGCTCCGGCCCCGATCCTTGACTCGGAGCCCGCTGCGTTCTCTGAGGATGAACGTTGGACGTCACCTCGGGGGCTGCGATCTCAAAGGCGATCAAGCCGAACGCCAGCCCCGTACTCCGCATGGCCCAGGACTCCAAGGAGACGGACTCTTCTCCGAGCCTTCCGCGCCCCCACCGATCGAATCTGATTGGGCGCCTGTAATGGAGTTCACCGCCGCGGACATCTTTCAGTGCTCACCTTTCCGTGATATCCTGAATTCTCTCAAATCTCTCTCTTTATCAGGAGAGCCCAGGCGGACTATGGCCTGCGAGGTTGGGATTCGGACGACGAAGAAATTCAAAACCCACCCACCACCCACTTGATAGACACTGTCGATGATTTAACCGACATGCTCGACTTCGGATCCGAAGACTTCAATGGTATGGACGACGAAGATGGAGACGAACAGGAACCAGCACCTATAAGGCGATGGACCACCACCCCACCTAATGATGTACTCATGGTGGATACCCCTAAAAGAAACGACAACGAGGAAAAAGGGGACGAGAAAAGGGACAAACCATCCGAAAAGCAATCAAAGCGGCGACGAAAACGCCGAGCCAAGCCCCGCCTCCATCAAGACCCAGCCATAGAGCAGGACGAGCCGGTAGACGACGAGCGTGCCTCAGAGCAACCATCCGAACAGGGCAACTCAGATAGAGAGGACAGACAGCCCTCCCCCGGCCATAACAGAACTCCGGACAATCTCACACCGGATAAAACCACGGAGCAGCAGAATCTCCACGAAAGGCTCGTTGCTACAACACGCAGCCTGAAAAAGCAGAAGCGAAACCTAAAGACGGCGGAAGATGCACTCAGAATAAGATGGAGCAAGGTAATCAAGACCGCAGACAAATACGGCGGCAGCCGCCGCACTAAAAACTATCCGAAGAGAAAACTACTGCCCGAATTCGATCAAGAGGCCCTAGAGCCCTCGCATTCGAAAAATAAAAAAGCCATACGGTCGGATAGGCGACCACACGGCCACCATAAAACGACAAACGGCGCCGCATTCAATGTGGCATGCGACCCAATTAAAGACTCACATCATGGCCCAGCCAGGTCCATTTACGGGCCAAGAAAGCAAGCTATCGCAAGCAATGCAAAAAAGCCATCATCAGAATCCGGCACACCCAAATACAGGGGCGCCACACACCCCCTATGTTTCACCGATGAGGTCCTGGAATACGAATTTCCAGAGGGATTCAAACCCGTCAACATAGAGGCGTACGATGGAACAACAGACACCGGAGTCTGGATCGAGGATTATATCCTGCATATACATATGGCTAGAGGAGATGATTTCCACGCCATTAAATATCTACCCCTTAAGCTTAAAGGGCCAGCTCGGCACTGGCTTAAAAGCCTTCCCGAAAACACAATTGGAAGTTGGGAAGAGCTTGAGGACGCTTTCCGAGCAAATTTTCAAGGGACCTACGTCCACCCTCCAGACGCAGACGATCTCAGTCACATAACTCAACAGCCCGGAGAATCAGCGCGACAGTTTTGGAACAGATTCCTTACTAAAAAGAATCAGATAGTGGATTGTCCGGACGCCGAGGCCTTAGCAGCTTTCAGGCATAATGTCCGAGATGAATGGCTTGCCAGACACCTCGGCCAGGAAAACCAAGAACAATGGCCGCACTCACAAGCCTCATGAGCCGCTTTTGCGCAGGAGAGGACAGCTGGTAGGCAAGGCGCAGCCCCAGCGACCCAAGTACATCCGAAATCAGGGATGGAAACGGAAAACCGCGACGAAATAAGGATCATCGCCGAATCAAAGGAAAAAGTCCGAAGAGCACGGCAGTCAATGCCGGATTCAAAAGCTCACGGCAAAATCAAACAAAACCATCCCCTCAGGATAACAGGGATGATCCGTCCAGCTTAAACAGAATCATGGGAAGAATATGTCAGATACACAGTACTCCTGGGAAGCCTGCCAATCACACCCACAGAGAATGTTGGGTTTTTAAACAATCTGGACAGCTTAACGCCGAACACAAGGGGCTCGACACACCAAGTGAAGAAGAGGATGAACCCCAAAGGCAGAGTACCAAGAAACAAAAGAACTTCCCACAAGAAGTCAAAACAGGGAACTTACTTCACGTCACAAAACGTATGACACCCATAAAGGTACATACAATCAAACAATCCCCTCAGGAGTCCCGCCACTAGTCACTAAAGCCAATCATTTTTGATCAGCTAGATTACTCTAGAAATATCAAAAACGCAGGCCGGACTGCCCTGATACTGGATCCAATAATCGATGGTTTCCAGTTTACCAATGTCCTTATGGACAGAGGCAGTGGACTAAACCTGATATATCAGGATACAATCCGCCGCATGGGCATAAACCCAGCAAGAATCCGCCACAGCAAAACCTCCTTTCAAGGGTAGCACCAGGCCCGGACACCCACTCTATGAGTTTTCTCCGGCTTGTGGTTATATTTGGCTCTCCCAAAAACTTCCGTCGTGAAAAGCTGACCTTCCATGTAGTCCCGTTTTCAAGTCGCTATCAAGCACTAATGGGACGCGGAGCTTTCGCTCCCTTTAACGCCATACCGCATTGCGCATCTCTCACACTCAAGATGCCCGATCCACGAGGCATCATCTCTTTAAAGGGAGCGCACTAAAATACGCCTCCTCCAAACGGAGGACTGCTCGGCTGCTTAAACAGCCGCACAAAAAGTGGCCTCACCAGCCAAAGGACTTTTTTTATAAGTCATCAAAGGCCACGGACCCGGACTCAACAAAGTTCGGCACACGTCCGTCATCAATGCAGGCTCATAAGCGCCATATGCCCCCGTACCAGGGGCTATACGCAGAGACAATAAAGCTCAACTTAATATATTTTTTACTTTATATTTCGTTTATTATCTTTTTATTCCGCACAACCCATTTTCAATTCAGTTCCTCTCTTTTACAGATGAACGTCGTGCGGCGCCCGCCCAGGACACGACACAGTGGAGACACAGGCGCAGACGTGCAGTAGGGACCTGTCTTAAGGTTTCTTCTTAGATTAAGACCCTGCGTAAACCTTTTTTACTGTCTCTTGCTGCTATACATCCCCTGGTTTTGTTCTGCTATAACCAAGGAGGAGGCTGGCGTTCTGGCATGTGGTCACGCCACAATTATTGCTCGTACCTGGACACTAGGGGCTCTTCTTTTTTTAGGGTGTTGTCTCACCCGCACTGATAAAGACCGAACACCTTAGGGAGTGTCCGGCGTCGCGAGTTTTGGCACTATATGCATCAGCTCCGAATCATGATTTTGGTCATATGTTGGGTTGCCCGGCTCCTGAGTTCGTCCACCTTACGTTCTGTTCTATCGGCTAAGGTAGCACCAGGAGAACTACTGCGATTGTGCCCCGGTTCGGCCGGGTGAGCACCTCAGTAGAGAAAGCCGAAAACCGACTGTCATGATGTAGCGCGAGACTGGTCACCACTCGATGACCCATAGGGATTTTTCGAATCCCTCCTCTTTGACGAAGGGCCGTTTCCCGGTCAGGCACGTACGCGCTCCGAACTCGGGCAAAGTGCATTTGCCGCTAAAGGGCTACCTAAAGAGTCCCACTGTCAAGCTCCTATGGCTAAGTGAAAGTGTTAAAGCATTATAGTCCGGTTGCCTAGCCCGCTGCGCTATCACCTCCTTTTGTAGGACCAAGACGTTGGGTTAAGTGTGAAAATGCGTCTTCTGCACGCACCCCCGCTCTATGTGCGTGGGGGCTGAAGCCAACGGCTGCAATCTTTCAGAATTTATATATTAAAACGGCCGCACAGGAGGTGTTCTTAGTACTTGAAGGCACAAGTCTAAAAAAAATGCCACTACAATTTATTGAAATACTGTTTTATGATTACATATGCTATCATAATATAGCATCCTTCGAGCACTGCGTCTCTATTACGCGAGCGCCTTCGAGGACTTCCTCAGAATAGTGCTCGGCAGGTGTTCGGCTTTTCTCCGAATCCCGGGACGCAACAGTGGTGGGCTCCATATCTGCCCAGTATGTCTTGACACGGGCAAGAGCTAGCCGAGCGCCCTCTACGCACGCTGACCTCTTCGTAGCATCGACATGTGGCACCACGTCTAGCAATTGCTGCACCAAGCTGAAATAGCTCTTCGGCTTCGATCTCCCCGGACACAGACGATCCATGACATACTTCATGGCGAGTCCGGACAATCTATTCAGATCAGCCCATCGGGCCAGGCGATCGTCCACGGCCAGCGGACGCTCTGGACTGATGAATTGCGACCAAAAGAGCCTCTCCACTTCATGATCCTTTTTATCTCGAAAGTGTTCGGTCGCATCAGTGACATACAGCTCGTCTTACTAACAATCGCCTAATGATTTCAATACCTTGAGCACCATCAAGCCGCTTGTTAACAAGCACGATGTCGGCTTCTGCCTCATCCAGTTGTCGCTTTAGTTCGGCATATTCACATGTCCAGCTTGACTCCGGACAATCAGCCACCTACATATAAAGGTGCCACTTAAAGGACCTGGGATTAAGATCCTCTGCGTGCCGTACACCTTTACGATGCACAGAGTCTCAGGGGCTACTATCTATATAGGGCGCACTTTATTTATGCGCAATTAATACAAATATACGTTATTTAAAACATACCTCAAGGCCTACCACTAAGCTCTTGACGGCCTCGTGCAGTCCGCATTTTGCGGATGAAATCTTTTCCATCACCGTGCTCATTAACGCACGGTGCTCCTCTGAGACAGAGGCTCGCCCCAGCAGAGTCTTTAGCTCCTCCGACCGAACACCAGATGGTGCCAGACTCGTTCCATGGCCTTCCTCAAAGGCTGGACACGAAGAACCTTGGGGGGCAGTATCGTCCGCCCTTAGCGGATCCGGAGAAATCCCCTGCGATGACACTTCAGCGTCGCCTGCCTTGCTAGGCGATACAAAAGGAGGAGGCGTTCCGCTCTCCATCATCTACGGAAGAAGATCCCCCGAGGACGATTTCTGCTGAGAAGGGCTGAGGTCCGAACTACAAAGTAAGGTTTCGGTTAAAATTTCCCAGATATAAATCAAGGATTTCTCCTAAAAGAAAAACTCTTCTTCTACTTACGGCTCGCTGGAGAGCTGGTCCCTTTCTGGGTTTAGTTCGGCCGAGGGACTCCCCGGCGTTTGTTCCTCTGACAAGGATTCCTTCCCCCGCTTCGAGGCTACGGTCTCCGGGTCATCAGAGGCGGCCCTTTTGTTTCCCTTAGGAGAGGAATTGTCGAATCCCCCCTTCGGAAGGGCCTCTTTCGAGGAGGCCAGGGTTTCCTTGTCCTCCCCCTTATTTCCCTCCAAAGGCACTTCCTCCAGCATCCTGACTAGCTCGGCATCCATCCTGGTTTCAGGAAGGGGAGCCGGACACCTGATCAGCTTCGCCTTCGCTATCCACTCCTGCTTAAAAGGAGAAACGCTGTTAAAAGCAAGTTAATTATGCGGATAGAAGGTCCAGTCGCAAGGTCACTTACTTGAGTATCCGGGCGATTGCAGCTTAAACCAGCATCTTCTGTCAAATCCGGACTCACTTCTTGTGATCCAAAGAACAGATTATACATCTCCACAGGCGTCACACCCATAAAATTCTGGAGAGCTCGTGGTCCCTCCGGATTGAACTCCCATAAGCGAAGGGGGCGACGTTGGCCGGGCAGTGTATGGCGAATTAGCATGACTTGTGTCACCTTGACCAGGTCGAAGTCTCCTTTCAAGAGATCCTTAATGCGGCCCTAAAGCAGAGGAACGTCTTTGGGCAAGCCCCGATCTAACCCCGTGTTAATCCACGATGCTAACCGTGGTGGGGGACCCGAGCGAAAGGCCGGAGGCGCCACCCATGCGGTGCCCCGAGGAGCGGTGATGTAGAACCACTCCTGTTGCCATAAGCCGAGCTCCTCTTGAGAAGTGCCCTCGGGCCATGGAGCGTCGGCATTTCTTTTTATAATAGCGCCTCCGCACTCTGCGTGGCGCCCTTCGATTATCTTCGGTTCTACTTTGAAGGTCTTGAGCCACAGTCCGAAGTGAGGGGTAACGCGGAGGAATGCTTCACACACAACTATGAATAAGGAGATATGGAGGATGGACTCCGGAGCTAAGTCATGGAATTCCAGCCCGTAATAAAACATCAGCCCCCTTACAAAAGGATCCACGGGGAAGCCTAATCCGCGAAGGAAGTGGGATATAAATACCACACTCTCGCCGGGCTGAGGGCTAGGGATCACCTGTCCTTGAACAGGTAGCCTGTGGGGAATCTCCCTGGTCAGGAATCTAGCTTCCCTCAATCTTGATACGTCCTCCTCCGTAACAGAGGAGGGAATCCATCGGCCTTGGAGGTCGAAGCCGGACATTGTCGAAGATCCGGTGCGCTCGGAATCTGGAAGCCTAGGGTGCTGGAACTCGAGGTGACGGGCGAACTTGTTTTGAGAAGAGAAGCGGGGAACAGGGCCTTGGTCTCTTTATAAGAGGCAGAATATCAAGCGCCCTCCCCGTAACCGTCTTGGACTAGCCTTTAATTAAGGCAAGACGTGCCAACAGGCACGATTGGGTTACCCACATCTGTATTAATGAGAATCCCGTTAGAGGGGGCACACGATCTCTGCTTAGACCAGACGTGCCAAGGAAACCGCCTCGCTATACGTGCTAAGGTGGAACAATGAAAACAATTTATATAGAAGGCTTGGCCGCAGTATTATGACGCACTACGGGATACGTCAGCAGATTTGATTTGTGTTAATATTATTCTCTGTACGGCAATATGTGGAAATTTATTTTGCAGAGCCGGACACTATTCTGTGGTGTTTCTAATCTTCTTGGAAGACTTGGAGGAGGAACCCGCCTTGCAATGCCGAAGACAATCTGCACGCCGGACTCGTCGTCATTGAAGCCTGGTTCAGGGGCTACTGAGGGAGTCCTGGATTAGGGGGTGTTCGGATAGCCGAACTATACCTTCAGCCGGACTCCAGGACTATGAAGATATAAAGTTGAAGACTTCGTCCCGTGTCCAAAAGGATCTTTTCTTGGCGTAGAAGGCAAGCTAGGTGTGCGGATATTCGAGATCTCCTACCATTGTAACCGACTCTGTGTAACCCTAACCCTATCCGGTGTCTATATAAACCGGAGGGTTGTAGTCCGTAGGACAACCATCATCATACACAATCATACCATAGGCTAGCTTCTAGGGTTTATCCTCCTTGATCTCGTGGTAGATCCACTCTTGTACTACCCATATCATCAATATTAATCTAGCAGGAGTAGGGTTTTACCTCCATCGAGAGGGCCTGAACCTGGGTAAAATAAAGTGTCCCTTGTCTCCTGTTACCATCCGACCTTGACGCACAGTTCGGGACCCCCTACCCGAGATCCGCCGGTTTTGACACCAACAAAGACCCTTCAGCCAATGTCTAGCCGGAACCTTGAGCTTTAATGGTAGATACTTTATTGCATGAAGGTTGTCTCCGCCTGCAATGTGGATGTGGAATAGAAAATCTTCGATCCATACTGCAGTGTCTTTTGTCCCATCATAGGGCTTAGTGTTCATAGTTTTGAAACCTTCTAGGAATTCGTGTTGCATCAATTTGTCTGTGAAGCAAAGGGGGTGAGTGGCACCCCTGACTCAGGCTACGTCGCGTCAGAGGTCATCTGCCATCCGGGCTCGCTGCAGTTCCCGAGCTCTATCGTTTTGGCTTAACCAAGATTTGTATCCATCCTATATAGCCGCAGGGTCACTTTTGGGCCCATAAATGGACCCTGTGAGGCCTGCCCGAGCATCTAGGTCCCGGTGGAGGTCGTACTCATAGCTTGACCATATTGGTTCTCTGCCTTGATGGCAAGGGTGGGTGGTACGCCTTCCAGCTTTATCAACTGTGCGATTCCGGCCTTGAGGGGGCGCTCTGGTTGGTCTGCCTGAGTGTACCTTGGAAGTGCTTGCTCGATGGCCTCGTCATTGAACTGTGGTAGTAGCTTCCACTTCGGGTTGCTTTTCATCTGTTGCTTGTGGCCATACTCCTCTTCGGAGTCCAGGACTTTAGTCCACCTCTGTTGAGCATGTCATGTTCGGCCTTTACTTTCTGCCGTTGTTTCTTCAGGCTGTGTGCGGTAGCGATAAGCTGCCCCTTGAACCGCTCTTGCTCCAGTGGTTCTTCGAGGATGATGAAGTTTTCGTCGCCTATACTCACCTCCTGTTCTAAGAGGGGGAGGTAATTGTCGTCTTCGGAGTCGTCGAGATGTTCTAGATCAAGGAGATCCTCATGCTCCTCATGCTCCTCTCGCTCCTCGTGCTTGGTTTGTGGTTGTTCGTCAGCACTAGGATCAAGGTTGTCCGCATTATCCGCGGTGGCATTTTCTTTGGTTTCTGTGTTTCTCTTGTGGCTTCGACGTGCTTTGCAGCGGCGGTGCTGTCTATGGCATTTCGGCGGCTCCTTGCTGGGCCCGCTGACAACCTTCTAGGGGATGTGGTCGTCCCACTTAGGGGTGTCTACCAGGTAGACGTCATAGGTGGATCTAGCTATCCAGCGCCGGTAATGGGGGGAGCGACGTCAATGTTAGCCATGGTCCCACTGTCCTCATCTATGTACTCGGTATTTTCCGAGGTATAATCCAGCATGTCGGTTAAATCTTCAATAGTGGCCACCAAGTGGGTGGTGGGTTGGTCATAAAATTCCTCGGGATAAGCCTTGAAGGGTTGTTGATCATGAGCTGAGGCCCGGTCTACCAACTAGCCATCTTCTGGATTCATCCAGCGTCTCGTCTAATAGGGCGAGGGTCGCTGAACTTGTTGGCTGCGGGAGTTCCACGCCGAACTCACTACAGGAATCAGCTAATTTGCCGTCTGCCGTCAAAGGCCTTTGCTGTCTGCCGCGGACGGCAAAATGCACCAGCAAAGAAAGTATCGATAAAGAGCTTATTTGACGTCTGCTTTCGGAAGCGAACGATAAAGGGGCCTTTGCCATCCGCGGTGGATAACAAAGAAACCCGACAGCAATAAATTCGCCGTTAATCCATTGGGTGGCTAACGGCAGTGTTTGCCGTCCGCGGCAGACGGCAAATATCATCAGGCCTTTGCCGTCCGCTTGATGACGTCAGTTGGACATCACTTTCTAGCAAGCCTTTGCCGTCCGCCACCGTAGATAAACTGACCAAATGGGTCAGCTCCCAGGAAGCACAGTTGGCTGCCATGTGGCTTCTTTGCCGTCTGTCACGGACGACAAAGAGCCCATTGCCGTCGATGGCCGACGGCAAAGAGCCTGCATTGGCTCTTTTTTTCTGTTTTTTTTAAATCCAAGAATTTTCAGAGCAAATATATATATGACATATATAGATATATTTCACAGGGTTATTTCACAGCAAACATATGACATATCCAGCACATAAGTTTCATCGTACATACATATATAGTTCCATCCATTCATACATAGCAAGTTGCACATACACATTGTTCCATCATAGCAAGCTAGAATACTAGAAGAGAATGAAAGAAAAAACAAGCACTCCATCATAGCAAGCTAGCTTCCGTGAAGTGAATGAGATCTGCAAATGGCAAATAAGAAAGTTAGAAAAAGGTGACTAGAAGAAGTAGTATATGTCATTTATGAGCTAACTTAGGTGAAATGGATCATTTATGAGTTAACTTAGGTGAAATGGATCATTTATGAGTTAACTTAGGTGAAATGGATCGTTTATGAGCTAAATAAGGTGAAATGGATCATCTATGAGCTAACTTAGTTGAAATGGATCGTTTATGAGCTAACCTAGGTAAGATGCATCATTTTAGAGGTAATCTAGGTAAGATGGGTCATTTTGGAGCTAACCTCGGTAAAACGGGTAATTTTAGAGCTAACTTCGGTAAAATGGATAGTTTATGAGCTAACTAAGCTATTTATGCCATTTTTATCATAAGTAAGCTAACTTCGGTAAAATAGATGGTTCTAGAGGTCAGTAAGGTTATTAAGTCATTTTGCAGGAAATAAAGCTAACTCTAGGTCTTTATGCATTTGTTAAGCAAAACACTAGAGAAACTTACTGTGATCATGGAGGTGTAGGAGCGGGCTACTAATAATCTCGATCACTATCATCAATAAATGCATAATCATCATCATCATCATCATCACTATCATCAATACGTGCTCATAGGTTTCAGCGGCATCAAAATGTGGAAGACCACCTTGACATAATCGGTCAAGCATTGACAGGTCATCCGTAGTAGTAACCTCTTCTTGTTCCGGCTCTTCTTGTTCCTCCTCTGGGGTGATGCCGGATTCACTGTCGCTGTCTACTTGAATGTTTTGGGGTGAAGTATATCGGTTCTTGAAATGTTTTTTGGAAAGACGTGTCTCTTGGAAGAATTCTCCTTCATGTGTGTCTGGTTTAATGTGTGGTTCATAATCCTCTTCCTTTGGGGGAGATAGTCTAGCACGTGGCGGCACTTCATAAACGACATCCCAACCTTTCAGATTAGGATTAGTTTGGCAGGACCACGGTAGATAGAATACTTGGGTCGCCTATTGAGCCGTAATATAGACATCAGGAACATCTAAATGGGTGCTTTGTTTGATTTCAACTAGCCCTATATGTTCATGAGTCCTTCTAGTCTCCTTCGGCTGAAACCAATAACATTTGAAGAGTACAGCATTCGGTGGGTTGTCACCATAGAATAGAAGTTCATAAATTGCTTAAACTCTCCCATAATACTCGGTACCTCCTTCGCCGATAGCAGATACACAACAATTTGTAGACTTTCGGTCAGCCATAGATAGCTCTTTGCCATAGGTACGAAAGCGATACCCGTTGATGTTGTATTTGTCAAATGAACAGACCTTATAGTCAAAACCATTAGCGACTTGTCTCAATTCGGCATCCATAGACTCAGAATTAGCCTACAAGTTTAATACGAAAGGATTGTTGCATTAGGCAGAAATTAGCGAATGAAATGAAATGGTCTAATAGAAATTACCGTTTGTTTGAACCAAGAGATGAAACGGGGATAGCCGCCTCATTGCTTTGCGAGAAGCTCATACTCTTCGATGTAATCCTTTTGGATTACCGCTCCATACGAGAATATGGCGACGTATCGACTGTATGAAATATCCAGGAATAAGAGCAGTTCAAAGGAACTAGAAGTTGTGAAACAATGTACAGAGAACTTACTCGATGTACGTCCGCATTTCTGTCAGGTTGTTGAAGATATACAATGTAATGGTCCGCCATTTTTCTTTATCCAAAGATACTGGTTTCGAACAACTGGCTGGTGCGAGATTCCCTTTGAATAGGCTGAGGTTCGATCCACCCTTTTGAGGTTCATCAGCATTGTACCGAGTCTTCGGATTACGCAAATGACGATTTTGGCTTCGTAGTGTGCTGTCACAAAGTTTGCCGCCTCCTCAGTGATGAATGCCTCAGCCATCGATGCTTCAATTCTACGTTTATTTTTGCATTTTTGTCGAAGCGTCTTCTGCATCCTCTTAGTTGGGTAGCACCAACGATTTTGCACGGGCCCCCAATCTTGCCTCCGTCGAGAGATGCAAAATCAAATGCTGCATTGGATTAAAGAAGCCCGGTGGAAAGATCTTCTCTAACTTGCAGATCAACTCCGGCGCCAACTCTTCCATTTCTTCTAGCAGGCCAGGCGATAGTTCTTTCGCACAAAGAACACGGAAGAAATAGCTGAGTTCTGCCAGAACTAGCCATTCATCCTCAGGGATGAAGCCACGCAACATCACCAGCATTACCTGCTCAATCCATATGTGCCAATCATGACTCTTGAGACCAAGTAATAATTTATCAAGATTCGCTCCCCTCTATAGATTTGCTGCATACCCATCGGGGAACATCAACTGCTGTTGCACCCACAAGATAATTTCCCTCATAGCTGGCCTTCCAAGATTGAACGATGCCTTTGGCTTCGTCCAGTTCTGCTTTCCTTTCGGTTCTTTCATGTTTTGTAACGGCCTATCACATAGCGCCTCCAGATCGACTCTAGCCTTAGTATTATCCTTTGACTTCTCATCTATGCCGAACAATGTACCAAAAAGTGCCTCGGCGATATTCTTCTTAGTGTGCATCATGTCGATGTTGTGTGGGCAAAGGAGGTCTTTGAAGTAAGGCAGAGCCCATAAGCATGTCTTGTGAGTCCAGGCGTGCTTAGAATTATACCCCTTGAAGTACCCTGGACGCTCTGGATCTGGCTCGAGCGCGTTTAACTGATCTAGGGTCTATTGGCCTGTCAACGCAGGTGGTGCAGAGTTTTTGACAACTCTACGTCTGATGAAGTTCTTCTTGTCTTTCCTGAACTTATGGAGAGGATCCAGGAACTGTCTATGCATGTCAAAGCAAGGAAACTTGCGACCAGCCTAAAGCTAACGAAACTCAAGAGCTCCCTTGCATGTGGGGCACGGGAACCTTCCATGCACACACCAGCCAACGAATAGCGCATACGCTGGCAAGTCATGCGTCACGTACATGTACCAGACACACATTATGAAGTTCCGTTTACTATAGGCGCCGTATGTCTTTAACCCGTTATCCTAGGCTTCTTGCAAATTGTCCTTAAGAGGCTGCATATACACAGTCATGTTTTTCCCCGGATAGTTGGGCCCTGGAATTATCAACGTCAGCAAAATGTTCTTTCTTTGCATAATCTGTCCGGGGGGGGGAGATTGAGTGGAAAGACAAATACGGGCCAACAACTGTATTTGGTTGCCGTCAGACCAAACACACTGAACCCATCCGTGCTTACGCCGACTCGAGGTTGCCTCAGATCTGCCGATTTGTCATCATGTAATTCATCAAACTTCTTCCACGCAACACCATCCGATGTGTGTACCATCATCAGATTCCCATCTGCATCTAGTTCGGTTCTTTCGCCCGTTTTGTGCCATGTCATCTGTCTAGCCGTCTCTTCAACCATGAAAAGACGTTGAAGTCTTGGTTAGATTGGCATATACCGAAGAACACTAATGGGGATTTTGGTCTGCCTCTTCTCACCCATACCGTTGTCTACCACAACATACCTGGAAGACTTGCAAATGGGAAAATAGTTCAAGTCCGCATATTCAAGGCTAAATAAGGCACATCCTTTCTCACATGCATGTATCTTCTCATAGGACATCTTAAGTGCACGGAGGATTTTGTCCGACTGGTACAGGTTTGTAGGCATTACATGGCCTTTGGGTAGAAAGCATCCAAATACTGTCATAATTGCGTCGTAGCATTCTCTGCCCAAGTTGAACTGAGCCTTTAGAGCCATTACTTGTGAGATGGCATCCAATTGACAAAGCTCAGTGTGCTCATGGTGCGGATGTTTTGAAGACTCCAACATTTCATTGAAGGCCTTTGCAGATTCCTCCATCTCCTCGTCCGAATCCCGAGCATCATCCAAGTCTTGCACCATGTTTTCCATCCCGATACCATGCTCGTCGGTGCGAGGACGAACCACCTCAGCTCGGTCACGTTGGGCAGACTCACCATGAAATGTCCACACCGTATAATTGGGCGTAAATCCACTCTTCTGCAGGTGTTTGCCCATTTTAGCCTCTGTCCTCTTTTCCCAATTGTCGCACCGGGAACAGGGGCACCAGGTTTTCCTCTGGCCATTCGCAAATGCAGCTTGCACAAAAGCCTTGGTTTTTGTGAGCCGTTCAGTGCTCCATTTGTTCTGACCAGTGTGACCAGTGTACATCCACGCACGATCACTCATCTTGACTTTCAGAGCTACTGGACACACAACAAATATATATATATATATATAATTCACCGTGTATATATTCATTAGTTGATCTAGTTTGTCAATTTTATTACGTCCATGCAACCTACACTCTAATAGGTAATGATAGGTCCTAATCCCACCGGAGCATGTGTAGATTGGGTTCCCTTTCCCATCCTATGCTCCGGACCCGACACAAAATTTCGGCAGCACCTCCCCGCTGTTCTCCTGATACACGTCTCTGCAATAAACAGAGAGGATGTGTACACGGAGAACAACAGGGGAGACACTGATGAAATTTATGCGTCGGATCCGGAGCAAAGCATATGGGAAAACGAACCCAATCTACACATACTCAGGCTGTCCATGGATAGCGTTGGACAATTCAAAAGAATCATGGTTATAAATATGCAAATGCATGCATATTTATAGATGTAACCCTTTCGAACGGGAGACGCATAGTGGTTACGCATACTGATGATTGACACCTATAGCTAGCAAGTTTCATCAGCACGAAGACCGGAATAGAGCAAATGAAGGGGGAGGAGGAGATGTCATTTGTGCTCACCAATGAACACAGGGGTGGAGCTCGTCGAACAAACGGGGAGGTCGTCAAACACCACACCCTCCCAGCGACGAAACAACTGCACATTTGAATCCACCTGATAAACACAAATATGTATGATGTTTTGCATAACAAAATCAAAAAATACATGACCTAACTCATAACTCACAAATATATGACCCCGCCGGCCTCTGGAAGGCAAAAGAGCATGTCGGTGGGAACGACACCTATGGGATCACAAGAATCCCTACTACGGTTGCGGGGCGCGGGGTCGTGAGAAGAGCGGATCAAACAGATAGCACACGGTTCCTTTACCCAGGTTCGGGCCGCAAGGATGCGTAAAACACTACTCCTGCTTTGGTGGATTGTATATCTGTGTTCTTGAGCTAGCTATGGGGCGTCAAGAGCTCCAAAAAGCCGAATCCTCTTCCTGGTCGCCTGGGACCTCTTTTTATAGGGAAAGGGGTTGCCACAGTGGCACACAGGAGGTGGAAAGGGTACAGTGATGCGAGGTTATCCCTCGCATTACATGACACGGCGCATGTAATGCGTCTTGCTTCGGTGTCTTTGCATTGTGATTGTGATGTGGTACCTATGCAAGCATGTTCCTTATTACTTGGTAGACCATGGCAATTTGATAAAAAAATTGTACACCATGGTAGAAATAATCAGTATACTCTTGTTCATAAGGATAGCCATATTACTTTGCTTCCTATGACTCCTGAATCCATTTGGAAAGATGATATTAATAGAGCTACTAAAGCAAAACAGGAGAAAAATAAGAGTGAAAATCAGATTGTGGCAAAAGAATTTGAGCAACAAATGAAACCTAATAATAAACCATCTAGTGTTGCTTCTGAAATTAAATTGAAAAGTGAATGTTTACTTGCCACAAAGTCTAATATTGATGAGCTAGATTTTAGCAAATCTGTTTGCTATGCTTTTGTGTGCAAAGAGGCATTATTTTCATTCGAGGACGTCCCTTCCTCTTTGCCCCCTGCTGTCACTAACATTTTGCAGGAGTTCGCTGACATCTTCCCACAAGATTTGCCACCGGGATTACCACCTATTCGAGGGATTGAGCATCAAATTGACTTAATTCCTGGTGCATCGCTACCCAACCGTGGACCATACCGTACCAATCCAGAGGAGACGAAGGAGATTATGCGTCATGTGCAGGAGCTGCTCGACAAAGGTTACATACGCGAATCTCTTCGTCCTTGTGCTGTTCCTATTATACTAGTGCCTAAAAAGGATGGTATGTCGCGTATGTGTGTTCATTGTAGAGGCATTAATAATATTACTATTCCTTATCATCATCCTATTCCTAGGGTAGATGATATGCTTGATGAACTGAGTGGCTCTACAATTTTCTCCAAAGTTGATTTGCGTAGTGGATACCATCAAATTCATATGAAATTGGGGGATGAATGGAAAACAACATTTAAAACTAAGTTTGGTTTATATGAGTGGTTAGTCATTCCTTTTGGGTTAACTAATGCACCTAGTACATTCATGAGACTAATGAACGAAGTTTTACGTGTTTTCATTGGACAATTTGTGGTAGTCTATTTTGATGATATACTGATCTATAGAAAATCTTTGGAGGAACATTTGGAACATTTACGTGCTGTTTTTATTACTCTACATGATGCACATTTGTTTGGTAACGTTGGGAAGTACACCTTCTGCACCGACCGAGTATCTTTTCTTGGCTATGTTGTTACTCCACAGGGAATTGAAGTGGATAAAGCCAAGATTGAAGCTATTGAGAGTTGGCCGCAGCCCAAAACAATCACACAAGTGAGGAGTTTTCTTGACCTCGCTGGATTCTATAGGCATTTTGTGAGAGATTTCAGCACCATTGTTGCACCTCTCAATGAGCTTACAAACAAGGATGTGCCTTTTGTGTGGGGTACCGCACAGGAAGAACCCTTTACGGTATTGAAAGATAAGTTGACACATGCTCCTTTACTCCAACTTCCTGATTTTAGTAAGACTTATGAGCTTGAATGTGATGCTAGTGGAATTGGATTAGGAGGTGTGTTATTACAAGATGGCAAACATGTTGCATACTTTTCCGAAATATTGAGTGGGCCTAGTCTGAATTATTCTACTTATGATAAATAATTATATGCTCTTGTTCGGACCTTAGAAAAATGCCAACATTATTTATGGCCCAAAGAATTTGTTATACATTCTGATCATGAATCTTGGAAACATATTAAAAGTCAAGCTAAACTGAACCGTAGACATGCTAAATGGGTTGATTTCATTGGGACTTTCCCTGATGTCATTAAACACAAGAAGGGTAAAGAAAATGTTATTGCTGATGCATTGTCTTGTCGTTATACTATGCTTTCACAACTTGACTTTAAAATATTTGGTTTGGAGACCCTCAAAGATCAGTATGTGCATGATGCTGAATTTAAAGATGTATTGCAGAATTGTAAAGAAGGTAGAACATGGAACAAGTTCATCGTTAACGATGGATTTGTGTTTCGTTTTAACAAGCTATGCATTCCAGCTAGCTCCGTTTGTCTTTTGTTGTTGCAAGCGGCGCATGGAGGAGGACTAATGGGACACTTTGGCATGAACTGGACAGAGGATATACTTGCTACACCTTTTTTGACGGTTCTTTTACACCACCATTTGCGATTATTGCATCGTACACAGTTTCGTCGAAGGGTCTCTGGTTGTAGTGTTGCGTTAACAGCAACCTGTAGTAGTGATGTGGAACATAAGAAGGCAAGCACAGGAGTCGGGCAACCCAACTATTGACCCAAAACATGGTTTGGCCATGATGCATATCATGCAATTTCCGAGACGCCGAGCACACAACAAGAAGTGGTGCCAGACTTGGTACGCACCCTTATTGGAAAATCAAGCCTTCTGTTGATTAACCGTGTTGTATGTACTACACATCATGTTCCTGCCGAGCCGTTCGAAGAGCGGGAAGAAATAAAGGAGAGAGAGAGAGAGGCTAGACAATTCTGTTGCCCAAACACTGTAAAGGGTGTTTATAATTTCCATAAGCTCTGGACGCCTATCTGTGCAATCTGAATAGCTAAGGCATTTATGAAAGAAAAAAATTACAGAGAAAGGTTTACATGGGGCCTTGATTCGTGTGTTGAAGCTGCAACTGTGCCCTGTTGCACATTTGCCCCTTCGCTTCTATGAGAGGGAGGGATGTGAATTTGTCATCTGTGAGCATCGCGTGCTGGCAGGGGATGCCTTCAATAGGGGCCTTGAGATGTCTGCCAATCATAGCTTGAAGCTGAGGGAGTCCGAGTCATACCCGTGGTCGCTAGAAGTCGTCGGGATGTCGTAGCTCAGTTGAGCCGAATACGTGGGGATATGCTTTCGATGTCTGTCCCCACGGCCGCCCATGGTATATTAAGCTCGAAGTTGTGCTGACGAAGCACGTAGAGCACAACGTGGATGGGCATTTTATGGGGCGCGGGTCCCTATTTGCGGCGCACGCAGGAGGGCTCCCATGACGGGGATCGGGCTCGGGCCCTTTGACCTTTATGGTGGGATGATACTATGGCCCATTGGCAACAGCTTGGTCTTTGGCTGCCAGGGCCGTTGTGTGTTCCTCGGTCCGAAGTGAGCGCTCTGTGTTGTCATTGATCGTTATGACGCCCGATGGACCGGGGATCTTCAGCGTGAGGTAAGCATAATGCAGGACGGCGTTAAATTTGGCAAACGCCATTCGACTGAGGAGGGCATGGTAGCCACTGCGGAATGGAGCGATGTCAAAGATCAAATCTTCGCTTTGGAAGTTATCCGGTGATCCGAACACTACTTTATGAGTCATGGTGAGCATCGGGCCTCTATGCTCGGAATAACCCCTTTAAAAGAGGTGTTACTGGGTTTGATCCTGGACGGGTCTATCCCCATCTTTCTCATTGTGTCTGCATAGATAAAATTGAGGCTGCTGCTCCCGTCCATTAGGACTCTCGTGAGGTGGTACCCATAGATAATGGGATCCAGTACTAGGGCAGCTGACCCTTCGTGCCGAATACTGGTCAGATGGTCTCTACGGTCGAAGGTGATCGGGCAAGCCAACCACGGGTTAAATTTCGGTGCTACGGGTTTCATGGCGTATACATCCCGGAGCGCACGCTTCCTCTCCTTCCTTGGTATGTGGGTGGTGTAGATCATGTTTACCATCTTGACCTCGGAAGGGAAGGGTTTTTGGCCTCCACTTTTCGGCCTGCGATGCTCTTCCGCGTCCTCTCTTTGTGGGCTTGTTCCCGAGTCTTCGGCTTGAAGCTTGCCGACCTGTTTTATCAACCAACAATTGCGGTTGGAGTGGTTGGCGGGCTTCTCTGCAGTGCCATGAATCTGGCAGGGCCTGTCCAGGATTGTGTCCAGCTTGGTTGGGCCATCTTGGTTGCCTTTAGAGGGCCTTTTTCGTGATCTGGACTTTTGATTATGGAATCCGGTGTTTACTGCCGTCTCCTCATTTTTGTCGTCGTTGTGGTGGCGCTTGTTCTTATTCCTTCGGGGCTTCCCGTTCCCGTCCCAGACTTCTGAGGTGCCGGGGGTATCAGGATTGGTTCCTCTACTGGCTAGCCAGCTGGCCTCCACAGCGCAGAAGCGGGTCATCAGGGAGGTAAGTGCGACCATCATTCTCGCCTTGTCTTGCCCGAGCTGCCGTGCTAGCCATTCATCCCGAATATTGTGCTTAAAGGTGGCTATTGCTTCCGAGTCCGGGCAGTCAGCGATTTGGTTTTTCTTGGTCAAAAACCGGTTCCAAAATTGCCGATCCGACTGGTCGGGTTGCTGGATTACGTGGCTCGGGTCATCGGCATCCGGGGGTCAAACATAAGTACCCTGAAAGTTGGCTTGAAAGGCCTCCTTGAGTTCTTCCCAACACCCTAGTGAGTCTTCGGGAAGACTGAGGGAGTCCTGGATTAGGGGGTGTTCGGATAGCCGAACTATACCTTCAGTCGGACTCCAGGACTATGATGATATAAAGTTGAAGACTTCGTCCCGTGTCCGGAAGGATCTTTTCTTGGCGTAGAAGGCAAGCTAGGTGTGCGGATATTCGAGATCTCCTACCATTGTAACCGATTCTGTGTAACCCTAACCCTATCCGGTGTCTATATAAACTGGAGGGTTGTAGTCCGTAGGACAACCATCATCATACACAATCATACCATAGGCTAGCTTCTAGGGTCTAGCCTCCTTGATCTCGTGGTAGATCCACTCTTGTACTACCCATATCATCAATATTAATCTAGCAGGAGTAGGGTTTTACCTCCATCGAGAGGCCTGAACCTGGGTAAAATAAAGTGTCCCTTGTCTCCTGTTACCATCCGACCTTGAGGCACAGTTCGGGACCCCCTACCCGAGATCCGCCGGTTTTGACACCGACATTGGTGCTTTCATTGAGAGTTCCCCTGTGTCGTCGCCTTCAGGCCCGATGGCTCCTTTGATCATCAACAACGACGAGGTCCAGGGTGAGACTTTCCTCCTCGGACAGATCTTCGTCTTCGGCGGCTTCGCTCTGCGGGCCAATTCGCTTGGTCATCTAGAGCAGATCGAAAGCTACGCCCCTGGCCATCAAGTCAGGTTTGGAAGCTTAAACTACACGGCTGATATCCGCGGAGACTTGATCTTCGACGGGTTTGAGCCACAGCCAAGCGCGCCGCGCTATTTCGAGGTGCAAGATGTAGCTCTGCCTCCGAATAGCACCCTGGAGGCCGCACACGCTCCGGCCCCGATCCTTGACTCGGAGCCCGCTGCGTTCTCTGAGGATGAACGTTGGACGTCACCTCGGGGGCTGCGATCTCAAAGGCGATCAAGCCGAACGCCAGCCCCGTACTCCGCATGGCCCAGGACTCCAAGGAGACGGACTCTTCTCCGAGCCTTCCGCGCCCCCACCGATCGAATCTGATTGGGCGCCTGTAATGGAGTTCACCGCCGCGGACATCTTTCAGTGCTCACCTTTCCGTGATATCCTGAATTCTCTCAAATCTCTCTCTTTATCAGGAGAGCCCAGGCGGACTATGGCCTGCGAGGTTGGGATTCGGACGACGAAGAAATTCAAAACCCACCCACCACCCACTTGATAGACACTGTCGATGATTTAACCGACATGCTCGACTTCGGATCCGAAGACTTCGATGGTATGGACGACGAAGATGGAGACGAACAGGAACCAGCACCTATAAGGCGCTGGACTACCACCCCACCTAATGATGTACTCATGGTGGATACCCCTAAAAGAAACGACAATGAGGAAAAAGGGGACGAGAAAAGGGACAAACCATCCGAAAAGCAATCAAAGCGGCGACGAAAACGCCGAGCCAAGCCCCGCCTCCATCAAGACCCAGCCATAGAGCAGGACGAGCCGGTAGACGACGAGCGCGCCTCAGAGCAACCATCCGAACAGGGCAACTCAGACAGAGAGGACAGACAGCCCTCCCCCGGCCATAACAGAACTCCGGACAATCTCACACCGGATAAAACCACGGAGCAGCAGAATCTCCACGAAAGGCTCGTTGCTACAACACGCAGCCTGAAAAAGCAGAAGCGGAACCTAAAGACGGCGGAAGATGCACTCAGAATAAGATGGAGCAAGGTAATCAAGACCGCAGACAAATACGGCGGCAGCCGCCGCACTAAAAACTATCCGAAGAGAAAACTACTGCCCGAATTCGATCAAGAGGCCCTAGAGCCCTCGCATTCGAAAAATAAAAAAGCCATACGGTCGGATAGGCGACCACACGGCCACCATAAAACGACAAACGGCGCCGCATTCAATGTGGCATGCGACCCAATTAAAGACTCACATCATGGCCCAGCCAGGTCCATTTACGGGCCAAGAAAGCAAGCTATCGCAAGCAATGCAAAAAAGCCATCATCAGAATCCGGCACACCCAAATACAGGGGCGCCACACACCCCCTATGTTTCACCGATGAGGTCCAGGAATACGAATTTCCAGAGGGATTCAAACCCGTCAACATAGAGGCGTACGATGGAACAACAGACCCCGGAGTCTGGATCGAGGATTATATCCTGCATATACATATGGCTAGAGGAGATGATTTCCACGCCATTAAATATCTACCCCTTAAGCTTAAAGGGCCAGCTCGGCACTGGCTTAAAAGCCTTCCCGAAAACACAATTGGAAGTTGGGAAGAGCTTGAGGACGCTTTCCAAGCAAATTTTCAAGGGACCTACGTCCACCCTCCAGACGCAGACGATCTCAGTCACATAACTCAACAGCCCGGAGAATCAGCGCGACAGTTTTGGAACAGATTCCTTACTAAAAAGAATCAGATAGTGGATTGTCCGGACGCCGAGGCCTTAGCAGCTTTCAGGCATAATGTCCGAGATGAATGGCTTGCCAGACACCTCGGCCAGGAAAACCAAGAACAATGGCCGCACTCACAAGCCTCATGAGCCGCTTTTGCGCAGGAGAGGACAGCTGGTAGGCAAGGCGCAGCCCCAGCGACCCAAGTACATCCGAAATCAGGGATGGAAACGGAAAACCGCGACGAAATAAGGATCATCGCCGAATCAAAGGAAAAAGTCCGAAGAGCACGGCAGTCAATGCCGGATTCAAAAGCTCACGGCAAAATCAAACAAAACCATCCCCTCAGGATAACAGGGATGATCCGTCCAGCTTAAACAGAATCATGGGAAGAATATGTCAGATACACAGTACTCCTGGGAAGCCTGCCAATCACACCCACAGAGAATGTTGGGTTTTTAAACAATCCGGACAGCTTAACGCCGAACACAAGGGGCTCGACACACCAAGTGAAGAAGAGGATGAACCCCAAAGGCAGAGTACCAAGAAACAAAAGAACTTCCCACAAGAAGTCAAAACAGGGAACTTACTTCACGTCACAAAACGTATGACACCCATAAAGGTACATACAATCAAACAATCCCCTCAGGAGTCCCGCCACTAGTCACTAAAGCCAATCATTTTTGATCAGCTAGATTACTCAAGAAATATCAAAAACGCAGGCCGGACTGCCCTGATACTGGATCCAATAATCGATGGTTTCCAGTTTACCAATGTCCTTATGGACGGAGGCAGTGGACTAAACCTGATATATCAGGATACAATCCGCCGCATGGGCATAAACCCAGCAAGAATCCGCCACAGCAAAACCTCCTTTCAAGGGTAGCACCAGGCCCGGACACCCACTCTATGAGTTTTCTCCGGCTTGTGGTTATATTTGGCTCTCCCAAAAACTTCCGTCGTGAAAAGCTGACCTTCCATGTAGTCCCGTTTTCAAGTCGCTATCAAGCACTAATGGGACGCGGAGCTTTCGCTCCCTTTAACGCCATACCGCATTGCGCATCTCTCACACTCAAGATGCCCGATCCACGAGGCATCATCTCTTTAAAGGGAGCACACTAAAATACGCCTCCTCCAAACGGAGGACTGCTCGGCTGCTTAAACAGCCGCACAAAAAGTGGCCTCACCAGCCAAAGGACTTTTTTTATAAGTCATCAAAGGCCACGGACCCGGACTCAACAAAGTTCGGCACACGTCCGTCATCAATGCAGGCTCATAAGCGCCATATGCCCCCGTACCAGGGGCTATACGTAGAGACAATAAAGCTCAACTTAATATATTTTTTACTTTATATTTCATTTATTATCTTTTTATTCCGCACAACCCATTTTCAATTCAGTTCCTCTCTTTTACAGATGAACGTCGTGCGGCGCCCGCCCAGGACACGACACAGTGGAGGCACAGGCGCAGACGTGCAGTAGGGACCCGTCTTAAGGTTTCTTCTTAGATTAAGACCCTGCGTAAACCTTTTTTACTGTCTCTTGCTGCTATACATCCCCTGGTTTTGTTCTGCTATAACCAAGGAGGAGGTTGGCGTTCTGGCATGTGGTCACGCCACAATTATTGCTCGTACCTGGACACTAGGGGCTCTTCTTTTTTTTAGGGTGTTGTCTCACCCGCACTGATAAAGACCGAACACCTTAGGGAGTGTCCGGCGTCGCGAGTTTTGGCACTATATGCATCAGCTCCGAATCATGATTTTGGTCATATGTTGGGTTGCCCGGCTCCTGAGTTCGTCCACCTTACGTTCTGTTCTATCGGCTAAGGTAGCACCAGGAGAACTACTGCGATTGTGCCCCGGTTCGGCCGGGTGAGCACCTCAGTAGAGAAAGCCGAAAACCGACTGTCATGATGTAGCGCGAGACTGGTCACCACTCGATGACCCATAGGGATTTTTCGAATCCCTCCTCTTTGACGAAGGGCCGTTTCCCGGTCAGGCACGTACGCGCTCCGAACTCGGGCAAAGTGCATTTGCCGCTAAAGGGCTACCTAAAGAGTCCCACTGTCAAGCTCCTATGGCTAAGTGAAAGTGTTAAAGCATTATAGTCCGGTTTCCTAGCCCGCTGCGCTATCACCTCCTTTTGTAGGACCAAGACGTTGGGTTAAGTGTGAAAATGCGTCTTCTGCACGCACCCCCGCTCTATGTGCGTGGGGGCTGAAGCCAACGGCTGCAATCTTTCAGAATTTATATATTAAAACGGCCGCACAGGAGGTGTTCTTAGTACTTGAAGGCACAAGTCTAAAAAAAATGCCACTACAATTTATTGAAATACTGTTTTATGATTACATATGCTATCATAATATAGCATCCTTCGAGCACTGCGTCTCTATTACGCGAGCGCCTTCGAGGACTTCCTCAGAATAGTGCTCGGCAGGTGTTCGGCTTTTCTCCGAATCCCGGGACGCAACAGTGGTGGGCTCCATATCTGCCCAGTATGTCTTGACACGGGCAAGAGCTAGCCGAGCGCCCTCTACGCACGCTGACCTCTTCGTAGCATCGACATGTGGCACCACGTCTAGCAATTGCTGCACCAAGCTGAAATAGCTCTTCGGCTTCGATCTCCCCGGACACAGACGATCCATGACATACTTCATGGCGAGTCCGGACAATCTATTCAGATCAGCCCATCGGGCCAGGCGATCGTCCACGGCCAGCGGACGCTCTGGACTGATGAATTGCGACCAAAAGAGCCTCTCCACTTCATGATCCTTTTTATCTCGAAAGTGTTCGGTCGCATCAGTGACATACAGCTCGTCTTACTAACAATCGCCTAATGATTTCAATACCTTGAGCACCATCAAGCCGCTTGTTAACAAGCACGATGTTGGCTTCTGCCTCATCCAGTTGTCGCTTTAGTTCGGCATATTCACATGTCCAGCTTGACTCCGGACAATCAGCCACCTACATATAAAGGTGCCACTTAAAGGACCTGGGATTAAGATCCTCTGCATGCCGTACACCTTTACGATGCACAGAGTCTCAGGGGCTACTATCTATATAGGGCGCACTTTATTTATGCGCAATTAATACAAATATACGTTATTTAAAACATACCTCAAGGCCTACCACTAAGCTCTTGACGGCCTCGTGCAGTCCGCATTTTGCGGATGAAATCTTTTCCATCACCGTGCTCATTAACGCACGGTGCTCCTCTGAGACAGAGGCTCGCCCCAGCAAAGTCTTTAGCTCCTCCGACCGAACACCAGATGGTGCCAGACTCGTTCCATGGCCTTCCTCAAAGGCTGGACACGAAGAACCTTGGGGGGCAGTATCGTCCGCCCTTAGCGGATCCGGAGAAATCCCCTGCGATGACACTTCAGCGTCGCCTGCCTTGCTAGGCGATACAAAAGGAGGAGGTGTTCCGCTCTCCATCATCTACGGAAGAAGATCCCCCGAGGACGATTTCTGCTGAGAAGGGCTGAGGTCCGAACTACAAAGTAAGGTTTCGGTTAAAATTTCCCAGATATAAATCAAGGATTTCTCCTAAAAGAAAAACTCTTCTTCTACTTACGGCTCGCTGGAGAGCTGGTCCCTTTCTGGGTTTAGTTCGGCCGAGGGACTCCCCGGCGTTTGTTCCTCTGACAAGGATTCCTTCCCCCGCTTCGAGGCTACGGTCTCCGGGTCATCAGAGGCGGCCCTTTTGTTTCCCTTAGGAGAGGAATTGTCGAATCCCCCCTTCGGAAGGGCCTCTTTCGAGGAGGCCAGGGTTTCCTTGTCCTCCCCCTTATTTCCCTCCAAAGGCACTTCCTCCAGCATCCTGACTAGCTCGGCATCCATCCTGGTTTCAGGAAGGGGAGCCGGACACCTGATCAGCTTCGCCTTCGCTATCCACTCCTGCTTAAAAGGAGAAACGCTGTTAAAAGCAAGTTAATTATGCGGATAGAAGGTCCAGTCGCAAGGTCACTTACTTGAGTATCCGGGCGATTGCAGCTTAAACCAGCATCTTCTGTCAAATCCGGACTCACTTCTTGTGATCCAAAGAACAGATTATACATCTCCACAGGCGTCACACCCATAAAATTCTGGAGAGCTCATGGTCCCTCCGGATTGAACTCCCATAAGCGAAGGGGGCGACGTTGGCCGGGCAGTGTATGGCGAATTAGCATGACTTGTGTCACCTTGACCAGGTCGAAGTCTCCTTTCAAGAGATCCTTAATGCGGCCCTAAAGCAGAGGAACGTCTTTGGGCAAGCCCCGATCTAACCCCGTGTTAATCCACGATGCTAACCGTGGTGGGGGACCCGAGCGAAAGGCCGGAGGCGCCACCCATGCGGTGCCCCGAGGAGCGGTGATGTAGAACCACTCCTGTTGCCATAAGCCGAGCTCCTCTTGAGAAGTGCCCTCGGGCCATGGAGCGTCGGCATTTCTTTTTATAATAGCGCCTCCGCACTCTGCGTGGCGCCCTTCGATTATCTTCGGTTCTACTTTGAAGGTCTTGAGCCACAGTCCGAAGTGAGGGGTAACGCGGAGGAATGCTTCGCACACAACTATGAATAAGGAGATATGGAGGATGGACTCCGGAGCTAAGTCATGGAATTCCAGCCCGTAATAAAACATCAGCCCCCTTACAAAAGGATCCACGGGGAAGCCTAATCCGCGAAGGAAGTGGGATATAAATACCACACCCTCGCCGGCTGAGGGCTAGGGATCACCTGTCCTTGAACAGGTAGCCTGTGGGGAATCTCCCTGGTCAGGAATCTAGCTTCCCTCAATCTTGATACGTCCTCCTCCGTAACAGAGGAGGGCATCCATCGGCCTTGGAGGTCGGAGCCGGACATTGTCGAAGATCCGGTGCGCTCGGAATCTGGAAGCCTAGGGTGCTGGAACTCGAGGTGACGGGCGAACTTGTTTTGAGAAGAGAAGCGGGGAACAGGGCCTTGGTCTCTTTATAAGAGGCAGAATATCAAGCGCCCTCCCCGTAACCGTCTTGGACTAGCCTTTAATTAAGGCAAGACGTGCCAACAGGCACGATTGGGTTACCCACATCTGTATTAATGAGAATCCCGTTAGAGGGGGCACACGATCTCTGCTTAGACCAGACGTGCCAAGGAAACCGCCTCGCTATACGTGCTAAGGTGGAACAATGAAAACAATTTATATAGAAGGCTTGGCCGCAGTATTATGACGCACTACGGGATACGTCAGCAGATTTGATTTGTGTTAATATTATTCTCTGTACGGCAATATGTGGAAATTTATTTTGCAGAGCCGGACACTATTCTGTGGTGTTTCTAATCTTCTTGGAAGACTTGGAGGAGGAACCCGCCTTGCAATGCCGAAGACAATCTGCACGCCGGACTCGTCGTCATTGAAGCCTGGTTCAGGGGCTACTGAGGGAGTCCTGGATTAGGGGGTGTTCGGATAGCCGAACTATACCTTCAGCCGGACTCCAGGACTATGAAGATATAAAGTTGAAGACTTCGTCCCGTGTCCAAAAGGATCTTTTCTTGGCGTAGAAGGCAAGCTAGGTGTGCGGATATTCGAGATCTCCTACCATTGTAACCGACTCTGTGTAACCCTAACCCTATCCGGTGTCTATATAAACCGGAGGGTTGTAGTCCGTAGGACAACCATCATCATACACAATCATACCATAGGCTAGCTTCTAGGGTTTATCCTCCTTGATCTCGTGGTAGATCCACTCTTGTACTACCCATATCATCAATATTAATCTAGCAGGAGTAGGGTTTTACCTCCATCGAGAGGGCCTGAACCTGGGTAAAATAAAGTGTCCCTTGTCTCCTGTTACCATCCGACCTTGACGCACAGTTCGGGACCCCCTACCCGAGATCCGCCGGTTTTGACACCGACAAAGACCCTTTAGCCAATGTCTAGCCGGACCCTTGAGCTTTAATGGTAGATACTTTATTGCATGAAGGTTGTCTCCGCCTGCAATGTGGATGTGGAATAGAAAATCTTCGATCCATACTGCAGTGTCTTTTGTCCCATCATAGGGCTTAGTGTTCATAGTTTTGAAACCTTCTAGGAATTCGTGTTGCATCAATTTGTCTGTGAAGCAAAGGGGGTGAGTGGCACCCCTGACTCAGGCTACGTCGCGTCAGAGGTCATCTGCCATCCGGGCTCGCTGCAGTTCCCGAGCTCTATCGTTTTGGCTTAACCAAGATTTGTATCCATCCTATATAGCCGCAGGGTCACTTTTGGGCCCATAAATGGACCCTGTGAGGCCTACCCGAGCATCTAGGTCCCGGTGGAGGTCGTACTCATAGCTTGACCATATTGGTTCTCTGCCTTGATGGCAAGGGTGGGTGGTACGCCTTCCAGCTTTATCAACTGTGCGATTCCGGCCTTGAGGGGGCGCTCTGGTTGGTCTGCCTGAGTGTACCTTGGAAGTGCTTGCTCGATGGCCTCGTCATTGAACTGTGGTAGTAGCTTCCACTTCGGGTTGCTTTTCATCTGTTGCTTGTGGCCATACTCCTCTTCGGAGTCCAGGACTTTAGTCCACCTCTGTTGAGCATGTCATGTTCGGCCTTTACTTTCTGCCGTTGTTTCTTCAGGCTGTGTGCGGTAGCGATAAGCTGCCCCTTGAACCGCTCTTGCTCCAGTGGTTCTTCGAGGATGATGAAGTTTTCGTCGCCTATACTCACCTCCTGTTCTAAGAGGGGGAGGTAATTGTCGTCTTCGGAGTCGTCGAGATGTTCTAGATCAAGGAGATCCTCATGCTCCTCATGCTCCTCTCGCTCCTCGTGCTTGGTTTGTGGTTGTTCGTCAGCACTAGGATCAAGGTTGTCCGCATTATCCGCGGTGGCATTTTCTTTGGTTTCTGTGTTTCTCTTGTGGCTTCGACGTGCTTTGCAGCGGCGGTGCTGTCTATGGCATTTCGGCGGCTCCTTGCTGGGCCCGCTGACAACCTTCTAGGGGATGTGGTCGTCCCACTTAGGGGTGTCTACCAGGTAGACGTCATAGGTGGATCTAGCTATCCAGCGCCGGTAATGGGGGGAGCGACGTCAATGTTAGCCATGGTCCCACTGTCCTCATCTATGTACTCGGTATTTTCCGAGGTATAATCCAGCATGTCGGTTAAATCTTCAATAGTGGCCACCAAGTGGGTGGTGGGTTGGTCATAAAATTCCTCGGGATAAGCATTGAAGGGTTGTTGATCATGAGCTGAGGCCCGGTCTACCAACTAGCCATCTTCTGGATTCATCCAGCGTCTCGTCTAATAGGGCGAGGGTCGCTGAACTTGTTGGCTGCGGGAGTTCCACGCCGAACTCACTACAGGAATCAGCTAATTTGCCGTCTGCCGTCAAAGGCCTTTGCTGTCTGCCGCGGACGGCAAAATGCACCAGCAAAGAAAGTATCGATAAAGAGCTTATTTGACGTCTGCTTTCGGAAGCGAACGATAAAGGGGCCTTTGCCATCCGCGGTGGATAACAAAGAAACCCGACAGCAATAAATTCGCCGTTAATCCATTGGGTGGCTAACGGCAGTGTTTGCCGTCCGCGGCAGACGGCAAATATCATCAGGCCTTTGCCGTCCGCTTGATGACGTCAGTTGGACATCACTTTCTAGCAAGCCTTTGCCGTCCGCCACCGTAGATAAACTGACCAAATGGGTCAGCTCCCAGGAAGCACAGTTGGCTGCCATGTGGCTTCTTTGCCGTCTGTCACGGACGACAAAGAGCCCATTGCCGTCGATGGCCGACGGCAAAGAGCCTGCATTGGCTCTTTTTTTCTGTTTTTTTTAAATCCAAGAATTTTCAGAGCAAATATATATATGACATATATAGATATATTTCACAGGGTTATTTCACAGCAAACATATGACATATCCAGCACATAAGTTTCATCGTACATACATATATAGTTCCATCCATTCATACATAGCAAGTTGCACATACACATTGTTCCATCATAGCAAGCTAGAATACTAGAAGAGAATGAAAGAAAAAACAAGCACTCCATCATAGCAAGCTAGCTTCCGTGAAGTGAATGAGATCTGCAAATGGCAAATAAGAAAGTTAGAAAAAGGTGACTAGAAGAAGTAGTATATGTCATTTATGAGCTAACTTAGGTGAAATGGATCATTTATGAGTTAACTTAGGTGAAATGGATCATTTATGAGTTAACTTAGGTGAAATGGATCGTTTATGAGCTAAATAAGGTGAAATGGATCATCTATGAGCTAACTTAGTTGAAATGGATCGTTTATGAGCTAACCTAGGTAAGATGCATCATTTTAGAGGTAATCTAGGTAAGATGGGTCATTTTGGAGCTAACCTCGGTAAAACGGGTAATTTTAGAGCTAACTTCGGTAAAATGGATAGTTTATGAGCTAACTAAGCTATTTATGCCATTTTTATCATAAGTAAGCTAACTTCGGTAAAATAGATGGTTCTAGAGGTCAGTAAGGTTATTAAGTCATTTTGCAGGAAATAAAGCTAACTCTAGGTCTTTATGCATTTGTTAAGCAAAACACTAGAGAAACTTACTGTGATCATGGAGGTGTAGGAGCGGGCTACTAATAATCTCGATCACTATCATCAATAAATGCATAATCATCATCATCATCATCATCACTATCATCAATACGTGCTCATAGGTTTCAGCGGCATCAAAATGTGGAAGACCACCTTGACATAATCGGTCAAGCATTGACAGGTCATCCGTAGTAGTAACCTCTTCTTGTTCCGGCTCTTCTTGTTCCTCCTCTGGGGTGATGCCGGATTCACTGTCGCTGTCTACTTGAATGTTTTGGGGTGAAGTATATCGGTTCTTGAAATGTTTTTTGGAAAGACGTGTCTCTTGGAAGAATTCTCCTTCATGTGTGTCTGGTTTAATGTGTGGTTCATAATCCTCTTCCTTTGGGGGAGATAGTCTAGCACGTGGCGGCACTTCATAAACGACATCCCAACCTTTCAGATTAGGATTAGTTTGGCAGGACCACGGTAGATAGAATACTTGGGTCGCCTATTGACCCGTAATATAGACATCAGGAACATCTAAATGGGTGCTTTCTTTGATTTCAACTAGCCCTATATGTTCATGAGTCCTTCTAGTCTCCTTCGGCTGAAACCAATAACATTTGAAGAGTACAGCATTCGATGGGTTGTCACCATAGAATAGAAGTTCATAAATTGCTTCAACTCTCCCATAATACTCGGTACCTCCTTCGCCGATAGCAGATACACAACAATTTGTAGACTTTCGGTCAGCCATAGATAGCTCTTTGCCATAGGTACGAAAGCGATACCCGTTGATGTCGTATTTGTCAAATGAACAGACCTTATAGTCAAAACCATTAGCGACTTGTCTCAATTCGGCATCCATAGACTCAGAATTAGCCTACAAGTTTAATACGAAAGGATTGTTGCATTAGGCAGAAATTAGCGAATGAAATGAAATGGTCTAATAGAAATTACCGTTTGTTTGAACCAAGAGATGAAACGGGGATAGCCGCCTCATTGCTTTGCGAGAAGCTCATACTCTTCGATGTAATCCTTTTGGATTACCGCTCCATACGAGAATATGGCGACGTATCGACTGTATGAAATATCCAGGAATAAGAGCAGTTCAAAGGAACTAGAAGTTGTGAAACAATGTACAGAGAACTTACTCGATGTACGTCCGCATTTCTGTCAGGTTGTTGAAGATATACAATGTAATGGTCCGCCATTTTTCTTTATCCAAAGATACTGGTTTCGAACAACTGGCTGGTGCGAGATTCCCTTTGAATAGGCTGAGGTTCGATCCACCCTTTTGAGGTTCATCAGCATTGTACCGAGTCTTCGGATTACGCAAATGACGATTTTGGCTTCGTAGTGTGCTGTCACAAAGTTTGCCGCCTCCTCAGTGATGAATGCCTCAGCCATCGATGCTTCAATTCTATGTTTATTTTTGCATTTTTGTCGAAGCGTCTTCTGCATCCTCTTAGTTGGGTAGCACCAACGATTTTGCACGGGCCCCCAATCTTGCCTCCGTCGAGAGATGCAAAATCAAATGCTGCATTGGATTAAAGAAGCCCGGTGGAAAGATCTTCTCTAACTTGCAGATCAACTCCGGCGCCAACTCTTCCATTTCTTCTAGCAGGCCAGGCGATAGTTCTTTCGCACAAAGAACACGGAAGAAATAGCTGAGTTCTGCCAGAACTAGCCATTCATCCTCAGGGATGAAGCCACGCAACATCACCAGCATTACCTGCTCAATCCATATGTGCCAATCATGACTCTTGAGACCAAGTAATAATTTATCAAGATTCGCTCCCCTCTATAGATTTGCTGCATACCCATCGGGGAACATCAACTGCTGTTGCACCCACAAGATAATTTCCCTCATAGCTGGCCTTCCAAGATTGAACGATGCCTTTGGCTTCGTCCAGTTCTGCTTTCCTTTCGGTTCTTTCATGTTTTGTAACGGCCTATCACATAGCGCCTCCAGATCGACTCTAGCCTTAGTATTATCCTTTGACTTCTCATCTATGCCGAACAATGTACCAAAAAGTGCCTCGGCGATATTCTTCTCAGTGTGCATCATGTCGATGTTGTGTGGGCAAAGGAGGTCTTTGAAGTAAGGCAGAGCCCATAAGCATGTCTTGTGAGTCCAGGCGTGCTTAGAATTATACCCCTTGAAGTACCCCGGACGCTCTGGATCTGGCTCGAGCGCGTTTAACTGATCTAGGGTCTATTGGCCTGTCAACGCAGGTGGTGCAGAGTTTTTGACAACTCTACGTCTGATGAAGTTCTTCTTGTCTTTCCTGAACTTATGGAGAGGATCCAGGAACTGTCTATGCATGTCAAAGCAAGGAAACTTGCGACCAGCCTAAAGCTAACGAAACTCAAGAGCTCCCTTGCATGTGGGGCACGGGAACCTTCCATGCACACACCAGCCAACGAATAGCGCATACGCTGGCAAGTCATGCGTCACGTACATGTACCAGACACACATTATGAAGTTCCGTTTACTATAGGCGCCGTATGTCTTGAACCCGTTATCCTAGGCTTCTTGCAAATTGTCCTTAAGAGGCTGCATATACACAGTCATGTTTTTCCCCGGATAGTTGGGCCCTGGAATTATCAACGTCAGCAAAATGTTCTTTCTTTGCATAATCTGTCCGGGGGGGAGATTGAGTGGAAAGACAAATACGGGCCAACAACTGTATTTTGTTGCCGTCAGACCAAACACACTGAACCCATCCGTGCTTACGCCGACTCGAGGTTGCCTCAGATCTGCCGATTTGTCATCATGTAATTCATCAAACTTCTTCCACGCAACACCATCCGATGTGTGTACCATCATCAGATTCCCATCTGCATCTAGTTCGGTTCTTTCGCCCGTTTTGTGCCATGTCATCTGTCTAGCCGTCTCTTCAACCATGAAAAGACGTTGAAGTCTTGGTTAGATTGGCATATACCGAAGAACACTAATGGGGATTTTGGTCTGCCTCTTCTCACCCATACCGTTGTCTACCACAACATACCTGGAAGACTTGCAAATGGGAAAATAGTTCAAGTCCGCATATTCAAGCCTAAATAAGGCACATCCTTTCTCACATGCATGTATCTTCTCATAGGACATCTTAAGTGCACGGAGGATTTTGTCCGACTGGTACAGGTTTGCAGGCATTACATGGCCTTTGGGTAGAAAGCATCCAAATACTGTCATAATTGCGTCGTAGCATTCTCTGCCCAAGTTGAACTGAGCCTTTAGAGCCATTACTTGTGAGATGGCATCCAATTGACAAAGCTCAGTGTGCTCATGGAGCGGATGTTTTGAAGACTCCAACATTTCATTGAAGGCCTTTGCAGATTCCTCCATCTCCTCGTCCGAATCCCGAGCATCATCCAAGTCTTGCACCATGTTTTCCATCCCGATACCATGCTCGTCGGTGCGAGGACGAACCACCTCAGCTCGGTCACGTTGGGCAGACTCACCATGAAATGTCCACACCGTATAATTGGGCGTAAATCCACTCTTCTGCAGGTGTTTGCCCATTTTAGCCTCTGTCCTCTTTTCCCAATTGTCGCACCGGGAACAGGGGCACCAGGTTTTCCTCTGGCCATTCGCAAATGCAGCTTGCACAAAAGCCTTGGTTTTTGTGAGCCGTTCAGTGCTCCATTTGTTCTGACCAGTGTGACCAGTGTACATCCACGCACGATCACTCATCTTGACTTTCAGAGCTACTGGACACACAACAAATATATATATATATATATATATATATATATATATATATATAATTCACCGTGTATATATTCATTAGTTGATCTAGTTTGTCAATTTTATTACGTCCATGCAACCTACACTCTAATAGGTAATGATAGGTCCTAATCCCACCGGAGCATGTGTAGATTGGGTTCCCTTTCCCATCCTATGCTCCGGACCCGACACAAAATTTCGGCAGCACCTCCCCGCTGTTCTCCTGATACACGTCTCTGCAATAAACAGAGAGGATGTGTACACGGAGAACAACAGGGGAGACACTGATGAAATTTATGCGTCGGATCCGGAGCAAAGCATATGGGAAAACGAACCCAATCTACACATACTCAGGCTGTCCATGGATAGCGTTGGACAATTCAAAAGAATCATGGTTATAAATATGCAAATGCATGCATATTTATAGATGTAACCCTTTCGAACGGGAGACGCATAGTGGTTACGCATACTGATGATTGACACCTATAGCTAGCAAGTTTCATCAGCACGAAGACCGGAATAGAGCAAATGAAGGGGGAGGAGGAGATGTCATTTGTGCTCACCAATGAACACAGGGGTGGAGCTCGTCGAACAAACGGGGAGGTCGTCAAACACCACACCCTCCCAGCGACGAAACAACTGCACATTTGAATCCACCTGATAAACACAAATATGTATGATGTTTTGCATAACAAAATCAAAAAATACATGACCTAACTCATAACTCACAAATATATGACCCCGCCGGCCTCTGGAAGGCAAAAGAGCATGTCGGTGGGAACGACACCTATGGGATCACAAGAATCCCTACTACGGTTGCGGGGCGCGGGGTCGTGAGAAGAGCGGATCAAACAGATAGCACACGGTTCCTTTACCCAGGTTTGGGCCGCAAGGATGCGTAAAACCCTACTCCTGCTTTGGTGGATTGTATATCTGTGTTCTTGAGCTAGCTATGGGGCGTCAAGAGCTCCAAAAAGCCGAATCCTCTTCCTGGTCGCCTGGGACCTCTTTTTATAGGGAAAGGGGTTGCCACAGTGGCACACAGGAGGTGGAAAGGGTACAGTGATGCGAGGTTATCCCTCGCATTACATGACAAGGCGCATGTAATGCGTCTTGCTTCGGTGTCTTTGCATTATCGGGGATGGGGGAGAGCCCTCTCCCGTCCGTCGCTGCTCCCTCTTGTGTCGACACGCGCCCTGGCCAGGGGTGCCTGCGCTGCCATTTAGGTAGGCAGGCAGCTGAGGTGGCGCAGCGGTGGGTCTCCACGAAGATCTGCATGCCGCCACGCAGGTGCCTGCCCAACTGATTGAGTCGGCAGCTGCATGCGAACGGTGGTGGAGGTCTGATTGGCGTGGGCCCGATGGTGGCCCTACGGGTGTCCATGGCAAGGTCCTTGCCGTGGCCCCGCCAAGGGTCTTGCCGTGGCGCCTGCTATCATCCCCGACAAGGCTCTTGCCGGGGGCCTTGTGGTCCTCCTTGGCTTGGATCCCGCCAAGGATCATCATCTTCTAAAGTGTGTATCTGATCTTGAATGTCTTCACAAAGATCTGCATGCCACCACGGGGATGCCTCCCGAATCCTTGCCCCATGGGGGCAGTGGACTCAAGGGTGACCCGCTCCGTAGGTGTGGGGCGACCTTCCACGACAAGGGTCTTGCCGGGTTTGCTAAAACCGCCTCCCGGCAAGGATCTTGCCGGGGGGTCCGCTTCGTCCCCTTCGCTCCTTGTGGTCATGGTCTTGGCGTCGTTTTTGCTTCTCTCGAGCTTCGGCCATACCTCGGCTCACCTCCCTTGCCTTGCTTAGTGTGGTGGTGCCCGTGGCTCAGACTGCCCGTGCACAGTTATAGGAGTACAAAAAGTGTACCCCTCTTTTTGTACACCGACAGGAGCCCCCGGTCCTGGGCCACACGTAAGCGCAATTGCGTCGTTGGGCTAGGCCCAAAAACGGTGCGCGAGCAGGCGGGTGGTTTTTACCGCGGTAAGTCTTTTCGCGCCCTGCGCTTCCCACGCTTCCCGCCAGTGGCACGGCGTGGGGAGGCGTGTGTGACGTGGACGGTATGCGTGGGGCTGAGCTCTGCACGCTTGCGCCACGTCGTAGTACAGGGGCGGTTCGCGCCTTCCCCATAAGCGGAGGGAGGCCTGGGGGCGCGGCCCATTTACTGAACGGATCCGAGGCGTGGTCTTCAAGGCGTCCACTCCCCACGATCACGGGGTCGGGAGAGGTCGCCTCATCCATCGCCTCGGTCCTGCATGCCTGCCACGCGGCTCTCATGCGCTTGGGGTGGCGAACGGTGGAGGCGGGAAACCGGGCCGCCGTGGGCTAGGGCAGCGGGTCAGTCCAAGTTCCATGCGCCTTCCACGTCTTGATTGGCTGAGCGGGGTGGCTGAGCCCCCACCCATTCCCTTATAAAGAGCGGGAGGGGGATGGCGTCTCGCATTCCTTCATCTCCTCCTTTCTTCAGCTTCTGCTCCCCCTTCCATCCGTCATGGAGAGAGGGAATCCTGGTCCTTCAACGGTGGCGCCGAGGGTCGTCGCTCGACAACGCGTCCCTCCTTCTCCTGCACCTGCGGTGGCAGAGCCAGCCGCATGGGGAAGGGGGAGTGGGCGAGGCCGTGGCGCTCGGGGAAGAGGAAGACGGGGCGGCGCGCCGGCCTCGCCTCCGCCAGCAGTTCCTCCCCCCATGGAGGGCCACGTTGGGGATGAGCCTTGCGAGTTCTTCGTCAGGCTGCGCCGGCCGCCTCACCTTCGCCTTCGTCTCCCGACTCCATTCGCGCGGGAGATGGAGGTGGATCCGCCGGAGTCATTGCGGCTGCACATGAGGGGTTGTGGGATCAGCGGCACGCGGGTTCGCGTCGACTTCCCAGCCCCTCACGTGATGTATCTCCGTTAGGGATGGAAGACGTTCGCTCATATCCACCGCTTGACGGAGGGGCTCACTCTCCATTTCAAGCTGATGGAGGTCGGCCTCCTCTCCGTCAAGGTCTTTGGGCTCTTCGGGACCCGGGCAAGGTGCTGCGTGGAAAGCTCTTCTGATAGCGAAGACTCCTCCTCGAGTGGGAGTGACGAGGAGGACAGCGGCAACAACGACGAGGGTAGCAGGCGGCAGGATGATGGGTCCGACTAGGTGTCGGGCACCGCTTCGTGCGGCACCGGCAACCCCATCATCCGTGTCACCGGCTCCCTGAACTTCTCGGGGTCGTCTAGTTGGGCGGCTGGCGTTGGGAGGCTGCGGAAGAGGAAGAGGGCGGGCGGCAAGGCCATCAACTTGGAGTACGCGGGCACCGACGCCTTTGACGTGTGCTGACGTCCTGCCGCCTCGTCTTCGAGCTCTGCTTCCGGCGCCGCCATCACCATCCAGCCTTTGGACGGCCACCGAGATGTTCTCTTGGTGTCTTCTGCCACCCGTAGCTCATCTAGGCGCCCCTTTTGCCCTTTTCGCCTCCTTGACCTGCCTCCTGGGGAGAGGGACAAGAAAGGGATTATGGGCACCTTATCTCTTTTTAGTTTGTAAGCCTTCGGGCCTTAGATGAATTTAAAACTTGTACTCCCATCATTCATGTTTTTCATTCCCTATGGACTGTACCTGAGTGCAATGTTCTTAATGAAAAAGGGATGTTTGCCGGGTCATTTGTTTGTGGGTAGAACCCACGACAAGGAGTAAATCCTTGATATCTTTAAGATAAACATTTCCTTGCCCGGCAACAGGCCTTGTCGTCTTCCCACGTCGCTCGACCTTTCTCATGCTTTTGGCGGAGGAAGGGATGAGGTGGGTTCAGGCTCCTTGTTTAATCCTTTCCCTGCCGCAACTACAACCAAACCTGGCCCCAGGAACGAGCCCTAGGGCCTTGAGTTAGGGGAGCACGGTAGCTTTAGGGAGAAACGAGGTTTCACATACCTCAGTCCATAAGGGAATGCATGATAAGGGATGAAGAACTTATCTGAAGCTGTAGTCCCCGGCAACTCTGGTTTGCCGTGAGTGAATCTTTGCTCTTGGAGCCCCCGGCAGTACTGGCTTGCCGGGGTCTAGATGCTGGTCTGTCCCTCTTCTCCTTTTCATCCTCAAGTGATCCGGCAAGGATATCTGTGAGTCCTGCGAACCAAGGAAGACAAAAGAATGGCAAAGAGACGCACAGTCGACCTCTAAGCTAGGGGTTAACCGCCGCTAAGCACTATCAACCCTAACCAAGGACGAGACTCGACCTAGCATGCATGCTATAACTTAGGCGCCAGCGCTTCATTTATTTATGCTCAGGGTCTACGCTTGGCTTTGTACAAAGGGTTACATGCACCATCGGCAATGCTTGTACAAAAGGTGGCTCGCCGGGGGGCCCGGCAAGCCGCGCCTCACGGGTAAAACTTGCGAAGATGCTCAATGTTCCAGGAGTTACTCACCGGAATGGCATCTTCGGTCTCTAGGCGGACTGTGCCGGGCCTGGTGACTCGTATTACCCGATAAGGGCCTTCCCACTTTGGTGTCAATTTGTTGGAATTCTTGGCCAATTGAACGCGGCGAAGGACAAGGTCGCCTTCCTGAAGGCTTCGGGCATGGACCTTGCGGCTATGGTAGCGGTGCATGGCTTGCTGGTAGTGTGCTGCTCTCACAGCCGCCCGACGGCGATCTTCCTCAAGGGGCATTGCATCATCTTGCTGCAGTTGCTCTTGCTCAAGCTCATCATAAGCGAGCACTCGAGGTGACCGGTATATGAGTTCAGTGGGGAGAACTGCTTCTGCCCCGTATACTAGGGCAAAAGGTGTCTGGCCGGTGGCTCGATTTGGCGTCGTCTAGATCGACCAAAGAACCGTCGACAACTCATCAATCCAGCGCCTTCCACTCTTGTGCAGCCTGTCAAAGGTCTTGGTCCTTAAGCCTCGCAGTACTTCAGCATTTGCCCTCTCAGCTTGACCATTGCTTCGCGGGTGAGCAACGGAAGCGAAATAGACTTTGCTGCCGAGGTCTTGGGTATACTGCATGAAGGTGCGGCTTGTGAACTATGTGTCGTTGTCGGTGATAACCCTGTTGGGTACGCCAAAACGGCACATTAGTCCCTTGAAGAACTTGACGGATGACTGAGCTGTGACCTTCCTCACTGCCTCCACCTCCGGCCACTTTGTGAACTTGTCGATTGCAACGTACAAGTACTCAAAGCCCCCGACAGCGCGAGGGAAAGGGCCTAGTATGTCGAGCCCCCAGACCGAGAAGGGCCAGGAGAGAGGAATGGTTTGAAGGGCTTGAGCTGGCTGATGAAGCTTCTTTGAATGGAACTGACACGCTTCACACCTAGTGACTAGTGTCGTCGCATCCTGGAGGGCGGTGGGCCAGAAGAAGCCTTGCCGAAATGCCTTGCCGGCAAGGGCCCTTGACCCGATGTGGGATCCACATATGCCTCCGTGTATCTCCGCCAACAGCTCCAGTCCTTCCTCTCGAGGGATAAACTTCAATTTCACACCGTTCGACCTCTTACTGTACAGGACGTCATCGACGAACTGGTACATGGTAGAGCGACGGGGTACTTTTTCCGCTTCTTCCTGCTCCTCAGAAAGTTTCCCTGTTTGGAGGAATCGGACGGTATGCTGTGCCCACACTGGAGCCTGGGGCTCGACTGCGAGGACTAAAGGCATTTCCTCCGCTATAGGAGCGGCTGTCTCGACGGCAAGAGCTTGACGCTCCACCGGAGCTAGCCGCCCCGTGGCGGGCTCAGTGTCCCCGGCAACATCCTTGCCGGTGGCTCCGGGAAGCTCGGCGGGAAAGTACTTGTCGGGCCCTGATTTTCTCCTCTTGTTCTGCTCTGTTGACGGATCAACGGATGGCTGAGTTAGTTGAAGCACAAAGGTACCTGGTTCCACATGTAGCTTGAGGGCAACGCGTTTGGACAGGTAATCGGCGATATCGTTCTCCGCCCGAGGAACGTGTTCAGCCTGTATACCGTTGAAACGCTCTTCCAGCTTTCTCACTTGATCGACGTAGGCCTTCATCAACGGGCTCTGGTAATCCTTGTTGACTTGCTTGACGACAAGCTGCGAGTCACCCCTAACGATGAGTTTCTTGATTCCGAGGTCCGCCGCGAGCCTAAGACCGGCAAGCAGCCCTTCGTACTCTGTCGTATTGTTTGTTGACGCCTCCCTGGGGAAGTGCATCTGGATCACGTACTTGAGGTGCTCTCCGGTGGGCGCGACAAGCAGTACGCCAGCCCCGGCGCCTTGTAAGGAGAAGGCTCCATCAAAGTACATGATCCAATCACAACTTGCCTCCTTGTCGGGGAGAGCAGTCTCTTGGGCTTCTTCGTCAGGTGTTGCGGTCCATTCTGCAATGAACTTCGCTAGGACTCGACTCTGAATCGTCGAAGTACTTTCAAACTTGAAGCCAAAGCTGGATAGCTCCAGTGCCCATTCCACAATTCTTCCCGTTGCATCTGGATTGTGCAATATCCGTTGCAGAGGGAGGCGAGTGACGATAGTGATCTCATGTGCCTGGAAGTAGTGATGCAGCTTCCTCGAGGCCATAAGAAGGCCGAAGAGCAGTTTCTGCACACCGGAGACCTTGATCTAGCCCCCTGCAGGAGGGAACTAACAAAGTAGACCGGGTGCTGCAGCATTTTCTTCTTCGGCGGCACTTCAACTGGCCGTGTCGTCTCTGCATTGGTGGTGTCGGGCTCTGTCGCTGCCATTACCTCGTCGTCAACCTCTCTCTGCGCCACTGGTGGGCGCTGACCACCTGGTTCGTTGCTGCCAGGTATAGCAGCAACGGCTCCTGTGGCCTAGGCGCAACTAGTATTGGCGCGGAGGAGAGGTACTTCTTCAAATCTTGCAATGCTGCTTCGGCTTCTGGCATCCACTCCATCGGGCCCTCCTTTTTCGGGATCTTGAAAAAGGGAAGGGCGCGCTCGGCAGACTTGGAAATGAACCTGCCCATGGCGGCGACACAACCAGCAAGCCGACGCACATCCTTGATTCGCTTGGGTGCTTCAATCTTCTCTATAGCTTTGATCTTGTCCCGATTGGCCTCTATCCCATGCTGTGACACAAAGAACCCAAGAAGCTTGCCGGACGGGACGCCAAAGACTCACTTCTCAGGGTTCAGCTTGAGATTGATCTTGCGCACGTTTGCAAATGTTTCTTGCAAATCTGGTATGAGGGTTGCCCTGTCCTTGGTTTTGACCACTATGTCATCCATATAAGCTTCCATATTTCTATGGAGCTGGGGTTCAAAACCAATCTGGACCGCCCTTGCAAACGTCGAACCAGCACTCTTCAACCTGAAAGGCATCCGCATGAAACAATACATACCACATGGGGTGATGAATGTTGTTTTCTCTTCGTCTTCTCTTGTCATGAAGATCTGGTGGTAGCCGGAGTAGGCATCGAGGAACGACAACTGATCACACCCAGCCGTGGAGTCAACAATCTGGTCAATGCGCGGCAACGGGAAGGGGTCTTTAGGACAAGCCTTATTGATATCTGTGTAATCAATACACAGCCTCCACTTCCCATTTGCCTTGCGCACTACGACCGGATTGGCCAACCACGTTGGATGGATCACTCCTCTTACCAAACCCGTTGCTTCTAGTTTCCGGACCTCTTTTGTGATGAACTCTTGTCGTTCCAAAGCTTGCTTCCTAACCTGCTGCTTGACGGGCCGCGCATGAGGACAGACAGCAAGGTGGTGCTCAATCACCTCCCTGGGAATGTCGGGGATGTCGGAAGCTTGCCATGCAAACACATCAACATTCGCCCGCAGGAAGGTGACGAGCGCGTCTTCCTATTTGTCGTCAAGGGTGGAGCTTATGCTGAAAGCTCCTCCCGTGCCGTCCTCATTGACAGAAACCTTCTTGGTTCCCGGCGGTATGGCCCTGGGCTTCTTGTTTCCATCGGTGGAGCTATCTGGCACGTCCTCGACGGCAGCGCTACACTCCGTAGAGGTGCGCTTGCCGGAGTGGGTGTCCGAGATCTCATCGGTCTTCTTCTTCTTCTTCCCTCCCGGAATCCCAGCGGCAGGAGCAAGTGCCCTAGTGGCGGCAGCTGCTCCAACTGGTTGCTGGTATAGTTGGTCAGCGCAAATCAGTGCATCTTTCTTATCGGAGGGGATGGTGATGATCATCACAGGTCCTGGCATCTTCAGGTTGTTGTAGGCGTAGTGTGACGCCGCCATGAACTTGGCCAGCGCTGGGCAGCCAAGCATCCCGTTGTAGGGCAAGGGGATCTTGGCAACATCAAACACGATCCTCTCTGTCCTGTAGTTCAGGTCGCTTCAAAAAGTCACGGGCAGCGTGACCTTTCCCTTGGATTGGCTTCTTCCCGGGTTGACCCCCTGAAACGTGCCCGTGTCTTCGAGGTCTCCATCTGGAATCTGCAGTTTCTCGATCACGGTAGGCGAGATCAAGTTCAGACCGGCCCCGCCATCGACTAGCATCTTTGTCACCTTGAGGTTGCGTATTGTTGGTGAAACCAACAATGGCAAGCACCCGACCGCAGTAGTGCGATCAGGGTGATCCTCATTGTCAAAAATGATAGGTGTGCTGGACCACTTCAGCGGCCTTTGGGCATCAAACGACGGCTCTGCCGCTGTAATCTCTCGCGCCCACTATTTAAGCCGGCGGTGAGAAGTATGCAGCAAGGCACCGCCGTCGACGCACATGGCCTCTGTAACTTTCTGAAACTCTTGGTCGCCGGATTCATCGTCCTCTTCGTGATCGTCGTCTTCTGGCTTTCTGTCACGGCCCCGGGCGGGCCTCTCCTGTTGTTTACCCTTGCCGCGATGGCCCGCCTGGCCGTCACGCTTCTTGTTGGACCCTTCCGCACCGTCTTGGCCCTTCTCCTTGACCCTTCTCTCATATGCAGCCCTCTGCTTCTCAGCGATGAGCTCAACCTGTCGGCAGTCTTGGAGAGCATGGCCTTTGATGCGATGGATCTTGCAGTATCGCTTGTCGGAATTTCCAGGCTTCTCGGCAGTCGCCAAGGCCCGGCAGGCGATGCATCTGACAATTTCCTTGCCGGGGTCATCTGCCTTGGTTTTCTTGGTGGAGCCGGTGTCATTAGATCCCTCGACGGCAAGCACGGCTTTACCTTTGCGCTTCCTGTTGCGGTGCCGGCCTTTCTTTGCCGGGGCGGCAGTATCCTCGTCTGAGGAGTCGGTTTCCACGCCGGCATCTTCGCCAGGGTACTTCCTTCCCTCTTCAGCTCGGGCACATCTGTCAGCAAGAACATAGAGTTCTGCCACATCTTTCACCTTGTTCATTGCCAGCTCTTCGCGCATCTTGCGGTTACGCACGTTCTGATGGAACACGCTGATGATGGTGGCAGGGTGAACATCAGGGATGTTGTACTGTATCCGGCTGAACCTCTGTATATACTTGCGGAGACTATCGCCTCCCTTCTAGGGAATGACGTGCAGGTCGCTTGCTTGGCCATGAGCTTGGTGACCTCCAGTGAAGGCGCCCACGAACTCATGGCACAAATCAGACCAGGAGGAAATAGAGTCTACCGGCAAGTGCATCAGCCATGAGATGGCATTGGGTTTAAGAGCCAACGGAAAGTAATTCACAAGCACCTTATCGTCGCGGGCTCCGGCAGCCTACATCGCGATGGTGTAGATGCTGAGGAACTCAGACGGATGGGTCTTGTCGCTGTACTTTTCGCCCACGTCAGGTTTGAAGGTGCGGTGAGTGGGCCATTGGAACTGCCGCAGCTCACGGGTAAAAGCCGGACAGCCTACCTCGTAAGGCAGGCCTCCAGGGCTCTCCGGTGCCGGGTGGTTCACAGCAGGCCCTGCTAGCCTATCTGACTGGTGGCACGCTCCGCGCCGACGCTCGATAGGGGTTCGAGCGTCTTCATGTTCTCGATCCCAAAGGACCTGGCGCTGGTCACAGTGGGTCCGCGGGTCGGACGACGCTATGGAGATATCTTTGCCCGTAACGTCGCGACGGGCTGGCGTCCGCGGTACCGGGCGAGGAGGAGGCGAGTGCACCGTGGTCGGGGCGTCGCCGGCTTTCCTGCCACTAGTACACGGGACTCCGTCAGAGCGTCGACTCGGGGGCTCCACCGGACTCGGTTCGTCTTTGTTGGCCACCGCAACAAGGCTTCGAATAGTGGCTCTCCATTCGTCAAGTTTCCCCGTAGTGGGAGGAAAATCAAGGAGCAACTACGCGCTCCAGGGCTTCTGCTGGCATCGGTGGTAGTGAAACCTGCACGGATCGCGACGCGCTTCGACTTCTGACCATGTCAGAAGGAGATCTATCACGACCCTGCGGTCGCATGCCATCTTCACCAGCGCCTGGTGAGCGGGCAGGTCTTCTACATCCCGGGAGTGGCGCTCAGGGCTCTTGCCGCGGCGACGCCCGGGGTCTTCGGTGTGATTACGCCGTTCGTCGCGCGCCGCTTGAGAGGAGCGCGTCGTCGGCGCCGGCGTGGGAGTCTTGGAAGCCCTTGTGTCGCCCTCGGGTGGGGTAGCAGCGATCCTGAAAGGCCCCGCGCCACCCGTGGAGGGCCCGGCTCCGTCTTTGGATTTGGCGGCGTGCAGGCCGTTACCAGGCGCACGCACATCGCCACCTCCCAAACTCCGGCTGCTGGGATGGTGTTGGTGTTCGCGAACAGCGCCCCGGGTCCTTTCTGCGACCGGTCCGCTGCTCGCCCCCTTCGGGACGGGATGTCCGGCTTCCGACGGGCCGACCGCCACCGTCTTCTTCTTCTTGGGCGCAATGACGATGAAGAAGCGTCGAACTAACTGCTAAAGCCGATTCTCACAACTGCGCCCCCCTACCTGGCGCGCCAAATATGTCGGTGGGAATGACACCTATGGGATCACAGGAATCCCTACTACGGTTGCGGGGCGCGGGGTCGTGAGAAGAGTGGATCAAATAGATAGCACGCGGTTCCTTTACACAGCTTTGGGCCGCAAGGATGCGTAAAACCCTACTCCTGCTTTGGTGGATTGTATATCTGTGTTCTTGAGCTAGCTATGGGGCGTCAAGAGCTCCAAAAAGCCGAATCCTCTCCCTGGTCGCCTGGGGCCTCCTTTTATAGGGAAAGGGGTTGCCACAGTGGCACACAGGAGGTGGAAAGGGTACAATGATGCGAGGTTATCCCTCGCATTACATGACAAGGCGCATTTAATGCGTCTTGCTTAGTTGTCTTCGCATTATCGGGGACGGGGGAGAGCCCTGTCCCGTCCGTCGCTGCTCCCTCTTGTGTCGACACGCGCCCTGGCCAGCGGTGCCTGCGATGCCATGTAGGTAGGCAGGCAGTTGAGGTGGCGCAGCGGTGGGTCTCCACGAAGATCTGCATGCCGCCACGCAGGTGCCTGCCCAGCTGATTGGGTCGGCAGCTGCATGCGAACGGTGATTGGCGTGGGCCTGATGGTGGCCCTACGGGTGTACATGGCAAGGGCCTTACCGTGGCCCCGGCAAGGGTCTTGCCGGGGCGCCGGCAAGGGTCTTGTCGTGGCGGCTGCTGTCATCCCCGCCAAGGCTCTTGCCGGGGGCCTTGTGGTCCTCCTTGGCTGGGATCCCACGAAGGATCATCATCTTCTAAAGTATGTATCTGATCTTGAATGTCTTCACAAAGATCTGCATGCCACCACGGGGATGCCTCCCAAATCCTTGACCCATGGGGGCAGTGGACTCAAGGGTGACCCGCTCCCTAGGTGTGGGTCGAGCTGCCACGGCAAGGGTCTTGCCGGGTTTGCTAAAACCGCCTCCCGGCAAGGATCTTGCCGGGGGGGGGGGTCCGCTTTGTCCCCTTTGCTCCTTGTGGTCATGGTCTTGGCGTCGTTTCTGCTTCTCTCGAGCTTCGGCCTTACCTCGGCTCACCTCCCTTGCCTTGCTCAGTGTGGTGGTGCCCGTGGCTCAGACTACCCGTCCACAGTTGTAGGGGTACAAAAAGAGTACCCCTCTTTTTGTACACCGACAGAGCACCTTCTACATATTCTTCTTTTCTTCTTCTTCTTCTACTTCTTCTTCCTCTTCTTCTTCTTCTTCTCCCCTCTCTTCTTCTCCTACACCTACACTTTCTTATTCTTCTTCTCCCCTCCTCTTCTTCTCCTACACCTAAACTTTCTTCTTCTTCTTCTTCTTCTTCTTCTTCTTCTTCTCCCCTCCTCTTCTTCTCCTACACTTTCTTCTTCTTCTTCTTCTTCTTCTTCTTCTTCTTCTTCTTCTTCTTCTTCTTCTTCTTCTTCTTCTTCTTCTTCTTCTTCTTCTTCTTCTTCTTCTTCTTCTTCTTCTTCTTCTTCTTCTTCTTCTTCATCTTCTTCTTCTTCATCTTCTTCTTCTTCTTCTTCGTCCTCTTCTTCTTCGTCGTCGTCTTCTTCTTCGTCTTCGTCTTCTTCTTCTTCTTCTTCTTCTTCTTCTTCTTCTTCTTCTTCTTCTTCTTCTTCTTCTTCTTCTTCTTCTTCTTCTTCTTCTTCTTCTTCTTCTTCTTCTTCTTCTTCTTCTTCTTCTTCTTCTTCATCTTCTTCTTCTTCATCTTCTTCTTCTTCTTCTTCGTCCTCTTCTTCTTCGTCGTCGTCTTCTTCTTCGTCTTCGTCTTCTTCTTCTTCTTCTTCTTCTTCTTCTTCTTCTTCTTCTTCTTCTTCTTCTTCTTCTTCTTCTTCTTCTTCTTCTTCTTCTTCTTCTTCTTCTTCTTCTTCTTCTTCTTCTTCTTCTTCTTCTTCTTCTTCTTCTTCTTCTTCTTCTTCTTCTTCTTCTTCTTCTTCTTCTTCTTCTTCTTCTTCTTCTTCTTCTTCTTCTTCTTCGTCTTCTTCTTCTTCTTCTTCGTCCTCTTCTTCTTCTTCTTCTTCTTCTTCGTCTTCTTCTTCTTCTTCTTCTTCTTCTTCTTCTTCTTCTTCTTCTTCTTCTTCTTCTTCTTCTTCTTCTTCTTCTTCTTCTTCTTCTTCTTCTTCTTCTTCTTCTTCTTCTTCTTCTTCTTCTTCTTCTTCTTCTTCTTCTTCTCTTCTTCTTCTTCTTCTTCTTCTTCTTCTTCTTCTTCTTCTTCTTCTTCTTCTTCTTCTTCTTCTTCTTCTCTTCTTCTTCTTCTTCTTCTTCTTCTTCTTCTTCTTCTTCTTCTTCTTCTTCTTCTTCTTCTTCTTCTTCTTCTTCTTCTTCTTCTTCTTCTTCTTCTTCTTCTTCTTCTTCTTCTTCTTCGTCTTCTTCTTCTTCTTCTTCGTCCTCTTCTTCTTCTTCTTCTTCTTCTTCGTCTTCTTCTTCTTCTTCTTCTTCTTCTTCTTCTTCTTCTTCTTCTTCTTCTTCTTCTTCTTCTTCTTCTTCTTCTTCTTCTTCTTCTTCTCTTCTTCTTCTTCTTCTTCTTCTTCTTCTTCTTCTTCTTCTTCTTCTTCTTCTTCTTCTTCTTCTTCTTCTTCTTCTTCTTCTTCTTCTTCTTCTTCTTCTTCTTCTTCTTCTTCTTCTTCTTCTTCTTCTTCTTCTTCTTCTTCTTCTTCTTCTTCTTCTTCTTCTTCTTCTTCTTCTTCTTCTTCTTCTTCTTCTTCTTCTTCTTCTTCTTCTTCTTCTTCTTCTTCTTCTTCTTCTTCTTCTTCTTCTTCTTCTTCTTCTTCTTCTTCTTCTTCTTCTTCTTCTTCTTCTTCTTCTTCTTCTTCTTCTTCTTCTTCTTCTTCTTCTTCTTCTTCTTCTTCTTCTTCTTCTTCTTCTTCTTCTTCTTCTTCTTCTTCTTCTTCTTCTTCTTCTTCTTCTTCTTCTTCTTCTTCTTCTTCTTCTTCTTCTTCTTCTTCTTCTTCTTCTTCTTCTTCTTCTTCTTCTTCTTCTTCTTCTTCTTCTTCTTCTTCTTCTTCTTCTTCTTCTTCTTCTTCTTCTTCTTCTTCTTCTTCTTCTTCTTCTTCTTCTTCTTCTTCTTCTTCTTCTTCTTCTTTCTTCTTCTTCTTCTTCTTCTTCTTCTTCTTCTTCTTCTTCTTCTTCTTCTTCTTCTTCTTCTTCTTCTTCTTCTTCTTCTTCTTCTTCTTCTTCTTCTTCTTCTTCTTCTTCTTCTTCTTCTTCTTCTTCTTCTTCTTCTTCTTCTTCTTCTTCTTCTTCTTCTTCTTCTTCTTCTTCTTCTTCTTCTTCTTCTTCTTCTTCTTCTTCTTCTTCTTCTTCTTCTTCTTCTTCTTCTTCTTCTTCTTCTTCTTCTTCTTCTTCTTCTTCTTCTTCTTCCCCTTCTACATATTCTTCTTTTCTTCTTCTTATTTTTCATCTTTTTTCTACTTCTTTTAATTATATGACTAATTATCTAAAACCCATCCACTAAATCTAACACTAACACACACACACACACACACACATATATATATATATATATAGCACTAAACCTAACACTAACAATTAAATAACAAAAAAAGAAAAAAATATAACTCACCGGACCGCGGTGGCGGGTGGCGGGGGCGGCGACGACGCCGGGGCGGTGGGGCGTTGGGGCGGCGGGGTGGTGGCGACGACACGGGGTGGGGCGGCGGCGGGTGTCGGGGGCGGCGGGTGGTTGGGGTGGCGGCGGGTGGCGGGGGCGGCTGGTGGGTGGCGGGGGCGGCTGGCAGGTGGTGGGGCGGCTGGTGGGGGTGGCGGCGGGTGGTGGGGGCGGCGGCACGTGGTGGGGGCGGCGGCACGTGGTGTGGGCGGCGGCGGGTGGCAGGGGTGGCGGCGGGCGGCGGGGGCGGCGGCGTGGTGGCTCGGGGAGGAGAGAGGAGAGAAAGAGAGATGGATCCAGGGCGGGGTGGGTCTCGCCGTTAGGTAGGTTAGGTCTTTGCCGTCAGCTTTTTTTCCTCTTTGTCGTCCGCTAGCTGACGGCAAAGAGGGGGGCCGTTAAGTTTGGATTAATCATCTCGTTACTGGGGATCACCACGCTCTTTGCCGTCTGCTAGCTGACAGCAAAGATACTTTGCCGTCCGCTAGCGGACGGCAAAGAGAAGGCAGACGGCAACTAGCGATCTTTGCTATCAGCCAGTTCATTGACGTCCGTTTTCTGCAAGCTGACGGCAAAGACCTTCTTTGTCGTCCGCCAGCAGACGGCAAAGAACTGGCAGACGACAAATAAGCTAATTCCAGTAGTGACTCTAGCATGGCGGGGTGAGGGGTAATATGTGCCCTGACTAGGTTTTTGTTTTCAAGGGCCGAGTTGAGCTTAGGGCTCGGGACCTGACCATCACCGGAGACCGAAGGCAGGCCCTGGTCCTTGAGCGTTGTTTCCGTACTTGGGCTCGATGCTGAGTTGATATAGGCTAGGGGTAATTCTTGGCTACCGATCGTTGACTTGTCGCAAGGACTCGAGGCCGGAGGCGTGTTGTGGGGAGAGGGTTTGGCAGGGAGAGACTCTTGGCGTCTGAACCTTACTTCCACATCGAGGCCCGAAGATGTGTCTTCGGCGGGCATTGTGAGCGTGTCTGAAGTACATTCCTGGCCTTCGGACGAAGGGGAGCCATCCACGCTCAAGGTTGGGTGAAGGACCGGGGTCGTTCTATAGATTGGAATGGTGCAAGGCTTCGGAGCGGGCACAACGAGGCCCATGGCGGTGCGAGGAGAGGTTGTGAATCCAGTAAAAATCAGATTGCCGCGTGCGTCTACAACGTACTCCAAGTTGCCGAATCAAATCCGGTGCTCAGGGGTGAAGTTGTCAATTTGGTCTAGATGAAAATTTGGGTTGGCGTGCAGCACGATGCTGCCGAAGGTGAAGAGTTGGCCGGGGACGAAGAGGTCCCCAAAGCTAACACCCTCTCCGATGATCAGGCGAGCCATCGATCATTAGTTGAACCAATAGCGGAACTCTCAATGAAAGCACCAACGTCGGTGTCAAAATTGGTGGATCACGGATAAGGGGTCCCGAGCAATGGATCTAGGGTTGATGGGGAATAAGGGACGATGAACACAATGTTTACCCAGGTTCAGGCCCTCTTGTATTGTATTGGATGTATGATCTGGTAAAACCCTACGTCATGCTTGGTTGTATTGGATGTATGATCTGGTTACAGAGTAGATCTACCTCAATATCAGATCAGCTAAGCCCTAAGTCTATGAGGTGATGAATGTAGCTCTATCCCTAAAGACTAAAACCCTCTGGTTTATATAGGCATCGGTAGGGTTAGGGATACATGTGATCGGTTACAATGAAAGAAAGATCATGCTAATTTCGACTTGGAGGGCACACCATGACTCCGAAGATTCCTTATGCGACCATGGATCCGTACTCTGGATGCCTCATAATAGCTCATCAATCCGGCCCAAACACAACAGGCCAGCTGCCCGAGGACCCCTTAGTCCAGGACTCCCTCGTCCGCTACCGGTTTGTGTCGTGATCCACTTGATGATCCCACAAGCATGTGAGGCAGGGTTAAGTAGCGGGTGGGGAGTCGGCTCACACCTACTCCGTCCTATGGACTCTCTTGTTGGGTTGTCGCTGCCTCAAGGGGCGAGCCGGGGGAGAGGACGTGTTATCGTTGCCTGGGAGGTCCATCTTGCCCGTGGCCCTGACAAACACATGGGGGAAGAGGTCGTCGTATATGGTGGAGAAGAGGCTGGACACAACGGAGAAGAGGCGGATACGCTGCAGTCTTACACTGGATTAAGTTTAGTCATGCAGGACCCTCATGTTCGAGACCTACTTGGCAAGAATACGACTATCAACAGAGTGCTTCTAGAGAGGAGGCCAAGCTGGCACAACTGGAGGAAGACTCGAAGTCTCCATTGTATGACGGTTGCGATCCCGAGGTGACCAAAAAAATGGACAGAAGCAAGCCTGAATGAGCATTTGAAGTATCTACATAATAAAGTTCTTCCTGCGGGGAACCTGTGTCCTACTAGTGTCGATGAGGCCAAGAATATTGTGTGCCCTCTTGATCTGCCCCACATTAGATACCATGCATTCATCAAGGATTGCATCATTTATCGGAACGAGCACGTGGAAAAAACCAACTGTCTCGTGTGCAATGATTCTCGATACAAGAAGGCCGAAAAAAAATTTCCTCAGAAAGTTGTATGGTACTTACCGATCACTCCCCGTCTGCAGCATTATTTTGTAGATCCTAAGGAAGCAAAGCTCATGCGCTGGCGCGCGGAGAGGGTGAAGCCCGACGACCGAGATGATCCAAAGTTGAGACACCTCCCTGATGCTAGCCAGTGGCGAGCATTCAACACGGATATGGATATTTAGGAGATGATGCAAGGAACATCGTGCTTGCCGCGAGTATCGATGGCATCAATCCGTTTGGCAACCGGAACACCAACCATAGCACATGGCCCGTGTTTTTATGGATGTACAATATCCCCCCTGGTTGTGCATGAATTCAAAGTACATACACACGAGTATGCTGATTCAAGGGACGAAACAACCAGGAAATAATATTAATCTGTATCTGGGGATACTGCAAGAGAAGTTAGAAACTTTATGGAAAACACCGGCCAAGACATGGGACGCCTTCAAAGGCGACTATTTCTATATGAGAGATGAGCTGATAAAGAAGGTGCACGACTGTCTCGGTTACAGATATGTCGCATGCTAGTTGCGGGTGCACCCGGTGCATGGATGATACAACATCTCAGCAGCTAACGAAAGATGGAGGGTCTACGAAAAACATGTACATGGGGCATCGAAGATGGCTCGAGAAGGATGACCCATGGAGAAACTATGGAGCTCTATTCAATGGTGAGGTTGAGCATCGAGGACCTCCATGTAAGAGGAGGAGCACCGAAATCGATGAGCCGTTGAAAAACGGGGAACAATGCCCTGTGCAGGGCAATATGAAAAAGGCGTCGGAGCTGCTGCTGAAGGTATGGAAGATGAGGTATGTTTTCTGGGACTTGGTGTCATGGTGCATCTGTGTGTCCACATTATGGACGGCATCATCGACCTCGGGTCATCCTTCCTTCACAACATGATGATGTTCGAGAGGATGAATGGGGTCATCAAAGGATTCGTTCGTAACATGTCCCGTCCAGATGGAAGCATCGTGCAGGGCTATCTCACCCAAGAGTGCATCTCCTTCTGTGAGAATTATCTAGGCGGCAAAAACCGTATTGTTGGTTTGCCCGTCAAAAAGCACGTTGTGAGGCTCGAAGGAGAAGGTCACATGAACAGCTGGAGGGACTTGCATGTGGACTACTCGGGTCGACGCAATGACTTGGACATAGCAAACTTAGTAGTGTTGCATCACCTAGATGTGGTAGATCCTTTCGTGGAACTTCACAAAAGAACCATCGTAAAGAAGTATCATGACTAGGGGCTAAGGGAGACGGATGCCAAAGTTACTAGAGATCCCAACTCCACTTTCTTGCGTTGGTTCAAAGAGCATGATCTTGCTAATCCCCTGGAAGAGGGCAGTGTGGACGGATTGCTCATACACGCCTTAGCACATGGCCCCGCGGCCAACCTCGCGACATATCAGGCGTATAATATCAACAGACGATACACATTTTACATGGAGCCCAAAGACATAGATAGTGATTACGAAAACTTAGGGGTGATGATGGAATGCATGACCAGCGACAATAGCGCAACTACAAGATTCTATGGAAGGGTCTAAGAAATCTAGGAGCTTGACTACACTGAACTGCATTGCACAGTGCAACGATGTTCCGTGTCAGATGGGCTAAGCTAGTCCAAAGAGAGAACCGGTACTTCAATACCATGTGTATACCCAATGCGAAGAGCGTAGCTACCATGAATGTCATCGCCAAAACTGAGCCGTGGGTACATGTTAAGCACGTGACACAATGCTTCTTCATAACTGACACGAGCAATCTGAGCTGTGTTGTCGTGACCAGTGGCAAAAGGAGCATCGTCCGAATGGACGTAGTCGCTAACGAGGAATACTACAACTAGTACAGTGACCCGATGAGAGAAGATGATGATGACGATGAAGCATATGTCAAAAGACGAAGCAAGACTACATTATATAAGAAAAATCGGACTCCATGGAAAAGGAAAAGTCACAACGAGGGGCTCAATTACTCGGTAGCGAACAACAAAGGAAAGAAGCGCACTCGAAAATGACAACGTCGCCGCTGTGAAACCATCATATATATATACATATTCGTATTTTGTATACGCACTTATGCGTCATCGATCAAATGATGTAATGTGTATCGCCCTTCCCCATCATCCGTATCGGTCGTCTTTCGGAGCAAGAAAAAGAAAAAACAAAAAAGAAAATAAAAAACAAATAGAAATGAAAAGAAAATGTAATACAACGGAAAGGAATAGAAAGGAAAATGAAAAGGAGAAAGGAAAAAAGAAAATGAAAAGAAAAATGAAAAAGAACAGGAAAATAATAGTAGTAGCGCGGTTTTACAACCAGCGTTGTAGCTACTTAGCTATAGCAGTAGCGCGGGTAGCAAATCCGCGCTATAGCTAAGCTGGTTCGCAACCCGCGCTACCGCTACTTTGACTTAACCCCCCGCACGGGATTTCTCCCCCAAATTCCCACTCCTGTCTTATCACCGTCGTCGCTCTCCACGCGCCCTCCATCGCCGTCGGCCTCTGCGAGCCCTCCTATCGCCCTCCGTCGCCGTTGGACTCTGCGCGCGCCCTCCTGTCGCCCTCCGTCTGGTGCCCTTCGTCGTCATCTCCCCCCGTGCCCTCCATCACCGGACGCCGCCCTCCACACGCCCTCCACCGCCAGCCACGCCCGTCAACCCCAACCTCCACCTCACCTCGGCGTCTCCCCTCTACTCACTATAAGGCACCCGCCCCTCCTCTCTCTCTCTCCTAGGTTTTAGTTAGAACCCTAGGTTTGCAATTAGCTAGCTTCGAATTAGAACCCTAGGTTTTAGTTTGAACTGTAGGTTTTAGGTAGAACCCTAGGTTTTAGTTTGAAATGAGCATAGAATGTTCGATTTTTGTGACATTTCATAAAAAATTAGTGGCAAGTAATAATAAAATATTTGTTTTACAACAGCAGAAGGGAGAGGGAGAGGAAGAGGGGGAAGGAGAGGAGGAGAGATGGAGAGGGTGAGGGAGAGAGCAAAGTGAGGACATAAAAAAATTAGTGGCATTTAATTAAAAAAATCTCTGTTTTAGGACAGAGAAAGGGAGAGGGGAGGAAGAGGGGGAGGAGGAGGGGAGGGAGGAAGAGGGAGAGGGTGAGAGAGAGAGCAAAGTGAGGACAAAAAAATTAGGGCAATGAAATTAGGTGAATTATCTGAGTTTTATATCATTAGAAGTTAACTGAATTGAGTGACCTAAATGAATGAAATTAGTTTGCTGAATGAAGTTAACTGAACTGTGTTCTATTAGTAGTTGACTAAATTTTCTTCTACGCTTAGTTTTTGAATTAGCTTGTGAATTTTGGACATGCATATTTGGACATGTGGTTGCTCGTGTATATTTGGACATGTGTTGAAGTGTTGAAGATGGATATTTGAACACTGTTTGTAGGGAATGATTCCGAGTGGTCTATGTTTTGCCGGAATGTTGATTCATTTTTCTTTCTGCAAATTTTAGGCGCTCAATTTGTCCACTTTTTAGCAAAGGTCATGACGAAATTTTTCGTGAGCTCACGCATGTACTCGGGATGGTGACAAACCTGCTTTGGCAGACCAAATGCTACTTCATGACTAGGGAGTTCGAAAGGTCGGTTTCGGGCTTGTCCAGACCCATGCTAGGAGACATGGTCGAGCAAGATGGGATTTGCCCCTCCGATCAGGAGACATATACTTTGGGCCCCTCGTGTGATCCGACCAACATAAGCATGGCCATGCGACATGGATTATGAGATAATCCAGTTTGTGGTCGGCATCACTAGAACGAGAAAGAGGTCGGGCTAGCACAAGGATGACAGACTTGCCTTGAATCCGACAGCATAAATCGTGTGGCATGATACGTCCATTTTGCATCATGCTTTTATATCGATATTTATTGCATTATGGTCTGTTATTTCACATTATGTCCCAATACTCATGGCTATTCTCTCCTATTTTACAAGGTTTACATGAAGAGGGAGAATGCCGGCAGCTGGAATTCTGGGCTGGAAAAGGAGCAAATATTAGAGACCTATTCTGCGCAACTCCAAAATTCCTGAAACTCCACGGAATATCTTAAAATAAATAAATAAAAATCCTCGCAAAAGATGAAGTCCAGGGGGCCCACACCCTGCTCATGAGGGTGGGGGGCGCGCCCCCGTCCTAGGGCGCGCCCCCCTACCTCGTGGGCTCCCCGGTGGGTCTCCGACGTCCATCATCTGCTATATGAAGCCTTTGGATGAGAAAAAATCAAGAAGAACTTTTCGGGATGAGACTCCGCCGCCACGAGGCGGAACCTTGGTGGAACCAATCTAGGGCTCCGGCAGAGCTGTTCTGCCGGGGACACTTCCCTCTGGGAGGGGGAAATCATCACCATCATCATCACCAATGCTCCTTTCATCGGGAGAGGGCAATCTCCATCAACATCTTCACCAGCACCATCTCATCTCCAAACCCTAGTTCATCTCTTGTATCCAATTCTTGTCTCAAAGCCCGTGATTGGTGCTAGTAGGTTGCTAGTAGTGTTGATTACTCCTTGTAGTTGATGCTAGTTGGTTTATTTGGTGGAAGATCATATGTTCAGATCCTATATGCATATTATTACCCCTCTGATTATGAACATGAATATGCTTTGTGAGTAGTTACGTATGTTCCTCAGGACAAGGGAGAAGTCTTGCTATTAGTAGTCATGTGAATTTGGTATTCATTCGATATTTTGATAAGATGTATGTTGTCTAGCCTCTAGGGGTTTTATGCGAACGTCGACTACATAACACTTCACCATTATTTGGGCCTAGAGGAAGGCACTGGGAAGTAATAAGTAGATGATGGGTTGCTAGAGTGACAGAAGCTTAAACCCTACTTTATGCGTTGCTTCGTAAGGGGCTGATTTGGATCCATATGTTTCATGCTATGGTTAGGTTTACCTTAATACTTTTGTTGTAGTTGCGGATGCTTGCAATAGAGGTTAATCATAAGTGGGATGCTTGTACAAGTAAGAACAACACCCAAGCACCGGTCCACCCACATATCAATTTATCAAAGTACCGAACGCGAATCATATGAACGTGATGAAAACTAGCTTGACGATATTCCCATGTGTCCTCGGGAGCACTTTTCCTATTATAAGAGTTTGTTCCGACTTGTCCTTTGCTACAAAAAGGATCGGGCCACCTTGCTGCACTTTATTTACTTTTTTTACTTGTTGCTTGTTACAATCTATCTTGTCACAAAACTATCTGTTACCACTTATTTCAGTACTTGCAGAGAATACCTTGCTGAAAACTGCTTATCATTTCCTTCTGCTCCTCGTTGGGTTCTACACTCTTACTTATCGAAAGGAGTACGATAGATCCCCTATACTCGTGGGTCATCAAGACTCTTTTCTGGCGCCCTTGCCGAGGAGTGTAGCACCTTTGGTAGGTGGCATTTGGTAACGAAAATTTATATAGTGTGCTGAAATTTACTATCACTTGTTACTATGGAAAGTAATTCTCTGAGGGGCTTGTTAGGGGTGCTCCTCAACCTACTGAACCTATTGAAAATGAAACTCCTTTTGAATTTCCTTCGGGTATGATTGAAAAACTGCTAGCTAATCCTTTTACAGGAGATGGAACTAAGCATCCTGATGAGCAGTTAATATATGTGGATGAAGTTTGTCGATTATTTAAGCTTGCAGATATACCCGATGATGTTTCTAAGAAGAAGGTCTTCCCTTTATCTTTGAAGGGAGACGCATTGACATGGTATAGGCTATGTGATGATATGAGATCATGGAACTATAAAAGATTGAAATTGGAATTTCATCAAAAGTACTACCCTATGCATCTTGTTCATCGTGATCGCAATTATATATATAATTTTTGGCCTCGCAATGGAGAAAGCATCGCTCAAGCTTGGGGAGGCTTAAATCAATGTTAGATTCATGCCCCAATCATGGGTTTTCAAGGGAAACAATTATTCAAAATTTGTATGCTCGGCTTTCCGAAAACAATCAAACCATGCTCGATACTTCTTGTGCTGGCTCTTTTATGATGAATACTATTGAATTCAAATGGGACTTATTGGATAGAATGAAATGCAACTCTGAAGATTGGGACCTCGACGAAGGTACGGAGTCAGGTATGACACCTAAGTTTGATTGTGTTAAATCTTTTATGGATACCGATATTTTCCGTATGTTTAGCACTAAATATGGACTTGACTCTCATATAGTAGCTTCCTTTTGTGAATCTTTTGCTACTTATGTTGATCTCCCTAAGAAGAAGTGGTTTAAATATCATCCTCCCATAGAAGTAAAACTAGCCGCACCTATTAAAGTTGAAGAAAAGACGGTCACTTATAATGATCCTATTATTCCTACTTCTTATATTGAGAAACCACCTTTTCCTGGTAGAATAAAAGATCATGCTAAAGCTTCAACTATGGTTCGTAAAAGCAATATTAGAACTTATACACCTCCTGAACAAGTTAAAGTATAACCTAATATTGCTATTGTTAAAGATCTCTTGTCTGATAATATTGATGGGCATGTTATTCAGTTCGAAGGTGAAACTGCTAGAATTGCTAAACCTTGTGCTAAAGATAAACATAGACCTGTGGTAGGCGTGCCTATTATTTCTGTTAAAATAGGAGATCATTGTTATCATGGCTTATGTGATATGGGTGCTAGTGCTAGTGTTATACCGCATACTTTGTATGAAGAAATTAAGCATGAAATTGCACATGCTGAGTTAGAAGGTATTGATATCACAATTAAGCTTGCCAATAGAGATACTATTTCACCAATTGGGATTGTTAAAGATGTTGAAGTCTTGTGTGGGAAAACTAAATATCCTGCTGATTTTCTTATTCTTGGCTCCCCACAAGATAGCTTTTGTCCCATTATATTTGGTAGACCCTTCTTGAACACTGTTAATGCTAAAATAGATTGCGAAAAGAATGCTGTTACTATTGGTTTGGATGATATGGTTCATGAGTTTAATTTCTCTAAATTTAGTAAACAACATCGTGAGGAAGAATTGCCTAGTAAGGATGAAATTATTGGTCTTGCTTCTATTGCCGTACCTCCTAGTGATCCTTTAGAACACTATTTGCTAGACCATGAAAATGATATGTTCATGAATGAAAGAAGGGAAATAGATTAAGTATTCTTTAAACATGAACCTATTCTGCAACACAATTTGCCTGTTGAAATCCTAGGGGATCCTCCTCCACCCAAGGGTGATCTCGTGTTTGAGCTTAAACCGTTGCCTGATAATCTTAAATATGCTTATCTTGATGAAAAGAAGATATATCCTGTTATTATTAGTGCTAACCTTTCAGAGCATGAAGAAGAAAGATTATTGAAAACTCTAAAGAAGCACGGTGCTGCTATTGGATATACTCTTGATGATCTTAAAGGCATTAGTCCCACTCTATGTCAACATGGAATAAATTTGGAAGTAGATGCCAAACCAGTTCATGATCCTCAAAGACGTTTGAATCCTAAAATGAAAGAAGTGGTAAGAAAAGAAATACTCAAGCTTATGGAGGCAGGTATAATTTATCCCGTTGCTGATAGCCAGTGGGTAAGTCATGTCCATTGTGTCCCTAAGAAGGGAGGTATTACTGTTGTTCCTAATGATAAAGATGAATTGATTCCACAAAGAATTATCATAGGTTATAGGATGGTAATTGATTTCCACAAATTAAATAAGGCTACCAAGAAAGATCATTACCCCTTACCTTTTATTGATCAAATGCTAGAAAGATTATGCAAACATACACATTACTGCTTTCTGGATGGTTACTCTGGTTTCTCTCAAATACTTGTGTCGGCTAGTGATCAATCAAAGACTACTTTTACATGCCCTTTTGGTACTTTTGCTTATAGACGTATGCTTTTGGTCTATGTAATGCATCTGCTACCTTTCAAAGATGCATGATGGGTATATTCTCTGACTTTTGTGAAAAGATTTGTGAGGTTTTCATGGACGACTTTTCCGTCTATGGTTCCTCTTTTGACGATTGCTTGAGCAATCTTGATCGAGTTTTGCAGAGATGTGAAGAAACTAATCTTGTCTTGAATTGGGAAAAGTGCCACTTTATGGTTGATGAAGGTATTGTCTTGGGGCATACCGTTTCTGAAAGAGGTATTGAAGTTGATAAAGCCAAGGTTGATGCTACTGAAAAGATGCCATGTCCCATGGACATCAAAGGTATAAGAAGTTTCCTTTGTCACGCCGGATTTTATAGGAGGTTCATTAAAGACTTCTCAAAAATTTCTCGGCCTCTGACTAATTTATTACAATAAGATGTGCCATTTTGTCTTTGATGATGATTGTGTAGAAGCATTTGAAATACTTAAGAAAGCATTAGTCTCTGCACCCGTTGTTCAGCCACCTGATTGGAGTTTACCCTTTTAAATTATGTGTGATGCTAGTGATTATGCTGTAGGTGTTGTTCTAGGGAAAAGAGTTCATAAGAAATTAAATGTTATCCATTATGCTAGTAAGACTCTAGACAATGCTCAAAGAAATTATGCTACTACCGAAAAGGAATTTTAGCAGTTGTATTTGCTTGTGATAAGTTCAAACCCTATATTGTTGATTCTAAAGTAATGATTCACATTGATCATGCTGCTATTAAATATCTTATGGAAAATAAAGATGCTAAACCTAGACTTATTAGATGGGTTCTCTTGCTACAAGAATTTGATTTGCATATTGTTGATAGAAAAGGAGCTGAGAACCCCGTTGCAGACAACTTATCTAGGTTAGAGAATGTTCTTGAGGACCCACTACCTATTGATGATAGCTTTCCTGATGAACAATTAAATGTTATAAGTACTTCTCATAGTACTCCATGGTATGCTGATTATGCTAATTACATAGTTGCTAAATTCATACCACCTAGCTTCACATACCAACAAAAGAAAAAGTTATTTTATGATTTGAGACATTACTTTTGGGATGACCCACATCTTTATAAAGAAGGAGTAGACGGTGTTATTAGACGTTGTGTACCTGAGTATGAATAGGAACAGATCCTACGCAAGTGCCACTCCAAAGCTTATGGAGGACACCACGCTAGAGATAGAACTGCACATAAGGTATTGCAATCCGGTTTTTATTGGCCTACTCTCTTCAAGGATGCCCGTAAGTTTGTCTTGTCTTGTGATGAATGTAAAATAATTAGTAATATTAGTAGACGTCAAGAAATGCCTATGAATTATTCACTTGTTATTGAACCATTTGATGTTTGGGGCTTTCATTATATGGGACCTTTTCCTGCCTCTAATGGATATACACATATCTTAGTTGCTGTTGATTACGTTACAAAGTGGGTAGAAGCTATTCCAACTAGTAGTGTTGATCATAACACTTCTATCAAAATGCTTAAATAAGTTATTTTTACGAGGCTTGGAGTCCCTAGATATATAATGAGTGATGGTGGTTCGCACTTTATTCATGGTGCTTTCCGCAAAATGCTTGCTAAGTATGACGTTAATCATAGAATTGCATATCCTTATCACACGCAGTCTAGTGGTCAAGTAGGATTGAGCAATAGAGAGCTCAAATTAATTTTGCAAAAGACTGTTAATAGGTCTAGAAAGAATTGGTCCAAGAAACTTGATGATGCGTTATGGGCTTATAGAACTGCATGTAAAAATCCTATGGGTATGTCTCCATATAAAATGGTTTATGGAAAAGCATGTCACTTACCTCTCAAACTAGAACATAAGGCATATTGGGCTATTAAAGAGCTCAACTATGATTTCAATCTTGCCAGTGAGAAGAGGTTATTTGATATTAGCTCACTTGGTGAATGGAGAACCCAAGCATATGAAAATGCCAAGTTGTCTAAAGAAAAAGTTAAAAGATGGCATGACAAAAGAATACAAAAGTGTGAGTTTAATGTAGGTGATTATGTATTGCTATACAACTCTCGTTTAAGATTTTTCGCAGGAAAACTTCTCTCTAAATGGGAAGGCCCCTATGTTATCGAGGAGGTCTATCATTCTGGTGCCATAGAAATCAACAACTTCAAAGGCACAAATCCGAAGGTGGTAAACGGTCAAAGAATCAAACATTATATCTCAAGTAATCCCGTAAATGTTGAAACCAATATTATTGAAACTTTAACCCCGGAGGAATACATAAGAGACACTTTCCAGACCGTTTCAGACTCCGAAAAGGAATAGGTATGTGGTACGGTAAGTAAACCGACTCTAAAACAATTTTTAAGGCAATATTTCTCTATTCTGGAATATTTAGAAAATAGAAAAATTAGTAGCAGTCCGGGAAGGACACGAGGGCCCCACGAGGGTGGTGGGCGCGCGCTACCCCTCTGGGCGCCCCCCTACCTCGTGAGGACCTCGTGTGCCTTCCGGACTCCGTTTTCTTGCATGTTACATATTTTGGTCGGTAAAAATTCACTATATATTCTCTCGAAGGTTTTGACTACCGTATCACGCAAATCCCCTCTATTCTTGTTTCGAGCTGTCTTCTGTCTGGGTTTTCAAGGCTAGGCATCATGTCGTCCCCCTCCTCCAACAATGGTGACAACGATGCTTGCCTAATGAAGATAGATCTGAAGAGGGAAGAACCCATGGAGATCAACAAAGATGAAGGGATCAACAAGGCCACAGAGAACCAAGCCCCGGCGACAGAAGACATCCTTCCACTCGATCACAACCTTCTTACCCAAACTGAGATCAAAGCTTTCCAGATGATTGAGTTAACTCGTATCCAAAACAAGTATCTCACAAGTGAAAATATTTTGTTGAAGCAGCATATCTTCGGGCTCAAGGGCATTATTCGCAAGCTACAGGACCTCTTACGCTCGATGTGCGACTATCCATCACCTCCACCTTCTTCACCAACAAAGGAGACATAATCACATGGGTATGGGCACTCCCCTTGGCAACTGCCACGCTTGGGGGAGGTGCCCCGGTATCATATCACAATCTCATCTCCTATCTTTACCGTTTTTCTTAGTTCGATCCTATTAGTAGTATCTTGATCTAGTATAATAAAGTTTATGCCATGATCTAGTTTTGAGTTTTGCTTTGCAATCTCTCTATGTAATCGAGTCTGTGATCTATATAATAAAGATTAGTATTGAGTCAAGGGCTTGATTATTTTTGCCATGATCTTGAGCGAATAAAAGAAAAGAAGAAAAAGAATAAAAAGAAAAAAAAGTTCATATTGATCTTATTGAGAGTAATGACTTCACATAGAAAGAGTATGATGATTAAAAGTTGTTGGGAGTTGTCAGACATAGCTTTGGTCATCATTGCAATTAATAGGAAGTAATAAGGAAAGAGAGGTTTCACATATAGATATATTATCATTGACATATTTTATGATTGGGAGCACTCATTAAAATATGACATGCTAAAGAGTTGATGTTGGATAAGGAAGACAATGTAATGAGTTATGTTTTTCTTATATCTGAGATAAAGTATGTTGTCATGGATCCTCTAACATCTTGATCTTGCCTTTGTCCCTCATGCTAGACAAATTCTCAACACCAAGTAGAAATACTACTTGTGCTTCGAAATACCCTTAAACCAGTTTTTCCATGAGAGTCCACCATATCTACCTATGGATTGAGTAAGATCCTTCAAGTAAGTTGTCATCGGTGCAAAGCAATAAAAATTGCTCTAAATATGTATGATTGATTGGTCTGGGAGAAATAAGCTTTATACGAGCTTGCGATGTGGAAGTAATAAAAGCGAGGGACTGCATAATAAAGGTTCATATCACAAGGGGCAATATAAAGTGACGTTCTTTCGCATTGAGATTTTGTGCATCCAACCATAAAAGTGCATGGCAACCTCTGCTTCCCTCTACGAAGGGCCTATCTTTTATTATTATCCTCTACCTTATGCAAGAGACATGGTGATCTTCACCTTTCCTTTTTCATTTTATCCTTTGGCAAGCCCAGCATGTTGGAAAGAACATGATATATATATCTAATTGGATGTAGGGGAGCATGAATTATTATTGTTGACATTACCCTTGAGGTAAAAGGTTGGGGGGCAAAACTATAAGCCCCTATCTTTCTCTGTGTCCGGTTAAAACTTCATAACCACAAGTATTGCGTGAGTGTTAGCAATTATGAAGGACTAAATGATAGTTGAGTATGTGGACTTGCTTTTTAGCTCTGACATAGACTCTTTCCGATGTTATGATAAATTGCAATTGCTTCAGTGACTGAGATTATAGTTTGTTGGAGACCAATAAGGTTTCTAAATCATACTTTTGCATTGTGAATTGATCATCACTTGAACATAAGTAATCATATGACAAAATCCATATATGTTGTTGTTATGAGAATAATCATGATGCCTTCATGTCCGTATTTTATTTTTATCGACGCCTCTACCGTTAAACATGGGGACATATTTATTGTTATCGACTTTTCGCTTGAGGACAAGCAAGGTCTAAGCTTGGGGGAGTTGATACGTCCATTTTGCATCATGCTTTTATATCGATATTTATTGCATTATGGGCTGTTATTTCACGTTACGTCCCAATACTCATGGCTATTCTCTCTTATTTTACAAGGTTTACATGAAGAGGGAGAATGCCGGGAGTTGGAATTCTGGGCTGGAAAAGGAGCAAATATTAGAGACCTATTCTGCGCAACTCTAAAAGTTCTGAAACTCCACGGAATATCTTAAAATAAATAAAGAAAAATCCTCGCCAAAGATGAAGTCCAGGGGGCCCACACCCTGCTCACGAGGGTGGGGGCGCCCCCCTCCTAGGGCGCGCCCCCCTATCTCGTGGGCCCCCTGGTGGGTCTCCTGCGTCCATCTTCTGCTATATGAAGCCTTTCGATGAGAAAAAAATCAAGAAGAACTTTTCGGGATGAGACTCAGCTGCCACGAGGCGGAACCTTGGCGGAACCAATCTAGGGCTCCGACAGAGCTGTTCTGCCGGGGACACTTCCCTCCGGGAGGGGGAAATCATCACCATTGTCATCACCAACACTCCTCTCATCGGGAGAGGGAAATCTCCATCAACATCTTCACCAGCACCATCTCATCTCCAAACCCTAGTTCATCTCTTGTATCCATTTCTTGTCTCAAAGCCCGGGATTGGTGCTAGTAGGTTGCTAGTAGTGTTAATTACTCCTTGTAGTTGATGCTAGTTGGTTTATTTGGTGGAAGATCATATGTTCAGATCCTATATGCATATTATTACCCCTCTAATTATGAACATGAATATGCTTTGTGAGTAGTTATGTTTGTTCCTAAGGACAAGGAAGAAATCTTGCTATTAGTAGTCATGTGAATTTGGTATTCGTTCGATATTTTGATAAGATGTATGTTGTCTAGCCTCTAGTGGTGTTATGTGAACATCGACTACATAACACTTCACCATTATTTGGGCCTAGAGGAAGGCATTGGGAAGTAATAAGTAGATGATGGGTTGATAGAGTGACGGAAGCTTAAACCCTAGTTTATGTGTTGCTTTGTAAGGGGATGATTTGGATCCATATGTTTCATGCTATGGTTAGGTTTACCTTAATACTTTTGTTGTAGTTGCGGATGCTTGCAATAGAGGTTAATCATAAGTGGGATGCTTGTTCAAGTAATAACCGCACCCAAGCACCGGTCCACCCACATATCAAATTATCAAAGTACCGAACGCGAATCATATGAACGTGATGAAAACTAGCTTGACGATATTCCCATGTGTCCTTGGGAGCGCTTTTCCTATTATAAGAGTTTGTTCCGGCTTGTCCTTTTCTACAAAAAGGATTGGGCCACCTTGCTGCACTTTATTACTTTTGTTACTTGTTGCTCGTTACAATTTATCTTGTCACAAAACTATCTGTTACCACTTATTTCAGTACTTGCAGAGAATACCTTGCTGAAAACCGCTTATCATTTCCTTCTGCTCCTCATTGGGTTCGACACTCTTACTTATCGAAAGGACTACGATAGATCCCCTATACTTGTGGGTCATCATGCAAAGGGAACTTAAGTATGACATGTTGTCCAAGTTCGCCAACGGGCTTCATTGTCGACTTGGTGGTCATCATACCTTGCTAGAGGCCGCTACCAGCCGAGCAGGTCGGAGGTGATCTGACCTGTGACCAAGCCAACTTAAACCTAAGGGGTCGCGCTCTTAAGGGAAGGAACCTGTGAGGATCGATCCGACTCCACAAGTTAGATGTGATCCTACTCGGACTCGGATCCAGGCATAACAGATTTTGGGCCTTAGGGTCCATGCGAGGCCCAAGTGTTGAGCCCGTGACAGACACCTATATAATGTGGGGGTGCGGCATACTCATTTGGTTGATTGCTTCAGCGCTGTCACTAGGGTTTGCACGTGTTGCGAATAGACACCTCCACTCGCCACCAGCTGTGTGATCGGACCTAGCAGTCCGCCGCATGATGTTCCTCTGCATGCGCGAATACTGTTAGAGGCTGTGCACCTGCGCTGCTCCAGCGAACCTATACGAGGGTCCGACAACCAGCTGTTTGACAGAGAACGGACGAGGAGGAGGCGAACCACGCGGATGCGCTGCCTCAACTCTTCTTTAGCTGCACGGCATTGCGCGTCTAGTGGTAACCATTCCTGTATCATGTTCCTGGTTGTGCTGCGTGTAGGGAAGTTTTAATTTGTAGTCGACGTGCCCTACTGTAGAACCCAATAGTGGTTGATATGTGGAGGCCGCAGATGAGATCTTTTGTCATTTATGATATCGGGTGTGTGCACGGTTGCTGATATCAACTGCACATGGGGATTGATGAGGCTATGTATTCTATCAATCGGGATCGATGAGGTTGTGACACCACCTACCCCTACTGGTCGGTATCCACCATCGGGTTTAATGGTGAAACGTAAGTCCGAATCGGATTCGCGATGATCGATAAGATCGGTCAGATCAGAAAATTCGGCATGGTCAGAGTACATATGGGACCATCGTGTGCGTAGATCACTCAAAACCAGGTAGAGTGCGATTCTATGCATAAGTTTATTTTGCAGGCTATGATGTGAATAGTATGGCTCATGTGTATGTGATGCATGTGTGTAATTTATACATGGCCTGCGCATCATGTTTGTCAGTCGGCAGGAGCCAAAGTGTCGTAATTATAAAATGTAACGACCTGCATGTCGACTTGTGACTCTTTGTAAAATTCATTACTAGTTGTAGTAGTTGAATAATAGAGATCATGTTGGTGGCTTGGCGTCCCGGCGTGACAAACAAGATGGAGTTCCTAGATGGTCATGAAAGTCGGAGCCAACCTGGAAGAACATCCATGAAGGGGCCATACTGTTTCACAAAATATGTTTATTGTGCTTGTTGCGCTTCTTAGTTTCTATGCATGTCAAAATGGTAGAATGATCCCTCATTAATATCAAGTGAATTGCCATTCCTGATGTTGCACCTTTGAACGTCAATTACGTCTAGTAGTGGGCTCATAAAATTGTGGTGCTGCTAGGTGTCCTTGAACTGAAGGGTTCGTGCTGGACACGGACATGCACTTCATTAGGTTGTCTTGACAAGGCTATCAAAGCGATTTTGGGCCTTGTGGCAAAGGAGGTCGGGAGCCAAGGTATAAGATTCCTACCCGACCAATAAGAATCATATAGAGATATGATTAGCAAAGAGTTGCTTACCGGATAATCATGTTGGCTAGCAGTGATGCTAAAGCTCACTAGTTGCACGCGCTAGTCGGATCCTGAATCACTGAGAGTTTGCGGAGGGATGCCGACTTTAGTGGGAGTATTTCTGTTTAGGCTTGAATTACTTTATAAAACACATTGCTTAGTGATTGCATATTTTTATGTTGTAGATCAATGGCACTACCTGCTCAACCCAAATTTGCATTGAAATCAATTCTGGAAAATGATAAACTGAATGGAACAACCTTTACCACCTGGTATACAAATTTGAGAATTGTTCTCAAGCACGATAAAAAGGAACATGTTCTACAGGATCCACTTCCCGAGGAACTTGGTGATACTGCTAATGCCACAACCAGGAATGACTACCAGAAACTCGTTCATGAATCAAACGAGATCATCTGCCTCATGCTGGCTTGTATGGAGCCCGATTTGTAGCAGCATTTCAAAGATGTTGGGGCTTTCGATATGATCGAGAGTCTCAAGAGCATGTTGCAGGTATAGGATAGGACCGAAAGGTTCAACGTCTAACGATCCTTGATGGATTGTAAGCTAAAGGAAGGTGATCCACTGAGCTCGCATGTGATCAAGATAATCGGATATGTGCAAGCTTTGGATCGGTTAGGCTTCCCGCTCTTGGATGAGCTGGTGTAGCGTCCCGACCTCAGTCGGTCAAGTCTCTGTGCTTAAGTGCCATCCCTGGATCGGTATGCTGACACACACAGTACTCGAGGATTTATAACAGAGTTAAATCACATGTATAAAATAACGTAAATACTATTACCTCAATCCAAATAGCAGAAGTAACAAGGTTGTGGATTCCCATCAACACCAACGACAAAGTTGTGTGTAAAAATCGTAATCCTAATGTAGCACTTACTCGTCGTATGACAATCCTGCAACATGAGACGTTGCAGCCACAAAGGGTCAGTACATTGAATGTACTGGCAAATTCACACTGTAGAGCAATGATGAATAATGGCTATCACTACATGCATATATGGCTGGTGGAAAAGCTCTATGGTTATAATGTTTTTGCGAAAAGCTAATTTTCCCTACTGCAAAGGAATATAGTTTATTTAACTACCAAGTTGGTTGAAAAAATATTGAGAAGGTAAACCCCCTCTCAATACCAATTAAAAGTTAACATTAACAACCCAAAAAATTATTTAAGTAACGTGATGAGATCAATATGATAATCCAAGAACCAGATACTCAAGACGTCCATAACGGGGGACACGGCTAATCATGATGAGTTTGTACACTCTGTAGAGGTTCGTGCACTTTTCCCCACAAGACTCGATATCCTCCGTTGAATTTCTCGCACTACATGGTGTTTGAGAAACGGATGACCGAGACACAGTCTCAGAAGCGTTAGCACCTTACGATGGGTAGACCGGTACACCTACATCCCCTACATCTACTAGTGTACCACTGTAAAAGTTCACACAACTTAATCAACTATGCTAGAGCCCATAATAGCTTGTGGCTACACACTGAAGTCTCCAGTATGAATAATCTTATGATCCCTTTGAGCCTGGGTGGCAGTCCATGGGAGAATCACACGGTACCCCGAGATTTCCAAAAATATAGGCAATCACTGGAATACCCAGGTGCCTCAATCCACCCAGATGTGTATTTAAGTTGCCACCTTAAGTTGAACCATTAATTAACAATCTCACATCTTTCATGAATACACTCAAACCCAATCCACGTCTATGAGCATAGCATAACAGTATAAGCATAACGTAGAAGTAACTCCCAAGGTTTGAATGCAGGGCAATAGGTTACTACCTCACCAACTACTGCCCAATACCCACATGTTATCAATCCTGCTCATGCAATGTGTGAGGGTGAAACTAATGCATAAAAACTGGGTATGAAAGGGATATGATCAAAGTGTGAACTTGCCTGCAATGTTGATGAAGATGATTCGCACTCAACACTCTTAGTAGTTCTACTCATCAAACTCCGGTCAATCTATCATAAGCAAGCAATAGTAACCACACACAAGCAATCACTCAAAAGATCGGAAAGAACGAAGAACAAATCGGGAAACAACAAAACCAAGCAAATAACTCTTGCAAGATAAAACAATTTCTAACAGTACCAAAATTATATGAATTTGGCCTTATCATAAAGTTTAGGTCAAGAGCTTCAAATATAAAAAAGAATCAACTCAAACGGAGTTATAAAACTCAAGTTATGATCAAACGAAGTTCAAATACAAAACTGTTTGAAATTAAGTTTTAAAACTTTCAAAAATATGTTTAATTTGTTTTACTGGATAGAGGGGATCATAACGAAGAAGTGGGCATTGGTTTCGTTGAATTTAGATAAACGAGCGAAGAGTAATGATCGTTTGAAAATCAGGGACTGATCTGTAAACAAAATATTCACGGATGGGTCCCTGGCCGAAATTAAAAAAATAAAATGAAAAAGAAAAACTCTACCGAGCGAACGCTCGCTACAGAACGCTAACGAACGAACTCGTTCACTACCGAACCCTAACTAATGAACGTCCATAAAATAAATCTAACTAAAAAACCGACCTAACTAACCGAAAAGAACCGAAATAAAAACCGCACTAGGGTGAGGGAGTCCTGGATTAGGGGGAGTTCGGATAGCCGGACTATACCTTCAGTCGGACTCCAGGACTATGAATATACAAGATTGAAGACTTCGTCCCGTGTCCGGAAGGATCTTTCCTTGGCGTGGAAGGCAAGCTAGGCGTGCAGATATTCGAGATCTCCTACCATTGTAACCGACTCTGTGTAACCCTAACCCTATCCGGTGTCTATATAAACCGGAGGGTTGTAGTCCGTAGGACAACCATCATCATACACAATCATACCATAGGCTAGCTTCTAGGGTTTAGCCTTCTTGATCTCGTGGTAGATCTACTGTTGTACTACCCATATCATCAATATTAATCTAGCAGGAGTAGGGTTTTACCTCCATCGAGAGGGCTCGAACCTGGGTTAAATAAAGTGTCCCTTGTCTCCTGTTACCATCCGACCTTGACGCACAGTTCGGGACCCCCTACCCGAGATCCGCCGGTTTTGACACCGACATTGGTGCTTTCATTGAGAGTTCCTCCGTGTCGTCGCTTTTAGGCCCGATGGCTCCTTTGATCATCAACAACGATGAGGTCCAAGGTGAGACTTTCCTCCCCGGACAAATCTTCGTCTTCGGCGGCTTCGCTCTGCGGGCCAATTCGCTTGGTCATCTGGAGCAGATCGAAAGCTACGCCCCTGGCCATCAAGTCAGGTTTGGAAGCTTGAACTACATGGCACATACCCGCGGAGACTTGATCTTCGACGGGTTCGAGCCATAGCCAAGCGCGCCGCACTATTTCGAGGGACATGATATAGCTCTGCCTCCGAATAATGCCCTGGAGGCCGCACACGCATCGGCCCCGATCCTCGACTCGGAGCCCGCTGCGTTCTTTGAGGATGAACGGTTGGACGTCACCTCGGGGGCTGCGATCTTGAAGGCGATCGAGCCGAACGCCAGCCCCGTACTCCGCACGGCCCATGACTCCAAGGAGTCGGATTCTTCTCCGAACTCCGGGCCTCCCGTGCCCCTGCTGATTGAATCCGATTGGGCGCCTATAATGGAGTTCACCGCCGCGGACATCTTTCAGCACTCACCTTTCAGTGATATCCTGAATTCTCTCAAGTCTCTCTCCATATCAGGAGAGCCCAGGCCGGACTATGGTCTGCAAGGTTGGGATACGGACGACGAAGAAATTCAAAGCCCACCCACCACCCACTTAATAGCCACTGTCGATGATTTAACCGACATACTTGACTTCGGCTTCGAAGACTTCGACGGTATGGACGACGAAGGAGGAGACGAACAAGAACCAGCACCTATAGGGTGCTGGACCGCCACCTCGTCATATGACATATATATGGTGGACGCTCCAAAGGATGGAGATGGCGATGGAACATCGGAGGAATACACCTCGAAAAAACAGCCAAAACATCGGCGTTAGCGGCGCCGCTCTAAATCCCGCCATAGCAGAAACGGTGATTCCGGCACGGGAGACAATACTACCCCGGATAGCGTCGAAGAACACCAAATCCGGCAAGATTCGGCACAGGAAGATGGAGAAGCCAGCCCTCATGAGAGAGCGGCAGAGCGAGAGGTTGAGGATGATAACTACATGCCTCCCTCCGAAGACGAGGCAAGCCTCGACGACGACGAATTCGTCGTACCATCAGACTCCGCCGAACAAGAGCGTTTTAAACGCAGGCTTCTAGCCACGGCGAATAGCCTAAAGAAAAAGCAGCAACAGCTTAGAGCTGATCAAGATTTGCTAGCTGACAGATGGACTGAAGTCCTTGCGGCCGAAGAGTATGAACTCGAGCGCCCCTCGAAAAATCATCCTTAGCGCAGGCCGCTACCCCAATCAGAGGGGGAAGCACCTACATTACCAATGCATGACATGGCAGACCGGCCACCTCGCGGCCGCGACAGAGAGGCCTGTCGAACCTGTAAACAAGCCATGCCCCGGTGCCGCTCAACTAAGGCACGGGGAAATGAGCCAGACCTGCGAGACGTATTGGAGGATAAAGCAAGGCAAACAAGATCGATCTATGGATCGCGCAGACGCCCGACGACACATGAGGATGATCTTCACTCCGGACACAATAAATCCGGCCGGGCCGAACACAACAGGCATATCTCTTCCGAGCTGCGTCGTGACATAGCCCAGTACAGGGGCGCCGCACACCCACTATGCTTCACGGATGAAGTAATGGATCATAAAATCTCAGAGGGTTTCAAACCCGTCAACATCGAGTCGTACGATGGTACGACAGATCCGGCAGTATGGATTGAGGATTATCTCCTTCACATCCACATGGCACATGGCGACGATCTACACGCCATCAAATATCTTCCCCTTAAGCTCAAAGGACCAGCCCGGCACTGGCTTAACAGCCTACCAACGGACTCAATCGGTTCTTGGGAAGATCTGGAAGCCGCATTCCTCGACAACTTCCAGGGGACCTATGAGCGGCCACCGGACGCTGACGACCTAAGCCACATAATTCAGCAGCCAGAAGAATCAGCCAAGCAATTCTGGACAAGGTTCCTAACAAAGAAAAATCAGATAGTCGATTGTCCGGACGCAGAGGCCCTAGCATCCTTTAAACATAACATCCGCGATGAGTGGCTTGCTCGGCACCTGGGACAGGAAAAGCCAAAATCTATGGCAGCCCTCACGACACTCATGACCCGCTTTTGCGCGGGCGAAGATAGATGGCTAGCTCGCAGCAACAACTTATCGAAGAACCCTGGTAATTCGGATACCAAGGACAAAAGTGGAAGGACACGTCGAAATAAGCAAAAGCGTCGCGTTAGCAGCGACAACAATGAGGATACGGCAGTAAATGCCGGATTCAGAGGCTATAAATCCGGTCAGCAGAAAAAGCCATTTAAAAAGAATACCCAGGGCCCGTCCAGTTTGGACCGGATACTCGGCCGCTTGTGCCAGATTCATGGCACCCCCGAAAGGCCAGCCAATCACACCAACAGGGATTGTTGGGTGTTCAAGCAGCCAGGCAAGTTAAGAGCCGAACACAAAGACAAGGGGCTGCATAGCGACGATGAGGAGGAGCCCAGGCCGCCGAACAACAATGGACAGAAGGGGTTTCCCACACAAGTGCGGACGGTGAACATGAAATACGCGACCCACATTCCCAAGAGGGAGTGGAAGCGTGCGCTACGGGACGTATACGCGATGGAGCCAGTTGCCCCAAAGTTCAACCCATGGTCCTCCTGCCCGATCACTTTTGATCGAAGGGACCACCCCACTAGCATCCGTCACGGCAGTTTTGCCGCATTGGTTCTTGACCCAATCGTTGACGGATTTCATCTCACAAGAGTCCTCATGGACGACGGCAGTAGCCTGAACCTGCTTTATCAGGATACAGTGCAGAAAATGGGCATAGATCCATCAAGGATCAAGCCCACAAGGACGACCTTTAAAGGCATCATACCAGGTGTAGAGGCCAATTGCACAGGCTCTGTAACACTTGATGTGATCTTCGGATCTCGGGATAACTTCCGAAGCAAAGAGTTAATCTTCGACATAGTCCCGTTCTGCAGCGGCTATCACGCCCTGCTCGGACGAACTGCATTCACTAAATTCAATGCGGTGCCGCACTACGCATATCTCAAGCTCAAGATGCCAGGCCCTCGAGGAGTAATTACGGTCAACGGAAACACCGAACGCTCACTCCATATGGAGGAGCATACGGCGGCCCTCGCAGCGGAAGTACAAAGCAGCCTTTCAAGGCAACTCTCCAGTCCGGCCGTTAAAAAGCCGGACAATGCAAAGCGCGCCCGGAGTAACCTGCAACAAGACCGCCTGGCACGTTGGGAGCAAGCGTAGCAATACGGCCCCAACCCCAGCCATCGCAACATAGCGGAGCTAGTACCTCGAGTACACAATTACGCCCTCGAAATTCCATGGGCACAGGGGGAGGGGCACATTAACGGCATGCTTACAATACGGCGTCAAACGTACTAGGGGCTGCCAGATTCTTTTTTTAATTTTAGGACTCCACACTCTGGATAACCTGTTCGGCTTTGCTGCCGCACAGACGATGCAAGACCCAGGGAAGCAGACAAAGCTACGCCGCATTACGGAACCCTCAGGTGGTCTCTATTTCGAGCGATATATCTGTTTCTAAATTCCGCGGCCTGCCCCTGGTCAGGACATGTTAAATAGTCTAGTATCTTTTTTGCTTATCGCACTAATTGTATCGTTCGGCTTTGATAAGTAGCCTCTCTATAAAGAATGCATAGCTTTTCGCCTATTTTTTGCGTTGTCCTCTTTTAATATATATGTTCATTAAATAAACATGATCGCAACCGTACACCATGGTACGGCAAAACACGCCAGGGGCTACATTACCCTTCTATCTGGTGTGAGAAGTCCGTACACTTTCACAAGTGCGGCACCCCGAACTTATAGCACTATATGCATCGGCTCCGAATCATGATTTTGGTCACATGTTGGGTTTGCCCGGCTCCTATGTTTTGGTGCCTTACGTTCCGCTATATCGGCTCACGTAGCACTAGGAGAACCACTGCGATTGTGCCCCAGTTCAGTTGGGTCAAGCACCTCAGTGGAGAAAGCTAAAACAGACTGTCATGACAAGGCGTGAGACCGGTCGCTGTTCGAGAGGTTTTTCGAGTCCTTCAAGACTTATGCCGCTTCGAGCGAAGAGCTGGCTATGTCCGGCCAAAGGCGTGGATAGCGCCCCGAATTCGGCCTTCCGAACTAGGGGCTTCGCCGAAATTTAAAATTATAACGTTCTATGGCTAAGTGAGAGTGTTCAAGCATTATAGTCCAATTGCCTGGTTCGTTGTGCTGAGCGCCTCCCTCGAAGGACCCAACTATGGGAAAAAGAGTCCTCATGTTTATCCCGAACACCCCAGTACTAGTGGCATGGGGGCAGAAGCCGACGACTGGCCATCTCTCAATTTTTGATAAACGGCCCCACAGAAAATAATATTTTAAATTCAATAAGCATTGCTTAGCGCATATGAACAAGTTCTCAATGCACATGATACAAACGAGCGAGTTCATTCAAATACTACATCTTTAGTACATTCATCCGCGACAAGGCGGGCTCCGGCAAGAACTTCCTTGTAGTAGTTCTCGGGCTTGCGATGCTCCTTCCCCGGCGGCGGCCCGTCCTTCACCAGCTTCTCTCCGTCCAGCTTACCCCAGTGTACCCTTACACGGGCAAGGGCCCTCCGGGCACCTTCAACGCAGGAGGAACGCTTGATGACCTCAAGCCGTGGACAGGCCTCCACCAGCCGCCGCACTAGCCCGAAATAGCTCCCAGGCAGGGCCTCTCCAGGCCACAGCCGAACTAGTAAGCCCTTCATGGCCTGTTCGGCCGCCTTGTGGAGCTCGACCAGCTGTTTCAGCTGATCGCTCAAAGGCACAGGGTGTCCGGCCTCAGAATACTGAGACCAGAACACACTCTCCCTCGAGCTGCCCTCTTCAGCTCGGTAGAACGCGGCGGCGTCAGATACGCTGCGGGGAAGATCGGCGAACGCCCCTGGAGAACTCCGGATTCGGGTAAGTAACAGGTAGTTTACTTTTATATTCCTACTTTGCATCAAGAATGCCTTACCCGTTGCTATCTTTTTCACCTCCTCCAACTCTTGGAGGGCCTTTTGGGCTTCGGCCTTGGCACTCTTGGCGGTCTCAAGGGCCGACGCGAGCTCGGATGCTTGCGCTTTTGACTCAAGCTCCAAACTCTCATGTTTTTTCATGAGAGCTTGCAGCTCTTGCTGCACCTCGCCGACCTGAACCCCAAGCCTTTCTTGCTCGGCGCGCTCCTCGGCCGTTTTCTTTCCAGCCTTAGCCAGCGCCTGCTTCAGGGTTGCCACCTCGGTTGTGGCCCCTACAATAAGCAGTACAATCCTGTTATTTCTTTCTGCAATCAAGCCTCTCTATAGGCACCTTTCTTTTTTAGGGTATTTCTTACCTTCTTTCTCCTCGAGTTGCCGTTTGGCAAGGCCGAGCTCTTGCTCGGTCCGCCCGAGGTCCTTTTTAAGGACATCCACCTGCGCAGTCAGTGCGGCGGTGGACAGCAACGAAGCCTGCATACGCATATTTGACTTTCTGTTCTTAAACTCCTGCGAAAATTACTAGATCCTCTATTCGGCTTTTCTTTCCGAACACCGAACAGAGCATCAGGGGCTACTGTCTATGCGGTAAATAATTTGACATATTTTTACTTACCTCGAAGCCTGTTAGAAGGCTAGCGCAAGCTTCAGTCAGTCCGCTCTTGGCGGACTGAACCCTTTGGATCACCATACTCATAACAGTACGGTGCTCCTCGTCGATGGCGGCGCCCTCAAGCACCTCCAGCAGATTGTCCGGCGCCTCTGGTTGGACGGAGGTCGCCGGCTCAGACAGCTTACTCCTCTTGGAAGGAGTTCGCCCACCGCAGACCGGGACTGTCGAGTCCGGCCCGGTGTCCGGTACAAAGCTGGACTTGTAGCCCTTGGGGGTTTCATCCCCTTTACTCCTGGGGTCCGGAGGATTGCCTTGCGGCTCCTCCAGGACTATCTCCTCCTGCCTTGGAGCTTGGCGGGACGCCACTTCGGCGTCGTCCGCCCTACAGGGGGAGACAGCGGGCGGAACAGAGTTCACGTCCGACGAATCCAGGGAGCCGCTCGACGAATCGTCGAGTTCGGCCCGGGGCGGACTGCATAAATTACGAGCGACATTAGGGAAAGCCGCGCATTAAAAGAATATCATGAGTCACTCTGGTATATAAATACTTACATTTCGCCGGACTCTTGGTTCTGTCCGGCCACTCCTCTCCGCCCTCTTCGACGTCGTGGGACTAGTCCGGCGGAGGGGTCTTCCTTTTCCTCGACCCCTCGGCCTCCCCCGTTGGGGTGGCCTTCTTCTTCCTTTCTCCCCTCGCTGGGGGGGGAGAGCTTTCTTGTTCCTCCTCCTCGTTTTCACGAGAGGAAAGCGTCGCGGACTCATCAGATGACGAATCCGACACCACCATGTTGCGGGAACTCTTTCGAGTCCCGATGGTTTTCTTCTTCTTGGCCTTCTTCTCCGGCACCACATAAGGTGCCGGAGTCAACAGCTTCACTAGGAGAGCTGGGGCCGGGTTTTCAGGCAGGGGAGCCGAACAGTTGATTGGTCCGGATATAGCCTGCCAAGCCTGTCAAAGGTAAAGGGAGTTTAGATCCCGCATAGAGTTCATCTATGAAGAAGAGCTTAACAAACCTATCAAGGGTATAAATAGCTTACCTCGCTGGCATGATGCTGCGAGCTGTATCCGCGGTCCTCGTTAGCGGATGTGGGGGACTCGGCGCCTTTGGTCAGCACCTTCCAGACGTCTTCATACGTCGTGTCGAAGAGCCTACTAAGGGTTTGGTGCTGCGCCGGGTCGAATTCCCACAAAGTAAAATCCCGTTGTTGGCACGGGAAGATCCGGCGAACGAGCATGACCTGGATCACATTGACCAGCCGGATTGGCCTGTTCACTAGGGACGGGATGCACGCTTGCAACCCAGTCACTTCTTCCTCGGTGCCCCACGACAAGCCCGTCTCTTTCCAGGACATGAGCCGCGTGGGGGGTCCGGATCTGAACTTGGGGGCAGCGACCCATTTCGGATCGCGTGGCTCGGTGATGTAAAACCACCCGGCCTGCCACCCCTTTAAGGACTCCACATAGGAGCCATCAAACCACAGGACGTTGGCCATCTTGCCGGCCATAGCGCCTCCGCACTCTGCCTGGGTGCCGAACACCACCTTGGGCTTGACGTTGAAGGAATTGAGCCAGAGGCCGAAGTGGGGGCGGACGTGGAGAAAAGCCTCGCACACGGCGATAAACGCTGAGATGTTGAGGACGAAGTTCGGGGCCAGATCATGGAAATCCAGGCCGTAGTAGAACATGAGCCCCCGGACAAATGGGCGAAGTGGAAAGCCCAGTCCGCGGAGGTAGTGGGGAAGAAAAACTACCCTCTCATGGGGCCCTGGGTAGGAAGAAGCTGCCCCTTCTTAGGAAGCCCATGCGGAATGTCCTTGGACAAGTATCCGGCTTTCCTTAGCTTTTTTACTTGGGCCTCCGTAACGGAGGAGGCCATCCACTTGCGTCCTGCTCCGGACATTGTTGGAGAAGGTTGAGGAAGGAAGAGCGGACTTGGGCGCTGGAGCTTGAGTGCGCGAGAGATGGATTGGCAAAGGAGGAAGAAGGCGTAGGTTAAAAAGGTGAATCCTTATCCCTTTATACAAGCGGGTGCGGTTAGGCGTCTCCACCTACCTAATAAAACTCACTTGCCTCCCAAGAGCCGTGGTAAAGGGCGCGGTTGGGTTACCCACGTCCGTATTGATGAGAATCCCGTTAAAAGGGGCACACGATCTCTGCTTTGACAAGACGTGCCAAGGAAACCGCCTCGCTAAACACGCTGAGGTGGAGCAATGAAAACAATTTATATAAAGAGCTTGGCCGCAGTATTATGACGCACTGTGGAATACGTCAGCAGATTTGATTTGTGTTAATATTATTCTCTATATGGCAATATGTGGAAACTTATTTTTCAGAGCCAGACACTATTTTTGGTGTTTGTAATCTTCTTGAAGAACTTGGAGGAGGAACCCGCCTTGCAATGCCGAAGACAATCTGCGCGCCGGACTCGTCGTCATTGAAGCCTGGTTCAGGGGCTACTGAGGGAGTCCTGGATTAGGGGGTGTTCGGATAGCCGGACTATACCTTCAGCCGGACTCCAGGACTATGAAGATACAAGATTGAAGACTTCGTCCCGTGTCCAGAAGGATCTTTCCCTGGCGTGGAAGGCAAGCTAGGCGTGCGGATATTCGAGATGTCCTACCATTGTAACCGACTCTGTGTAACACTAACCCTATCTGGTGTCTATATAAACCGGAGGGTTGTAGTCCGTAGGACAACCATCATCATACACAATCATACCATAGGCTAGCTTCTAGGGCTTAGCCTCCTTGATCTCGTGGTAGATCTACTCTTGTACTACCCATATCATCAATATTAATCTAGCAGGAGTAGGGTTTTACCTCCATCGAGAGGGCCCGGACCTGGGTAAAATAAAGTGTCCCTTGTCTCCTGTTACCATCCGACCTTGACGCATAGTTCGGGACCCCCTACCCGAGATCCGCCGGTTTTCACACCGACATAGGGTTTTACCGGTCGGGGCGGTTTTTTACCGGTTAAACGGGGTCCGATTGGCGGCGGTCAATGGCGATGCGGGCGGTGGCTTCGGCGAGGCGAGTGGTAGCTCCGGCGAGAGGCGGCGCGGGCGGCGGAGACAACGGCGGTAGCGGCGGACTGCGGCGGCGCGGGCGGCAAGGGGCAGCGGCCGCGAGCGCAAGTGGAGGCGGCGCGATTCGAGCGGCGGCGGCGGCAGCAAGTGCGGCGGCGGCGCGAGGTGAGGGGCAGCGCGGCGAGAGAGAGAGGGGCCAGGGGCGCCCGAATATATAGGGGGGCAAGGTGGCGTGCTGGAGGGGCAAGGGGGCGGCGTATAGTCCGGAGGCGACACAGACGTCAAGGCAGCGGCGCTCGGGACTTCGTCCCAAGCTCGAGGACGAGCAGCACGACGCGTTGGGCTTTGGCCTGGCCCGTTTGGAGCTGGGCTGGCCCAGTCGGCGGAACGTTTTTCTTATAAAACATTTTATCAGACAAACAAAAATAATAAAAACAAAATAAATACTAATATTATATAGGCATATAATATATCAAAATTTTCAAAAACAGATTTTCTACGACATGAACATTATTCTAGCTCCAAATAAAATCCACAAAAATTCAAATAAAGCAAAGAGTGCTATTGTTGCAATAAAACCTCATAAAAATCATTTTAAAAATACCAAAATGATTTCAAATTAATTTCTCTCCAATTTTCTGCTCTAGAGAATCATTTTACCCTAATTTCCATATATTTTATTTTTGGAGAAAAATAATTTGAATAAAAACCAAATAAATCCAAATTGAAATTAATTTTCAAAAGGACTTTAAATTTGATCCTTTTAAACTTCCAACTCATATTTCATATATTTTGAAGAAGTCATTTTATCTTCTCTCATGAAAATCATTGAATTGCTTAAAGTTTCTGAATTTGAAATATTTTCAAATGAAATTCAAATATTTTCAACACCCCTTTTCATTTAAATAAATGGAAGAAATCATGTTATCTTCTCTACAGGGTTTTGTGATGAAAAGTATTTGAATTCACGGAGATCATAAATGCAAAAATGAAATTTTGGGAAAGTCCTTTTATTCCCTCTCATTTAACTTGCAAATAGTTTCGAATTTCACTCAATTTCACACAATCAATCAAAAAATCAATCAAATCTATCTATTTAATATAACATTCCAAATTTAGAATTTTGGGATGTTACAGCTGGCTACTGATGCAATTCTAGGTTCTCTTCCACCTAGCTATTGGACGTTCATCTCGAACTATCATATGCATGGCATGGATAAGAAGCTCACTAAATTGCGTGGGATGCTCAAAGTGATAGAGCAGGATATTAAGAAAGGCACGCATCAAGTGTTGATGGTGCATAAATCGGCTAAGTTTAAGAAGAGTTGGTCCAAGAAAAAGGCTAAGGCAAAGGGCACGGAGACAATAACCTCCGCCTCTGCGCCAAAGTCCGGACCAGACTCAAAGACCATTTGCTACCATTGCAAGGAAACTGGTCACTTGAAGAGGAACTGTAGCAAGTGGCTTGCGGAGCATGGCAAGAACGCCGTAAATGCTGCTTCAGGCAAAGGTACACGTGTTGCATATGTTATAGACATTTACCTTCCTGACATACCTAGTACCTCTTGGGTATTTGATACCGGATCGGTTGTTCACATTTGCAACTCGATGCAGGGGCTGCTAAGAACTAGGCATGTGGCACAAGGGGAGATTGACATTAGGGTCGACAATAAAGCAAGAGTTGCTCCGATGGAGGTCGGCACGATGTAGCTCCAGCTTCCTTCTAGATTTATTTTGGAATTGAATAATTTGATGGGGAACGTAGTAATTTCAAAAAATTTCCTACGCACACGCAAGATCATGGTGATGCATAGCAACGAGAGGGGAGAGTGTTGTCTACATACCCTCGTAGACCGAAGCGGAATCGTTGACACAACATAGAGGAAGTAGTCGTACGTTCTCCTCGCGATCCAACCGATCACAGCACCGTTACTCCGGCACCTCCGAGTTCTTGGCACACGTTCAGCTCGATGACGATCCCCGGGCTCCGATCCAGCAAAGCGTCGGGGAAGAGTTCCGTCAGCACGACGGCGTGGTGACGATCTTGATGTGTTACCGGCGCAGGGCTTCGCCTAAGCACTGCAACGATATGACCGAGGTGGAATTTGGTGGAAGGGGGCACCGCACACGGCTAAGGAACGATCCGTAGATCAACTTGTGTGTCTTTGGGGTGCCCCCTGCCCCCGTATATAAAGGATCCAAGGGGGAGGGGCTGGCTGGCCAAGCCTGGCGCGCCAGGAGAGTTCTACTCCCTCTGGGAGTAGGATTCCCCCCCCCCCAATCCTAGTTGGACTAGGATTCTCCAAGGGGGGGAGAGAGAGAGGGGGCGCCCACCTTTCCTACAAGGCCCATGTTGGCCCATTATGCTCCCGGGGGGTTCCGGTAACCCTCCCGGTATTCCGGTAAAATCCTGATTTCACCTGGAATGCATCCGATGTCCAAACATAGGCTTCCAATATATCATTCTTTACGTCTCGACCATTTCGAGACTCCTCGTCATGTCCGTGATCACATCCGGGACTCCGAACTCCTTCGGTACATAAAAACTCATGAACTCATAATATAACTGTCATCGAAACCTTAAGCGTGCGGACCCTACGGTTCGAGAACAATGTAGACATGACCGAGACATGTCTCCGGTCAATAACCAATAGCGGGACCTGGATGCCCATATTGGTTCCTACATATTCTACGAAGATCTTTATCGGTCAGACCGCATAACAACATACGTTGTTCCCTTTGTCATCGGTATGTTACTTGCCCGAGATTCGATCGTCGGTATCCAATACCTAGTTCAATCTCGTTACCGGCAAGTCTCTTTACTCGTTCCGTAATTCATCATCTCGCAACTAACTCATTGGTTGCAATGCTTGCAAGGCTTTATGTGATGTGCATTACCGAGAAGGCCCTGAGATACCTCTCCGACAATCGGAGTGACAAATCCTAATCTCGAAATACGCCAACCCAATATGTACCTTCGGAGACACCTGTAGAGCACCTTTATAATCACCCAGTTACGTTGTGACGTTTGGTAGCACACAAAGTGTTCCTACGGTAAACGGGAGTTGCATAATCTCATAGTTAAAGGAACATGTACAAGTCATGGATAAAAGCAATAGCAACATACTAAACGATCGGGTGCTATGCTAATGGAATGGGTCATGTCAATCAGATCATTCAACTAATGATGTGATCTCGTTAATCAAATAACAACTCTTTGTTCATGGCTAGGAAACATAACCCTCTTTGATTAATGAGCTAGTCAAGTAGAGGCATACTAGTGACACTCTGTTTGTCTATGTATTCACACATGTATTATGTTTCCAGTTAATACAATTCTAGCATGAATAATAAACATTTATCATGATATAAGGAAATAAATAATAACTTTATTATTGCCTCTAGGGCATATTTCCTTCAGTCTCTCACTTGCACTAGAGTCAATAATCTAGATCACATCACCATGTGATTAACATCAATAGTTCACATCATCATGTGATTAACACCCATAGTTCACATCGATATGTGACCAACACCCAAAGGGTTTACTAGATTCAGTAATCTAGTTCACATCGCTATGTGATTAACACCCAAAGAGTACTACGGTGTGATCATGTTTTGCTTGTGAGAGAAATTTAGTCAACGGGTCTGCCACATTCAGATCCGTTATGTATTTTGCAATTTTCTATGTCTACAATGCTCTGCATGGAGCTACTTTAGCTAATTGCTCCCACTTTCAATATGTATCTAGATTGAGACTTAGAGTCATCTAGATTAGTGTCAAAACTTGCATCGACGTAACCTTTTACGACGAACCTTTTTGTCACCTCCATAATCGAGAAACATATCCTTATTTCACTGAGGATAATTTTGACCGCCGTCCAGTGATCTACTCCTAGATCACTATTGTACTCCCATGCCAATCTCAGGGTAGGGTATACAATAGGTCTGGTACACAGCATGGCATACTTTATAGAACCTATGGCCAAAGCATAGGGAATGACTTTCATTCTCTTTCTATCTTCTGCCATGGTCGGGCTTTGAGTCTTACTCAATTTCACACTTTGTAACACAGGCAAGAACTCTTTCTTTGACTGTTCCATTTTGAACTTCTTCAAAATCTTTTCAAGGTATGTACTTATTGAAAAACTTATCAAGCGTCTTGATCTATCTCTATAGATCTTGATGCTCAATATGTAAGCAGCTTCACCGAGGTCCTTCTTCGAAAAACTCCTTTCAAATACTCCTTTATGCTTCATAGAATAATTCTACATTATTTCCGATCAATAATATGTCATATACATATACTTATCAGAAATGTTGTAGTGCTCCCAATCACTTTCTTGTAAATACAGGCTTCACCGCAAGTCTGTATAAAACTATATGCTTTGATCAACTTATCAAAGCGTATATTCCAACTCCGAGATGCTTGCACCAGTCCATAGATGGATCGCTGGAGCTTGCATATTTTGTTAACACCTTCAGGATTAACAAAACCTTCTAGTTGCATCGTATACAACTCTTCTTTAATAAATCCATTAAGGAATGTAGTTTTGTTTATCCATTTGCCGGATTTCATAAAATGCGGCAATTGCTAACATGATTCGGACAGACTTAAGCATAGATACGAGTGAGAAACTCTCATCGTAGTCAACACCTTGAACTTGTCGAAAACCTTTTGCGACAATTCTAGCTTTGTAGATAGTAACACTACTATCAGTGTCCGTCTTCCTCTTCAAGATCCATTTATTTTCTTTGGCTTGCCGATCATCAGGCAAATCCATCAAAGTCCATACTTTGTTCTCATACATGGATCATATCTCAGATTTCATGGCCTCAAGCCACTTTGCAGAATCTGGGCTCACCATCGCTTCTTCATAGTTCGCAGGTTCATCATGGTCTAGTAACATGACTTCCAAAATAGGATTACCGTACCACTCTGGTGCGGATCTTACTCTGGTTGATCTACGAAGTTCAGTAGAAACTTGATCTGAAGTTTCATGATCATTATCATTAGCTTCCTCCCTATTTGGTGTAGGTGTCACAGAAACTGATTTCTGTGACATACTACTTCTCAATAAGGGAGTAGATACAGTTATCTCATCAAGTTCTACTTTCCTCCCACTCACTTCTTTCGAGAGAAACTCCTTCTCTAGAAAGTTTCCGACTTTAGCAACAAAAATTTTGCCTTCGGATCTGTGATAGAAGGTATACCCAACAGTCTCCTTTGGGTATACTATGAAGACACATTTTTCTGATTTGGGTTCGAGCTTATCAGGTTGAAGCTTTTTCACATAAGCATCGCAGCCCCAAACTTTAAGAAACGACAACTTTGGTTTCTTGCCAAACCATAGTTCATAAGGCGTCGTCTCAACGGATTTCGATGGTGCCCTATTTAACGTGAATGCGGCTGTCTCTAGAGCATAACCCCAAAACGATAGTGGTAAATCGGTAAGAGACATCATAGATCGCACCATATCCAGTAAAGTACGATTACGACGTTCGGACACACCATTACGTTGTGGTGTTCCGGGTGGCGTGAGTTGCGAAACTATTCCGCATTGTTTCAAATGTAGACCAAACTCGTAACTCAAATATTCTCCTCCATGATCAGATCGTAGAAACTTTATTTTCTTGTTACGATGATTTTCCACTTCACTCTGAAATTCTTTGAACTTTTCAAATGTTTCAGACTTGTGTTTCATTAAGTAGATATACCCATATCTGCTCAAATCATCTGTGAAGGTTAGAAAATAATGATACTCGTCGCGAGCCTTAATATTCATCGGACCATATACATCAGTATGTATGATTTCCAACAAATCTGTTGCTTGCTCCATTGTTCCGGAGAACGGCGTTTTTAGTCATCTTGCCTAAGAGGCATGGTTCGCAAGCCTCAAGTGATTCATAATCAAGTGATTCCAAAATCCCATCAGCATGGAGTTTCTTCATGCGCTTTACACCAATATGACCTAAACGGCAGTGCCACAAATAGGTTGCACTATCATTATTAACTTCGCATCTTTTTGGTTTCAATATCATGAATATGTGTATCACTGCGATCGAGATCCAATGAACTATTTTCATTGGTGTGTATGACCATAGAAGGTTTTATTCATGTAAACAAAACAACAATTGTTCTCTAACTTAAATGAATAATTGTATTGCAATTAACATGATCAAATCATATTCATGCTCAACGCAAACACCAAATAACACTTATTTAGTTTCAACACTAATCCCGAAAGTATAGGGAGTGTGTGATGATGATCATATCAATCTTGGAACCACTTCCAACACACATCGTCACCTTGCCATTTAACTAGTCTTTGTTCATTCCGCAACTCCCGTTTCGAGTCACTAAATTTTAGCAACTGAACTAGTACCAAATACTAAGGGGTTGCTATGAACACTAGTAAAGTACACATCAATAACATGTATATCAAATATACTTATGTTCACTTTGCCATCCTTCTTATCCGCCAATCACTTGGGGCAGTTCCGCTTCCAGTGACCAGTCTGCTTGCAATAGAAGCACTCAGTTTCAGGCTTAGGTCCAGACTTGGGTTTCTTCTCTTGATTAGCAACTTGCTTGCTGTTCTTTTTGAAGTTCCCCTTTTTCTTCCCTTTGCCCTTTTTCTTGAAACTAGTGGTTTTGTTAACCATCAACACTTGATGCTCCTTTTTGATTTCTACCTCCGCGGCTTTCAGCATCGCGAAGAGCTCGGGCATAGTTTTGGTCATCCCTTGCATATTATAGTTCATCACGAAGCTCTTGTAGCTTGGTGGCAGTGATTGGAGAATTCTGTCAATGACGCAATCATCCGGAAGATTAACTCCCAGTTGAATCAAGTGATTGTTATACCCAGACATTCTGAGTATATGCTCACTGACAGAACCGTTCTCCTCCATTTTACAGCTATAGAATTTATTGGAGACTTCATATCTCTCAATCCGGGCATTTGCTTGAAATATTAACTTCAACTCCTGGAACATCTCATATGCTCCATGGTGTTCAAAACGTCGTTGAAGTCCCGGTTCTAAGCCGTAAAGCATGGCACACTGAACTATAGAGTAGTCATCAGCTTTGCTTTGCCAGACGTTCACAACATCTGGCGTAGCTCTTGCACCAGGCCTGGCACCTAGCGGTGCTTCCAGGACGTAATTCTTCTGTGCAGCAATGAGGATAATCCTCAAGTTACGGACCCAGTCCGTGTAATTGCTACCATCATCTTTCAACTTTGCTTTCTCAAGGAACGCATTAAAATTCAACGGAACAACAGCACGAGCCATCTATCTACACAACATAGACAAGCAAGATACTATCAGGTACTAAGTTCATGATAAATTTAAGTTCAATTAATCATATTACTTAAGAACTCCCACTTAGATAGACATCCCTCTAATCCTCTAAGTGATCACGTGATCCAAATCAACTAAACCATGTCCGATCATCACGTGAGATGGAGTAGTTTCAATGGTGAACATCACTATGTTGATCATATCTACTATATGATTCACGCTCGACCTTTCGGTCTCCGTGTTCCGAGGCCATATCTGTTATATGCTAGGCTCGTCAAGTTAAACCTGAGTATTCCGCGTGTGCAACTGTTTTGCACCCGTTGTATTTGAACGTAGAGCCTATCACACCCGATCATCACGTGGTGTCTCAGCACGAAGAACTTTCGCAACGGTGCATACTCAGGGAGAACACTTCTTGATAATTTAGTGAGAGATCATCTTATAATGCTACCGTCAAACAAAGCAAGATAAGATGCATAAAAGATAAACATCACATGCAATCAATATAAGTGATATGATATGGCCATCATCATCTTGTGCTTGTGATCTCCATCTCTGCAGCACCGTCATGATCACCATCGTCACCGGCGCGACACCTTGATCTCCATCGTAGCATCGTTGTCGTCTCGCCAATCTTATGCTTCCACGACTATCACTACCGTTTAGTAATAAAGTAAAGCATTACATCGCGATTGCATTGCATACAATAAAGCGACAACCATATGGCTCCTGCCAGTTGCCGATAACTTGGTTACAAAACATGATCATCTCATACAATAAAATTTAGCATCATTTCTTGACCATATCACATCACAACATGCCCTGCAAAAACAAGTTAGACGTCCTCTACTTTGTTGTTGCAAGTTTTACGTGGCTGCTACGGGCTTAAGCAAGAACTCATCTTACCTACGCATCAAAACCACAACGATAGTTTGTCAAATAGACTCCGTTTTAACCTTCTCAAGGACCGGGCGTAGCCACACTCGGTTCAACTAAAGTTGGAGAGACAGTCTTCCGCAAGCCATCTATGTGCAAAGCACGTCGAGGGAACCGGTCTCGCGTAAGCGTACGCGTAAGGTTGGTCCGGATCGTCTCGTCCAACAATACTGCTGAACCAAAGTATGACATGCTGGTAGGCAGTATGACTTGTATCGTCCACAACTCACTTGTGTTCTACTCGTGCAAATAACATCATACCATAAAAACCTAGGCTCGGATGCCACTGATGGGGAACGCAGTAATTTCAAAAAATTTCCTACGCACACGCAAGATCATGGTGATGCATAGCAACGAGAGGGGAGAGTGTTGTCTACATACCCTCGTAGACCGAAGCGGAAGCGTTGACACAACGTAGAGGAAGTAGTCGTACGTTCTCCTCGCGATCCAACCGATCACAGCACCGTTACTCCGGCACCTCCGAGTTCTTGGCACACGTTCAGCTCGATGACGATCCCCGGGCTCCGATCCAGCAAAGCGTCGGGGAAGAGTTCCGTCAGCACGACGGCGTGGTGACGATCTTGATGTGTTACCGGCGCAGGGCTTCGCCTAAGCACTGCAACGATATGACCGAGGTGGAATTTGGTGGAAGGGGGCACCGCACACGGCTAAGGAACGATCCGTAGATCAACTTGTGTGTCTTTGGGGTACCCCCTGCCCCCGTATATAGAGGAGCCAAGGGGGAGGGGCTGGCCGGCCAAGCCTGGCGCGCCAGGAGAGTCCTACTCCCTCTGGGAGTAGGATTCCCCCCCCCCCCAATCCTAGTTGGACTAGGATTCTCCAAGGGGGAGAGAGAGAGAGAGGGGGCGCCCACCTTTCCTACAAGGCCCATGTTGGCCCATTATGCTCCCGGGGGGTTCCGGTAACCCTCCCGGTATTCCGGTAAAATCCTGATTTCACCTGGAATGCATCCGATGTCCAAACATAGGCTTCCAATATATCATTCTTTACGTCTCGACCATTTCGAGACTCCTCGTCATGTCCGTGATCACATCCAGGACTCCGAACTCCTTCGGTACATCAAAACTCATAAACTCATAATATAACTGTCATCGAAACCTTAAGCGTGCGGACCCTACGGTTCGAGAACAATGTAGACATGACCGAGACATGTCTCCGGTCAATAACCAATAGCGGTACCTGGATGCCCATATTGGTTCCTACATATTCTACGAAGATCTTTATCGGTCAGACCGCATAACAACATACGTTGTTCCCTTTGTCATCAGTATGTTACTTGCCCGAGATTCGATCGTCGGTATCCAATACCTAGTTCAATCTCGTTACCGGCAAGTCTCTTTACTCGTTCCGTAATTCATCATCTTGCAACTAACTCATTGGTTGCAATGCTTGCAAGGCTTTATGTGATGTGCATTACCGAGAAGGCCCTGAGATACCTCTCCGACAATCGGAGTGACAAATCCTAATCTCGAAATACGCCAACCCAATATGTACCTTCGGAGACACCTGTAGAGCACCTTTATAATCACCCAGTTACGTTGTGACGTTTGGTAGCACACAAAGTGTTCCTAAGGTAAACGGGAGTTGCATAATCTCATAGTTAAAGGAACATGTACAAGTCATGGATAAAAGCAATAGCAACATACTAAACGATCGGGTGCTATGCTAATGGAATGGGTCATGTCAATCAGATCATTCAACTAATGATGTGATCTCGTTAATCAAATAACAACTCTTTGTTCATGGCTAGGAAACATAACCATCTTTGATTAATGAGCTAGTCAAGTAGAGGCATACTAGTGACACTCTGTTTGTCTATGTATTCACACATGTATTATGTTTCCAGTTAATACAATTCTAGCATGAATAATAAACATTTATCATGATATAAGGAAATAAATAATAACTTTATTATTGCCTCTAGGGCATATTTCCTTCATAATTGTTATTACTTTCCTACACTTAGTCGGAACACTATTTCTGCCTCATGCTTGATGGACTCAGGGTTATGAATTCAATTTAAAGGACAATGGTTGTTCATTTTATTTGAATGGTATGTTCCAAGGCTATGCACACATTGTTGATGGGCTATTTATATTGAATCTAGAAATGGAATCGGTCTATAACGTGAATGTCAAGAGGCATTGCCTGCTTGGACACATTAGTCTGAGGGACATTTTACATTTATGCCCCTAATTTGCGCCCACTACCATATTTACCCCTAATTTGAAAGCCCGCTCAACTTTGTCCCTCCGCTGTTAGGTGCACTTACAGAAATGCCCTTCTGTGTTGTTACCGGCCGGTGAAAGCAGGCCAAAGCCGGTTAAAGGGCTTTGACCGTCCTGAAAAAAATAGCAAAAATATGTTAAAAAAATGAAAATTTGTGGGATCAAAGCCGGTTAAAAAGGTGCGAGCAAATTTTCGTGTTGTTTGGACATTCCAGGAGCTCGTGCCAAAGGAAAAATAGTAAATATGTAAGCATGTGAACAGTAAATTCAAAAAAATAGCAATAAAATTCAAAAAGTATGAAGTTTTTTGGCATCAAAGAGGCTCGGGTTTGCAAGTTGCGTGCAAATTATTGTTGTGTTTGGACATTGGAGGGGCTTGTGGAGAAAAAACAAAATTTGGCTAGTGAAAAAACTTTGGAAAAAATGACTATTTTGTTTTTTCTTGCTAGAGCTCCTCGCATGTCATTTCATCACAAAAACATGCAAGCACCTTGTGCACCCAAGCCTCTTTGATGCCAAAAATTTTCTTGCTATTTTATTTCAAATTTACTGTTCGCAAGCATGCAGATTAACTATTTTTACCCACCACGAGCTCCTAGAATATCCAAATAGCACGAAAATTAGCACACGCCTTGCACACATGAGTATCTTTGATCTCACAAAATTTTAGATTTTTTTGCTATTTTATTAGGATGGTCAAAGCTATTTGACTGGACAGTAATGGCACAGAAGGGCATTTCTGTAAGGGCACCTAACGGCGGAAGGGCAATTTTGAGCAAGCTTTCGAATTAGGGGTATATCTGATTAGGTGGTTCGAGTTAGGGACAGAAATGCAAATGGCCATTAGTCTGAAATGCATAAACAAGCTCCATGATGATGGACTCCTAACTTCATCCGACTTCATGTCATTTCTGTCGGAGCAACAAACCCTGGGTCTGTTGCCCAGACTCTGCACAGGCCTGGGAGAAGGATTACAACACCAGGTTCACGCAAAGTACAAGAGACCAAGATCTTCATAGGACCAACATACAGATCAAGAGGACCAAGACCAAGTCAGAGGAGTCAGATACTACCAAGAGAGAAACCTCCCTTTCCGGGTAGATGAGCCTGGCAAGGACGGGGTCACCCCTGGAAGAAAACCTCCAAGACGCCCCGGCAGGGCCTGCCGGGACCTGTGGAGGCATAGCCACCTCACCAAACCACATCACCTCAACGCACGTCGTTGATCAGTGTGGTGTCAAGCCGCAAAGTGACTAAGTGGCAGCCATTCGCCACATGGCAACCTCTTTCTACAGGAAATACCTACAGACGACACCCGTCCTGCGATGTGTCAAGCGAGCAGGCGTGAAGTTGGCAAAACAGCCTGGCAAGGCTTGCTAGGAAAGAGACGATTTGATATTGAGCGGCGCATTTAATGCTCTGTCAGCCTGCAAAGTTAGGTATGATAGCACTATTTGCTATCTTATCCATGCATAATGACTAATTTGCCGTTGTGGTGACACCTTAGTCTATAAAAGGAGGCCCAAGGCAACCTTAGAAAGGGTTGGACCCTGTGTTAGTGAATCCACCCCTTGACATTTCATACGCAGGTAGCCGTTTCGGCCCGTGGCAACCCTGCCGGGTAAACGGGCTATGGCCACAACCATTTTCCCACCATTAATCAACCAAAGCAGGAGTAGGATTTTACGCCTCACGGCTGCCAGAACCTGGGTAAACTGCCCGTGTGATCTCTGCCTTGTTGTCCCACACTCCTCAAGGCCAATGTGAGGCCTTGGCTGATGCACCTGCTGGAGAACTCCATTTCATCATGGGCTGACTGATGAAGACATTAATACCATTGTTACACCCACAACCCCTGCTGTTATACATACTGGACCAATTACTAGAGCTCACGCACGCCAATTAAATTATTAGGTACTTTCATTTCTTGCTAATGATTCTAATGTTCATGAGAATATGATGCTGCCTAAATTGGATACATTCGTCTTGCTTGCAAATGAAGAACCTAGCTTAGACAAGATGGATGAACATTGGAGCAAGATCAAGCATGGAGACGATGGTTGGTTTCGGACCCCTTCAGAGATAGGGTTGGTTTCGGACCCCTTCCCCAAGGGCCACGAAACTCCCCCACTCTTCCTCCATATATACAGCCCTTAGGGCATCGTTTAGACTTTGGGTTTTGTTTACAATAAAGCTCGCCATAGCTGCAACTTCGCATACTTCGTTTGTGTTCAACGGCTAGACAAAGGCGTCTCAGAACCCCACCTTTGATCAATAAAGCTTTCCTCTTATAATCGCAATCTCCAGATTGCAATCTTAGTTTCTTGCTTGTTCTTCGTTTGCCCGCAGGAAACAAACCTTCGTGGTCAGGTTAATCGTGCTCCGGTGTGGTCAATAACCTCACGGAGTTGGTTTAGCAATTGCTAAGGCGCGACATCCTTGCACGTTTGTAGTCAGTTCATCAAAGTCGACTTCCTCCAAAACGATAGCCACCATCTCATCGAAAGACGGGACACCTTTGCCTCTATCAAGTGGTATCAGATTTCCAGGTTGCTCGGTGAGATTTTACAGTTTTTCGTAGTTTAGATCAAGTCTGTTCTTCATAACTATAGTCCACGAAAATGCCAAAAAATATTAGGGTTAGTTCATCCTATCCGAACCAATCTGAGCCTTTGGATAATCTTTTCTGTTTTTGCTTTGTTGAATTTGCGGTTGCATCCTCGTGTCAATTTGCTGGTCTTAGCGTCTAGTCCTTTAGTGTTCGAGTTCTGTTCACAGGTTGTCACATCGCCGCTGCCATATATCACCACCGCATCATCATCGTCGCTGCTGCCATATACCACCACCGCACCAACTTCATCGCCGCTTCCATATACCGCCAATCCGAGTCTATATACCCCACCAAATATCAGTCGCCATCACGCCAATCTGAGTCCACCTGCAACATATATCCACGACCAACCTGAGTTCCACCAGATTCATCTCCGCCACCAGTCCGAGATTCCACCAGATTCATCTCCGCCACCAGATTCATATCCGCCACCAGTCCGAGTCCAGTAATTGTTGCTTTGTTTTCGATTTCCAGATCATGTGATACTCCGAGTCATGACAGAGTAGGACTCGCCAACTTCCGAGCCATCCTCCGAACAAAAATAGTTCCAGTTTAAAAAAAAACTAAGTCTCGAAAATTCTGGCTAGGCAGTTTTTAGGACATTTGTAGATTTTTTTGAAAAAAAATTTGTTGCGGAGCAAAAAAAGAGAGGAAAAACCTGCAAAAAAACAAAAGAAGATTTTTTTCCAGAGTGTGCTCCTCCCTTGATTACGTGCAGCGCCGTGACTTTGCTAGGGTTCTAGGCTCGCGTCTCTAGTACAGTCTAGCCAAGGACCAGCACAGTACCGTCATTGAGCGTTTATTCAACTTTGCATATTTTAATTGATTATTGCTGACCCTTTTTGCTACTATACTATAAGCCTTCCCAGCTCCACATACATCTACGTCGCGCATTTGGCTCTCCCTAGTAATCGCTCTATCCAAGCTTTGAGAGTTTTAACTACAACGGTTGCTGGTCACCACCTGCTGCTTGGTAAGAACTGGTAAGAATTTGATATTTGCTTGACGGATTTGTGACACCCACCACCACCACCACTTGTTAGTAGTCTGTAGGATCATATTCTTGTGTGTTTCTATTGCTGCTAACCATGCCAGGATCATAGGACGACGAGATTGACTGGGAGAATTTAACTAACAAGGAGCTTCATGATAAGTTTCAGCAAATGATGACTGAACAGGTGCAAGATGTGCTGAACAATTTTGAAGAGGCCATGGAGAATATAACTAGCCTTGAGAATACGTTCTAAACAAAGCTCGATAACATATTCAATGAACTACTTGCGCGTCTTCCACCACCGGCTGCACCTGCTGCACCTCTGTAACAACAACAACAACAACAACACCAACAACAACGACTACCTCCACGTCACGAAACAGCCCTCCGCCGAGCGAGCCGTCTCCTTCTTCAGCCTGGCCAAACTGTTGGTGCTACTGTTGATACTTCTGTGGCTCCTGCAGCTGATGCGGAAGATGATTACGCGAGAGATTACGAGGTTGAGGTTGATCGAAATCAGAACTACGTGCAACCACCATCACCACAACCACCAGGTCGTCCACATGTAAATAATGGCAATGGTAGGGCTCCCCCTCAGGTACGAGATCATGACCATCTCCCTAAACTAAATTTGAATACTCCACCATTTGAGGGTAGATATGTTCCTGATATATATCTTACTTGGGAGTTAGAAAGTAAACAATGATTTACATGTTTACAATATCCTGAGGAGAGACGTGTTCCTACTGCTGTTTGTGCTTTAACTAGCTTTGCATGTGTTTGGTGGTCTAAACTTTGTAGATTATATCCTATTCCAGCAACTTGGGCTGCTTTGAAAACTGATATGCATACTCGTTGGGTTCCACCATATTATCAACGTGAATTAACTCAAAAATTGCAGCGTTTAAGACAAGGAAAAAATTATGTAGAAGAATATCATCAGGAATTACAAACTGGCATGATTAGATGTGGTATTGTTGTGGAGAATGAATCTATGCTTCCTTGTTTTATGGGTGGATTAAATAGAGAGATTCAGGCCATTCTAGAGTATAAGGAGTATAATAATATCAGTCGTTTATTCCATCTTGCTTGTAACCTGAACGAGAAGTGCAGGATCAACAGGCATTGGCGCGAACTAACTTTTCTGCAGGCCGACCTTCATCATGGACACCACGTGCATCCTCTACTTCCACTGCACCCTCACCTCCATGAGGTGCCACCTCCAGCCGTGATACAAGAAACCAGGCACAACCACCACTCTCTGCCAAGAGCACACTAGCCGGGCCTGCGCAGAGCTCTTCTTCTTCCATGGCGTCAACAGGGCACACAAGTGATATTATTTGTCGTCGTTGTAAGGGAAGAGAACATTTTGCGAGAGAATACAAATCTCAGCGTGTGATGATTGCTACTGAGGATGGTGGGTATGAGTCCGCTAGTGACTATGAGGAGGAGACTTTGGCTCTTATTACACATGAAGAACATGTGGAGATGATTTTGATCATGAGATGCAATACATGGCTGCTGGAGATGCTGACAGGTATGAATGTTTAGTTGCTCAGCGTGTTTTGAGTGTGCAGGTTACACAAGCTGAGCAAAATCAGAGGCATAATTTGTTCCATACAAAGGGAGTTGTGAAGGAACGTTATATTCGCGTCATCATAGATGGAGGGAGCTGCAACAACTTGGCTAGCATGGAGCTGGTGGAGAAGCTATCTCTCACCACAAGACCAAATCCACATCCTTACTACATCCAATGGTTCAACAACAACGGCAATGTTAAGGTAACACGTACTGTACATGTGCATTTTAGTATCTCTACATATGCTGATTATGTTGATTGTGATGTGGTACCTATGCAAGCATGTTCCTTATTACTTGGTAGACCATGGCAATTTGATAAAAATTCTGTACACCATGGTAGAAACAATCAGTATACTCTTGTTCATAAGGATAAAAATATTACTTCGCTTCCTATGACTCCTGATTCCATTTTGAAAGATGATATTAATAGAGCTAATAAAGCAAAACAGGAGAAAAATACGAGCGAAAATCAGATTGTGGCAACAAAATTTGAGCAACAAATGAAGCCTAATAATAAACCATCTAGTGTTGCTTCTGAAATTAAATTGAAAAGTGCATGTTTACTTGCCACCAAATCTGATATTGATGAACTAGATTTTAGCAAATCTGTTTTCTATGCTTTTGTGCGTAAAGAGGCATTATTTTTATTCGAGGAAGTGCCTTCCTCTTTGCCCCCTGCCGTCACTAACATTTTGCAGGAGTTCGCTGACGTCTTCCCACAAGACATGGCACCGGGATTACCACCTATTCGAGGGATTGAGCATCAAATTGACTTAATTCCAGGTGCATCGCTACCCAACCGTGCACCATACCGTACCAATCCAGAGGAGACGAAGGAGATTATGCGTCAAGTACAGGACCTGCTCGACAAAGGTTATATACGCGAATCTCTTAGTCCTTGTGTTGTTCCTATTATACTAGTGCCTAAAAAGGATGGTACGTCACGTATGTGTGTTGATTGTAGAGGCATTAATAATATTACTATTCGCTAGATGATATGCTTGATGAATTGAGTGGCTGTACAATATTCTCCAAAGTTGATTTGCGTAGTGGATACCATCAAATTCGTATGAAATTGGGAGATGAATGGAAAACAACATTTAAAACTAAGTTCAGTTTATATGAGTGGTTAGTTATGCCTTTTGTGTTAACTAATGCACCTAGTACTTTCATGAGACTAATGAACGAAATTTTACGTGCTTTCATTGGACGATTTGTGGTAGTCTATTTTGATGATATACTGATATATAGCAAATCGTTGGAAGAACATTTGGCACATTTACGTTGTGTTTTTATTGCTCCACGTGATGCACGTTTGTTTGGTACTCTTGGGAAGTGCATCTTTTGCACCGACCGAGTATATTTTCTTGGCCATGTTGTTACTCCACAGGGAATTGAAGTTGATAAAGCCAAGATTGAAGATATTGAGAGTTGGCCGCAAGCCAAATCGGTCACACAAGTGAGGAGTTTTCTTGGACTTGCTGGTTTCTATAGGCGTTTTCACTACAAAAAAAGACACATCCGTGACATTTTGTGCCAAACGAATTTCTTTTCTGTCATACATATGACACTTCTATGACGATAATTGTGACAAAACCCGGTATCATCATAGATGTGGTGGGATCCTACTTCTATGACAAAAAATCGTGACCGAAAATGGGCTTTTCGTCCTGGGCGGGTCGGAGACGCAGCTGGATGACATTCTTTGGGCCATCCGTGAAGGAAAAAATTGTGGTAGAAGTGAGGGCGAGGAAAATTTCGGGGAGTTCCCGGTTACGGTGGGAGGTCGGGGGCCGAGCGATGCGCGTTTCTCTCGTACACATACGTGCGTGTGTGCGAGGCGTTGGCTCTAACTGAACCCGAGCGAGGCGTTGGGCTCTAACTGAACCCGAGCGATTGCACTGCAGGCTATGCATTACTGAACCCGAGCGATCGACCGATGGCTGTTAACTGAACCCGATCTAGCGATTCCTTTGCTACTGCCGCTAACTGAAGCCGATCGATGCTGCCTCTGTGTCGGGACCCCGATCCTAAGCCACATCGATCCAGCATGTAACACTTCATATCACTTTGCGGCCTCACGCACGGTACTCCCACGGGTGCCACCTTACCTGGCCCGGGACCGTTTGCGCCTTTTGGCTCACGTATATGATAATGTCGCTAGCATCCATATGACAGAGAACCCGGGCCGACATGGCTAGTCGTGAACCCAAAGCGGCGCTAGCCTATGAGGACAGGCAAACATGAATCACAATGAGCATGTCGGTCATCAACGTATCTATTCGGGCTGTAGCACTGGGCTAACAGGACTCCGGTAACCCGGGCTGTAGCAGGCTAGGCAGGACTCCGAATATCAGCGCGTGACATTTCCCCGAAGGGACAGACATAGGAACGACGTGAAACACATGCCGGCCAGTCAAGTGTCCAAGCAGTAGTGCTGGGCTAGCAGGACTCCGGTGAACCGGGCTGTAGCGGACTACTATCGCTCAGAAGCACAAGACTTACATTTCCCCATATGAAAGGCTGCCAAGGATAAACAACTAGATAGTCGGATCCCACTCATACCAAGCATTTCAATCATACACACAATATGCCCGATATGAGTAAATACAACATGGCATCACAACAGTACTCTACAACTCAAGTACTTTATTTAGAAGGCTCCGAGGAGCCATACATATCATCCATACAGATAGGGGTCACATGACCCAACACTCAAGTCATACAAACATACAAGCACATGCGGAAGCAAACTAGTCTGAGTACAGACACTAGAAAGAAAGAAGGCTTGATGTAGCCTGTCTATCTACAACGACCCTTCACAAGTCTTGGATCACCACCTGGGTGATAAGTCACTCGTCAACGTCGAGGTCTACATAGAACCCATCAGAAGGGTTGGTGCAGTCGTCTGAAAAACATGATTAAAGCAACATGAGTACGGAGGTACTCAGCAAGTCTTACAACAGGAACCTACTATATATGCACATTCTCAAGAAGGTGGTGGGGTTATTGCAGCAAGCCAGCTTTGACTCTTGGCTAAGCTATCCTACGATAGACACCACTTGTAAATCATTTGTCGCACACGAGTCCACTAACACCAACACAATACTCCACCGTGGATCCTCTCTCGCCATCCCACAAGAGGGCCATCCGCGGTACTCACACTTATCTTGAGATTTTTAGTAGTATCCATTTAACTTGTCTATGAACTGATATGAGCGAACCAGAAGTCCATTACCGCGGACACGGCTATTCGAATAGATCATTTATAACCCTGCAGGGGTGTACTTCTTCACACATGTTTCCACCACTTAGCGTCTGCACACGACATGTGCTCGGCAGACTTCAAGCGAAAGGCGACGTGGGTGTAGACCACGACCTACCTAAACACTCAAGTCTCTAGTCCAGGTTTATCGCCTATTCGGGTTCCATCCGCAGGGAGTCCGGCCGAGGTTTCCACTAACGGCCCCGAACGATGTGAACAGGGTTCCGAGACACCAAACGGGCGCCCGGTTGACCCGGCCACGTGCCTACCGCAACACAGCCCACCCCGATGGTCAGCGCCGCGTGCGGCCCCCAGCATACTACAAACACCAGAAACTACTTGCAACTCCTGGACAGAGAACAAGGGTGGATAAGAAGTCGAGCGGGGTCATATTTCAGGGCCCAATGTGTGGTAGTAACTGTATCATGGATCACAAACACAGATCTCAGTTCTTAAGGACGGCCTCAATGAAACAACCCACCATGTACTCCTACATGGCCTCTCATCGATTCCTTTACCAAATCGTGTTCAACACTTCACTCTTGTCACCGACACAACCTTTCACTCCAGTTCATCATCCCGATGAGCCAGACCTGACACAACTCTAAGCATAGCAAGCATAGCATGGTAGGAACACACACACATGTAATGGCTCAATCAACTCCTACACATGCTAGTGGGTTTCATCTAGTTACTGTGGCAATGACAGGTCATGCAAAGGAAGTGGGTTCAACTACCGCAACACACAGCAGTTTGAAACGCGTTGTCTTAATGCAGTAAACAAGGCAGAAGCGAGAACATGGGTTTGTATCGGAATGATCAATGGGTTGCTTGCCTGATGGAGTGGTCGTGGGATACTGCCCTTCAGTTGGATACTCGGAGATATCCTCGGAGGCAGAACCTACCACGATGAACACGTCGGAACACAATCAATACATGGCAATATGCAACAATATGATGCATGCTATGACATGGCAATATGGATGTGCCCTGACCTAGTGTAAGTTAAGTCAGAAGGAAATGACCCCATTTGAACCAAAGATTCAAATGGTAGTGCATTTATAAGATCATATTAGTGCAAAATCTCATAATGCCTAAACAGTGGGTTTAACTTGTTTTAACATGCATGAAACCAGTACCAATGGATAGATTGGATTTTTCTGATAATTTTTCATATATAAAACTTTGCATTTGGAGTTATAGATAATTTTCTATGAATTTTTGAAGTTTGAACTATTTTCTGGATTTTCCTGTATAAAAATAAATCCAGCAAAATAGATTACTGCGTCAGCCTGAAGTCATGCTGACCTCAGCAGTCAAACCAGCTGGCTGGTCAAACCTGACGTGTGGGGACCACACGTCAGTGACACAGGGCTAATCCCGGTCAAACCCGCGCTGACTGGGGTTTGACTGGACCCTAGGGCCCACTGTCAGTGACCCAGGGTGGTTATTAGCTGGTGGGGTTAGTTGCTAATGACAGCCACGTCGACTCGCCGGAGTTTCGCCGGCGGCGACCATCCAGTGCGGCGGAGGAAAGTGCAAAATCGCGCTCCGGTGACCAAAAGAGCGGCGGAGGACATCTACAGCTAGCCAAGGGCAAGCCGCGTCTATTGGTGGCGGTGGTTTGTCTCGGGGTCGCCGGAAACAACGCCGGCGACGTGTTTGGCGGCGCCGGAGCTCAGGTCGAAGTGCGAAACGAGCTACGGGGCACGGCGAGGTGCGTGCGGTAGTGCGTTGGCCTCCTAGGGTTGCGGGGAGGCCGTTGGACAAGGTGGGGTGGCCAGTGGCTGGCCGAAGACACGCCGGCGACGTGCTCCGCGGCGGTGCGTGCGGGTGAGCATCGTGCGCTCGCTGTGGTGCACGAGGAAGAGAAAGGAGAGGATGGGGAGGTAGCTGAGCTCACCGCGGTCTCGGAGAAGTGGACGTCGGGGTCGGGGACGAGCTGGTGCGGCGGTGAGGTCGAAGGGGATCTCCGGCGGCCGGAGGTTGAAGAAGAGCTCGGGGAAGCGCTGTAGAGCGAGCGAGCGCTCGGGGCTCAGCTAGCTCGAAGAAGAGGAGGGCGGTGGAGCTGCTGGACAGGTCGGAGCGGCGCAAGGACGACGGGGAGCGCGACTACGGCGACGGTGCAGCTGCGGTGGCGTCGGCCATGGCGTGGAGGTGCGTGGGAGAGAGGCAGAGGGGCGAATGGCGTGTCCAGGGCGTCGGGGGCGCGACGTGGAGGCCGTCCAGGACAGCGGGGCGGCGAAGCGGCGAGCAGGGAGGCAGGGCGCTGCGTGGCGAGCTCCTGCTCCGGCGTTGAGCACCTGCCTGCCTGGCTGGCGAGGCGAAGCAGCTCGCTGGCGCGGCTGGTGGGCTGGGCCGGCCAGGTGGGCCGCCAGGTAAGTCAGTTGGCTTTCTGCTTTTGGTTTTTCTTTTTCTATTTCTTCTGCAACTTTGTGGAGTTATTTAAAAAACCTAGAACACTCCAAAAATCCTCAAACTGCACATGCTTGCTATTTAAAATATAGACAACATGAAACATTTCTGTTTGAGAATATTTGAGCATTTAAAATATTTTTATAAATTTTAAATGCCCAAATTCAAATACTTATGTGTTAATTCAAAAACCTTCTGTTGACCTAGAAAATTGTGCACCACTTTTGTCAAAGGTTTAAACCCAAAACAAAGGGGGTGAACATTTCAGAAGGGCATTTCAGGTTCATTGAAAAAGATTTTAGTAAACCCTAGTTATTTCCAGGGGGGGGGGGGGAAGTGTGTGTTGGGGGTTCTGGCATTTCCCATTTCAAAATTAAATAGAATTTAAACATGATGCACACTCTAATGCATGGCCTAGCTGGGATGTGACAACTCACCCCTACTCAAAAGAATCTCGTCCCGAGATTTAGGTTCCTCCGGAAAGAAGGCGGGATACTCAAGTCGAAGACGATCCTCCCTTTCCCATGTAGCTTCTTGCTCGGAATGGTGTGACCATTGAACCTTGAGAAACTTGATATTGTGGCGTCGAGTGGTACGCTCGGCTTGATCAAGGATACGAATGGGGTATTCCCGATAGGTGAGGTTATCTTGGAGATCAAGCGTTTCGTGGTGCACTCCACGGATAGGATCCGCGAAGCAACGCCTGAGTTGAGAAACGTGGAAGACATCATGAACTCTGGAGAGATGCGGAGGTAGTTCCAGTTGGTAGGCAACTTCCCCTCGTTGGGCAAGAATGCGAAAGGGTCCAATGTAGCGAGGAGCCAATTTGCCTTTGATACCGAATCGATGGGTTCCCTTTAAAGGTGTAACCCGAAGGTAAGCCATCTCACCGACTTCATAAGCCATGGGCTTATGCTTGCGGTCATACTGACTCTTTTGTCGAGATTGGGCGGTTTTCAACTTCTCACGAATAATACGAACTTGCTCTTCTGCATCCTGGATCATGTCCGGGCCAAAGAGTTGTCTCTCGCCGGTTTCTGACCAGTTAAGAGGCGTTCGACATTTTCGTCCATAGAGAACTTCGAAAGGGGCTTTGCCCAAGCTAGCTTGATAACTGTTGTTATAAGCGAACTCGGCGAATGGAAGGCACTTCTCCCAATTCATACCGAAAGAGATGACAGAAGCTCGGAGCATATCCTCCAGAATTTGATTGACTCGTTCTACTTGACCACTTGACTGAGGATGGAAGGCGGTGCTAAAGGAGAGTCGAGTTCCCAAAGCATTTTGGAAACTTTCCCAAAATCGAGAGGTGAAAAGACTTCCACGGTCTGAATTAATTTCCAATGGAACACCATGGAGAGATACTATTCGAGAGATGTACAAATCAGCTAGCTGGCTAGCGGTTATACTCTCGCGAACAGGTAAGAAGTGGGCTACTTTGGAGAGACGATCGACAACAACGAGGATAGCATTATTCCCTCTTTTGGTTCTGGGAAACCCGGTAATGAAATCCATACCGATTTTATCCCATTTCCATTCAGGAATCTCCAAAGGTTGAAGGGTGCCAGCAGGCCGTTGATGCTCTGCTTTAACACGACGACAGACGTCGCAAGTTGCAATGTATTGAGCGATTTCTCTCTTCATCCTAGTCCACCAAAACCTCTGGCGTAGGTCTTGATACATCTTAGTGCTACCGGGATGAATGGTGAGAGGGGATTCGTGAGCTTCCTTAAGGATCAATTGACGTAAATGTTGCTTCTTGGGAACCACCAAGCGGTTCTCAAAGAAGACAACACCTCGTTCATCCATGGAAAAACATTTAGCAACTCCGCTAGCGATGTTTTCCTTAATCCGAGATATGCCTTTATCGCGCTTCTGGGCAGCTATGACTTGATCCATAAGGTTAGGTTTCGCCACCAGGGTGGAAAGGAATCCTCGAGGAACAATGTGAAGGTTAAGCTTATGAAATTCCTCGTGGAGAAGTGGTTGACCTTGTTGTAACATCAGGTTGTTACAATAAGATTTACGACTTAGCGCATCAGCCATGACATTGGCTTTGCCTGGGGTGTAAGTTATTCCTAAGTCGTAATCCGAGATCAACTCGACCCAACGTCTTTGCCTGAGATTCAAATCCGGTTGGGTGAAGATATATTTCAAACTTTGGTGATCAGTGTAGATTTCGCAACGATTACCCAGAAGGTAATGTCGCCAGGTTTTGAGTGCATGGACTACCGCTGCAAGCTCTAGATCATGAGTGGGATAATTATCCTCATGTGGACGCAACTGTCGAGATGCGTAGGCAATCACATGACGATCTTGCATGAGTATGCAACCTAGTCCTTGTCGCGAGGCGTCGCAATAGATAACAAAGTCCTTAGAGAAGTCTGGTGGTACCAGTACGGGAGCAGATGTCAGGCGTCTTTTCAGTTCCTGAAAGCTGAACTCGCACTGTGGGGTCCACTCGAACTTTTTATCTTTCTTAAGGAGTCCAGTTAGAGGCTTAGCAACCTTGGAGAAATTCTCGACGAAGCGGCGGCAATAGCTCGCTAAACCAAGAAAACTCCGAACTTGCTTGACCGTCTCAGGTGGAGTCCAGTCAAGGACAGCTTGAACTCGCTCGGGATTGACAGCAATGCCCTTGCCAGAGATTACATGGCCCAGATAGGTCACTTCTGGCAACCAGAATTCGCACTTGGAGAATTTGGCATAAAGGCGATGCTCTCGAAGTTTCATCAATACTAGCCTTAGATGTTCGGCATGTTCTTCCTCATTCTTGGAGTAGATGAGTATATCATCGAGGTATACCACGACGAATTTATCCAAGTACTCCATGAAGATCGAGTTCATTAACCGAGAGAAGGTGGCTGGAGCATTGGTTAAACCGAAGGACATGACGGTGTACTCGTATTGGCCGTAACGAGTAACGAAGGCCGTTTTGGGAATGTCCCCGTTCTTGATTTTGATTTGATGGTAGCCCAACCTCAAATCCATCTTGGAAAAGACTGAGGATCCAGCGAGCTGGTCATACAGGTCGTTGATCCTGGGGAGCGGATACTTGTTCTTGATAGTGACCAGATTGACAGGTCGGTAATCTACAACCATCCGATCCGTTCCATCCTTCTTCTTGACGAAGAGGACGGGGCAAGCCCATGGAGATGAACTAGGACGGATGAAACCTTTTTGCAAGGACTCATCGAGTTGTTTCTTAAGCTCAGCTAGTTCTAGGGGTGCCATCTTATAAGGTCTCCTAGAGATTGGAACGGTTCCTGGAACAAGGTCTATCACGAATTCGACATCTCTGTCAGGTGGAACACCTGGCAGTTCCTCTGGAAAAACATCCGGGAAGTCACGGACTACCGGAACATCTTCGAGGTCTGGAAGGGGATTGGCATTTAGAGAGTAGAGCTGACGCTCCGATACTCGGGTCAAAACATTGACTGTCTTGCCCGATGGATGAGTAAGTTGAACAGTTCTAGTTGAGCAATCAATCTTGGCGTAGTGAGCTGACATCCAGTCCATACCCAAGATGATATTTATGTCTGAAGACTTGAGAGCTATTAGTGACGCAAGGAAAACTAATCTGTCCACAAGAATTTCATTTCCATGGCTGATCCTAGAGGTTTGCCATCTAGAACCGAGAGTTTGAATTTCCATGGAGGTGGGCATGTCACTAAAGGTAGTGTTGTGCAATCGAGCATAGCTCTCAGAAATAAATGAATGAGATGCTCCAGTATCAAAGAGAACAGTTGCCGGATGGCAATTAGCAAGGAGCGTACCGAGAACGACGTTGGGGTCCTCTTGAGTTTCTTCAGCTGAAACGTAGTTGACATGGCCACGAGCAGTGGTGGCTGGCTTGGCGACAAGCACTTTTGCTGTTGACTTACCACGGCCAACAGACTTTCCGAACTGGCCGGGGTTGTTCTGGGGACACTCACGGATGTAGTGGCCCGGCTCACCACACTTGAAACAAGTTGTTATATTGGGACGTGGAGCAGCATTGGCAGTGGGGCCACCAAAAGTCTTGGGCGGCACATACTGTTGATTGGGGCGAGGCGCCTCAAAGGATGGCCTCGGGGTATACCTGGGTGGCATAGCAGAATTTGGAATCCAGACCCGGCGCTTCTGAGATCCAGAGTCGGATGAAGATCCATAGTCACGGGAGTGCTTGCGTGAAGCTTCAAAATCATTCTGCCCCGTCTCGGCACTGATGGCCTTATTGACTAGCTTCGGAAAAGAAATGCATTCATGCAGACGAAGGTCACGTCGGAGCTCAGGGCTAAGTCCCTTGCGGAACCTTGCCTGCTTCTTGGCATCGGTGGATACCTCTTCGGGAGCATAGCGTGCAAGCTTCCCAAACTCGCGACTGTATGCATCCACAGTCAGCTTCCCCTGGGTGAAGTTACAAAACTCCTCCCTCTTGCGATCCATAAGACCTTCCGGGATATGATGCTCACGGAAAGCGGCACTGAAATCAGCCCAAGTAGTGAGTTGGCCGACCGGACGCATAACTTCATAATTCTCCCACCAAAGGCTGGCAGGGCCTTCGAGGTGGTAGGCAGCAAAGGTAACTTTATCATCTTCAGCTACGTTGGCAGAACGTAGCTTGTGGGCGATGCTGCGGAGCCAGTCATCCGCATCGAGAGGTTCGATGGAATGATTGAACTTTGGCGGGTACAGCTTGACAAAGTCATTGATGGACACCGAATTGATCCTCTGCTGACGTGCAGTGTTCTGCTCAATCCGCTCTAACAAGCGATTGGTGTCGCGCCTGTTGCGCTCTGCCTCCAGCATCACTTCGGCCAGAGAAGGTGGTTGAGGAAGACTTTCCTCTCTAGGTGCACTAGCTTCCCCCTGCTCCGGAACAGCAGGGTTGCTGCGGGTGTTGACCATCCTGGGAAAACAAAACAACGATTTAAACCAGGATGGCAAAATCTGGTCAAGGAAGTGCGGAATGTAATGGATAACAAGGAATGCGGAGATGATCATCCGTATGACATGGTAATATAGAAACTGCCATATATATACCAACGGTCATACACATCATACATAGTTTAGTACAAGCTCAAGATGAAGTACAACTAAGACGAGAGACGTTACATCTCATCGAAGGCATTCCAAGCTCCTATACATTATTTTTCTACACCTCCGGAATTGATACACACTAAGTTATATTCCACAATCACGCAGGACGGTGGACATACAACTATTACAATACTAGCGAGACTGCTACTAGCTCAGACAGCTCCGTAGAAGTCCTCATAGAAGTCACCACCCAGACCTGGAAGCGGAACATGGTCATCTGGGAACAGACGGTCCTGCGGTGCTTGTGGACCATAGGGACTTGGGTGCGGCCTCGGTCCAACAGATGGCGGCAGAAGAGGCCCACGAGGAGGGGTGATGCCTCCCACCTCACGCCATTCCATGAAGTCTGGCAGACTAGCCCGCACAGGGTACAAGTCTCTCGTGTCCATGTATCCGGCTTGCACAGCAGGTGCAAACCTCGTCAAGGTGGCCCAATGATCAGCACGAGCATTAAAAAGCTCCATACGCAAGGCCCGGTTTTCACGGTCCTTATCTTCCAACATCTCAGTAGTGGTGCAAAGGAGTGAGTCCTCATGGGATGCATCACTGTACATGCCCTGAAGGTAGCCATCCGCCCCAGGGAGGGATGCTGGCATGTAGCGAAATTCAGTGTTGCTCAACAAGGCAGTTCTAGCTCGCATAATGGTCATCATCGAGTAGGCTGCATCTTGAACGGACATCCCAATGGTGATCCCGAGTCCATAAGAACGGTGGAGTGGTTCCGTGGCTCCGGGATAAGACGGATATATTCTGACCGTGCACAGATATTGGCTCTGGTTGAAATCTCTAAACTGCTCTTCGACGGTGTATTCAGGGTACCATCGGTAACCTGCCTCAACCATCACTCGAACCAACATGGCGGTATGACCACATACACCGATGCAACGGGTCAGACGAACCACTTGGTTTTGGGGACGGGTAGCCATCTGAAAGCACAAAATAGTGCAAAGGCATTAGAATTTCTGGATGAAATTGGACAGCATAACGGCTGTAAATGCTCAGGAAAGGAATTGAGACATCCACAACAGTTTGCGAAACCACTCAACAACAACATATCAAGGTTCTGGTTCAATTGGCAACATACTAGACTTCAGTAGAGCTGAACTGGGTTGTAACCAACAATCCTATAAGTTACTACGGATTTAGTAACACGTGAACCTGATAGAGAGAAGAGAGCCTAGTTCCTTAACCCACGTAGAATGAGAAGATAATGACTCAGAATAGAGGGCATAAGGTAAAGGAGTAAAAGAGCCTTACGTTCCCTCCCACAATCAATTCCCCTACATATAACTAAAGCATTTCTAGACTCGACATCGACCAGTTTGGCTTAGCGAACCTACAGGCAGTCCGGCTCTGATGCCAACGCTGTCAGGACCCCGATCCTAAGCCACATCGATCCAGCATGTAACACTTCATATCACTTTGCGGCCTCACGCACGGTACTCCCACGGGTGCCACCTTACCTGGCCCGGGACCGTTTGCGCCTTTTGGCTCACGTATATGATAATGTCGCTAGCATCCATATGACAGAGAACCCGGGCCGACATGGCTAGTCGTGAACCCAAAGCGGCGCTAGCCTATGAGGACAGGCAAACATGAATCACAACGAGCATGTCGGTCATCAACGTATCTATTCGGGCTGTAGCACTAGGCTAACAGGACTCCGGTAACCCGGGCTGTAGCAGGCTAGGCAGGACTCCGAATATCAGCGCGTGACATTTCCCCGAAGGGACAGACATAGGAACGACGTGAAACACATGCCGGCCAGTCAAGTGTCCAAGCAGTAGTGCTGGGCTAGCAGGACTCCGGTGAACCGGGCTGTAGCGGACTACTATCGCTCAGAAGCACAAGACTTACATTTCCCCATATGAAAGGCTGCCAAGGATAAACAACTAGATAGTCGGATCCCACTCATACCAAGCATTTCAATCATACACACAATATGCCCGATATGAGTAAATACAACATGGCATCACAACAGTACTCTACAACTCAAGTACTTTATTTAGAAGGCTCCGAGGAGCCATACATATCATCCATACAGATAGGGGTCACATGACCCAACACTCAAGTCATACAAACATACAAGCACATGCGGAAGCAAACTAGTCTGAGTACAGACACTAGAAAGAAAGAAGGCTTGATGTAGCCTGTCTATCTACAACGACCCTTCACAAGTCTTGGATCACCACCTGGGTGATAAGTCACTCGTCAACGTCGAATTCTACATAGAACCCATCAGAAGGGTTGGTGCAGTCGTCTGAAAAACATGATTAAAGCAACATGAGTACGGAGGTACTCAGCAAGTCTTACAACAGGAACCTACTATATATGCACATTCTCAAGAAGGTGGTGGGGTTATTGCAGCAAGCCAGCTTTGACTCTTGGCTAAGCTATCCTACGATAGACACCACTTGTAAATCATTTGTCGCACACGAGTCCACTAACACCAACACAATACTCCACCGTGGATCCTCTCTCGCCATCCCACAAGAGGGCCATCCGCGGTACTCACACTTATCTTGAGATTTTTAGTAGTATCCATTTAACTTGTCTATGAACTGATATGAGCGAACCAGAAGTCCATTACCGCGGACACGGCTATTCGAATAGATCATTTATAACCCTGCAGGGGTGTACTTCTTCACACATGTTTCCACCACTTAGCGTCTGCACACGACATGTGCTCGGCAGACTTCAAGCGAAAGCCGACGTGGGTGTAGACCACGACCTACCTAAACACTCAAGTCTCTAGTCCAGGTTTATCGCCTATTCGGGTTCCATCCGCAGGGAGTCCGGCCGAGGTTTCCACTAACGGCCCCGAACGATGTGAACAGGGTTCCGAGACACCAAACGGGCGCCCGGTTGACCCGGCCACGTGCCTACCGCAACACAGCCCACCCCGATGGTCAGCGCCGCGTGCGGCCCCCAGCATACTACAAACACCAGAAACTACTTGCAACTCCTGGACAGAGAACAAGGGTGGATAAGAAGTCGAGCGGGGTCATATTTCAGGGCCCAATGTGTGGTAGTAACTGTATCATGGATCACAAACACAGATCTCAGTTCTTAAGGACGGCCTCAATGAAACAACCCACCATGTACTCCTACATGGCCTCTCATCGATTCCTTTACCAAATCGTGTTCAACACTTCACTCTTGTCACCGACACAACCTTTCACTCCAGTTCATCATCCCGATGAGCCAGACCTGACACAACTCTAAGCATAGCAAGCATAGCATGGTAGGAACACACACACATGTAATGGCTCAATCAACTCCTACACATGCTAGTGGGTTTCATCTAGTTACTGTGGCAATGACAGGTCATGCAAAGGAAGTGGGTTCAACTACCGCAACACACAGCAGTTTGAAACGCGTTGTCTTAATGCAGTAAACAAGGCAGAAGCGAGAACATGGGTTTGTATCGGAATGATCAATGGGTTGCTTGCCTGATGGAGTGGTCGTGGGATACTGCCCTTCAGTTGGATACTCGGAGATATCCTCGGAGGCAGAACCTACCACGATGAACACGTCGGAACACAATCAATACATGGCAATATGCAACAATATGATGCATGCTATGACATGGCAATATGGATGTGCCCTGACCTAGTGTAAGTTAAGTCAGAAGGAAATGACCCCATTTGAACCAAAGATTCAAATGGTAGTGCATTTATAAGATCATATTAGTGCAAAATCTCATAATGCCTAAACAGTGGGTTTAACTTGTTTAACATGCATGAAACCAGTACCAATGGATAGATTGGATTTTTCTGATAATTTTTCATATATAAAACTTTGCATTTGGAGTTATAGATAATTTTCTATGAATTTTTGAAGTTTGAACTATTTTCTGGATTTTCCTGTATAAAAATAAATCCAGCAAAATAGATTACTGCGTCAGCCTGAAGTCATGCTGACCTCAGCAGTCAAACCAGCTGGCTGGTCAAACCTGACGTGTGGGGACCACACGTCAGTGACACAGGGCTAATCCCGGTCAAACCCGCGCTGACTGGGGTTTGACTGGACCCTAGGGCCCACTGTCAGTGACCCAGGGTGGTTATTAGCTGGTGGGGTTAGTTGCTAATGACAGCCACGTCGACTCGCCGGAGTTTCGCCGGCGGCGACCATCCAGTGCGGCGGAGGAAAGTGCAAAATCGCGCTCCGGTGACCAAAAGAGCGGCGGAGGACATCTACAGCTAGCCAAGGGCAAGCCGCGTCTATTGGTGGCGGTGGTTTGTCTCGGGGTCGCCGGAAACAACGCCGGCGACGTGTTTGGCGGCGCCGGAGCTCGGGTCGAAGTGCGAAACGAGCTACGGGGCACGGCGAGGTGCGTGCGGTAGTGCGTTGGCCTCCTAGGGTTGCGGGGAGGCCGTTGGACAAGGTGGGGTGGCCAGTGGCTGGCCGGAGACACGCCGGCGACGTGCTCCGCGGCGGTGCGTGCGGGTGAGCATCGTGCGCTCGCTGTGGTGCACGAGGAAGAGAAAGGAGAGGATGGGGAGGTAGCTGAGCTCACCGCGGTCTCGGAGAAGTGGACGTCGGGGTCGGGGACGAGCTGGTGCGGCGGTGAGGTCGAAGGGGATCTCCGGCGGCCGGAGGTTGAAGAAGAGCTCGGGGAAGCGCTGTAGAGCGAGCGAGCGCTCGGGGCTCAGCTAGCTCGAAGAAGAGGAGGGCGGTGGAGCTGCTGGACAGGTCGGAGCGGCGCAAGGACGACGGGGAGCGCGACTACGGCGACGGTGCAGCTGCGGTGGCGTCGGCCATGGCGTGGAGGTGCGTGGGAGAGAGGCAGAGGGGCGAATGGCGTGTCCAGGGCGTCGGGGGCGCGACGTGGAGGCCGTCCAGGACAGCGGGGCGGCGAAGCGGCGAGCAGGGAGGCAGGGCGCTGCGTGGCGAGCTCCTGCTCCGGCGTCGAGCACCTGCCTGCCTGGCTGGCGAGGCGAAGCAGCTCGCTGGCGCGGCTGGTGGGCTGGGCCGGCCAGGTGGGCCGCCAGGTAAGTCAGTTGGCTTTCTGCTTTTGGTTTTTCTTTTTCTATTTCTTCTGCAACTTTGTGGAGTTATTTAAAAAAACCTAGACCACTCCAAAAATCCTCAAACTGCACATGCTTGCTATTTAAAATATAGACAACATGAAACATTTCTGTTTGAGAATATTTGAGCATTTAAAATATTTTTATAAATTTTAAATGCCCAAATTCAAATACTTATGTGTTAATTCAAAAACCTTCTGTTGACCTAGAAAATTGTGCACCACTTTTGTCAAAGGTTTAAACCCAAAACAAAGGGGGTGAACATTTCAGAAGGGCATTTCAGGTTCATTGAAAAAGATTTTAGTAAACCCTAGTTATTTCCAGGGGGGGGGGAGTGTGTGTTGGGGGTTCTGGCATTTCCCATTTCAAAATTAAATAGAATTTAAACATGACGCACACTCTAATGCATGGCCTAGCTGGGATGTGACACTCTGGATGAACAGTGAGCATTGCGGGGGGTTTGGATAAACAATTCCCGGTGGGGGTGGATGAACAGGACCCCGTGGTGTTGCCTCTGGATGAACAGGACCCCGATTGATCGGTCCGGTTGGGCCTGGATGAACAGGACCCCGTGGAGGGCTGGATGAATGGGACCACCCCGTGGAGGGCAGGATGAACAGTAGACGGTGGAGGGCAGGATGAACAGTAGCCGTGGAGGGGTGGTTGAACCGGAGCCCATGGAGAGGGCTGGTTGAACTGTAGCCGGTGGAGTAGCGCGCGGTGGAGGCTGGATGAATAGGAGCCCGTGGATGAACAGTCGCAGGTGGAGTCTGGAGGAGGTCTATGGTGGATGAACAATAGCTCGTGGAGGCTGGAGGGGGACAATGGTGGAGATGAACAGTATCCCGTGGAGTCCCGTTTTGTGGTACGCCACACCCCTCCCAATGAACATGACCCCTGTTTCGACCGTAACGCTCCAACACAAGTCTGTTTCCTCTGTTTTGCGGTACGCCACACCCTTCCCGATCAATAGGACCCCCGTTTCAACCGCAGGAGGTCCGTTTCCTCCGTTTTGCGGTACGCCACACCCCTCCCGATGAACAGGATTCCGTTTCGAACGTGGCCGGTCGAACACAAGGCCGTTTCCTCCGTTCTGCGGTACGCCAGGCCTCGTTTACATTGCCTGTTCCGTCCAAGCCCACCCGATGAACACGACGCATTCTGTTGCCTCCCCATGAACACGACGCATTCCGTTTCCTTCCCATGAACACGACACATTCTGTTGCCTCCCCATGAACCTGACGACGGCGTTGTTTCTCCGTTCCGACCCAGCCATGTACACGAGCCATGGCCGTACGTATGCGCGAGTAGGCGTTCAAGACCCTGCTCGTATGTACGTACGTGGCCGTATTTTCTTTCTTGCACCCTGGCCGCTGTACGTATGTGTACATGCTACGTGCGCACCTCTACTACGACACGCACGTGCCTCTACTACGACACGTGCGCGCCTCTACATCGACCAGTATATATGTACGTACATGTTCGCGACCAGAATGACAACGCTACGTACGCTTCGACCAGGTGGGTCCCGACTGTCAGGCACTTCCTTGCCTGCGAAGATGTAGCTGGTGGGTCCCAGCAGTCAGGGGGGCTAATCGTTTTGGGTTTTTTTGCCCGGATGCATTTCCTTGCATGCGAAGATGTAGGTGGTGGGTCCCAGTAGTCAGGGGGGCGAATCGTTTTTTTTGCCCGTACGCACTTCCTTGCGTGCGAAGGTGTAGCTGGTGGGTCCCAACAGTCTGGGGGGAAACATTTTTTTCGTGAAATACGGTGGCCCATCCGGTGGGTCCCTACTGTCAGGTGGAGGATCATTATTTTCCGCGTAATAAGGAGGCACTTCCTTGCTGCCGCCGTGGACCCAGCTGTCAGCCTCTCCACGTACAGTCCACGTTCGATGGAAGTCGTTCCATGACCGCGTTGACCACACCGCGCCGAGAGCACCAGGGCGGTGGACGACGGCGAGGCCTAGGAAGGGGACGGCGCGAAGCCGGTGAAGACGCGGCAGTGGATGCCCACGCAGAGAGGAGTACGAGGGTTCACTCGTTCGGCTGCGGTGTGAGGCTGCCGTTGCCGCAGGGCCTGGCAGTGGTGGGAATAGTAGGGGGCGGTGAGGCCTCCGCGGTAGCACAGCCGGCCATGGGAGGCAGGAGCAGGTGGCACGATCAGCGCTGCTTTGGGTGGTTGGAGCAAGAAGACCAGAGGTTGAAGAAGCACTACGGCCGTTGGATGGACATCGTACGGACACCGCAGCTAGAATCGTTTATATTGACTAAGTTGACAAAGCCCTTGGTACGTCAACTTAGTAGGCCCACAGGTCAGCTTCCGAAATGGTGCGCCCCAATTGTGAGGGGGAGGAATCATTTTTTGGGCGGCTGAAGCTAGAATATCCGAGATTGAAGAAGAAGCACGGCATCCGTTGGATGGACATCCAATGGCCACTGCTGCTAGAACCGTGTGTTGACTATAAGTTGACAAAGCCTTGCATACGCGTCAACTCTGTTTTTTTAGGGGACACGTCAACTTAGTAAGGCCAGAAGTGTGTGGCAGAGAACTTATAGCCCATTTGAGATTTGTAAGAATGTGTAGCCCATTTTGGAATTCCAATGGAATTTACTACAGCCCATTTACAATTTGTTAAAAGTACAACCCATTTCAACCAACCGTTTAAAACAGAATTCAATAAAATTTCCCACATTTTGATGGGATACGAAATATTTTTATCCCGAAATTTCTAGTCAGATTAAATACAATTTCAATATAAATTTATTTTACGTAAAAATCCAAAGAAACATTGCGCTTGCAAGAATTAATGAAATTAAAATTTTCAGTATCCAAAAATAATATTTTATAAAGTAATCACGTGTTTGGTGCATTTTTTTATAGTTACTACCCAGTTTTGATAATTACATCCCATTTATTATTTCTTAAAGCCCATTTTCTTGTTAATCCTAATGCATCCCTCCTAGGAAAGATTTGCAGCCCAGCGGGGCGGAGAATAACAACTTGACCTTGCCTGGGTATTTATAAAAACAGTATAGCTGGGATAGCCATTTTTAGCTTGACAAAAATTAATATCTGGCCTGGGTATCTGACCTGGGCTAGACGGGCCACAACCCGCCTAGTTAATACCTGCAGCGATGTTTTCATTGTGGTTCAGAGGAGAAAAATTAATATCCGGGCTAAACATAAAAAAACTCTGCAGTGCTCACACCTCAAAAACACAAATACTGCTCGAGCTGCTTGGTCCCAGCTGTCGGCCGCTTCTTGTGCAATTCTCTCGTTTATTGACTACTACATAGGTTGAGAATGTTGTGGGACCATGATGTCAGGAAACCAGGGGGAAGCAAAATAAATTACTCCAGCGAGCGCTTCCACCTTTGCCTCATTGTCTCCCGTGGAAACCCCTTTCCTCCCTTTTTTTGCTCGGGCAAGGACCAATGCATGCAGCACGTCCATGCGGTTATTAGGCAAGAAATAAAATCGCTTTGCATGCTATGAATTACGATGGCCTGCATGGGTAGCTAATAAGACATCCTCTTAACTGTTGTGATTAAATGTTGTGTTTAGAAGAGAGAAGTATTCTTCTTATCCACCAATCTGCTTGCACCTAGGTAGTGATGCACCTTCTAATGCAACTTATTCACCTAGACGGAGGGAGTATAGTTTTATACATACATACATACATACATACATACATATATATATATACATACATATATAGAGGCACTTGCGTACGTGAGGCTATAGACCTGGTGGGTCCCCATTGTCATCCTCTCCAAGTAAAGTCATCTCCTCGCCCGCGCGCGCTTTCTGCCCGAAACAGTCAGCCCCGCCCGCCCCGCTTCCCGGTGCAGGCGATTGCTCCGACTTCAAACGACACAAGTGTCGTCCGTCCGTCCATCTTCCGCCCACATTAATGATACGCGGTTGCGAGGCGGCTACTCCGGCGCCACACGTCCGTCTCTCCACCCGCCCACCATTGCTATATAAACTGCTGCACCGGCCATAGCCGCAGTCATTTGCATCCGTTCCCTTTCTCCTGTCCACACCACTACTGCCCACCATGGCTTCCTCGCGCTCCAGCGCTCTTCGGGACGGGCGGACGACGAACCACAAGGAGATGGCAGCCATTGCTGCCGATCGGCTGGCCGGCAGGCACCCGGAGGACGACGACGTCCCAGTGGAGAACATGGTAGTCGACGATTCGGCACCAACCCCATCCTCCGCGCCATCCTCGCCGGTGCATTGCACCATGACCATCGGCGAGGCCCGTGCCCAATATATGGACAGTGTGAGGCAGATGCGCCAGGAGCAGTTCCGGGAGGCACAGGCCGATGCCGCCTACAACCACCATCTCATCCAGGAGCATCTGCAGGCGGAGGAGCAGATCGCCACGGACCGGGCAGAGCAGGAGGCGCTGCTCGGCTCGTACTGCTACGCCCGCAAGGGCCGCCTCGAGCGCTGGCGGTACCGCATGCGGGTGGCGGAGGCTGCGGCCGCCTACAAAGAGGCTAGCAAAGAGGGAGATGAAGCGGGCGAGGCGCTGTTTGACGAGACCGAGGATGAGAGAGAGGAAAATGGCAGCTCCGACGAGTCCCCGCTCCACTGGCGTTGATGAGGCCCTGCTCCGCCGAGGCCCCGCGACGCCAACAACGAGGCAGAGGACAATGCCGGCTCCGACGAGTCCCCGCTCCGCTGGCGTTGAAGAGGCCCTGCTCTGCCGAGGCCCCGCGGTGCCAACAATGAGGCAGAGGACACCGCCGGCTCCGCCGAGGCCCCGCCCCGCCAACAAGAAGGCAGAGGACATCGCCGTCTCAGCCGAGGCCCCACCCTGCCGGCAACTCGGGGGAGGATTTCCACTGCTCCGCCGAGGCCCCGACCCGCTACCAATGAGGCCGCGCCCCACAGAAAACGAGGAAGAGTAGAACACGGTAGGTTGCCGACGCTCGGGTCCAAGTAAGGCCACTGCTGCTACGCTCCTGTTGAAGCCAAGCTAGGCAGGTTGACCATTGACGGCCGGTTAGCTTCTTGGCGGCGCCGTGGAGTCGGGGAGTTCTGCTGGAGAATAATGCTTCTTCTACTTAAATGCTGCTGCAGTTGGCTGCCTGACACGTGGGCCCAACAGGCCACATGTCATTTACGCAACTGCACCTGCAGTTAAGTCACTGAAGCTTCTGTTCGGCTCAGCGGGACACACATGGGTAGCTTCAGTTAATTAATTATACCTCCAGCGCACCCCTTTTTAGTTGAACAATGTATGAAATGTAATGAAATCTGGCATGTTTATATGAAATCCGACCGTGTATGAATGAATTTATTTTGATTAGTTCGAATTCCTGTATCACTTGCATTGGATGAACATGCAAAACAATACGTATTAGCATTATTCCTAGGGAGATCACCTTGTTTGCAGCAGTTTCACATGTACTCCCTCCGGTCCTTTCTAGTCTGCATACAAGTTTTGTCTGCAGTCAAAGTATCTCTACTTTGACCAATCTTATACAAAAAGGTATGCACTTTCACAATGTCCAAAGTAAAAAGGAACAGAAGGAGTACAAAGAGTTTGAGCACCTTTTTAGCGCTTCTGTACATTGCAATCAAACACACAGGCCTGGCAATTCATAGAGAACATTCAAAACAATCGATGATTATGCATCTCAGCGACTCACATGTCAGAGGCAATATTTACTTCACAACTAAACAATAAAGAAAAAATTGATCGACGCTGTTGACAGCAAAGGGCGTCCCATTCAAAAATATCAAACGCATGTCTTGCTAAAATCAATCTGCAAAATTTGACAAGGTTGTCCCATTTCGAAATATCAAATGCCTACGATTGTGGAATGGGCAGGGTTTGCCATCAGTTTGTACATTGACATGGCACCTCGTGCTAAATAAACCAGTTGTTCTTTTTGTGCAGTTCCACCAAAATCAAACAAATTCCCGCGTAGCTTGTATGATTTCGCCCTTATATGTTGCAACGCCTTGAACTTGTCGGCATCTCCTTTCTTGTGGTGGAAATGAATGATTCAATGTATTCATGAACATTTTGCGCAGTTCCCATTGAAATCAAGCTGAGCACCCCTGTTTGCACAAATACAAAAAAGTGATCAGTATAGAGAAAACTGTACTACGAATTGACAGTTTAAACAGGCACCTACATGGTCCATGTAGAGCACACTTTAAAAAATGGAACTCACCGGAAAGAATCCTAGAACGACATTGTACTTGCGCATCACAGCAAACAAGATGGAGATCTGTCAGTCCTTCTGAGTTGAAGTTAGTTTGGTCTTGTGGGGAGTAATGTAACCATCCTTCAACTGCTCCTTCTGATGATAAGATAGACAGGGCTTCTTCATCCTAGCATAATTGGAACTAGTCACTTCACATACTCCATATTCTTATTCAGATGAAGATGATCCTGTCGTGCAAAGACAAGAGGACTACTAAATGCTAGCATCACTGTTTGCTCGAAAAAAAGGGAAGGAAATATTTAAAAGAACACAGATGAAGCACTTCTCAAGGACAATACCACTTTTTCATGACACTATCTAAATAGTAGCACAACACCAATAGCAAAACAATGGCAAAACAATTGCTCGTTCCAGCCATAGCAATAAATTAAGATGCAAAACTATATTATTACTTGTGGCATCACAGTTCCAGTGCTTCATTACAGCACCGGGAGTTGATTTTTGTTTTTCTTCCCATTGTTCTTCCCCTTCATCACTTGGTTCAATAACAAACAAGCTTCGCCTTCAATGTGAGATTTGGCATGTCAATTAGGGAGCACAAGTATAGTACAAAACTTAATTTTCTGATGAAAGTGGAAAAATACAAGCCAGTAGTTGTGAAATATCCTTATCTTACCTCAATGGGATATTACGGTGCACATACAGATTGGAAGTATTGTCTCCATTTGTGCAGTTCACTAAAATCAAGCAACATTATCATACAAGTAGCACAACATATGAATGCACACTGCAGAATCATGTAAAAGAAGGCTAGTACTGACCTCTCATGATGCGGAATTCAAACAACTCACAAGATCTGAACCAAATTCGCCTTAACGGATAGGAAGTAAGATCTCCTCTTGTGCAGTTCCACTAAGATCAAGCAATCAAGCAACATTGTCGGTGTGACATTTTGGTTGAACTGCACAAAACACTCTTAAAACAAAAGTGTTTTGTGTAGTGCAACAAAAGGTGACAATGGCAATGAGGTGAAGCAGATAACCCTGTTTACACAGATGTGCAAAGGAAACAATTAGTGGTCAATATCGGTGGATGACATAGAAGCCAACAAAAAGAAGCATCTACCTTATCTAAATGGGAAAGAAAGCAAGACAGTAGCATTTCTCAAACGGTGGCATTGATTAGTATTAACATAGAGATTATATTAACAATAAAATTCGTTAAACATGTAATTTCCTTTTAACTGTGGCATTGCATCAATTTTCCAACGGCATTATTAGAGGGTGTTTGTTTACAGGGACATTTTGGTGTAGGGACTAAAAAAACTCCGTGTCAGTCCCATCTAAACAAAAGAGGAGGGACTTTTAGGGACTAAAAGTGGGCATTTGGGACTAAAGAAAGAAGACCCCGAGGGAGTCTTTTGGGGACTTTTTCCAACAATTGCCCCTGCCACGCATCGCACCTTGTCTCTATTAGTTCATTACTAGGGGTAACATGGTCTTTTAGAATGTCATTTAATAACCTCTAGTCCATGTTCAGTCCCTAGAACCCATCAGGTAGGGACTAGGGAGTTTTTAACCAAACAGGGCCTTAGATTAACAACAGCTAATGAGTTGCACGGGACAGTGGACGCACCAGCACTCAGGCATTCCTGGATTAGGGGGTGTATGGGTAGCCGTACTATACCTTCGGCCGGACTCCTGGACTATGAAGATACAAGATTGAAGACTTCGTCCCGTGTCCGGATGGGACTTTCCTTGGCATGGAAGGCAAGCTTGGCGATGCGAATATCTAGATCTCCTACCATTCTAACCGACTTTGTGTAACCCTAATCCTCTCCGGTGTCTATATAAACCGGAGGATTTTAGTCCGTAGGACGACAACTCCAACATACAACAATCATACCATAGGCTAGCCTCTAGGGTTTAGCCTCCTTGATCTCGTGGTAGATCTACTCTTGTACTACCCATATCATCAATATTAATCAAGCAGGACGTAGGGTTTTACCTCCATCAAGAGGGCCCGGACCTGGGTAAACATTGTGTCCCTTGTCTCCTGTTACCATCCACCTAGACGCACAGTTCGGGACCCCCTACTCGAGATCCGCCGGTTTTGACACCGACATTGGTGCTTTCATTGAGAGTTCCTCTGTGTCGTCGCTTTTAGGCCCAATGGCTCGTCTGATCATCAACAACGATGCGCTCCAGGGTGAGACTTTTCTCCCCGGACAGATCTTCGTCTTCGGCGGCTTCGCACTGCGGGCCAATTCGCTTGGCCACCTGGAGCAGATCGAAAGCTACACCCTTGGCCATCAGGTCAGACTTGGAAGTTTAAACTACACGGCTGATATCCGCGGGGACTTGATCTTCGATGGATTCGAGTCACAGCCAAGCGCGCCGCACTGTCTCGATGGGCATGATCTAGCTCTGCCGCCGAACAGTGTCCTGGAGGCCGCACGCGCATTGGTTCCGACCCTTAATTCGGAGCCTACTGCGCCGATCGAGGATGAGTGCTTGGACGCCGCCTCGGGGGCTACGATCTCAAAGGCAATCGAGCCGAACGCCAGTCCCGCACCCCGCGAGGCTCGTAACTCCAAGGGGCCGGATTCCTCTCCGGACTACGAGCCCTCCGCGCGCCCGCCGATCGAATCCGATTGGGCGCCGATCATGGAGTTCACCGCCGCGGACATCTTTCAGCACTCGCCCTTTGGCGACATTCTGAAGTCACTAAAGTCTCTCTCTTTATCAGGAGAGCCCTGGCCGGACTACGGTCAGCAAGGTTGGGATACGGAGAATGAAGAAATTCAAAGCCCACCCACCACCCATTTGGTAGTCACCGTCGATAATTTAAACGACGTGCTCAACTTCGACTCCGAAGACATCGATGGTATGGACGACGATGCAGGAGACGCATCTGAACCAACGCCTATAGGGCATGGGACAGCCACCTCATCTCATGATTTGTACATGGTGGATACACCTAAAGAAAGCAACAACGAGGAACACGGGGAGGCAACGAGGAATCGATCTCTCGAAAAGCAATCAAAGCGGTGGCGTAAACGCCGCCCCAATCCCCTCCTCTACACAAACCCTGCCATAGAGCAGGATGAGCCGGCAGACGACGAGCATGCCCTATTGCAATCGTTCGAATGGGGCAACCCGGACAAAGAAACCGAACAGCCTGTCCCCGAAAAAAACGGCATTCCGGACGACCTTACGCCGGATAAGTCCACGGAGCAGAAGAACCTCCACAAAAGGCTCGTTGCAACCGCATGTAGCCTGAAAAAGTAGAAGCGGAACGTAAAAACTGCGGAAGATGCACTCAGAATCAGATGGAGCAAAGTAATCAATACCGCAGACAAATACGGCGACAGTCGCCGCACTAAAGGTTATTCGAAGCGAAAGTTACTGCCCGAATTCGACCAAGAGGCCTTAGAGCCCTCACATTCAAAAAGTAAGAAAGCCACCCGGTCGGATAAACGGCCCCATGGCCAGCACAAAGCGGCAAGCGGCGCCGCACCTAAGCCGGCATGTGTCGGTGTACAAAAAGAGGGGTACATTTTTTGTACCCCTATGACTATACACGGGCAGTCTGAGCCACGGGCGCTGCCGCACCGAGCCCGGCAAGGGACGTAGAACCAAGGTAAGGCTGAAGCCAAAGAGGAGCAGAACAACGCCAAGACCAAGACCACAAAGAGCAAAGGGGACGAAGTGCCCCCCCGGCAAGATCCTTGCCGGGAGGTGGTTTTTGCAAACCCAGCAAGACCCTTGCCGTGGCAGCTCGCCCCACACCTATGGAGCGGGTCACCCTTGAGTCCACTACCCCCATGGGGCAAGGACTCGGGAGGCATCCCCATGGTGGTATGCAGATCTTTGTGAAGATATTCAAGATAAGATGCACAGTTTAGAAGATGATGGTCCTTGGCGGGATCCCAGCCAAGGAAAACCACAAGGCCCCCGGCAAGAGCCTTGACGGGGATGGCAGCAGGCGCCACGGCAAGACCCTTGTCGGGACCCCGAAAAGACCCTTGCCGGGCCCGCGGCAAGGCCCTTGCCAAGGACACCCGCGGGGCCACCATTGGACCCGCACTAGTCACGCCTACACCACCGTTCGCATGCAGCTGCCAACCCAACCAGCTGGGCAGGCACCTACGTGGCGGCATGCAGATCCTCGTGGAGACCCACCGCTGCGCCACCTCAGCTGCCTGCCCGCCTACATGGCATCGCAGGCACCACTGGCCAGGGCGCGTGTCGACGCGGGAGAGAGCGGCGAGGGACGAGATAAGACTCTCCCCCGCTCCCGATAAAGCAATGACACCTAAGCAAGGCGCATTAAATGCACCTAGTCATATAATGCGAGGGATAACCTCGCATCACTGTACCCTTTCCACCTCCTATGTACCACTTTGGCGGCCCCTTTCCCTCTAAAAGGAGGCTCGAGGCGACCAGGAAGAGGATTCGGCTTTTTGGAGGTCCTCACGCCCCGTAGCTAGCTCAAGAACACGAACATATAATCCACCAAAGCAGGAGTAGGGTTTTACGCATCTTCGAGGCCCGAACCTGGGTAAAGGAATTGTGTACTGCCTGCTCGATCCGCTCTTCTCACAGCCCCCGCGCCCCGCAACCGCAGAAAGGGATTCTCGTGATCACACAGGTGTCGTTTCCCACCGACATCTTTGGCGCCCCATGCAGGGGCTACGCAGTTGTGAGAATCGGCTTTAGCAGTTAGTTCGACGCTTCTTCATCGTCATGGCGCCCAAGAAGAAGACGATGGTGGCGGTTGGCCCGTCGGACGGCGGGCATCCCGTCCCGACGCGGGCGAGCAGCGGACCCGGGGCGCTGTTCGCGAACACCAACACCGTCCCAGCAGTCGGAGTTTGGGAGGCAGCGATGTTCGTGCGCCCGTTAACGGGCCGCACGCCGCCAAATCCAAAGACGGAGCCGGGCCCTCCGCAGGTGGCGCGGGACCTTCTGAGGCTGCTGCTGCCCCGCCCGCTGGCGGCACGAGGGCCTCCAGGACTCCCACTCCGGCGCCGACGGCGCGTTCCTCACAAGCGGCGCGTGACGAGCAGCGTGATCGCCTCGAAGACCCCGGGCGTCGCCGCGGGAAAAGCTCCGAGCGCCACTCCCCGGATGTAGTAGACCTCCCCGCTTGCCGAGGCGCCGGTGAAGACGGCGTGCGACCGCGCGGTCGTGATAGAGCTCCTTCTTACATGGTCAGAAGTCGAAGCGCATCGCGATCCGTGTAGGTTTCGCTGCCACCGACGCCAGCAGAAGCCCTGGCGCGCGCGCAGTTGCTCCTCGACTTTCCTCCCACTATGGGGAAACTCGACGAATGGAGAGCCACCATCCGAAGCCTTGTTGCGATGGCCAACAAAGATGAGCCGACCCTGACAGAAACCCCGGGTCGACGTTCCGACGGAGTCCCGCGTACCAGTGGCAAGAAGGCTGGCGGCGCCGCGACCACGGTGCACTCGCCTCCTCCTCGCCCGGTGCCACGGACACCGTCCCGTCGTGATGTTGTGGGCGACGAAATCTCCATAGCGTCATCCGACCCGCGGACCCACCAGGACCAACGCCAGGTCCTTCGGGATCGGGAACATGAAGACGCTCGGACCGCCATCGAGCGCCGGCGCGGAGCACGCCACCACTCAGATAGGCGAGCGGGGCCTGCTATGGACCACCCGGCACCGTAGAGCCCTGGGGGCCTGCCTTACGAGGTAGGCTGCCCGGCTTTTACCCGTGAGCTGCGGCAGTTCCAGTGGCCCACTCGCCGCACTTTCAAACCTGACGTGGGCGATAAGTACGGCGGCAAGACCCACCCATCCGAGTTCCTCAGCATCAACACCATCGCGATGCAGGCTGCCGGAGCTCGTGACGATAAGGTGCTTGCAAATTACTTCCCGTTGGCTCTTAAACCCAACGCCATGTCATGGTTGATGCACTTGCCGGTAGACTCCATTTTCTTCCTGGTCGGATTTGTGCCATGAGTTCGTGGGCGCCTTCACTGGCGGTCACCAAGCTCATGGCCAAGCGAGTGATCTCCACGTCATTCCCCAGAAGGGAGGCGAGAGTCTCCGCAAGTACATATAGAGGTTCAGCCGGGTACAGTACAATATCCCAGATGTTCACCCCGCCGCCATCACCAGCGCGTTCCATCAGAACGTTCGGAACCGCAAGATGCGCGAAGAGTTGGCGATGAACAAGGCGAAAGATGTCGCGGAGCTCTATGTTCTCGCGGACAAATGTGCCCGGGCTGAAGAGGGGAGGAAGTACCCAGGCGAAGATGACGGTGTGGAAACCGACTCCTATGAAGAGGACACCGCTGCCTCGGGGAAGAAAGGTCAGCACCGCAACAGGAAGCGCAAAGGGAAAGCTGTGCTTGCCGTCGAGGGGTCTGACGACACCGGCTCCACCAAGAAGACCAAGGCAGGTGACCCCGGCACGGAAATTGCCGGATGTGTCGCCTGCCAGGCCTTGGCGGTTGCCGAGAAGCCAGGCAACTCCGACAAGCGATACTGCAAGATCCTTCGCACCAAAGGCCATGCTCTCCAAGACTGTCGGCAGGTTGAGCTCCTCGCTGAGAAGCAGAGGGCTGAATACGAGAGGCGGGACAAGGAGAAGGGCCAAGACGGTGCTAAGAGATCCGACAAGAAACGCGACGGCCAGGCGGGCCGTTGCGGCAAGGATAAGCAACAAGAGAGGCCCGCTCGGGGCCGTGACAGAAAGCCAGAAGATGACGATCACGAAGAGGACGACGAGTCCGGCGACCAAGAGTTTCAGAAAGCTACAGAGGCCATGTGCGTTGACGGAGGCACTTTGCTGCATGCCTCTCGGCGCCGGCTTAAACAGTGGGCGCGAGAAATTACAGCAGCAGAGCCGTCGTTTTATGCCCAGAGGCCGCTGAAGTGGTCCAGCAGACCTATCATTTTTTACTCTGAGGACCACCTGATCGCACTACTGTGGTCGAGTGCTTGCCGTTGTTGGTTTCACCAACAATACGCAACCTCAAGGTGACAAACATGTTAGTAGATGGCGGGGCCGGTCTGAACTTGATCTCGCCTTGCCGTGATCGAGAAGCTGCAGATCCCTGATGGATACCTCGAAGAAAGGGGCATGTTTCAAGGGGTCAGCCCGGGGAGAAGCCAACCCAAGGGAAAGGTCACGTTGCCCGTAACTTTCGGGAGCGACCTGAACTTCAGGACGGAGAGGATTGTGTTTGATGTTGCCAAGATCCCCTTGCCCTACAACGGGATCCTTGGCCGCCCAGCGCTGGCCAAGTCCATGGCGGCGTTGCACTACGCCTACAATACCCTGAAGATCCCAGGGCCCGTGACGATCATCACCATCCCCTACGACAAGAAGGATGCGCTGATTTGCGCTAATCAAGTGTACGAGCAAGCAGTCGCAGAAGCTGCCGCCGCTGGGGCACTCGCTCCTGCTGCTGGGACCCCCGGGGGGGGGGAAGAAGAAGAAAGCCGGTGAGACCTCGGACACCCACTCCGGCAAGCGCACCTCTTCGGAGTGTAGCGTTGCCGTCGAGGACGTGCCAGGGAGCTCCACCGGCGGAAGCAAGAAGTCCAGGGCCACGCCACCGGGAACCAAGAAGGTTTCCGTCAACAAGGAAGACACGGGAGGAGCCTTCAGCATAAGCTCAACCCTTGACGACAAATAGGAAGACACGCTCGTCACCTTCCTGCGGGCGAATGTCGATGTGTTTGCATGGCAAGCTTCTGACATCCCCGACGTTCCCAGGGAGGTGATTGAGCACCACCTTGCTGTCTGTCCTCATGCGCGGCCCGTCAAGCAGAAGGTCAGAAAGCAAGCTTTGGAACGACAAGAGTTTATCACAGAAGAAATCCGGAAACTGGAGGCAGCAGGTTTGGTAAGCGGAGTGCTCCATCCGACGTGGTTGGCCAATCCGGTCATAGTACGCAAGGCAAATGGGAAGTGGAGGTTGTGTATTGATTACACAGATATCAATAAGGCTTGTCCTAAAGACCCCTTCACGTTGCCGCGCATCGACCAGATTGTTGACTCCACGGCTGGGTGTGATCTGTTGTCATTCCTCAATTCCTACTCCGGCTACCACCAGATCATTATGACGAAAGAAGACGAAGAGAAAATAGCCTTCATCACCCCATGTGGTACGTATTGTTTCATACGGATGCCTTTCGGGTTGAAGAGTGCTGGATCGACGTTTGCGAGGGCGTTCCAGATTGGTTATGATCCCCAGCTCCATAGAAATATGGAGGCTTATATGGACGACATAGTGGTCAAAACAAAGGACAGGGCCACCCTCATATCAGATTTGCGGGAGACATTTGCAAATCTGCACAATATCAACCTCAAGCTAAACCCTGAGAAGTGCGTCTTTGGTGTTCCGTCCGGCAAGCTTCTCGGGTTCTTTGTGTCGCAGCGGGGGATAGAGGCCAACCCGGACATGATCAAAGCTATAGAGCAGATTGAAGCGCCCAAGCGAATCAAGGATGTGCGCCTGCTTGCTGGTTGCATTGCTGCCCTGGGCAGGTTCATATCCAAGTCCGCCGAGCGCGCCCTTCCCATTTTCAAGATCCTGAAAAAGGTGGGCCCGGTGGAGTGGACACCAGAAGCCGAAGCGGCATTGCAAGATTTGAAGAAGTACCTCTCCTCCGCACCAACACTAGTTGCGCCCAGGCCCCAGGAGCCGTTGCTGCTATACTTAGCGGGAACAAACCAGGTGGTCAGCGCCGCACTAGTGGCACAGAGGGAGGTCGACGACGAGGTAATGGCAGCAACAGAGCCCGACGCCACCAGTGCGGAGGCGACACAGTTGGTCGAGGTGCCGCGAAAGAAGAAAGTGATGCAGCGCCCGGTCTACTTCGTTAGCTCCCTCTTGCAGGGGGCTAGGTCGAGGTACTCCGGTGTTCAGAAACTGCTCTTCGGCCTCCTCATGGCCTCGAGGAAGCTGCGTCACTACTTCCAGGCACACGAGATCACTATCGTCACTCGCCTCCCTCTACAGCGGATATTGCACAATCCATATGCGACGGGGAGGATTGTGGAATGGGCACTGGAGTTGTCCAGCTTTGGCCTCAAGTTTGAAAGTACTTCGACGATCCAGAGCCGAGTCCTGGCGGATTTCATTGCAGAGTGGACCGCCACACCTGACGAAGATGTCGGCGTTCTGGGAACGGGGGTCCCCAGACTTGCCTGCCTGCGGCCTGCGGCGTGGCTCGAGTGGGGGCCCAACGTGGCCCATCTTCATCAACACAAGGCTCAAGACCCTCGCGAGGGGCCAAGCCTCGCGAGGCGGACGACACGGCGCTTCCTCATGCACGGCTATAACGCCCTCGATGCGGCTATATCTCCCACGTGCCGAAGCACGACTTAGAGGCATAACCGCATTGAAAGCAATATCGCAAGTGAGGTAATCTTCACACAACCCATGTAATACATAAGGGAAAGAGATACATATTTGGCTTACAGTCGCCACTTCACACAATACATAAATAAACATCCATCATTCAGATTACACTCAAGGTCCGACTACGGAACCAAAATGAAAGAAGACTACCCCAAATGCTACACAGATCCCCGATCGTCCCAACTGGGCTCCACTACTGATCAACTGGAACGAAACAACACAATGAACAAGATCTTCATCGAGCTCCTCCTTGAGCTCGGGTGCATCACCTGCATGGTTTCATCGGCACCTGCAAACTGGTTTTGGAAGTATCTGTGAGTCACGGGGACTCTGCAATCTCACACCCGCGAGATCAAGACTATTTAAGATTAAAGGTAGGACAGGGTAGCGAGGTGGAGCTGCAGCAAGCAACTAGCAAATATGGTGGCTAACATACGCAAAAGAGAGCGAGAAGAGAAGCAAAGCACGGTCGTGAAGCTAGAAGTGATCCATAAGTGATCCTAGAACAACCTACGTCAGACATAACTCCAACACCGTGTTTACTTCCCGGACTCCGCCGAGAAGAGACCATCACGGTTACACACGCGGTTGATGTGTTTTAATTAAGGTCAACTTCGGTTTTTCTACAACCGGACATTAACAAATTCCCATCTGCATCATAACCGCGGGCACGACTTTCGAAAGATAATACCCTGCAGGGGTGTCCCAACTTAGCCCATTATAAGCTCTCACGGTCAACGAAGGATATTCCTTCTACCGGGAAGACCCGATCAGTCTCGGAATCCCGGACTACAAGACATTTCGACAGTATATAAAACAAGACCAGTAAAGCCGCCCGATGCGCCGACATCCTGATAGGAGCTGCACATATCTCGTTCTCAGGGCAACACCGGATAAGTCAAGCTACGAGTAAAACTAGACTTCGAGTTTCCCCGAGGTGGCCCCGCAGGCTGCTCGGTTCGGACCAACACTTAGACAAGCATTGGCCCGGGGGGGCTAAATAAAGATGACCCTTGGGTTAATTACTCCCAAGGGAAAGTAGGTGGTGGTGAGGCAAATGGTAAAACCAAGGTTGGGCCTTGCTGGAGGAGTCTTATTCAAAGCGAACTGTCAAGGGGGTCCCATAAATCACCCAACCGTGTTAGGGACGCAAAATCCGTGAACATAATACCGATATGACGGAAACTAGGGCGGCAAGAGTGGAACAAAACACCAGGCATAAGGCCGAGCCTTCCACCCTTTACCAAGTATATAGATGCATTAATTAAATAAGATATATTGTGATATCCCAACAAATAAACATGTTCCAACAAGGAACAACATCTCCATGTTCCAACAAGGAACAAACTTCATCTTCACCTGCAACTAACAACGCTATAAGAGGGGCTGAGCAAAGCAGTAACATAGCTAAACAACGGTTTGCTAGGACAAGGTGGGCTAGAGGCTTGGTTTGACAATATGGGAGGCATGATAAGCAAGTGGTAGGTATCACAGCATAGGCATAGCAAAAGAGGGAGCATCTAGCAAGCAAAGATAGAAGTGATTTCGAGGGTATGGTCATCTTGCCTGTGAGGTTCTCAGAGTTGTCGAAAGCTTGATCGTAAGTGTTCTCAACAGGTTCCTCGGTCACGTACTCGTCTCCCGGCTCTACCCAAAACAAGAACACAAGCACAGGAACAACTGTCAACCATGATGCAATGCGCAATCAACATGATGCAAAACATGGCATGATATGCGAGATGTGGTATGCAATGCATATGCGTGCTCCGGAAGGAGAAAGATGAACAAAGCATAATCTTGTCAAACCAAGTATGCCACTGGAAAGGTGAGGTGATTTCGGTTGAAATCGATATAAAGATCACCGGAATCGGATGCACGGTTTGCAAATGACAAGCAAAACAAGAATGACATATTTCTGCGTTTAACAGCATGATGCCACTTAGCATGCAACAAGAAATTAAGCTAGTGCAGCCAAACATATCAGCAAAGCATATGGCAGTGATCTACTCAAGATGCTTGACAAAAGATGAACACTGAGCTATGGCTAAATCACACCACAACAGGTTCAAACAAGCATGGAAAAAGGGCAAAAGATAACAGGTTCACAGACTTAGTGAAAATACTATCATGTCAGAAATTGACATCAGGAACACAATATAGCAAAGCAAGGCATGGCATGAATGTACTCAAAGTATTGAACAAAAGTCCCTTACTGACCATGAGCCAAAAAGGACCAGAAAATATAATAGCACCCATGTCAATTAAGCAAGTTTCGTTACAGTTTTCAGACTTGGCAGAAAAACTGGACATGTCAAAAACAGATAACAAGTAGCATGTTTACGAGCACGATGCACTCACTACAGAGCATCTCATGATAAAAAAAGCATACACCCACCAAGAAGACATAGCATAGAAGCTATACATGGCAAGAACAACAACATAGCATTCAAGGATCAACCACAACAATCTTGGCAAAATCGAATAACATGTAAACAATCTGCCAGTAACATTTTATAGCAAAAGTAGATCTCTATTGACTCAAGCTATGTCACTCCATAATTACAAACAAAGGCATGGATGGATAGAGCAAATCCATATGTTCAAAACACCCTTAGTGATCATGCTCAAAAGAGGCATAACTCTCTCTGAAACAACATGAACACATGGCATAAAAATAACAGCAGGGAATGACTTAGTGAAATTACTAAGTCCCTGAAATCAGCAACAATATGATCCCTAGTTTGCATGCTTTTTCTAGAAACCACAAAGATCACAAAAATACATGGCATACACCCCTGTAAATATGGCATGGCATATTACAAAACACATGTAGGGCTCAAGCTCATAGGATGCACACATCAATCATGGCAAAAATGACAAAAGTGCATCTACTGAAATAGATCTGAAACTAACAACACATAGCCCTCTTCCAACAACATTTCGGTCATCAAGATGAGCTAAAATGAAAATGATGCAATGATATGAACTGATGTGCTCGACGAGACGAACAATTTGACATATTACACGCACGAAACGGAGCAGTATGCAGCAAGTTATGGCATGATGCAAAAATAAAAAGACTTGGGAAATTCGGGGTCAACCTAGGGTTTGCGCGGAAATCGATGCGGCGGCGGATCTCGCCGGAGACGAGGTAGAGGCAGCGCGGGGAGGCGCTCCGGCGAGCCCGCGGGGCCCCGGCGAGGCGGAGGAAGGCGAGGGCGAGCTCCCTCCGTCCGGATCTCGCCGGATCCGGACCGTAGCGGATGCGGGGCGGCGCGGCAGGGCGCCCGGCGACGGGAGGCGAGGCGCGGCGGCGGGGGAGCACGTCGGCGGCAGGGAGGCGCAAGGCGGCGGGGCACGGGTCCGGCGCAGGCGCGGGGCGAGGCGCCCGGGCGGCAGCGGGGTCGGGCGCGGGGGCGCTGAGCGCGTCGGCGGCGGAGCGGGCCTCGGGGCCCAGATCGGGGCCCGGGCGGGCCTAACGCGTTCTCGGGCGGGCCTGGCGGCGGCTGCGCGGCGCGGGGAGAGAGAAGGGGCGACGTGGCACGATGCGGGTGGCCAGGAGCGGGGGTTGGCGTCGGCGCGGCCTACGGGGCGACGCCAAGTGGTGAATAGGGGCTGGGTGGCGCCAGAAAACGAGGGGAAGCGGCTAGAGGTGGCTGGCAGCGCGGGTTTCGAGGGAGATGCGGCGGCTGGAGGTTAGAGGAGGGGTAGGGCTAGGTTTAGGCTATCTTTGGTAGGATGGAGGGGTATAAAAAAGGGTAGGGGCTAGGGTTTGGTGGCTTGAGGCTGTTTTCAGCCCTTTGATCGCTATCTGACGGATCCGATCAAGAGGGGGGTTTTGCAGGTCTAGGTGGTTTGAGGAGAGTGGGTTTTGCTGAGACGAGAGGAGAGAAGGCAGCCCGGCAACGTTTCGTAGACCGAAACGTCAGACGAATAAACCGGCAACGGTGCCGCTACAGGATTGACGGTTGGCTAGCAGATGAGCTCCGAATGCGACGAAACTTGACAGGCGTTCTATCGGTGCTATACCAAGGCCGCTTGGCAAACCTCGGGCCATTCCGAGAAAGTTTAACACCCGCACATGAAAAGAGGTAAAAGGGGCGCCGGGTGACATAGGAATGTCGGATTGCAAAACGGACAACGGGGAAAAAGCTCGGATGCATGAGACGAATACGTATGCAAATGCAATGCACATGATGACATGACATGAAATGCATGACAAGGACAAAATGCAAAAAGAAGGGAAACCCAACCACGGAGGGAATAACATATCACATTGCCGAAAATGGCAAGATTTGGAGTTACAAATATGGCAAGTTACAACCGGGGTGTTAGAACGGCATCCTTAGGCTGGCTATGACGCAAGCCTCATGAGGTGCCCATGACGCAAGCCATGAAGATCAAGGCGGGTACCTCATGAGGTGCCCATGACGCAAGCCATGATGATCAAGGATGCCAGGCGGGCGCCAGCCGGCGCAGCGTCTCCCTTTCCTCTTTGGTGCAAAGGGGGCAAGCGCAGGCGAGAGGATCAAGCAAAGGCACCCATTTCGGTGCAACGAGACCAAGACCAGCTCTGCGACAAGGAGGAAGTCACTGTGGACCCCAGGACAGCGTCACCACAGGGCCTTTGGCAGGCGAAGACCAACTTTAGTCAGGATAAGTGTACCAGATGTTCCCCTTTAAATTGGCCAATTGTTGGCGCCCTTCCCGTTCAATATTTTGGAAGAGGCACAGGGCCTTTGCCTATAAGTAGGGAAAGCTACCCCCAGGGTAGGAGAGGGGATCTAGAATCCGATCTGATCGAGTACCAAGGAACCAGTAGAACCAAGTAGAGAGAGAGAGAGAAGGGCAATCGAACTCCCCCTAGCAGTTCATTCCCTAGCCAAGAACAGGCCCTCGCGAGGCCGTTCCCCCTTGTACTGTTCTTCCTCATCAGCCCAAGAGGCAATCCACCCACCACCCTGGAGTAGGGTATTACACCACAATGGTGGCCCGAACCAGTATAAACCCTGTGTCTCTTGTGTTGTTCTAGAAGTAGTTTAGATCCTTACGAGACGGAGAGGTAGAGGGATCAATCTCCACGTGCACCCCAGAGTTCGAACCCTAAGGGTCTGCCGGAACCCCAGAATCCGACATTTGGCGCGCCAGGTAGGGGTGCGCCGGAGGCCGTCTTCCACCGCTCCGCTCTCCTCCGACCGTCGCATCCATGTCTGACGCTCGTCGGGCCCGCGCCGAGCGCAGGGCAGCCATCGCTTCCCGCGCCGTCCAGACGGCCCCCGTCGATGGGCGTCCTCGTTGTTCCCCGTCGCCCGCCGTCAACACCGCCACCTGCCCAGCAGGGAACGAGCAGCAAGCATCCTCTCAGCACCCGTCCGTGCGGCGGGATGGCCGCACCGCCACTCCGTCGCTCACCCCGGCCGGTTCTTCGTCGCACGCGCTTCGCGCGCCCTTGGAGGCTCGGGCTGCGCTCCTCGCGGCGAACGAGCTCCTGCGCTACCACCCCGTCGACGATGTCTACGAGGAGTGGCTCGACCGCATCGCCGAGCTCGTCCGCGCCGCAGGGGGCTCTCCCGCGCCTTCCGCACAACAGCGCCGCACTCCGCCCCGCGTGGGCAATGAAGCCCTGGGGGCGTTCCAGCCGCCACCTTTCCAAGAAGATGCCATGGCCCCAAGGCGCGCAGCTCCTGGGCGGAACCCGCTCCGTCATGCGCCGGCCCAGCAGGAACGGAGCTGCCAAGAGGTCCCGCGACCGCAAGAGGCCGCCCGAGCGCTCCCAGCCCGGCTCGCCGAGACCCTGCTCCCGCTCCAGCACGTCAAGACCCCGCGCTGCTCCCACCTCCAGCGCAAGGGGACCCACTAGGCCAAGCTCTCCCTCAACCAAAACCTCCCGCGGCCACCGCTGGCTGCCGCGCCTACACCCCCGAGCTGCGTAGCGTCGCGTGGCCCGGCAAGTTCAAGCCGGACCTGCCTCCTCGCTACAACGGCACAACTGATCCCACGGAGTTCCTCCAGCTCTACGAGCTGGGAATCGAAGCAGCCAGCGGGGATGAAAAGGTCATGGCGAACTGGTTCCCCATGGCGCTGAAGGAAGGTGCTCGCACTTGGTTCCTGAACCTGGCCCCAGGCACGATCTCCTCCTGGGACCAGATGCGTACCCGCTTCATCGCCAACTTCCAAGGTACCCGCGACCGGCCTCTCGCCGTGAGCGACATGCGCCGCATCAAGCAGCAACCTGGGGAGACCCTGCAGAAGTACATCCAGCGCTTCAACAGTGCGCGCCTCAAGATCCCCAGGGTGTCTGAAGAAGCCATCATTTCGGCCTTCTCCGACGGCGTGCGCGACGTCAAGATGAAGGAGGAGTTGGAGATGCACGAAGACCTCTGCACCTCCCTGGAGCTGTTCAACCTGGCGACCAAGTGCGCCAGAGCTGAGGAGGGACGCCTCTCCCTCCTCGAGCTGCCTGCCGCAGACCCAGAAGAGAAGAAGCCCAAGGCCAAGGACCTGAAGCGCAAGGGGGATGCCGTGCTCGCGGCAGAGCCGGACACCAAGCGGGGCAAGGATCTGCCTGAATCCTCCAGGGGCAGCCGGTACTGCGTGTACCACGACCTCCACACCCAGAACACCAATGAATGCCAAGAACTCCGCGCCGTGCGAGAAGGAAGAGTCGGCCGACGCCCTGACCGTGCTGACCGGGGCTACGACCGAGGAGGAGGAAGGAACCCGGGACGCTGGGAAGACCGTGGCCCACGTCCAGGCTGGCGTGACCAACCTCGCGAGGACCGCTGGCGTGACCAACCTCGCGAGGACCGCTGGCGTGACCCGCCTCGCAAGGGGGACTGGAGGGATCAGCCTCGTGAGGATCGCCCTCATGGAAACCCGGGCCTGCTACCGTTGCCGCCTCAGCCAAGAAGGAATGAAGACCGCCACCAAGACGAGGGGGCTGGGGGCTTCCAGGAGCCTCGCGCCATCGCCTGCATCCAGGGCGGAGCGCAAGCCCGAGCCTCCCAACGTATCTTCAAGCAGTTTGCTCGCGAAGTGAATGCAGTTCTCCCCAAGCTCGAAGCAACGCGTCCCCTCAGGTGGTCGGCCTGCACCATCACGTTCAGCTCAGCAGACCAGCTCAAGTGCGCGGCCACAACCGGAGTCCTCCCAATGCTTTGTTCCCCAGTCATCAACAATGTTCTGGTCACCAGGACCCTCATCGACGGAGGGGCAGGGCTCAATGTCTTGTCCGTGGAAACGTTCAACAGCCTCCAAGCGCCCTATGACCAGCTCCAGCCAACCAGGCCCTTCTCTGGAGTCACCGACGGTTCCACAATCCCGATCAGGCAGGTCCGCCTCCCAGTCACCTTCGGCACCTACGACAACTACCGAACCGAGCTCATCGACTTTGACGTCGCCCACATCCGCCTGCCGTACAACGCCATCCTCGAGTACCCGGCGCTAGCCAAGTTCATGGCCGTGACTCACCATGGCTACAACGTCCTCAAGATGCCAGGAAGCGGCGGCGGCATCACGGTGCCATGCCAAGAGAAGGATGCAGTGTGTGCCCTGGAGTGAGCCTTTCAAGCCGCGTCACTAGAAGACCCAGATCGCGGAAGCAGGAGGCTTCCTGAGACCACCCCCAAGAAGAAGAAGACAACATCAGGCTCGGCCCCTCAGGAGGCAGGCCCTTCAAGGCCCGCGTTTGCCCAGGGGGACCCTCCTTCAATCGCATAGGAAAGGGCGCCCGACACCCTCCTCAGGCAGGGCTCGGGGGCTCTCACCTGGAGGGCCACCGACCTCGCCAAGGTCATGAGGGAGGCGCTGGGGCACCATGTGGAGGCGTGTTTCGAAGCACGCTTCCCTCGAAAGGAAGCCAGGGAAAGAAGGTTAGACCAGCAGGAGTTTATTAGCAAGGCCATTCAAGAACTACAGGAGTCAAGGATCATGAGAGGTTGTCGTCGCCCACCAGCTATGGCTCCCCATCCAGGCGAGGATGGTGGGCTGCGCGTCTGCGTCGACGTACTAGGGCTCAATCAGATCGCCACGATGGAGCGCCTCTGGCCCTCACAAGTGGGGCGCTGCGGAGGACCACCCCACAGCTATGTTCGCATGCCTTATGGCTTGCCGAGCGTGGCTGCGGCATACCAGCGCATCATGAGGAGCGTCTTGGAGGCACAAGAAGACAGGCGTTCCGCAGCCCTGGCGGAGATGGAGGCTGCTCACGAGGAGCCACCAGTGCCTCCGGAGCCTCCAGAGGCCCCTGGGCCTGGGGGCTCGTGAGGATCGGCTTCCACAGCCCACCGAGTCTGCTGCACCAACGCCACTGCACCGACGACATCTTCAGGTGACATCTTTCAAGTTTCATTCTCAGCTGGGAGCACCCTCCCAGGGTTGCGTCATTCCCAGGCCGCGTGGGTCCGTCCCTATGGCATGTATCCCTTTTTATCTTCTCAGTCGCTAGCTTGCTTTGCTGGGGGCGCCCCTCGGGCTCCATCATCCCCAGGCCACTCGGGCTAGGCCCAGCGGCATGTATCCCTTCCGCGTTTATTTCCAATTATGCATCATGCTTGATTACTCGATGCCGTCCATGGCACCTCTTCTTCTTCATGTCGACCACTTGCACGTTAAAAGGGGGGTGCCTAAGCATCACGACTCAGGGCTCTTACTGGCTCTCCAGCCCTCGCCCTCTGGCCTTGTCCACGGCATCGCGACCTGGCATACCAGCGACGGCTGAGACAAGCTCGAGGGCCGGGACCCGAGGACGTAGAGTGCCGGCATCTAACCAGATTTTGCAGGAACACATCTCAAGACACGGCCCAGCGTCAGGCGCAACCCGCCCAGAGGTAGGGCCTCGTGAGTCCCGCGCTGGCTCACGGGTGCCCAGATACACCTCACCTAGCTCTACCGTGCCAGCCACTTGTCAGGGCGGGGCTGTACACGCCCCGGGGGCTCCTCCCGGAGGGGAGCCCCCTCCCACGTACCAGTGGAAGCACCATGCTCCGCGCTCGCTGACGACACTACCGAGGAGCGGCTATGCCCGTACACATACGGAAGCGCTATGCTCCGCGCTGGTGATAATTAACTAAGGGTGGCCTCCGGGCCACGTTAACCTCAGGGAGCCCCGAGCTCAGTGGCCGGCCTCATCGCAATGCCTCCCCCCGGGAGTGCCGCGCGAGGGGGCTGGGCACGGGGGCTACGACTGGGTCACGCCCAGCCGTACGCCCCAGCCAGGCCCCTCGGGCCTGGTTCGTCGCGCGTCTCTCCCCGAGCGGAACCAAGTTATGAAGGCCGTTTGCGCGTCAAGGGGGACTCCTGAGGATCGCGACTCAGGAGCCTAACTGGCTCCATAGCCCCTCACTCCTTAGTTCCGAAAGGCTATGCTGGGTGAGGTACGCGCGGAGTCGGGCTCTGCAGACGTAGAACGGTAGCCCCGCCTGCATTTCATCTCGTCACCTGCTGTTCGGGCGTCAAGGGGGACTCCTGAGCATCACGACTCAGGAGCCTAACTGGCTCCATAGCCCCTCACTCCTTAGTTCCGAAAGGCTATGCTGGGTGAGGTATGCGTGGGGTCGGGCTCTGCAGACGTAGAATGGAAACGCACCTACATCGCGCTTCCCTACTTGTTGTTCATGCGCCAAGGGGGACTCCTGAGCATCGTGACTCAGGAGCCTAACTTGTCACGTGGCCCCTCATTCCTTTGGTCCCGTCCTGGTTTCTGGTCGGGGCTGATGCTGGGTGAGGCATGCGCGTGGCCAGGCTATGCCGGCGTAGAACATAAGCAAGTAGGGAAGAGGAACATAAAATTCAAGGAACTTAAAAGTGAATATTACAACCCATAATGTCGCCTTGGTACCAAATGCAAATTTAAATGCCTCCTCGAGGCGTCGTACATGTGCATGAATCGAAAGAAGAACAGGAATGATAGCGGAGTCACTTGTCGGCAGCGGAGTCGCGTGGAGTGGCTTCACCTTGTGGGGTAGTAGAGCCGGCAGCGCCTCGCTTCGGCTTGGTGCTGAAGGCCCGGAACTTCCCTAGCAGCGCCTCTGCGCGCCCCTTCACGGCCTCGACAGCAGCAGCGACGCCCTCGCCGCTCATTGGCTCCAGCAGGCTGTCAAGGTCGGCGCTAGGGTCGCGGAGGTAGACATGGGCGAAGACCCGCGTCAGCGCGGCGGAAGACAGGACACGCGCCTCGGCTTCGACCGTGGGGACGAGTCCGAGGGCGACATCTCCAAGAGCCTTCACCAAGAAGGGAAGCAGTTTGGCGGGGCCGTCCCCGTCGCCAGCCAGCGGGCAATCCAGGCCACTCTCGTAAAGCGTCTTCAGTGAAGTGTGGGCATCCTTCTCCATGTCCGCGAAAGCCATGCGATCCTCGGCAAGGACCCGGGCGTTGGCGTCCTGCTCGGGCTAACAGGACTCCAGTAACCTGGGCTGTAGAAGGCTAGGCAGGACTTCGGATGTCACCACGTGACATTTCCTCGAAGGGACAGACACAGGAACGAAGTGAAACACATGCTGGCCAGTCAAGTGTCCTGAGCAGTAGCGCTGGGCTAGCAGGACTCCGGTGAACCGGGCTGTAGCGGACTACTATGGCTCATGGAAGCACAAGACTACATTTCCCCACAAGAGAGGCTACCAAGGATAAACAACTAGGTGGTCGGATCCCACACATACCAAGCATTTCAATCATACACACAATATGCTCGATATGTGCAAATACAACATGGCATCACAACAAGACTCTACGACTCAGAGTAATTATTCATTAGGCTCCGAGGAGCGAGATATTACAAACATGGGTCTCATGACCCAACATTCAGAGCATACAAGTCAAAGCACATGAGGAAGCTTAACATGTCTGAGCACAGACATCTACAAATGAAAAAGGCTGAGAAGCCTGACTATCTACCAGATCCTGCCGAGGGCACAAGATCGTAGCTGAGGTATCAAGCTAAACGTCGAAGTCCACTCGGAACTACTAGCGAGACCGACGTCTCTCTGCAAAACATAAAATAAGCAAACGTGAGTACAAATGTACCCAGCAAGACTTACATCAGAACTATCTACATATGCATCGGTTTCAACAAAGGGGGTGGTGGAGTTTAACTGCAGCAAGCCAGCTTTGACTCGGTGGCTATCCTGAACTACGACTTCAAGTAACTCCTTTATGGTGGCGCACACGAGTCCACATATTCACCATACCAATACACCACTATGGATCCGCTCCCGTCTCCCTATGAGAAGGCCATCAATAGCACTCACGCTTATCTTGCGCATTTTAGAGTATCCACTTTCACTTGTCTATGAACTATGCAAGGGGACCAAGTTTCCATATCCGAGGAATCCGGCTATTCGAATAGATAATGATAACCCTGCAGGGGTGTACTTCTTCACACACGCTCTCGCCACTTACCACCATGTACACGTCGTGTACCTCGGCAACCTTCAAGCGGAAGCCTGGCGAGGGAGTCGGCCACGACCTGACTAACCACACAAGTCTCTCGTCCAGGTTTATGGCCTATTCAGGTTCCATCCGCAAGGAGATCCGGCCGGGGTGTCACTCACGGCCCCAAACGATATGTACAGGGTTCCAAGCCCACCAAACGGGCGGCGCTTGGCATACCCAGCCACGGTGCCTAGTCTGTCCCAAGCCCACCTGTACAGGGTGCCACTTGGTAGACTACTAACACTACATACAAACACCAGAAACTAGTTGCAACTCGTGGACAGAGATCAAGTTGATTAATAAGTCGAGAGGGGCACTTAAGCATTCCAATGTGTGGTAGTAACTGTTCATGGATCACAAACACAGAACTCAGTTCCTGAGGACGGCTGCAATGAGACAACCCACCATGTACTCCTACATGGCCTCTCACCGCTACCTTTACCAAATCGTGTTGACACACTTAGCTCACACACAGTAGGACATGTTCATCACTGTTCCAATTCATCCGCGATGAATCAGACCTGACACAACTCTAAGCATAGCAGGCATGACAAACAAGCATGAATGAGTAGGCACATCAGGGCTCAAACAACTCCTACTAATGCTAGTGGGTTTCATCTATTTACTGTGGCAATGACAGGTCATGCAAAGGATAAAGGGGTTCAGCTACTGCAGCAAGTAACAGATGAGTCGTTGTTGTCCTAATGCAGTAAACGAGAGCAGGAGCGAGAGAGTGGGATTGTATCGGAATGAACAAGGGGGTTTTGCTTGCCTGGCACTTCTGAAGATAGTATAGCTCTTCATCGGTGTCATCGAACTCATCGTCGGTACGTCGTCTACTAAGAGGGGAAAAACACCGGCAACACAGAAGGAAACACCATCAATGCAATGCACAATATGATGCATGATCATGACATGGCAATATGCTGTGATTTGGGCTAATGCAACAGGAAGTCATTTTGGTAGAAGTGGAATTCAAAGCTAGATCAAATTCCAGCTTCAAAACTATTATCAAATTTGTCCTAATCATGTTTCATCGTAAACAGTCAGGTTAACTTGCTCAAACATGCATGAAAATGGTACAGATGAAAAGATTGGATTTTTCTGATCATTTTTCATATATAAATTATTTCATTTGGAGTTACGGTTGATTTTCTATGAATTTTCATTGTTTTGGATATTTTCTCAATTAAACAAATCATTTAAGATTTATTTAAATTCCAAAAAGGATTACTGCGTCAGCCTGACATCAGTATGACGTCAGCAGGTCAACGAGGCATGGTCCAGGTCAACGCTGACCAGTGGGGTCCACTGGTTAGTGACCCAGTGTTGTTTAGTGACACTGACATCTGGGGTCGGGTCAACGGACGTGTCAGCACAGTCAACTCTGACTGGTGGGTCCCACTTTATTAAAGTGATCTAAACAGAAATAAAACCTAGATTAAGTAGGACGTGGGGCCCTGGTGTCAGTGAGCTAGGGGGTTAGTTAGGCTGTCATTGGCCACTAATGACCTTGCCACGTCAGACGCACCGGCAGTTAGCCGCCGGCGACCCAACGGAGCGGCGGAGGCGCTCGGGATTCGTCGTCCGGCGACCGTTTGGCTCGCGATTTGGTCCTACGGGGAGCTGGAGAAGTGACACATCCACTGGTGCCAGCGACTGGAGCTGGTGTGGCCTGTAGCGGCAGCAGCGGCGAGTTGGGTGGCGGCCGGAGCTCGGTGGTTGCGGCTGGGAGGGATAGAGCTCGCGGGTGAGGGAGCTGAGCAGGGCAGCAACGAGGGGAGGCGCTCTGGAACATGCCTGTTGCACGGGGGCAACGAGCAGGGCACAGGGAAGGCGCGGGCTGCGGCCATGGCGGAGCAGAGCTTCGGCCAGAGGTGGAGCCGCGGCTAGGGAGCGTGGAGAGGCCGGGGAAGAGGGGTAGTCGATGGAGGAGCTCACAGTGGACACGCAAAGCAGATCGGCAGGATCAGAAAGGCGTCGGAGACAGGGAATCAACGGGCGAAGTCCGGCGAAGAGATGCGGTGGTGACGAGCTCGAAGACAACGGCGTCGAGATCCTCGGCTTGCGTGGTTCGGCGAGGAGGAAGAGGAAGTCGCGGCCGTTCTTCTGGAAGCGTCGGCGAGGCAAGGGGTGCATGATGGCCGTGGTGGAGCTCGTCGGCGTTCTCGGGCTCTCGCGGACGGTCGGGGGAGAGAGGGATAAAGAGGGAAATTGCCACGGGAGAGAGAAGGAGGGGGCCAGGGGGTGCGTGGCGTCCAAAGCGACGTCGAGGAGGCGGCGGGAAGCAGGAGGTGGCCGGGGTGCGTGGCCGCGTGCACGGGGCACACGCCCGGTGTCCTTCTGTCCCAAGGAGGACGACGATTGGCAGCTGGGCTGCACAGCACTGGGCCGTCCAGGAGCTGGGCCAGTTGGTGGTGCCAGGTAGGTAAGGGTCCAGGTGAGTCTCTATTCTTTCTATTTTTGTTTTGTTTCTGTTTTCTAATTTTGCAGTTTTGTTTTAATTTGGTTTCTTAACCAAATTATTTTTGCAGCTCTCTCGAAATTATTGTGGATGCAATAAGGTTTATCCTAGAGCTCCACAAAATATTCCTGGATCATTGGAGCAATAAAAATATTTATAGAATTTATTTGCTCCAACTCAAATACAATATGAGTTAATTCAAAAATCCATAAATGGCCAAGAAATATGCTCATGATTTTTGGGAGAGGTTTTCACCTTTATCAAAAATCATGAACATTTCCAAAGACATTTTGGGTTCATTGAAGATTATTTTAGGTTGAACCTATTTGATTTGATCTGGTTCTAGGGTTTGAACAATCCCCATTTCAAGTTTAAAAGAAATTTAGACATGATGCAGCAACCAAGCTAGTCCAAGTGCATGGCAAGGCAAGGGATGTTACAACTCACCCCCACTAAACAAGAATCTCGTCCCGAGATTTAAGACGTGAGGTAAAAGGAAAGGGGGTCACAAAACTATCACAATCTTCGTGATCCATTGCCCTTCTCGAAGATGTTGATTCATTGCTTCAAATTGATCTTTACGTCTTCGCCTTTGTGATCTTCATCCACGCGATGACGACGGAAAGAACCCTACTAGGATTGATCTTCTCGAAGATCGAGATATACAAGATCACCTCACGGAATGAGATGTTGAAACATCTCGACTTGAGACACAAAACACATCGAGAGGGATGGAAGAACAAACGACGAGGTTTGATTTGGTGGGTGACAATTCCACGCTTAGAGAGATGGTAGATGGTGTCAAGGTGGCGAGGAAAAAAATTGCCATGATCCTGTAACGGGGCACCTTGGAAAAGGTGACTCGTTGAACTGTTCCCTTAAGTGGCAAAAAGAATTACTTTTGATACAGAGATCATTGAAATTCTTTATACCAGCCTAAGGGAAATCACGAATGATCGTTTGAAGGAGTTCGGAGAAATGGCATACTCGGACTAGAATGAATGATGTGGACTACCTTGTTGAAGAGAACGCAATGGATGATTTTTGCTTATCACCGGAAATGGATGAAATGGTAAGTCCACTTTTGAAGATGATCCGAGACATTAATTACTGAGAAGGCAGACCATAGAAAAATGGCAAAATGGCGGTGCAAGCTGGGAACAAAATGCAAATGCTTGGAATGTTCCAACCATCATGTCTGCCGGAGATTCAGATCCGGTTGGTAGCGGGATATTTCAGACATCATGTCTGGAAAAGGAAAGGGTGCAACACAAATCGACGAGATGATGTTGCGAGATTCTCGGGGAATGAACTACGATAGCAAGCCCCAAAACACGAGCAGGTTCTGCTACATACATGTGAGCATGTTTTCCAAGACAAGAATGACCACATAGTAGTCTTATAATAAAACACTATCGAGTTCTGGTCGGGAACCACCATCAAGGATTTCGAAGTCTTTACACAAGTCCATGGAATAGATCCCAAGCATAGACTTCTTTTCCTTGAACAAATCAATCAGTGGCTTGGTGTGCTAGGGATTACACACGGAGTGGAGGTACCGAGCCTATCAAACCATGGAATACTTCGCACATGCATGACTAACTTGGGATGATTCCGGAGAAAGCAAAAACAATCTTTCTCAATTCATGGCGGCAACTTGCACCTAATGCACGTGAACTTAGAGAAAGTCACTTCTTAACCAAACATGTATTTCATGAACGGGACATGAATCATGGAGGAGACAAGTTGCTGCTGATGGGCTCAATAGCAACTCATCAGAATTTCCATATCACTGGACTTCCACCATCATGTGAACACTATCGGTGTACTAGAGTAGGGGTACCCTAGTATCCCGAACTTGTGCACGGGCAGTCGCAGCACCCCGCGGCAAGGCTTGCCGGGTGACCGCCAAGGTCCTCTGTGGTTCCTTTGGAGCCATTCAAGAACAAAGTATTCAAGCCAAGGAGACAAGGCCCTGGCAAGAGGAGCTTGCCGAGAAGGCCACTCAAAGCACAAGACCCCGGCAAGAGGAGCTTGCCGGGAAGGCCAACCAAGGCATCTCAAGGAACTCGCCGCGATGCGCCACGCGTCCCGGCGAGGCCTGGTGAGCAGCAAGATTCCGGACGCGACAAGACAATGACTGCGGCAAGGCGCTTGCCGCGGCAAGATATCACTCCGTACCCACGCTCCAGCACATCCACCAACGTGTCGCTCGGGGACCCTGCCAGGCGTACGTGGCGGGAGGCTGTGCAGCCAGCGGTACGCGGTGGCAAGCGGCGCTGACAAGATTGCCATCGTGGCGAACGGTGGCGTCCCTGACGGTCCCTTTTCTACACTGTTTGGGCGACGCAGATGGGCATTTAATGCCCTTGTCCCTTGCCGTCAGAGTTAGGTATGATACACTGTATAGGTAGCTGTACCAACCGCAACACCTTTGCATTTTTGCCCTTGTCTACGTTGCCACCTATCGGTGACCCCTTGAGCATATAAAAGGAGGCACATGCGCAACGTAGGGGGGGGGGACGAACAGTAGAACACCCACGCTCGGTCTCGTTAGCTGCTGGTGTGTACTGTAGCACTCAGCGCTCCCGAGCAAGAACTCAATACAAACCACAATGCAGCAGTAGGAGTATTATCTCTCCGGAGAGCTCCGAAGCTGGGTAAACTGCTCGTGTGCTCCGCCTCGATCTTCTCTTCGTGCGACCTCCGCCCCCCGCCGAACCGAAAGGGGCTCGGTCCCCATTGGTGCTTGTGGATCAGTTTCCCCGACATCTTTGGTGCGCCAGGTAGGGGGCGTCCAGGTTGTGTGAAACTGATCCGGCGTTCACACGAGCTAGATCTTCATCATCTTCATCAACATGCCGCCGAAGAAGAAGGCTTCGGAGGCGGCTGCTCCGTCCGCGACTAACCCACCACCGCTGGAGCAAACGGCTGGTGGGGTGGACGCCGGCGGAGGAACGGGCGTCGACGAGGGAGCTCACGGTTCCGCCAGGTCCAAGGACAAGACCGCGCAGACCTCGGCGTCCGTACATCCATCACGCTCATCTCAGGAGGCGCGGAACCGGCGGCGTCATGGTACTCATGGTACCATACGCTCGTTGGACCTAGATCGAGCTGGTGGATCTCGGGATGCACAAGGCCAGCATGCACGCCAACATGCTGGCACGAGCGAGGCACGGTCGCCTGGACGGGATACTGCTCCTTCTAACATAGTTAGAAGTTCGAGCATATCCCGCTCCACACACCGTTCGCCACCGCTACCCGCCATTCCAGCGGAAGCTTTGGCGCAAGCTCAACTGCTCCTAGACTACCCTCCAACGGCGGACAAGATCGACGACTGGAGGGCCACCATTCAGAGTCTCATCGGCTTTGACAACAGCGACACTCCACAGCAGCCGAGTACATCGCAGCCGCGGCGAGTCAGCCAGGCACGGGCCAATGGCGACAAGACCGGTGGGGGTGCAACCACCGCGCACTCCCCGCCGCGAAGGCCAAGATCGCCACCTCACCAGATCCACCTCGACAGTGACTCCACCGCGTCATCGGATCCACGAGCTCGTCGTGATCAACGCCAAGTTCTTAACGAACGACAGCAAGAAGATGCTCGTACTCGCATCGAGCGCCGAAGAGAAGCGCGACGTCAATCAGACCAGCGCGCTGGGCCCTCTGTCGACATGCATGCGCCAGGGGAACCAGGCGACTTGCCGTACGTGGTAGGTTGCCCTGCGTTTACCTGTGAGCTGCGGCAAGTCTAGTGGCCCAGCACAAAGAATTTCAAGCCAGACGTACCAGAGAAGTATGACTGCAAGTCGCATCCGTCGGAGTTCCTCAGCATCTACACCATCGCGGTGCAAGCTGCCGGGGGACGGGACGACAAGATCCTTGCCAACTACTTCCCACTGGTGCTCAAGCCCAACGTCAGGTCCTGGCTCATGCACTTGCCGGACAACTCCATATCCTCCTGGGCAGACCTATGCCATCAGTTTGTCGGCGCCTTCACAGGCGGCCACAAACCTCATGGCCAAGAGAGTGACCTTCATCTGCTCGCCCAGAAGGAAGGAGAGCCCCTGCGCAAGTACATTCAGAGATTCAGCCGTGTAAAACGCAGCATCCCAGATGTCCACCCTGTCGCGGTTATCAGCGCATTCCATCAGAACATGCGTAACCGTAGGATGCGGGAGGAGATGGCGATGTGCAAAATCAGAGACGTCTGCGAGCTGTATGCCCTGGCCGACAAGTGTGCACGTGCTGAGGAACGGAGGAAACTCCCCGGAGAGAATACAGGAGCAGGAGGATCTGACAGCGAGGATGCTGCCCGAACAAAGAAAACCGGCGGCGGAACAACAGGAAGAGGAAAGGCAAAGATGTGCTAGTTGTTGAGCAGTCCGGCAACGAAGGTGGCGCCAAGAAAGCTAAATCTGGTAGCTCCGGCAAGGAGGTTGCCGCATGCACCAACTACCAAGCTGTGGCGGCCGCCGACAAGTAGGACGGCACCAAAAAACAGTACTGCAAGATCCACCGCACTAAGGGCCATGACCTCCAGAGCTGCAAGAAGTTCGAGCAGCTTGTCGAGCTGCAAAAGGCCGAGTACGAGCGACGCGACAAGGAGAAAGCCCAAGGAGGTGCTAGAGGATCCGGCATGAAGCGCCCCATCCGGGGAGGACGTCGCGGCAAGGCCAAGCAGCGGCAAGGAGACAAACCTCCCCGCGGCCGCGACAAGGATGAAGATGACGACGACGACGAAGACATGGATGATGATGAGACCAGTGAGCAGGAGTTCCAGAAAGCCACAGAGGTCTTGTGCGTTGACGGCAGTGCTTCTCTGCATACTTCACATCGCCAACTCAAGCAGTAGGTGCGGGAAGTCAATGCGGCAGAACCACCCGTCGAGTCACGCAAGCTTCTGAAATGGTCCAGCACGCCTATCATCTTTGATATTGAGGACCACCCTGATCGCACAACTGCGGTCGGGTGCTTGCCGACGTTGGTTTCACCAACTATCCGCAAACTCAAGGTCACTAAGATGCTAGTCGACGGCGGGGCCGGCTTGAACCTGATCTCCTCTGCTGTGCTCAGGAAACTCCAGGTCCCTGACAGCGAGCTCGAAGAGACCGGCACATTCCAAGGAATCAACCTGGGAAGGAGCAAGCCGAAGGGGAAGATCACGTTGCCGGTGACATTTGGCAGCGAGTTGAACTTCAGAACTAAGAGGGTCACTTTTGACGTTGCTGATTTTCCATTGCCTTACAATGAGATTCTCGGCTGTCCAGCGCTCGCCAAGTTCATGGCAGCCTCTCACTATGCATATAACATGCTGAAGATGCAAGGCCCGATAAACGTCATCTCTGTCCCTGGCGACAAGAAGGATGCTCTTATCTGTGCCGACAAGATTTACCGGGAAGCGGCAGCCGCAACGGATCGCAAGTCACTGGCCGCTGAAGCTCCCGGGGGGAAGAAGAAGACCAAGTCTGGCAAGAGTTCTGATGCCCACTCCGGCAAGCGCACCTCTTCGGAGTGCTGCGCTACCGTCGAGGACGCACCATCGAGGTCCACCGGCAAGTGTAAGAAGACAATGGCAGCTCCGCCAGAGACCAAGAAGGTGTCCGCCAAGGAGGACGGCACTGGTGGTACCTTCACCATCAGTGCCACTCTCGACCCTAAATAGGAAAGCGCGCTCATTGCTTTCCTGCGGGCGAACGTCGACGTGTTTGCGTGGCAACCGTCTGACATCCCCGGTGTTCCCAGGAAAGTAATTGAGCACCACCTTGCCGTCTGTCCTCATGCGCGGCCCGTGAAGCAGAAAGTCAGGAAGCAAGCAGTGGAGCGCCAAGAATTCATCGCAGAAGAGATCAAGAAGTTGGAAGTGGCAGGCCTTGTCAGAGGAGTGCTCCATCCTACGTGGTTGGCCAATCCTGTAGTCGTGCGCAAGGCAAACGGGAAATGGAGGCTTTGTATCGACTTTACCGATGTTAACAAAGCTTGTCCCAAAGACCCATTTCCCTTGCCGCGCATTGACCAGATTGTTGACTCCACGGCCGGATGTGACTTGCTTTCATTTCTTGACGCATACTTAGGATACCATCAGATCTTCATGGCAGAAGAGGATGAGGAGAAGACCGCATTCATCACTGCATGTGGCACGTACTGTTTCATACGGATGCCTTTCGGTTTAAAGAATGCTGGTTCAACATTCGCAAGGGTAGTCCATACCGCTTTTGAGCCACAAATACACAGAAATGTGGAAGCCTACATGGATGACATAGTGGTCAAGAGCAAGGACAAAGCAACTCTGATTCAAGATTTAGACGAGACTTTTGCAAATCCGCGCAAGATCAGCCTCAAGCTCAACCCCGAGAAGTGCGTGTTTGGAGTCCCTTCCGGCAAGCTTCTCGGGTTCTTCATGTCTCAGCGGGGAATTGAAGCCAATCTCGACAAGATCAAGGCCATTGAGCAGATTGAAGCACCAAAGCGCGTCAAGGATGTACGAAGACTTGCCGGTTGCATGGCAGCTCTCAGCAGGTTTATCTCTAAGTCTGCTGAGCGCGCCCTGCCGTTTTTCAAAATTTTGAAAAAGGCAGGTCCAATGAAATGGACTCCGGAAGCGGAGGCTGTGCTACAGGACTTGAAGAGATACCTGTCCTCCACTCCAATACTTGTCGCACCTAAGCCACAAGAGAAGTTGCTGCTATATCTGGCGGCAACCAATCAAGTGGTTAGTGCTGCGTTAGTAGCGGAGAGGAAGGCAGATGATGAGCCAGCACCCACGGCAAACCCATCCAACGACAAGCAGGGGGCTTCCCCGACAAGCTCTGGTCCCGGCAAGGATGGATCTGCGCAGGCGCATGAGGAGATACAGAAGAGAATGGTGCAGCGCCCAGTTTACTTCGTCAGTTCCCTTCTGCAGGGGCTAGGTCAAGGTACTCTGGTGTGCAGAAACTGCTTTTCGGCCTTCTCATGGCCTCGAGAAAGCTGCGCCATTACTTCCAAGCACATGAGATCACAGTTGTCACTCGTTTTCCGCTGAAGAGGATACTGCAGAATCCAGAAGCGACAGGCAGGATTGTTGAGTGGGCACTGGAACTGTCAAGCTTTGGCCTCAAGTTTGAGAGCACTTCAACTATCCAAAGCAGGGCATTGGCAGAATTCATAGTAGAGTGGACGCCAACACCAGATGAAGAAATTCCAGAAACGAGCATCCCCGTCAAGGAAGCAAGCAAAGAGTGGCTGATGTACTTTGATGGTGCCTTCTCGCTGCAAGGCGCCGGTGATGGCGTGCTGCTTGTCGCACCCACCGGAGAGCACCTCAAGTACATAGTCCAGATGCACTTTCCCAAGGAGCAAGCAACAAACAATACTGCAGAGTATGAAGGTTTTCTTGCCGGTCTCAGGATCGCAGCAGACCTTGGGATCAAGAAGCTCATTATCAGGGGTGACTCGCAGCTTGTCGTCCGCCAAGTGAATAAGAGTTATTAGAGTCCATTGATGGAAGCCTACGTTGATGAAGTGAGAAAGCTGGAAGAGCGCTTTGTCGGCCTACAGATGGAACATGTTCCAAGAGCTCAGAACGACATTGCCGATGGCCTGTCAAAGTGCGCAGCACTTAAGTTACCTGTGGAACCAGGGATATTTGTGATCAAGCTGACTCAACCGTCTGTAACACCATCAACTCGACAGAGCAAGAAGAGGAAGTTGATTTCTGGTGACTATTTTCCGGCAGAGCTTCCCGAAGCCACCGCCAAGAAGGTCCCCAAGTGAGGGAGTCCCGGATTAGGGGGTGTTCGGATAGCCGAACTATATCTTCAGCCGGACTCCAGGACTATGAAGATACAAGATTGAAGACTTCGTCCCGTGTCCGGAAGGTTCTTTTCTTGGCGTGGAAGGCAAGCTAGGCGTGCGGATATTCAAGATCTCCTACCAATGTAACCGACTCTGTGTAACCCTAACCCTATCCGGTGCCTATATAAACCGGAGGGTTGTAGTCCGTAGGACGAACACATCATAACCATCATCATACCCATAGGCTAGCTTCTAGGGTTTAGCCTCCATGATCTCGTGGTAGATCTACTCTTGTACTAACCATATCATCAATATTAATCTAGCAGGAGTAGGGATTTACCTCCATCGAGAGGGCCCGAACCTGGGTAAAATAAAGTGTCCCTTGTCTCCTGTTACCATCCGACCTTGACGCACATATCGGGACCCCCTACCTGAGATCCGCTGGTTTTGACACCGACATTGGTGCTTTCATTGAGAGTTCCTCTGTGTCGTCGCCTTTAGGCCCGATGGCTTCTTTGATCATCAACAACGATGAGGTCCAGGGTGAGACTTTTGTCCCCGGACAGATCTTCTTCTTCGGCTGCTTCGCTCTACGGGCCAACTCGCTTGGTCATCTGGAGCAGATCGAGAGCTACGCCCCTGGCCATCAAGTTAGGTTTGGAAGCCTAAACTACACGGCAGATATCCGCGGAGACTTGATCTTCGACGGATTCGAGCCACAGCCAAGCGCGCCGCACTATCTCGAGGGGCATGATATAGCTCTGCCTCCGAACAGTGTCCTGGAGGCCGCATACGCTCCGGCCCCGATCCTCGATTCGGAGCCCGCTGCGTTCTTTGAAGATGAACGGTTGGACGTCACCTTGGGGGCTGCGATCTTAAAGGCCATTGAGCCGAACGCGAGCCCCGCGCTCCGCATGGCCTGTGACTCCAAGGAGCCGGACTCTTCTCCGAACTTCGGGTCGTCCGTGCCCCAGCCGATCGAATCAGATTGGGCGCCTGTAATGGAGTTCACCGCCGCGGACATCTTTCAGTATTCACCTTTTGGTGATATTCTGAATTCTCTCAAGTCTCTCTCTTTGTAAGGAGAGCCCAGGCCGAACTATGGCCTGCGAGGTTGGGATTCGGACGACGAAGAAATTCAAAACCCAACCACCGCCCACTTAATAGCCACTGTCGACGATATATCCGACATCCTCGACTTCGGCTCCGAAGACTTCGACGGTATGGTTGACGAAGGACGAGACGAGCAAGAACCAGCACCTGTAGGGCGCTGGGCCGCCACCTCGTCATACGACATACACATGGTGGATGCTCCAAAAGATGGAGATGGCGATGGAACAGCGGAGGATGGCACTTTGAAAAAGCCTCCAAAATGCCAACGTCAGCGGCGCCGCTCCAAATCCCGCCACAGCAGAAACGGTGATTCCGGCACGGGAGATAATACTACCCCGGACAGCGCCGAAGAACACCAAAACCAGCAGGATTCGGCATAGGAAGATGGAGAAGACCGCCCTCATGAGAGAGCGGCAGAGCGAGAGGTCGAGGACGATAACTACATGCCTCCCTCCGAAGACAAGGGAAGCCTCGGCGACGATGAATTCATCGTACCATCAGACCCCGCCGAACAAGAGCACTTTCAACGCAGGGTTTTAGCCACGGCGAACAGCCTAAAGAAAAAGCAGCAACAGCTTAGAGCTGATCAAGATTTGCTAGCTGACAGATGGACTGAAGTCCTTGCGGCCGAAGAGCACGAGCTCGGACGCCCCTCCAAAAACTATCCTAAGCGCAGGCCGCTACCGCAATCAGAGGAGGAAGCCCAAGACATGGCAGATCGGCCACCTCGCGGCCGCGACAGAGAAGCCTATCGAACATCCAAACAATCCATGCCCCACAGCCGCTTTACCAAGGCACGGGAACACGAACCAGACCTGCGAGACGTCCTGGAGGACAAAGCAAGGCAAACAAGATCGATCCATGGATCGCGCGGACGCCCGACGGCACGTGATAGTTTTCACTCCGGACACAATAAATCCGGCCGGGCCGAACAGAACAGGCACAGCTCCTCCGAACTGCGTCGAGACATAGCCCAGTAGAGGGGCGCCGCACACCCACTACGCTTCACAGACGAAGTAATGGATCATAGAATCCCAGAGGGTTTTAAACCCGTCAACATCGAGTCGTATGATGGTACGACCGATCCGGCAGTATGGATTGAGGACTATCTCCTCCACATCCACATGGCACGTGGCGATGATTTGCACGCCATCAAATATTTACCCCTTAAGCTTAAGGGACCAGCCCGGCATTGGCTTAACAGCCTCCCCGCAGATTCGATCGGCTCTTGGGAGGACCTGGAGGCCGCATTCCTCGACAACTTCCAGGGGACCTACGTACGTGTCACAGCCCTAGCATTGTCTGTAATTAGTTGCATCACCATCCATGCATCATGTTTATTTTCCACTTAAATTTGAATTGGGGAAAGTGGTAACCCTCAGAAATCAGTTCAAAATAATCAACTTTAAAATCTTCTCAAATGAGTCCAAGAAAATGTTCCTGTTACTCTATAAAAATATTGGCTAGAGGTAAAATTCAAACCAATATTTTTAGGAGCTCAGAAACATTTATTTTTGGCCATTTGAATTAATCCAATAACTATCTGCTTTGGATTTATAATTAATATATATTAAATATAACTCCAATAATTCTGGAAGTTTGTGAGTGGCTTTGTGTATATTTTAGCAAGCCATATAAAAACCTACAGAATTTATTAAAATGATTTAGTGCCTAAACTAAATCCTAACAAACAGAACAAAACAGAAAAACAGAAACAATTTAGAGAGAGAGAGAGAGAGAACACCTACCTGGGCCACCTACCTGGCCTGGCACTGTGCTGGCCCAGCACTGTTGGCCGAGGCCAGTCACCTGCTACCTCCCGCCAGGCAGGCAGGGAGGTGGGCATGGCGCGCCCGAGCTTGCCACGCACCACCCAGCCTCTCTGCATCGCCCTAGTCGCCGTTGCGCCGCGTGGATCGTCTCCAGGTCGTCGCCCCGACCTCGCCGACACCCCATTCGCCCCTCCCCCACGCCTCTCCTCGCCCGTTCCCCGCCATGGCCGAAGCCTCCATGGACGCGCCGCCGTAACCCCGCGCCCACAGCCACTGCCTCACCTCCCCGACGCATCCCGGAGTTCCGCCTCGACCATCTCTTCCTTCTCGCCGAGAAGCGCACCGCGGGAGCCCCTGCAACGCCGCCACCGCGGTCGTCTTCTACCTCGAGCAACCGAGATCGCCGGCGCCCATTCGCCGCCCACAGCGCTTTCCCCTAGCTACTGACCTGCTCATCGACTCCGCCGTGAGCTCCTCTCTTTTTCCCCTCTTCTTTAGCATTCGCCCTCGTCACCTAGCTCCGTTCCCCACCGTGGTCGAAACGCGTCGCCGCCAAAGCTCGTCGGCGATGACGCTCCGGTGACCATTTGGTCCTGGGCACGCGTCCAACGTCCTTGCCGCGCCGCGTAGACGCCGTAGGCGTTAACCTCGCATCGCCAAGACTGCTGTAGCCTCGACCCCGAGCTCGCCCGAACTCCGGCCGCCGCCTGGCTCGACGCCGGCGCCATTCCTGGCCACCCCAACAACTCCCACCATCACCACTGGATGCGCGCAAGCGCCAGCAACCCGTGGCCACAAGCCGCTCGTCGAACGGTGGCCCGTAGAGCAATTCCGACGCGGACGCCGCCGCGATCTGAGGTCGCCGGCGGTTAAACGCCGGTAGCTGACGTGGCGCGATTAGCTTAGGCGCTAAACTCGCTTAGTTAGTGCTTGTGTCCATGACATGTGGGCCCCCCTAGCATAATTAGGTTAGTCTAATTTTCTGTTAGGGTTAGTATTAGCACGGGTGGACCCCACGTGTCGGCTTTGACTTGGTCAAGTCAACGTTGACTGGCCCCACCTGTCATCCACCCACACCGGCCTGAGACGCTGACGTATGGGTCCCAGCCGTCAGGTTTGACCTGGACTGGCGTTGTTGACCTGCTGACGTCACTGCGACATCATGCTGACGCAATTAACCATTTTCTGGATTTATTAATATTCAGGAAATTTTTGAAAATGCCTAAAACTTCTAAAATTCATATAAAATCAACCGTAGCTCAGAATGAAATAATTTATATATGAAAAATGATCAGAAAAATTCAATCTATCCATCTGTACCATTTTCATGCATGTTTGAACAACTTAAAGTTGCTGTATAAGGCAATTTGCATAAATGGCATTTAAACTCTCACATATGGAGTTTGAACTTGAACTTAGGGTTCAAACCAACTCCATTTAACTTGTTGCTAGTTGCATTAGCTCAATCAACAGCATATTGCCATGACATTATCATGCATCATAATTGTTGCATTGCATTGATTGCGTTCCTCTTTGTTTGCCGGTATTTGTCCCCTCTCGATAGACGTGGTTCGACGATGAGTTCGATGACACCGATGAAGAGCTATATTATCTTCAGAAGTGCCAGGCAAGCAAAACCCCCTTGTTCATTCTGATACAATCCCACTCTCTCGCTCCTGCTCTCTTTTATTGCATTAGGACAACAACGATTCATGTGTTACTTGCTGCGGTAGCTGAACCCCTTTATCCTTTGCATGATGTGTCATTCCACAGTAAATAGATGAAACCCACTAGCATGAGTAGGAGTTGTTTGAGCCCTGATGTGCCTACTCATTCATGCTTGTTTGTCATGCCTGCTACTGCTTAGAGTTGAGTCGGGTCTGATTCATCGGGAATGAATTGGAATGGTGATGAACATGTCCTACTGTGTGTGAGCTAAGTGTGTGAATACGATTTGGTAAAGGTATTGGTGAGAGGCCATGTAGGAGTACATGGTGGGTTGTCTCATTGAAGCCGTCCTCAGGAACTGAGTTCTGTGTTTGTGATCCATGAAACAGCTACTACCATACATTGGGCCCTGAAATATGACCCCGCTCGACTTCTTAACCACCCTTGTCCTCTGTCCAGGAGTTGCAAGTAGTTTCTGGTGTTTGTAGTATGCTGGGGGCCGCACGCAGCGCTGACCATCGGGGTGGGTTGTGTTGCGGTAGGCACGTGGCCGGGCAGCCGGGCGCCCGTTTGGTGTCTCGGACCCTGTACACATCGTTCGGGGCCGTTAGTGGAAACCTCAGCCGGACTCCCTGCGGATGGAACCCGAATAGGCGATAAACCTGGACTAGAGACTTGAGTGTTTAGGTAGGTCGTGGTCTACACCCACGTCGGCTTTCGCTTGAAGTCTGCCGAGCACATGTCGTGTGCAGACGCTAAGTGGTGGAAACATGTATGAAGAAGTACACCCCTGCAGGGTTAACATCATCTATTCGAATAGCCGTGTCCGCGGTAATGGACTTATGGGTTGCCTATAACAGTTCATAGACAAGTGAAAGTGGATACTCTAAAATGCGCAAGATAAGCGTGAGTGCTATGGATGGCCTTCTCGTAGGGAGACGGAAGTGGATCCATAGTGGTGTATTGAATGGTGGATATGTGGACTCGTGTGCGCCACCTCAAAAGAGTCGCTTGCAGTCGTAGTTCAGGATAGCCACCGAGTCAAAGCTGGCTTGCTGCAGTCAAACTCCACCACCCCCTTTATTGGAACTGATGCATATGTAGTTAGTTCTGATGTAAGTCTTGCTGAGTACGTTTGTACTCACGTTTGCCTATTTTATGTTTTGCAGAGAGACGTCAGTCTCGCTAGTAGTACCGCTTGGACTTCGACGTTTAGCTTGATACCTCAGCTACGATCTTGTGCCCTCGGCAGGATCTGGTAGATAGTCAGGCTTCTCAGCCTTTTTCATTTGTAGATGTCTGTACTCAGACATGTTAAGCTTCCGCATGTGCTTTGACTTGTATGCTCTGATTGTTGGGTCATGAGACCCATGTTTGTAATATCTCGCTCCTCGGAGCCTAATGAATAAATACTTTGAGTCGTAGAGTCTTGTTGTGATGCCATGTTGTGTTTACACATATCGAGCATATTGTGTGTATGATTGAAATGCTTGGTATGTGTGGGATCCGACTATCTAGTTGTTTATCCTTGGCAGCCTTTCATATGAGGAAATGTAAGTCTAGTGCTTCTGAGTGATAGTAGTCCGCTACAGCCCGGTTCACCAGAGTCCTGCTAGCCCAGCACTACTGCTCGGAACACTTGACTGGCCGGCATGTGTTTCACGTCGTTCCTGTGTCTGTCCCTTCGGGGAAATGTCACGCGGTGTTATCCGGAGTCCTGCCTAGCCTGCTACAGCCCGGGTTACCGGAGTCCTGTTAGCCCAGTGCTACAGCCCGGATATATACGTTGTTGACCGACATGCTCGATGTGATTCATGTATGCCTGTCCTCATGGGTTAGTGCCGCCTTGGGTTCACGACTAGCCATGTCGGCCTGGGTTCTTTGTCATATGGGTGCTAGCGACACTATCATATACGTGAGCCAAAAGGCGCAAACGGTCCCGGGCCAGGTAAGGTGGCACCCGTGGGAATACCGTGTGTGAGGCCGCAAAGTGATATGATGTGTTACATGCTAGATCGGTGTGACTTAGGATCGGGGTCCTGACAGTACAGCCACCGGACGCCGACGACCTAAGCCACATAATCCAGCAGCGAGAAGAATCGGCCAGGCAATTCTGGACACGGTTCCTAACAAAGAAAAATCAGATAGTCGATTGTCGGATGCAGAGGCCTTAGCAGCCTTCAAGCATAACATCCGTGATGAGTGGCTTGCCCGGCACCAAGGACAGGAAAAGCCGAAATCCATGGCAGCCCTCACGACACTCATGACCCGCTTTTGCACGGGCGAAGATAGCTGGCTAGCTCGCAGCAACAACTTATCGAAGAAGCAAGGTAATTCAGATACCAAGGACAAAAGTGGCAGGTCACGACGGAATAAACAGAAACGCCACGTCAGCAGCGACAGCAATGAAGATATGGCAGTAAATGCTGGATTCAGAGGCCATAAATCCGGTCAGCGAAAAAGCCATTCAAAAAGAATACCCAGGGCCCGTCCAGTTTGGACCGAATACTCAACCGCTCATGCCAGATTCACGGCACCCCCGAAAGGCCAGCCAATCACACCAACAGGGATTGTTGGGTGTTCAAGCAGGCAGGCAAGTTAAGAGCCGAACACAAAAACAAGGGGCTAGACAGCGATGACGAAGAGGAGCCCAGGCTGCCGAACAACAACGGACAGAAGGGGTTTCCCCCACAAGTGCGGATGGTGAACATGATATACGCGACTCATATTCCCAAGCGGGAGAGGAAGCGTGCGCTACGGGACGTATACGCGATGGAGCCAGTCGCCCCAAAGTTCAACCCATGGTCCTCTTGCCCGATCACCTTCGATCGAAGGGACCACCCCACTAGCATCCGTCACGGCGGTTTCGCCGCATTGGTTCTTGACCCAATCATTGACGTATTTCACCTTACAAGAGTCCTCATGGACGGCGGCAGTAGCCTGAACCTGCTCTACCAGGATACAGTGCGGAAAATGGGCATAGATCCGTCAAGGATCAAGCCCACAAGGACGACCTTTAAAGGCGTCATCCCAGGTGTAGAGGTCAATTGCATAGGCTCCATAACACTTGATGTGGTCTTTGGATCTCGGGGCAACTTCCGAAGCGAAGAGTTAATCTTCGACATAGTTCCGTTCCGCAGTGGCTATCATGCTCTGCTTGGACGAACCGCATTCGCTAAATTCAATGCGGTGCCGCACTACGCATATCTCAAGCTCAAGATGCCAGGCTGTCGAGGTGTAATCACGGTCAGCGGAAACACCGAACGCTCCATCCGTACGAAGGAACACACGGCGGCCCTCGCAGCAGAGGTACAAAGCAGCCTGTTAAGGCAGCTCTCGAGTCCGGCCGCTACAAAGCAGGACAAAGCAAAACACGCCCGGAGTAACCCACAGCAAGACCGACTGGCGCGTTCAGAGCACGCGTAGCAATACGGCCCCAACCCCAGCCATCGCTACATAGCGGAGCTAGTACCTCGAGTACACAATTACGCCCTTACAATTCCATGGGCATAGGGGAAGGGGCAGATAAAACGGCATGCCAACAGTACGACGTCAAACGTACTAGGGGCTGCCGGGTTCTTCTTTTCTTTCAGGACTCCATACTCTGGATACAGTGTTCGGCCTCGCTGCCGCACAGACGATACAGGACCCAGGAAAGCAGACAAAACAACGCCGCATCATGGAATTCTCAGGTGGTCTCTATTTCGAGCGATATATCTGTTTCTAAAATCCGCGGCCTGCGCCTGGTCAGGACATGTTAAATAGTCTAATTTTTTTTCGCACTACTTGTATCGTTCGGCTTGAATAAACAGCCTCCTCATAAATAATGCATAGCTTTTCGTCTATTTTTTGCATTATCTTCTTTTAATATACATATGTTTACTCAAATAACATGATCGCACCCGTACACCATGGTACGGCAAACCACGCCAGGGGCTTTATTACCCTTCTATCTGGTGTGAGAAGTCCGTCCACTTTCACAAGTGCGGCACCCCAAACTTATAGAATTATATGCATCGGCTCCGAGTCATGATTTTGGTCATATGTTGGGTTTGCCCGGCTCCTATGTTTTGGTGCCTTACGTTCCGCTCTATCGGCTAAGCTAGCACTAGGAGAACCACTGCGATTGTGCTCCAGATCAGGTGGGTGAGCACCTCAGTGGAGAAAGCTAAAACAGACTGTCATGATAAGGCGCGAGACCGGTCACTGTTCGAGAGGTTTTTCGAGTCCCTAAAGGCTTATGCCGCTTCGAGCGGAGAGCTGGTTAAGTCCGGCTAAAGGCGTGGATAGTGCCCCGAATTCGGCCTTCCGAACTAGGGGCTTCGCCGAAATTTAAAATTATAACGTTCTATGGCTAAGTGAGAGTGTTCAAGCATTATAGTCGGATTGCCTGGTTCGTTGTGCTGAGCGCCTCCCTCGAAGGACCCAACTATGGGAACAAGAGCCCTCAGGTTTATCCCGAACACCCCAGCACTAGTTGCATGGGGGCAGAAGCTGACGACTCGCCATCTCTTAGTTATTGATAAACGACCGCACAGAAAATAATATTTTAAATTCAGAAAGCATTGCTTAAGAGCATATGAACAAGTTTTCAGCGCACAGGATACAAACGAGCGAGTTCATTGAAATATTACATCTTTGGCACACTCATCCGCGACAAGGCAAGCTCCAGCGAGAACTTCCTTGTAGTAGTTCTCGGGCTTGCGATGCTCCTTCCCCTGCGGCGGCCCGTCCTTCACCAGCTTCTCTCCGTCCAGCTTGCCCAAGTGTACCCTTACACGGGCAAGGGCCCTCCTGGCACCTTCTATGCAGACGGAGCGCTTGATGACCTCAAGCCGTGGACAGGCCTCCACGAGCCACCGCACCAGCCCAAAGTAGCTCCCAGGCAGGGCCTCTCCAGGCCACAGCCGAACTAGTAAGCCCTTCATAGCCTGTTCGACCGCCTTGTGGAGCTCGGCCAGCTGCTTCAGCTGATCGCTTAAGGGCAAAGGGTGTCCGGCCTCAGAATACTGAGACCAGAACACACTCTCTGTCGAGCTGTCCTCTTCATCTCGGTAGAATGCGGCGGCGTCGGATGCGCTGCGGGGAAGATCGAAGAACGCCCCTGGAGAACTCCGGATTCGGGTAAGTAATAGGTATTTCACCTTTATATTCCTACTTTGCATTAAGAATGCCTTACCCGCTGCTATCTTTTTCACATCCTCCAACTCTTGAAGGGCCTTTTGGGCTTCGGCATTGGCACTCTTGGTGGTCTCAACAGCCAACGCGAGCTCGGATGCTTGCGTTTTTGCCTCAAGCTCCAAACCCTCATGTTTCTTCATGAGAGCTTGCAGCTCTTGCTGCACCTCGCCAACTTGGACCCCATGCTTTTCTGGCTCGGCGCACTCCTCGGCCGTTTTCTTCTCGGCCTCAGCCAGCGCCTGCTTCAGGGTTGCCACCTCGGTTGTGGCCCCAACAATAAGCAGTACAATCTTGTTATTTCTTTTTGCAATCAAGCCTCTCTATAGGCACCACTTTTTTTTTTCTTTTTTTTCTAAGGGGTATTTCTTACCTTCCTTTTTCCACGAGCTGCCTTTTGGCATGGCCGAGCTCTTGCTCAGACCGCTCGAGGTCCTTTTTCAGGACTTCCACCTGCGCAGTCAGTGCGGCGGTGGACAGCAGTGAAGCCTGCATACGCATATTAGACTTTTTATTAGACTCCTGCGAAAATTGTTCGATCCTCTATTCGGCTTTTCTTTCCGAACACCGAACAGAGCATCAGGGGCTACTGTCTATGCGGTAATGAATTAGCATATTTTTTGCTTACCTGGAAGCCTGTTAGAAGGCTAGCGCAAGCTTCATTCAGTCCGCTCTTGGCGGACTGAACCCTTTGGACCACCGCACTCATAACAGTACGGTGCTCGTCGTCGATGGTGGCGCCTTCAAGCGCCTCCAACAGACTATCCGGCGCCTCTGGTTGGACAGAGGTCGCCGGCTCAGACGGCTTACTCCTCTTGGAAGGAGTTCGCCCAGCGCGAGCCAGGACGGTTGAGTCCGGCGCGCTGCCCGGCACAAAGCCGGACTGGGAGCCCTGGGGGGTTTCATCCCCTTTACTCCTGGGGTCCTGAGGATTGCCTTGCGGCTCCTCCAGGACCACCTCCTCCTGCCTTGTTCGGCGGGACGCCGCTTCGGCGTCGTCCGCCCCGCTAGGGGAGACTGCGGGCGAGACAGAGTTCATGTCTGACGAATCCAGGCAGCCGCTCGATGAATCATCGAGTGCGGCTCGGGGCAGGCTGCGCAAATAGCATTCGACATTAGGGTAAGTCGCGCACTTGAAGATACTATGAATCATTCTGGTATGTGAATACTTACGATGTCGCGGACGCTTGGTTCTGTCCGGCCACTCCTTTCCGCCCTCTTCGGCGTTGGGGGAGTAGTCCGGCGGAGGGGTCTTCCTTTTCCTCGACCCCTCGGCCTCCCCTGTTGGGGCGGCCTTCTTCTTTTTCGCTCCCCTCGATGAAGGGGGGGAGCTTCCTTGTTCCTCCTCCTCGTTTTCATGAGAGGAGGGCGTCGCAGACTCGCCAGATGATGAGCTCGACACCACCACATTGCGGGCACTCTTTCGAGTCCCGGTGGTCTTCTTCTTCTTGACCTTCTTCTCTGGCACCACATAGGGCGCCGGAGCCAACAGCTTCTCTAAGAGAGCTGGGGCTGGGTCTTCGGGCAGAGGAGCCGAACAGTTGATTGGTCTGGCTATATTCAGCCACGCCTGTCAAAGGCAAAGGGAGTTTTTAGATCCCACATAGAGTTAATCTATGTAGAAAAGCTTAACGAACCTGTGAAAGGTATAAATAGCCTACCTCGCCAGAGTTGCGCTGCGAGCTGTATCCGTGGTCCTCGGAAGCGGATGTGGGGCACTTGGCGCCTTTGGTTAGCACCTTCCAGACGTCTTCATACGTCGTGTCGAATAGCCTATTGAGGGTTTGGTGCTGCGTCGGGTCGAATTCCCACAAAGTGAACTCCCGTTCTTGGCACGGGAGGATCCGGCGAATGAGCATGACCTAGATGATGTTGACATGCCGGATGGGCTTGTCCATCAGGGACCGGATGCAAGTTTGCAGTCCGGTCACTTCTTCATCGTTGCCCCACGATAGGACCGTCTCTTTCCAGGACATGAGCCGCGTGGGGGGTCCGGATCGGAACTCTGGGGCCGCGACCCATTTCGAGTCGCGTGGCTCGATGATGTAAAACCACCCTGTCTGCCACCCCTTTAAGAACTCCACAAAGGAGCCATCGAACCAGAGTGCGTTGGCCATTTTGCCGGCCATAGCACCTCCGCACTCCGCCTGGGTGCCGGACACCACCTTGGGCTAGACGTTGAAGGTCTGAAGCCAGAGGCCGAAGTGGGGGCGGATGCGGAGAAAGGCCTCACACACGATGATAAACGCCGAGATATTGAGGATAAAGTTCGGGGCCAGATCGTGGAAGTCCAGGCCGTAGTAGAACATGAGCCCCCGGACAAAAGGGTGAAGTGGAAAACCCAGTCCGCGGAGGAAATGGGGGAGAAAAACTACCCTCTCATGGGGCCTTGGGGTGGGAAGAAGCTGCCCCGCATCGGGAAGCCAGTGCGGGATGTCCTTGGACAGATATCCGGCCTTCCTAAGCTTTTTGATTTGACCCTCCGTAACGGAGGAAGCCATACTCTTGCCACCCGCTCCGGACATCGCTGGAGCAGGTTGGGGAAGAAAGAGCGAACTTGGGCATTGGAGCTTGAGTGCGCAGGAGATGGATGGGCAAAGGAGGAAGAAGGCGTAGGTGAAAGAGGTGGATCTTTATCCCCTTATATAGGCTGATGCCGTTATGCGTCCCCACCTACCTAATAAAACTCGCTTGCCGCTCACACGCCGTGGTAAATGGCGCGGTTGGGTTACCCACGTCCGCATTAATGAGAATCCCATTAAAAGGGGCACACAATCTCTGCTTCGACAAGACGTACCAAGGAAACCGCCTCGTTGAACGTGCTGCAGTGGAACAACAAAAAATAATCCATACAGAAGGCTTGGTCGCAGTGTTATGACGCACTGCGGAATACATCAGCAGATTTGATTTGTGTTTGTATTATTCTCTATATGGCAATACGTGGAAACTTGTTTTGAAGAGCCAGACACTATTTTTTGGTGTTTATTATCTTCTTGAAGAATTTGGAGGAGGAACCCGCGTTGCAATGTCGAAGACAATTTGCGCGCCGGACTCGTCGTCATTGAAGCCTGGTTCAGGGGCTACTGAGGGAGTCCCGGATTAGGGGGTGTTCGGATAGCCGAACTATATCTTCAGCCGGACTCCAGGACTATGAAGATACAAGATTGAAGACTTCGTCCCATGTCCGGAAGGTTCTTTCCTTGGCGTGGAAGGCAAGCTAGGCGTGCGGATATACAAGATCTCCTACCAATGTAACCGACTTTGTGTAACCCTAACCCTATCCGGTGCCTATATAAACCGGAGGGTTGTAGTCCGTAGGACGAACACATCATAACCATCATCATACCCATAGGCTAGCTTCTAGGGTTTAGCCTCCATGATCTCGTGGTAGATCTACTCTTGTACTACCCATATCATCAATATTAATCTAGCAGGAGTAGGGTTTTACCTCCATCGAGAGGGCCCGAACCTGGGTAAAATAAAGTGTCCCTTGTCTCCTGTTACCATCCGACCTTGACGCACAGATCGGGACCCCCTACCCGAGATCCGCCGGTTTTGACAACGACACCAAGATCAACACCAAGAGTGCTGGGGAGCAGTCTGCTCCGGCAAACCCCAGGGTTTGTTTCGTTGAAGCAGACGCTCCCGACAAGTTTTGCTCCGGCAAGCTTGCCGGGGAACGTCACGCTCCGGCTGAGCCGCAGGTTCTCGCCGTAGAAGCGGATGTTCCCACAGCAGCAGATGCGCCTTTAGTCCTTGTTGTCGAGCCGCAAGCTCCAGCATGGGCACAGCAAATTGTCCGTTTCCTTCAGACAGGAGAACTTCTCGACGAGCAAGAAGAAGCGGAAAGAGTAGCCCGGCAGTCAAGTATGTACCAGTTTGTCGACAACACATTGTACAGAAGAAGACTCAACGGTGTGAAATTGAAGTGTATTCACCGGGAAGACGGGCAAAAGCCGTTGGCAGAGATACATGGAGGCATATGTGGTCACCACATTGGCGCAAGAGCACTTGCCGGCAAAGCATTCCAGCAAGGTTTCTTTTGGCCGACAGCCCTCCAGGATGCAACTGCACAAGTAACCAAATGTCAAGCGTGCCAGTTCCATTCCAAGCAGATACACCAGCCAGCTCAAGCTCTCCAGACGATCCCTTTATCCTGGCCATTTTCGGTCTGGGGGCTCGACATCCTCAGCCCCTTCCCCCGAGCAGTCGGGGGCTTTGAATACTTGTACGTTGCAATCAACAAGTTCACAAAGTGGCCGGAAGTGGAAGCAGTGAGGAAGGTGACAGCAAAGTCAGTAGTCAAGTTCTTCAGGTCGATTGTTTGCCGCTTCGGGATCCCTAACAGGATCATCACCGACAACGGTACACAATTCACGAGCCGCACCTTCATGCAGTACGTCCAAGATCTTGGCGCCAAGGTCTGCTTCACTTCTGTTGCTCACCCCAGAAGCAACGGTCAAGCGGAGAGGGCAAATGCTGAAGTGCTGCGTGGGCTCAAGACCAGGACTTTCGACAGGCTGCACAAGTGCGGAAGAAACTGGATTGAGGAGCTGTCGGTGGTTCTTTGGTCAATCAGGACGACGCCAAATCGAGCCACTGGCCAGACACCTTTCGCTCTAGTCTATGGAGCAGAGGCAGTTCTCCCCACGGAACTCGTATACGGGTCACCTCGAGTGCTCGCTTTTGATGAGCTTGAGCAAGAGCAGCTGCGACAAGAGGACGCGCTGCTCCTTGAGGAGGACCGTCTTTATGCTGCTGTACGAGCTGCTCGCTACCAGCAAGCTTTGCGCTGCTACCATAGCCGCAAAGTTAACGCCAGAAGTCTCGAGGAAGGCGACCTTGTTCTTCGGCGCGTTCAGTCCGCCAAGAATTCCAACAAGTTGACGCCGAAGTGGGAAGGCCCTTACCGGGTGAAACGAGTCACTAGGCCTGGCGCTGTCCGCCTTGAGACCGAAGATGGCAATCCGGTGAGCAACTCCTCGAACATTGAGCATCTTCGTAAGTTTTACCCATAAGGCGCGGTTGCCGGACCCTGTTCCGGCAACCACCTTTTGTACAAGTCTTGCCGCTGTTGCATGTAATCCTTTGTACAAAGCCAGGCGCAGACCCTATGCATAAATAAAACTCATGTGCTCCGCACATCTTGTCAATTTCATGCTTTTTATTTTTTGCATGAGTTATCTGACACTTTGTGCAGCGCCAACCCCCGGTAAGCAATAACGAGCCATAAGGCTCCATATCTTTGTTTTCTCTTCTTTCTTTTTTCTCAAGGAAAGGAAGGTTCCCTCGCCCACAAGTTTGCCGGGGGGGGAAGGAGAAGATAATAGTATGGACCAGGCGTCGTTCAAGAAAGTTTCGCCTTGCCGGGAAGCAAACAACAGAAAAGCTAAGTTGCCAAAGTTTGAGCAATCAGATTTTTTAAAATTTTAAGTTATCTTCCTTCAACGACCATGCTTTGTATGGAAAACCTGTGCGCAAAGGAACCAGCTCGTAGCTAGTTGCGCCCTTACTTTGTTTCGAGTCCGCTCAACAACTTAAGTGTGCTGCGACTAGAGTCGCGCCCTTACTTTGTTTCGAGTCCGCTCAACAACTTAAGTGAGCTGCGACTAGTTGCGACAAGGTTTCTTGTCGGTAATGGCACCGCCAGCAGGCTGTTGACGTTCCGCACTCAGCGCTCGCGGCAAAGGTGCCTGTGCCGGCAAGTTCCCTAAAAGCTTAGGGCAAAAACATACAAAGGAAGGAATCAAGCAAAGGAAATAACATTGCAATCACTACCCAAAATAGAGTTATATTACAAGATAGCTTGTCGCGGCTCTGATAGATTGTTTTCATAACATGACCAGCAGCAACAAGAAAAGAAGAAAACGGGCGGCCTAGTCCACGCGATCGCCCTCAACCCTCTTGATCCCGCTCACCTTGTCCACAATGGGTGCGACAAGGGCCTTGAGCGCCTCCATATCAGCTTCCGGCGGCAAGGTTCTGAGGACGTTGGTGAGGTTGAGGCCCGGGTTGCAGAAGGCCACCTTCACCAACACTTTTTGAAGATCTCCCGCGCAGATCTTGCGCGACTCGTCGGCCAGCTGCCTTGGGATCCTCTCCCGGAGTCGCTGGTGGGCCGTCGCCACGCCTTTGAAGAACAAGGTGAGCTTGGCGCTGGATTGGAGGTTCTCATCGGAGGGATACCCGAGATCCTCCATCCCCAGCTGCGCCAGCTCCCTGTCAATATCTGCAGCAGCGTTCACAAGACTCTCCGTCTAGTGCTCCACGGTCTCCCTAAAAGTGTTCTGGGTGACAGCAACACTCTCCAGCAGCGCCTTGTCGGCCTTGATCTCCTCCTTCAAGGCCACCTCCTGCTCCCTAGCGCCGTCCAACGTCTTGGTCAAAGTGGTCACCTTAACCTCAAGATCTGCGTTGGAGTCCTTGGCGGCGCTGAGCTCCTTGTCCTTCTCGGCGAGGCGGGCCTGCAGCTCTGAGTGGCTGTGGGCGTCCTTCTCCCGCTCACGCTTGAGCGCGGCAAGCTCCTCGGCGCTCGCCTTGAGATCGGCCTCCAGCTGCGCCACCTTCGTCTCCAGCTCCTTCTTGGCGGCCTCGGCAGCTGCGGCAGCGTCCTCCGCTTGCTTGATAGCTCCGTCGAGTGTTTGCTCGCGCGTGGCGAGCTCCTCCTCATGGCAATCAAGGTTGACCTTCCGCTGCGCCAGCACGCCCTCCTGCGCAGACAGCTTCTCAGCGGCAAGCCGCTGCTGCTCTTCGACGTCAGCCTTCTCGAGGAGGAAGGCCTTCTGCTCCTCATCGAGCCGCTCCCGCTCCTCCGCCAGAGACCGGAGAGCTGCCTGGTTGATACCTTGGAGCTCCTCCGCGCGCTTCTCAATATCTGCTCCCGCCTTCGCGGCAGCCGCTTCGCGGGATTCCAGCTTGGCTTGCCGGGCGCGGTAGAGCGACAACAGCTTCTGCAACAGCCGCTCCTCCTCGGGCTCACCGCTGCTGCTGCTTGGCACGTCAACCAGCGTCAGCCCAGCGGAGGCGAGCACCTCTACGTCAAAGCTTTCTCCTTCGACCGGCGCCCTGGACGTTGACGCCCATGGGAGGTTGATGAAGACGCCATCGCCGGCCTTCAACTAGACGCCTAGCTGGGGCTCTCCGAAGCCTGGCGCTGCGGCAGCGGCGGAAGGGTCGGTGGTCGGCGTAGCGCCTGGCGCTCCTGCGGCCTCAGGGCCGTTAGTACGATCGCCAGACCCCTCGTCAGTTGCTGTGGCTGCAGCCTTGGCGGCCTCTTCGCCGGTGGGATCGTCAGCGCCGACCGCTTCTTCGGTTGCGGCGGCGTCATCGACAACAACCTCGGTCTCCATCGGCTCCGCAGCAGATGGGTCTGACGGCCGGAAAAGGAAGAAAAGTCAAGCGAATATCCAAAAAGAAGATCAAACGAAGAAGAACCCAAGGGAAGTTTCGAAGCAAGAGGATTACCTATACCGGGCTCTGCGGTAGTGGTCTCCGCCGCCAGGGGGCCGCTGGTGCTATCCCTTGCCGGAGACTTCTCCCTTGCCGGAGAGCTACCCCTTGCCGGAGAGCTCTCAGTTGTCGGAGGATTCTCCCTTGCCGGAGAACTCTCCCTTGGCGGTGTGGTCGAAGCAGATGGCATGTCGGGGGCGGTCTCCGGACGCTCCTGGTGGGGCTGCTCTACTCCTCCACAAACCAGTTGTCAGATATCAGCAAACAAAGAGTATCCATGCGCGCCTAACAGCGGGAAGCGAACCATATACTTACGCTGGGGGCTGCGCTGGGGGCTGCTCTGAAGAACAGTTGTCGGGTCCGGCAAGTTTGTCTCGGGCGCACCCCCTGCTGACACGATGGGATCGTCCTCGATGACAATCAACGGGACCTTGGCTCTCTTTGCCGCTCTCTGGGCCAGAGTCCTAAAAAGGGATGAGTTCAGAGCAAAGAAAATGAGATACAAGACGAAACAACAAGAATTGAAGAAATACAAGTACAACAAGAATCTTACTCTTCTTCTTCCTCGTCGGAGCTGAGCACGGAGAAGTTGAAGCCTGGCTCACCTCCGACGTGAGGAGGTGGAGGAGTAGGATCCCTTGGCCGCTTGGCGGGAGCTGGAGCGGCAGACCGGGAGCACCCCGCTCCAGTTGCCGCAGCAGCGTGAGGTGCTTCCGCGGCAACAGAACTTGCCGCGGTGGAGCGTGTCGTGCGGCGCGGCGGGGGTCGACTCGTCTGCCGCTCCGCTGTGTCCCCGGCCTTGCGGAGACGCCTTCTTGGTGGAGCCGGGGGCTCTGCTTGCGGCAAGCTGCCCGAAGATGAAGAGGAAGAGAAGCCGATCTCCAACGAGCCGCTCGTATCCTCGGCAGGCTCGCCCGGCCCGACGTCAGGCCCGGCAGGCTCTTCCTCGCCGGCAAGCCCGTCCCGCTCGGCAAGGCTTGCCGCCTCCGCTGCCTCTGCCTCCTCCACGGTGAATCCAAGCTCGCCCGCGGCTGCGGCTGCCGCCGCCTCTTCCAGCCTAGTGGCGATGCGCTTGATCTCCTCGTCAGCGGTGTCCCGGGTGAGGCCTTTCTGCTCGTCGGAGCGGATCGGCACTTCTACCAAGCCATCGAAGAACGTCTGCACGACGTCGTCTGCAGGCTCTATCCAGGCTGGATCAATTCCATGCGAGTCGCACAGCGGCATCACTGCACGGATGCGGTCGAGCAAGGAGGTGTTGCACAGCGGAACGACGCTCCTCGGCAACCTGAACACTTCAGGATGTTGAGGGTCGTACTTGAACAGCCCCTGGAGCATCGCGTTGAGCTCCAGAGTAGTGAAGTTGAAGTCGAGGCCCGGACGCAGCCTCATGATATCCGCCGCGTTTTTGAACTCCCAGGCGGGTCTCCTCCTCTCCTGCAGGGGGGCGATGCGGCGGCGAAGGAAATCTGCGCCAACTGCGCCTACAGTGAGCCCCGCAAGCCTGAGGCATTGGATCCGGGCGACGGCAATCTTCAGCCTGTCGTCTTCCGGGGCCACGTTGCTCCAATCGCTACCGCGCACTACTGGAGTTTGGCGCCGGGCGGTAAACGGCTGCGGGTTCTCCTCGACAATCCAGCACCAGTCTGCCCTCCATTCCTCCCACTTGCTGCGGAACTCTCCCTCCAGATAAGCATCCTTCTTTCCGGCTTTTGAGATCCAGGCGATTCCGCCGGATAAAGGCTCTCCTTTCTCAACTCGAGGCGAAAAGAAGTGGCGGAAAAGGGCTACATTTGGGTGGACTCCGACAAAGTTTTCGCAGAGATGTGCGAAAACTGCCATGGTCAGGACAACATTGGGGGTGAAGTCAAGGAGGCGGAGCCCGTAGGTGTTCATAATATCGCAGAAGAATTTAGAGAAAGGCGGGCAAAGCCCGCAATAGAAGAAGAAGGCGAAGAAGGGGTACCCAGTTGGAGCCATTTTCCAAGCGGCGGCTGGAAGTACCTTCGTGCGCGGGTGCACCCGCGTCTCCGTCGACCAGAAGAGGTAGTAGTACTCCCTCAGATCCCCCGCGGTAAGCTTGGGGGGGAAGATTGCCCGCTCCTTCCGCAGCGCCGCGAGTCGCTGCGCTTCGGCCGACTTCACGACCTTCCCCTTATCGGCTTTTGGAGCCATGGTGGAAGTGGTGAGGGAGGTCGACGGCGTTGCTGGTGCTGGTGGCGACAGGGGGTGGAGCGCTGCTCTCTTTCGGCTTTGGGAAGAAGGGGAGTGGCGGAGATTTTCGAGGATTGGAGTAGCAACGGGCGGATGGGCGAACTGCCCCTGTCTCCCCTGCTTATAAGGGGGGAGGGGGCGGACGTTCCGCCATTCCGAATAAAGAAGCCACCCACGTTCTCTCCCACGACTCCGCAATCGACGCGTGCCGTTCAGGGAGGGGCGGTGGATACGGAGAAAGATACGGCGTGACCCAAGCCGCGCGTGCCCGTGCCCTGTTTAGGGCCTGGCTCAACAGGTCCTCTGTGGTTCCTTTGGAGCCATTCAAGAACAAAGTATTCAAGCCAAGGAGACAAGGCCCCGGCAAGAGGAGCTTGCCGGGAAGGCCACTCAAAGCACAAGACCCCGGCAAGAGGAGCTTGCCGGGAAGGCCAACCAAGGCATCTCAAGGAACTCGCCGCGACGCGCCACGCGTCTCGGCGAGGCCCGGTGAGCAGCAAGCTTCCGAACGCGACAAGACAACGACTGCAGCAAGGCGCTTGCCGCAACAAGATATCACTCCGTACCCACGCTCCAGCGCATCCACCAACGTGTCGCTCGGGGACCCTTCCAGGCGTACGTGGTGGGAGGCTGTGCAGCCAGCGGTACGCGGTGGCAAGCGGTGCTGACAAGATTGCCATCATGGCGAATGGTGGCGTCCCTGACGGTCCCTTTTCTGCACTGTTTGGGCGACGCAAATGGGCATTTAATGCCCTTGTCCCCTGCCGTCAGAGTTAGGTATGATACACTATACAGGTAGTTGTACCAACCGCAGCACCTTTCCATTTTTGCCCTTGTCTACGTTGCCACCTGTCGGTGACCCCTTGAGCATATAAAAGGAGGCCCGTGCACAACGTAGGGGGGGGGACGAACAGTAGAACACCCACGCTCAGTCTCGTTTGTTGCTGGTGTGTACTGTAGCACTCAGCGCTCCCGAGCAAGAACTCAATACAAACCACAATGCAGCAGTAGGAGTATTATCTCGCCGGAGAGCTCCGAAGCTGGGTAAACTGCTCGTTTGCTCCGCCTCGGTCTGCTCTTCGTGCGACCTCCGCCCCTCGCCGAACCGAAAGGGGCTCGGTCCCCATAGGTGCTCGTGGATCAGTTTCCCCGACAAACACGGTGATAGAATTGGTCAGACCAAAAGATATAATGATGTATGCTCGAGGGATCAACCACGAGTAAGACAACATTACGAACATCGTTGGTTCTTATTTGACTTGACGATGGCCCATACTCAAGTCAAGGTTTTGACAAGGCAATAAATCCAACAACTGATCACGAGGACCAATTGGTGAAGATATCATCTTTCTTCAACACACTCACACAAGGATATCCCTTAAAGATGAGCTAAGCTAGGAAAGCTTTTATCTACCAACTCTCCAAGTTGTTGTTTAGCGTAACCAACTAGCTCAGGGGTATCCAACAAAGATTCTTGGAGAATGGCTGGTTTAGAGGAAAACCAACTTGATCACGAACTCAACATAGCAGTCAGGTGACAACCTGGTAACACTTCCGAGAAGATATTCGGAACTTCACGAACCACTGATATGTTATTAAGCTCGGGAGCAATCTTGCTTTTGAGGCAAGATGATGTGATCAATTAAGCAAGGATTGACACAATCATAACTCTTGATCGAAGAGTGCACCAGAAATAAGGACTAGGTCGCACGATAAATCTTAGGATGATGATTTAATAACTAGCACACTAAGAATGAAAGTGTAGTCCATTAACTACCAAGCAATAGCGTTGCTAGGAGTATTGATTTCGCACATCATAGTACACTTGTCGGCATTCCAGTTACAATAACACGGAAACCGAGGAATGAATAATGATGGCAAGAAGTATCACTGCGGCAAGAATCCATAAGAGGTGATGCAATTCTCATGAAGTTCTTGACATAAAGATGGTAACACTCCAAGGTAGAACAGAACAAAAGCAGGATTGGCATTTGTTCTGCGGAATACAACTACTTTGACCCAATCCCAGGAATGGAGGAGGTACTGGCGTTTGTTTCTCCTAGTCATTCAGAAATAGAATGGCTTGACGGACCACAAGAATAATAAGCACCGATAACACGGATGCACAATTACTCCTGACTATCAATTGATAGACGATGGTCGGAATACAAATGAAGAGGGACAACTCAAGGAAACATATATCTTTCTGAGTTGTTGATGCATAGATTAGTATGTCGAGCAAATCTCAACATTTCTTCCGGATAACCCATGCTGAAAGGTAGAACCGGCAGAATCACCATGTAGAATGGAGAACCCGCTAAGAGCACTCTGGTTGTGATCTTTTGGTTCAAAAGAACTTCTGCCATAATCAGTTCATGGTATTTGGAAGAAGGAAATACCACGGACCTCGAAGACTATCACAAAGCTTACTAATATCCTAAAGGTACGAGCAACACTATCAACACGAGGTAAGTAGAGTGAATCTTGGGTCAAGAACCCAGGTGTATAATACCTACTACTAAATGGCATCACGGGATGCTTTTGAGAATGGTGGCCGGAATCATCACACTGGAACACAAAACATGGCTAGATTACTAGGTGACTCCCTAAAACACCTAGGTTCATAATAATAGCTCCAACATATATGTCGAGGCAACAGAGTACCTCAACTTACCAATTAGTGTGATTAATCTGGCCCAAATGGACATCGGGAACATGGAGGAATGATTGCAAGTGCATCAGATTATCTAGAAACCTGGGACGACTCGGACAGCATAACGGCTGTAAATGCTCAAAAATTATTTGAGACATCCTGCAACATAGTGGCATAACCACTCAGAAGCACAATATCAAGGTTCCGAGACCAACTATGAACACACGGAAGTAGAAGAAACTGAACAGAGGCTTGAATCCATCAATCCTATAAGTCTCTACCATAGTAACTCGTCATCCTGATAGATAGATGAGAAGGGCTAGTTCTTAATCCCCGTAGAAAAGAAGAGGATGATTCAGATCAGAAGGGCATAAGGTAAAGGAGTAAAAAGAGCCTTACGTTACCTTCCACAATCAATTCCCTTATATAACTAAAGCATTTCTAGACTCAACTTCGACTAGTTTGGCTTGGTAATCCTACAGGCAGTCAGGCTCTAATACCAAAGCTGTCAGGACCCCGATCCTAAGCCACACCGATCTAGCATGTAACACATCAGATCACTTTGGGGCCTCACGCACGGTATTCCCACGGGTGCCACCTTACGTGGCCCGGGACCGTTTGCGCCTTCTGGCTCACGTATATGATAGTGTCGCTAGCATCCATATGACAAAGAACCCGGGCCAACATGGCTAGTCGTGAACCCAAAGAGGCACTAACCCATGGGGACAGGCATACATGAATCAACTTCGAGCATGTCGGTCAGCAGCGTGTGAATCCGGGCTATAGCACTGGGCTAACAGGACTCCGGTAACCCGGGCTGTAGCAGGCTAGGCAGGACTTTGGATGTCACCGCGTGACATTTCCCCTTAGGGACAGGCATAAGAACAAAGTCAAACACATGCCGGCCCGTCAAGTGTCCTGAGTAGTAGTGCTGGGCTAGCAGGACTCCGGTGAACCGGGCTGTAGCGGACTACTATGGCTCATGGAAGCACAAGACTACATTTCCCCATAAGAGAGGCTACCAAGGATAAACAACTAGGTTGTCGGATCCCACACATACCAAGCATTTCAATCATACACACAATATGCTCGATATGTGCAAATACAACATGGCATCACAACAAGACTCTACAACTCAGAGTAATTATTCATTAGGCTCCGAGGAGCGAGATATTACAAACAAGGGTCTCATGACCCAACATTCAGAGCATACAAGTCAAAGCACACGCGAAAGCTTAACATGTCTGAGTACAGACATCTACAAATGAAAAAGGCTGAGAAGCCTGACTATCTACCAGATCCTGCCGAGGGCACAAGATCGTAGCTGAGGTATCAAGCTAAACATCGAAGTCCACTCGGAACTACTAGCGAGACCGACGTCTCTCTGCAAAACATAAAATAAGCAAACGTGAGTAAAAATGTACCCAGCAAGACTTACATCAGAACTATCTACATATGCATCGGTATCAACAAAGGGGGTGGTGGAGTTTAACTGCAGCAAGCCAGCTTTGACTCGGTGGCTATCCTGACCTACGACTACAAGTAACTCCTTTGTGGTGGCGCACACGAGTCCACATATTCACCATACCAATACACCACTATGGATCCGCTCCCGTCTCCCTACGAGAAGGCCATCCATAGCACTCACGCTTATCTTGCGCATTTTAGAGTATCCACTTTCACTTGCCTATGAACTATGCAAGGGGTGCAAGTTTCCATATCCGAGGAATCCGGCTATTCGAATAGATAATGATAACCCTGCAGGGGTGTACTTCTTCACACACGCTCTCGCCACTTACCACCATGTACACGTCGTGTACCTCGGCAACCTTCAAGCGGAAGCCTGGCGAGGGAGTCGGCCACGACCTGACTAACCACACAAGTCTCTCGTCCAGGTTTATCGCCTATTCGGGTTCTATCCACAAGGAGATCCGGCCGGGGTGTCACTCACGGCCCCAAACGATGTGTACAGGGTTCCAAGCCCACCAAACGGGCGACGCTTGGCATACCCGGCCACGGTGCCTAGTCTGTCCCAAGCCCACCTGTACAGGGTGCCACTTGGTAGACTACTAACACTACCTACAAACACCAGAAACTAGTTGCAACTCCTGGACAGAGATCAAGTTGATTAATAAGTCGAGAGGGGCACTTAAGCATTCCACTGCGTGGTAGTAACTGTTCATGGATCACAAACATAGAGCTCAGTTCCTGAGGACAGCTGCAATGAGACAACCCACCATGTACTCCTACATGGCCTCTCACCGCTACCTTTACCAAATCGTGTTCACACGCTTAGCTCACACACAGTAGGACATGTTCATCACTGTTCCAATTCATCCCCGATGAATCAGACCTGACACAACTCTAAGCATAGCAGGCATGACAAACAAGCATGAATGAGTAGGCACATCAGGGCTCAAACAACTCCTACTCATGCTAGTGGGTTTCATCTATTTACTGTGGCAACGACAGGTCATGCAAAGGATAAAGGGGTTCAACTACCGCAACAAGTAACAGATGAATCGTTGTTGTCCTAATGCAGTAAAAGAGAGCAGGAGCAAGAGAGTGGGATTGTATCGGAATGAACAAGGGGGTTTTGTTTTCCTTGCACTTCTGAAGATAGTATAGCTCTTCATCGGTGTCATCGAACTCATCGTCGGTACGTCGTCTACTAAGAGGGGAAAAACACCGGAAACACAGAAGGAAACACCATCAACGATTTGCACAATATGATGCATGATCATGACATGGCAATATGCTGTGATTTGGGCTAATGCAACAGGAAGTCATTTTGGTTGAAGTGGAATTCAAAGCTAGATCAAATTCCAGCTTCAAATATATTATCAAATTTGTCCTAATCATGTTTCATCCTAAACAGTGAGGTTAACTTGCTCAAACATGCATGAAAATGGTACAGATGAAAACATTGGATTTTTCTGATCATTTTTCATATATAAATTATTTCATTTGGAGTTACGGTTGATTTTCTATGAATTTTCAAAGTTTTGGATATTTTCTGAATTAAACAAATCATTTAAGATTTATTTAAATTCCAAAAAGGATTACTGCATCAGCGTGACATCAGTATGACGTCAGCAGGTCAATGGGGCACGGTCCAGGTCAACGCTGACCAGTGGGGTCCACTGGTCAGTGACCGAGTGTTGTTTAGTGACACTTACATGTGGGGTCGGGTCAACGGACACGTCAGCACAGTCAACTCTAACTGGTGGGTCCCGCTTTATTAAACTGATCTAAACAGAAATAAAACCCAGATTAATTAGGACGTGGGGCCCATGTGCCAGTGAGCTAGGGGGTTAGTTAGGCCGTCATTAGCCACTAATGACCTTGCCACGTCAGACGCACCGGCGGTTAGCCGCCGTCGACCCAACGGAGCGGCGGAGGCGCTCGGGATTCGTCGTCCGGCGACCGTTTGGCTCGCGGTTTGGTCCTACGGGGTGCTGGAGAAGTGGCGCATCCACTGGTGCCAGCGACTGGAGCTGGGGTGTCCTGTAGCGGCGGCGGCGGCGAGTTGGGCGGCTGCCGGAGCTCGATGGTTGCGGCTGGGAGGGATAGAGCTCGCGGGCGAGGGAGCTGAGCAGGGCAGTGACGAGGGGAGGCGCTCTGGAACATGCCTGTTATACGGGGGCAACGAGCGGGGCACAGGGAAGGCGCGGGCTGCGGCCATGGCGGAGCAGAGCTTCGGCCAGAGGTGGAGTCACGGCTAGGGAGCGTGGAGAGGCCGGGGAAGAGGGGTAGTCGATGGAGGAGCTCACAGTGGACACGCAGAGCAGATTGGCGGGCTCGGAAAGGCGTCGGAGACGGCGAATCGACCGGCGAAGTCCGGCGAGGAGATGCGGTGGTGACGAGCTCGAAGACAACGGCATCGAGATCCTCGGCTTGCGTGGTTCGGCGAGGAGGAAGAGGAAGTCGCGGCCGTTCTTCTGGAAGCATCGGCGAGGCAGGGGGTGCCCGATGGCCGCGGTGGAGCTCGTCGGCGTTCTCGGGCTCTCGCGGACGGTCGCGGGAGAGAGGGACAGAGAGGGAAATCGCCACGGGAGAGATAAGGAGGGGGCCAAGGGGTGCGTGGTGTCCAAAGCGATGTCGAGGAGGCAGCGGGAAGCAGGAGGTGGCCGGGGCACGTGGCCGCGCGCGCGGGGCACACGCCCGGTGTCCTTCTGTCCCAAGGAGGAGGACGATTGGCAGCTGGGCTGCACAGCACTGGGCCGTCCAGGAGCTGGGCCGGTTGGTGGCGCCAGGTAGGTAAGGGTCCAGGTGAGTCTCTGTTCTTTCTATTTTTTTGTTTCTGTTTTCTAATTTTGCAGTTTTGTTTTAAATTGGTTTCTTAACCAAATTATTTTTGCAGCTCTCTGGAAATTATTGTGTATGCAATAAGGTTTATCCTAGAGCTCCACAAAATATTCCAGGATCATTGGAGCAATACACATATTTATAGAATTTATTTGCTCCAACTCAAATACAATATGAGTTAATTCAAAAATCCATAAATGGCCAAGAAATATGCTCATGATTTTTGGCAGAGGTTTTCACCTTTATCAAAAATCATGAACATTTCGAAAGACATTTTGGGTTCATTGAAAATTATTTTAGGTTGAAACTATTTGATTTGATCTGGTGCTAGGGTTTGAACGATCCCCATTTCAAGTTTAAAAGAAATTTAGACATGATGCAGCAACCAAGCTAGTCCAAGTGCATGGCAAGGCTAGGGATGTTACACCCGCTTTAACGCAATACCGCATTACGCATCTCTTACACTTAAGATGCCCGGTCCACGAGGCATCATCTATTTGAAGGGGAAGCATTGAGTGCGCCTCCCCCGAGCGGAGGATTGTGCGGCCGCTTTAACAGCCCCACAATAAAATGGCTTCACCAGCCAAAACATCCGAACAGGTCATTAAGACCATGGACACGGATAGACGAGTCCGGCACAAAAGTATCATTGATAAAGGCTTAGTGGCCATATATCCCTGGCCTAGGGGCTCCGCACATATAAAATAAGAGACTATAAGGCTCAATTTTACATATTTTACTTTATAATTTGTTTATTTAATATAACTTTCGTTCGGCACGACCCTTTTACAACTTAGTTCCTCTCTTTCACAGACGAAAATCGTGTTGCGCCCGTCCAGGAAACGGCACAACGGAGACATAGGCGGAGACGTGCAACAGGGACCCGTCACTAGGATTATTTTCAGATTAAGACCCTGCGTAAACCTTTTTACTGTCTCTTGTTGATACACATCCCCTGGTTCTCTGTAGTATAACCAAGGAGGAGGCTGGCGTCTTGGCATGTGGCCACGTCAGAATTTCTGCACGTACCTAGACACTAGGGGCTTATACCTAAGAGCGTTATTTTGCCCGCTCTCATAAAGACCGAACACCTTAGGGAGTGTTCGGCGTCGCGAGTTTGGCCTTATATGCATCAGCTCCGAATCATGTCTTTGGTCAAATGTTGGGTTGCCCGGCTCCTGTGTTCGGCTGCCTTACGTTCCCTCTATCGGCTAAGGCGGCACCAGGAGAACTACTGCGATTGTGCCCCAGTTCGGCCAGGCAAGCACCCCAGTAGAGAAAGCCGAAAACTGACTGTCATGATATAGCATGAGACTGGTCAACCACTCGATGACTCTCCGGAATCTATAGGATTCCTCCGCATTAACGAAGGGCCGTTTCCTGGCCAGGCATACACGCGCCCCGAACTCGGGTGAGCGCAGTTGCCACCAGGGGCTATCTAAGTAGCTTCACTGTCAAGCTCCTATGGCTAATTGAAAGTGTTAAAGCATTATAGTCCAATTGCCTAGCTCGCTGCGCTATCACCTCCTTTGTAGGACTAAGACGTTGGATTAAGTGTGAAAATGCGCCTTCTATGAGCACCCCCGCACTATGTGCGTGGGGGCTGAAGCCAACGACTGCAATCTTTCAGATTATATATATATATATATATATATATATATATATATATTTTTTTTAAACGGCCACACAGGAGGTGTTATAATACTTGCAGGCACAAGTATAAAAAGTTCCTACAATTTATCAAACTACCACCTTACAATGGCACATGCTATTCGAACATAGCATCCTTCGAGCACTGCGTCTCTATTACACGAGCGCCTTCAAGGACTTCCTGAAAATAGTGCTCGGAGGGTACTCGGCTTTTGTCCGAATCTTGGGATGCAACAACGGTGGTATCCATCTCCGCCCAGTATGTCTTGACATGGGCAAGAGCCATCCGTGCACCCTCTATGCATGCTGACCTCTTCATTGCATTGATACGTGGCACCGCACCAAGGAGTTGCTGCACCAAGCTGAAATAACTCTTCGGCTTCGATCTCCCCGGCCACAAATGACTCATGACGTACTTCATGGCGAGTCCGGACAACCTATTCAGCTCGGCCAATTCGGCCAGACGATCAGCCACTAATAGTGGACGCTCTGGATTGTGGAACTGCGACCAAAAGAGTTTCTCCACTTCGCGATCGGCTTGATCACGAAAGTGTTCGGTCGCATCAGCAGAACTTGCCACCAAATCCAGATAGGTGTCCGTCGTACTCCATAGCCGGTCGCTCAGGATCACAAAACTTCCTCCGCAGCATAATGGGCTTTCCATCCGTAATCTCTCCGGCTTCACGAAGCTCCTCCCTCGTAGCTCTCATCGCAGAGCGAGCATCCTTGGCATCGGCAACGGCTTTCTTTAAGTCTGTCTGTTCCGACCGATCTTCTCTCTCCAGAAGCTTCCAACGGTCAGCAACGCTCTTTAGCTTCACAGCCATCTCGGCCATCTCTTTCTTGCTTCGGCATTGAGCATCCTGTTCGGCTCTCAGCTCTTCAAGGGCCTTCTCGGCAGCCGCATCACTTTTTCTGGCTTGTTCCTTAGCTCGGGCAAGTTCCGCCCGAAGACTCTCCACGGCGGCCGCACCATCTGCGTCAAGCACACACATCATAAGATACTGGCATAAAGCTCCTCTTACCAGGTGCCGCCCGAGGAATTACATACCTTGAGCCTCATCAAGCCGCTTGTTGACGAGCATGATGTCGGCATCTGCCACATCAAGTTGCCGTTTTAGCTCGGCAAAATCATCACTCCGGCTGCATTCCGGACAATTCGCCACCTACATACAAAGGCGACATTTTAGACCTGGGATTATGATCCTCTGCGCGCCGTCACTTTTGACAACGCACAGAGTCTCAGGGGCTACTATCTACACAGGGCGCATCTTATTTATGCGCAACTATCAGGAAAAGTATAGTATTTCACGTACCACAAAACTTGTCAGTAAACTTCTGACAGCATCGTGCAATCCGCTCTCCGCGGATGAGATCCTTTCAATCACCGTGCCCATCAACGCACGGTGCTCCTCTGAGATAGAAGCTCGCCCTAGCAGATTCTTCAGCTCCTCCGACCGAGCACCCGACGGTGCCGGATTCGTCCTATGACCTCTTTCGAAGGTCGGACGCGGAGAACCTTGGGGGGCCATGTGGCTACCTACCGCCCCTGCCTGATTCGAAGAAGCCCTCCGCGACGACACCTCAGGGTCGCCCGCCTCGCTAGGTGGTACGGCAGGGGGAGGCGTCCCGCTCTCCATCATCTCTGGAAGAAGGTCCCCCGAAGACGAGCTCTGTTGAGAAGGGCTGAGGTCCGAACTACAAGGTAAATTTTTGGTTAATCTTAATAGATATAAAGCAAGGATTTCTCTCTCAAAGATATAATCTTTCTCTACGTACGGCTCGCTGGAGGGCTGGCCCCCTTGAGGGCATAATTCCGCCGAGGTATCCCCCGGCGTAGGACCCTCTGACGAGGATTTTCCCCCCGCTTTGAGGCTATGGTCTCCGGGTCTTCAGAGGCGGTCCTTTTCTTCCCCGGGGGAGAGGAATTTTCGGTTCCTTCCCTCCGAACAGCCTCCTTCGAGGAGGCCGTGGTTTCCTTGTCCCCTCCTTCGCTTTCCTTCAAAGGCTTCAACATCCTGACTAGGACGGGATCCGGCCTGGTCTCAAGGAGGGGAGCCGGACACCTTATCAGCTTTGCTTTCGCTATCCACTCTTGTTTAAAGGGACATCTCTTTTAGGGGCAAGTTTATTACAAATATACGGATAACGAGTCCGGGCACAAGGCTACTTACTTGAGTATCCGGGCGATTGCAGCTCAGACCTGCATCCTCGGTCAAATCCAGACACATTGCTTGTGATCCGAAGAACAGATTATACATCTCCACGGGCGTTGCGCCCATAAAATGCTGGAGGGCTCGTTGTCCCTCCGGATTAAACTCCCACAAACGCAGGGAGCGACGTTTACCAGTGTTCGGCGGATCAGCATGACTTGCGTCACTTTGACCAAGCTGAGACCTCCTTCTAGGAGATCCCTGATGCGGCCACGCAACAAAGACATGTCATGGGGTGACCCCCAATCTAGGCCTTTATTGACCCACGACCCTAGCTGCCTTGGGGGACCCGAGCGAAAGGCAGGCAGCGCCACCCACTTGGTGCCCCTGGGAGCGGTAATGTAGAACCACTCTCGTTGCCACAAGCCGAGCTCCTCTTGAAGAGGGCCCTCGGGCCATGGAGCATCGGCCTTCTTGCTTATAACAGCGCCTCCGCACTCTGCGTGCCGTCCCTCGATCATCTTCGGCTCTACCTTAAAGGTCTTGAGCCATAATCCGAAGTGAGGAGTGACACGGAGGAACACTTCACACACGACGATGAATGAGGAAACATGGAGGATGGACTCCGGAGCCAAGTCGTGGAATTCCAGCCCATAATAAAACATCAGCCCCCTCACGAAGGGATCCATTGGGAAGCCTAACCCCCCAAGGAAGTGATACATGAACACCACGCTCTCACCAGGCTGGGGACTGGGAATGGCCTGCCCTTGAGCAGGCAACCTCTGCAAAATTTTGTCGGTCAAGAACTTGGCTTCTCTCAACTTTAGCACGTCCTCCTCCGTGACGGAGGAGGGCATCCATCGGCCTTGAAGGTCGGAACTGGACATTGTCGAAGGTCCGAAGCGCCTGGAATCGGGAGCCTAGGGTGTTGGAACTCGAGGCAACGGACGAACTTGTTCGAGATTGAAAAGGAGTAAGGCCTTGGTCTCTTTATAAGAGGTTGAATACCAAGGGCCCTCCCCGTAACCGTTTGGCACTCGCCTTTAATCGAGAAAACATACTAACGGGCATGATTGGGTTACCCACATCCGTATTGATGAGAATACCGTAAATAAAGGGGACACGATCTCTGCTTTGACAAGATGTGCCAAGGAAACCGCCTCGCAAAATACGCTGAGGTGGGGAAGTGATAACAATTCGAATAAAGGCTTGGCCGTAGTGTGATGTCACGTTACGGAATACGTCAGCAGATTAGATTTGTGTTAATATTGTTCTCTCTATGGCAATATGTGGAAACTTATTTTGTAGAGCCGGACACTACCGTTAGTGTTCACAAACTTTTACGAAGAACTTGGAGGAGGAACCCGCCTTGCAATTCTGAAGACAATCTGCGGGCCGGACTCATCGTCATTGAAGCCTGGTTCAGGGGCTACTGAGGGAGTCCTGGATTAGGGGGTGTCCGGGTAGCCGGACTATACCTTCGGCCGGACTCCTGGACTATGAAGATACAAGATTCAAGACTTTGTCCCGTGTCCGGATGGGACTTTCCTTGGCGTCGAAGGCAAGCTTGGCGATGCGGATATCTAGATCTCCTACCATTGTAACCGACTTTGTGTAACCCTAACCCTCTGCGGTGTCTATATAAACCGGAGGGTTTTAGTTCGTAGGACGACAACTCCAACATACAGCAATCATACCATAGGCTAGCTTCTAGGGTTAAGCCTCCTTGATCTCGTGGTATATCTACTCTTGTACTACCCATATCATCAATATTAATCAAGTCGGATGTAGGGTTTTACCTCCATCAAGAGGGCCCAAACCTGGGTAAACATTGTGTCCCTTGTCTCCTGTTACCATCCACCTAGACGCATAGTTCAGGACCCCCTACCCGAGATCCGCCGGTTTTGACACCGACAAGCACCATGTGCATCTACCGATGTACTGTGGTCATGCACAGTCTGTTGCAACAAAGAACAAAAAGCCAAGGAGCATATTTGTGTTGGTCCCAGTTTTGTTATCTTTAGACGCCTTTCCCTATGTGAGCGCAGCAAATCTAGTACTGCTCAAACTCTACAGCCTTGTCCCTTCCTTTCCTTTTTGAACTAGTACTTTCGCCCCTTACTTTCCTCTTTGAACCACGTCCTAGATTTATGCGATACAACTTTCCCCACTACTTTCCCCCATTCCTTTCCTCTTTGAACCACGTCCTGGATTAATGCTATACAACTTTCCCCCTTCATTTCCTCTTTGAACCACGTCCTAGATTCATGCTATATACAACTTTTCCCACAACTTTCCCCCACTCCTTTCCTCTTTGAACCACGTCCTAGATTCATGGTATACATGCAGCTAGAGCAATGCATGTGGAGTAAGTAAATTATACCTTAAGGTTCTTGGGGCGTGGTTCGGTGGGCGACGGGACGACGACGAAGAAGAAGGGGTCGGAGGCCCTCCCGCGCCGCCGCTGGGTGGAAAGTGAACAGCTGCGCCGATAGTCCCTCGCCGACGGCGACATCATTAAGCCTCCTTCCCTTCCCGGCGGACGGATCCTGCCGGCTCTTTGAGCAGCAGTAAGGGGAGAGAGAGGCCAACGAAGTCTTGTTTAGATCTGGAGGGGGCGAGAGAGTGTGAAGAGAGCAACTACAAGCGCTAAGGCTCCAGCGGGAGAGGGCGAGAGAGTGTGAAGAGAGCAACTACAAGCGCTCAGGCTCCAGCGTGTATATATATACTAGAGAGAGAGTGTGAAGTGTGCAAACCCTAGAAAACATTTTGACCAGCCAAAGAATCCTCCCGGCACAAATTATGCTCAAGTGTAGTTATCGAGCCCGAGACCTCAAGTTTGATGAGCGAACAGGCTAACCACCTACACAACCCTCCCGTTATGTTCAACGAGAGGGAAATAACCTTTTATACATTCCTGCATTCGTGTGACAAGCATGCCGTGTTTTGTGTGTGTGTGTGTGTGTGGGAGTCATTGGGATTTCAATCATAATTGTGTCATGTGGCTTTGGTGGTAAGACTGTCCACAGTGGTGCAGAAATAATGCAGCCTTAGTCACCTTACGTCTCTCCACGTAGTACGTTGGGTCCCACCAGTCAGAGGGTGAAACAAACAAATTATTAAGAAAAAATAAAAGCGCTAGCGGTGTATCTTACCTCAGACATCTCGCTACTGCTCGGGAACACTGTCCAATTGATCCCTCTGTTCGCTCACGTACTATTTTAAGTGAATCCTTATTATAACATGCACACAAATTTTGGGCACTTGTATTCGACTTAAGTTTGTGTGCCACCGTATCTCGTATACTTACTACTCCCTCCGTCTAGGTGTAATAAGTCACGTTAGAAGGTGCAATGGGACCAAGGTGCGTGCGTGTGCATGTGTGTGTGTGTGTGTGTGTGTTTAACACCATGTATGTGTTAGAGAGAGCGACAGATCGACCTACTCCTATAGAGAGATGTTGTGTAGTGTACGATTTTAGCCGCGAGAGTCGGTGCATCCTCTCGTTTTCGGGCATGTCCGGTACGGACATGCGGACAGCTGCCACGCCCGCTCCTGACCAGCCTGGCCCACCCAAAGCCCCTCCATCGCCCGCGCGCGCTTCCCGCCCGAAACGGTCAGCGCCACTCCGAAGAATCGGTGCCGCATTCATGCTCGGGTAGAGCGGACGCGACCTCTCATAGGCGCAAGAGTGATGGTTGCTTCATCCGTCGAACTTACTGCTGGGTCTATGTGATTTGACGGCTCATTAGTCTTTATTACTGAGGTGGTAGGACTGCTGGATGTCCCACGCTTTCGGCGAACGGAGGTATACTATACTACTAGATTACAATTTTCTCCATTCTTACAGCGGAGGCGTGCAAGACCAGTGAAAACATGCAGGCTCAGTGATTACATGGCCCACCTCACACTATCACCGTGCGACACCTAACTCTTTACATAGTACTCCCTCCATTCCTAAATATTACTAGATGAGTCCCCGCGCGTTGGTGCGGAACAGCAGTATATCTCTCTCCGCAAAATTATCGATTTCATAGAACAAAAAAAAAACTCTATAACCGCATGACAAATGTGGTAGCCAAACTGAATAAACTCCCATCATCATTTAGATCATCCCACGTAAGGAAAAAAGATCAGCCAACTCCTACTGAATAATGGGATTATATTTTTCTTTTTGACATGTCAATGGGAGTTAAAAGCTCACTTACATGCATGCTACCGGTGCATGCTTGCATGCAGACATGTTGATGTGATTTAAAACCCACTTACATGCATGTGGCATGGTATTTCGGTATGCTTGCATGTGGCTTAGTGCGGAGCCTCTCAACGTCTAGATCAGAAGGCATTATGGACTGATTTACTTCGTCTAACGGCTACATCAATTTTGATGACGTGGCTCAAGGAGAGGATAGAGAATTCCTAGTAGTGGGGGCTAGCTATTTCTGTGAGTAAGTCTTTGTAGAGATTCCACTACATACGGAACAAAATGAATGAATCTACACTTAAAATGCATCTATATACATCCGCATGTGGTTCATGGTGAAATCTCTACAAAGACTTATATTTAGGAACGGAGGAAGTACTAGTATAGTACGCACTGTAATTTATCAGCGAGATAAATTTGTACAATGCTATGAAGCTTCCAGCTTCTGTTACATGTATCTTGCGTCCAAGGTTGCCCGTTGCAACATTTAATCAAATACAAAGGAGACTAACATGCATACTATTGCATCTCAATGATTGACAGATCATAGCAAATCTATACTCCCTCCGTTCCAAAATAAGTTTCTCAACTTTGTGCAAACTTTAGTACAAAGTTGTACTACTACTAAAGTTGACACTTATTTTGGAACAGAGGCAGCTAAAGAAAAAACGATCCATGCAGTCCCTGGCCATTGAACCGTGAACCCTGACAAGGGTTCAATTTGCTGGCAACGTTCGAGCTTCCTAATAAATGAAGTTTGCAACCTTTTGACCATCGGATCATTTTGTGCAGTTTCACCAAAATCGAGATAAGCATCCCTGTGGCAAAGAAATTGAACATGCGTGATTAGAATAAGATTACTAGGACTAGTTGATGAGATATAAACTCATCACAAATACAGTACGTAGAAGCCAGTAGAGGTATGTGCGGGGCAAAGAAGTAGAGAAATATCCATAGGGAGTGATGTGGGCAGATAGAGAAGTGGTGCAAGCCGGCTGTAAAGGGAGTTGTACCTGAGGGACATAGCCCAACCTTGAGGAGGGCGGCGGGAGGCGGCAACTGCCCACATCGCGGCAGTGAGCAAGGGACGAAGGCAACCTCACCAGCTTTGTCAGAGAGAACGGCGCCGACAGTGAGTTCTCGCCGTCGGCGACGACCACCGCATCTACACTAAGCATCCACCCCTTCCCCAAGCGGACGTGATCCGCCGGGATGTTAGAGATGTGGCCACAGTCATTTTGTGCGAGAGAGCGTGAAGAGAGCAACCCCAGCAAGCAACCGTGTAGGCTGGCCCGTCCTGACTATGTTTATAGTGGAGCAGTTTTCTTTTCTCTCCATATGAACCTATCATATTGCGTACGTGCCACTGAAGAAAAAAAACTTTATTTATAAATGACGTGGCACCTACTACTCGTTCTCCTATAACCTTGCGCCTGGCATCTCCAAATTATAACCTTGTGATTGGCTCTTCGCCTCTTCGGGAAGTCGAGCAATAATGGTAGTGCATTATATATCGTTCTGGCTATATGAGACCGAATGAATTGCTGCACGTCCACCACATGGGCGAGGGTCGAGGGGCGAGGGAGAGTGCTACATACGGAGCAAAATGAGTGAATCTACACTCTAAAATACATCTATATACATCAGTGTTTGGAGTATGTACTAGTAGTTCATATTGAAATCTACTAAAGGACATATATATTCCAAAGAATATGATATAATCTCTATAACCAAGGTAGTAGGGACGAGGAGTAAACGGAGGGAGTAGTAAAATTTTCTCCTCATCCTGCGAGCCACCGCGCGCATGGGTGAGGGAGCGGGCGTATGGCGTAGTAAGCAAGTTTCACCTCATCCTGCGAGCCACCGCGCCCATGGGCGGGGTAGACGGCGTACTAAGCAAGCTTCTCCTTGTTCTACGAGTTGATGGGACACATCAAAAGTACTCTAGTGTATAGAGCCTTGCCTCTAAGTGTCGGTGTAAAAAAAGAGGGGTACACTTTTTGTACCCCTATAATTGTGCACGGGCAGTCTAAGCCACGGGCACCACCGTACTGGGCAAGGCAAGGGAGGTGAGCCAAGGTAAGGCCGAAACACAAGAGGAGCAGAATGACGCCAAGACCAAGACAACAAAGAGCAAACAGGACGAAGCTGGCCCCCCCGGCAAGATCCTTGCCGGGAGGCGGTTTTAGCAAACCCGGCATGACCCTTGCCGTGGCAGCTCGCCCCACACCTACGGAGCGGGTCACCCTTGAGTCCACTACCCCCATGGGGCAAGGATTCGGGAGGCATCCCCGTGGTGGTATGCAGATCTTTGTGAAGACATTCAAGGTCAGGTGGACACTTTAGAAGATGATGATCCTTGGCGGGATCCCAGCCAAGGAGGACCACAAGGCCCCTGGCAAGAGCCTTGCCGGGGATGACAGCAGGCGCCACGGCAAGACCCTTGCTGGGACCCCGGCAAGACCCTTGTCGGGGCCGCAGCAAGGCCCTTGCCATAAACACCCGTGGGGCCACCATCAGGTCCACGCTAGTCGCACCTCCACCACCGTTCGCATGCAGCTGCCGATCCAACCAGCTGGGCATGCACCTGCGTGGCGGCATGCAGATCCTCGTGGAGACCCACCGCTGCGCCACCTTAGCTGCCTGCCTGCCTACATGGCATCGCAGGCACCGCTGGCGAGGGCACGTGTCGACGCGGGAGGGAGCGGTGACGGATGAAAAAGGGCTCTCCCCCGCCCCCGATAAAGCAAGGGCACCTAAGCAAGGCGCATTAAATGCACCTTGTCATGTAATGCGAGGGATAACCTCGCATCACCGTACCCTTTCCACCTCCTGTGTGCCACTGTGGTAACCCCTTTCCCTATAAAAGGAGGCCCTAGGCGACCAGGAAGAGGATTCGGCTTTTTGGAGCTCTCGACGCCCCATAGCTAGCTCGAGAACACAGATATACAATCCACCAAAGCAGGAGTAGGGTTTTACGCATCCTTGCGGCCCGAACCTGGATAAGGAATCGTGTGCTATCTGTTTGATCCGCTCTTGTCATAACCCCGCGCCCCGCAACTGTAGTAGGGATTCTTGTGATCCCATAGGTGTCGTTTCCACCGACATCTTTGGCGCGCCAGGTAGGGGGCGCAGTTGTGGGAATCGGCTTTAGCAGTTAGTTCGACGCTTCTTCATTGTCATGGCGCCCAAGAAGAAGACGACGGTGGCGGTTGGCCCGTCAGAAGCCGGGCATCCCGTCCTGACGCGGGCAAGCAGCGAACCGGTCGAAGAAAGGACCCGGGGTGCTGTTCGCGAACACCCACACCGTCCCAACAGCGGAGTTTGGGAGGCGGCGATGTTCGTGCGCCTGGTAACGGGCCGCACGCCGCCAAATCCAAAGACGGAGCCGGGCCCTCCGTGGGTGGCGCAGGGCCTTCCAGGAACGCTGCCGCCCCGCCCGAGGGCGACGCGAGGGCTTCCACGACTCCCACGCCGGTGCCGACGGCGCGCTCCTCTCAAGCGGCGCGCGACGAATGGCGTAATCACACCGAAGACCCCGGGCGTCGCCGTGGGAAGAGCCCCGAGCGCCACTCCCGGGATGTAGAAGACCTGCCCGCTCGCCGAGGCGCTGGTGAAGATGGCATGCGACCGCGGGGTCGTGATAGAGCTCCTTCTGACATGCTCAGATGTCGAAGCGCGTCACGATCCGTGCAGGTTTCGCTGCCACCGACGCCAGCAGAAGCCCTGGCGCATGCGCAGTTGCTCCTCGATTTTCCTCCCACTACGGGGAAACTCGACGAATGGAGAGCCACCATCCGAAGCCTTGTTGCGGTGGCCAACAAAGACGAACCAAGTCCGGCGGAGCCCCCGGGTCGACGCTCCGACGGAGTCCCGCGTACCAGTGGCAGGAATGCCGGCGGCGCCACGACCACGGTGCACTCGCCTCCTCCTCGCCCGGTACCGCGGGCACCAGCCCGTCGCGATGTTACGGGCGACGAAATATCAGTAGCGTCGTCCGACCCACGGACCCACTGTGACCAGCGCTAGGTCCTTCGGGATCGAGAGCATGAAGACGATCGAACCACTATCGAGCGACGGCGCGGAGCGCACCACCAGTCAGACAGGCGAGCAGGGCCTGCTATGAACCACCCGGCACCGGAGAGACCTGGAGGCCTGCCTTACGAGGTAGGCTGTCCGACTTTTACCCGTGAGCTGCGGCAGTTCCAGTGGCCCACTCACCGCACCTTCAAACCTGACGTGGGCGAGAAGTACGGCGGCAAGACCCACCCGTCCGAGTTCCTCAGCATCTACACCATCGCGATGCAGGCTGCCGGAGCCCGCGACGATAAGGTGCTTGCGAATTACTTTCTGTTGGCTCTTAAACCCAACGCCATGTCATGGTTGATGCACTTTCCGGTAGACTCCATTTCCTCCTGGTCGGATTTGTGCCATGAGTTCGTGGGTGCCTTCACTGGCGGTCGCCAAGCTCATGGCCAAGCAAGCGATCTGCACGTCATTCCCCAGAAGGGAGGTGAGAGTCTCCGCAAGTATATACAGAGGTTCAGCCGGATACAGTACAACATCCCTGATGTTCATCCTGCCGCCATCATCAGCGCGTTCCATCAGAACGTGCGTAACCGCAAGATGCACGAAGAGCTGGCAATGAACAAAGTGAAAGATGTGGCAGAACTCTATGTTCTTGCTGACAGATGTGCCCGAGCTGAAGAGGGAAGGAAGTACCCCGGCGAAGATGCCGGCGTGGAAACTGACTCCTCAGATGAGGATACTGCCGCTCCGGCGAAGAAAGGCCGGCGCCGCAACAGGAAGCGCAAAGGGAAAGCCGTGCCTGCCGTCGTGGGATCTGATGATACCGGCTCCACCAAGAAAACCAAGGCAGAGTACCCCGGCAAGGAAATTGCCGGATATGTCGCCTGCCGGGCCTTGGCGGCTGCCGAGAAGTCAGGAAACTCCGACAAGCGATACTGCAAGATCCATCGCACCCAAGGCCATGCTCTCCAAGACTGCCGACAGGTTGAGCTCCTCGCTGAGAAGCAGAGGGCTGAATATGAGAGGCGGGACAAGGAGAAGGGCCAAGACGGTGTTGAAGGGTCCGGCAAGAAGCGTGACGGCCAGGCGGGCCATCGCGGCAAGGATAAGCAATAGGAGAGGCCCTCCCGGGGCCGTGACAGAAATCCAGAAGACGACGATCACGAAGAGGACGACGAGTCCAGCGACCAAGAGTTTCAGAAAGCTACAGAGGCCATGTGCGTCTACGGCGTAGCCTCGCTGCATACTTCTCACCGCCGGTTTAAATAGTGGGCACGAGAGATTACAGCGGCAGACCCGTCGTTTGATGCCCAAAGGCCGCTGAAGTGGTCCAGCACACCTATCATTTTTTACACTGAGGACCACCCTCATCGCACTACTGCGGTCGGGTGCCTGCCATTGTTGGTTTCACCAACAATACGCAACCTCAAGGTGACGAAGATGCTAGTCGATGGCGGGGCCGGTCTAAACTTGATCTCGCTTGCCGTGATCGAGCAACTACAGATTCCTGATGGAGACCTCGAAGAGACGGACACGTTTGAGGGGGTCAACCCTGGGAGAAGCCAGCCCAAGGGAAAGGTCACGCTGCCCGTGACTTTTGGAAGCGACCTGAACTATAGGACGGAGAGGATCGTGTTTGATGTTGCCAAGATCCCCTTGCCCTACAACGGGATCCTTGGCCGCCCAGCGCTGGCCAAGTTCATGGCGGCGTCACACTATGCCTACAACACCTTGAAGATTCCAGGACCTGTGACGATCATCACCATTCCCTCCGATAAGAAAGATGTGCCGATTTGCGCTGATCAACTATACCAGCAAGCAGTCGCAGCAGCTGCCGCCACTAGGGCACTTGCTCCTGCCGCTGGGACCCCGGGAGGGAAGAAGAAGGCCGGTGAGACCTCGGACACCCACTCCGGCAAGCGCACCTCTCCGGAGTGTAGCGCTGCCGTTGAGGACGTGCCAGAGAGCTCCACTGGCGGAAACAAGAAGCCCAGAGCCATTCTGCCGGGAACCAAGAAGGTTTATGTCAATGAGGACGGCACGGGAGGAGCTTTCACCATAAGCTCCTCCCTTAACGGCAAATAGGAAGATGCGCTCATCACCTTCCTGTTGGCGAATGTCGATGTGTTTCCTTGGCAAGCTTCCGACATCCCCAGCGTTCTGAGGGAGGTGATTGAGCACCACCTTGTTGTCTGCCCTCACGCGCGGCCCGTCAAGCAGAAGGTCAGAAAGCAAGCTTTGGAACGACAAGATTTCATCACAGAAGAGATCCGGAAACTGGAGGCGGCAGGTTTTGTAAGAGGAGTGCTCCATCCGACGTGGTTGGCCAATCCGGTCGTAGTGCGCGAGGCAAATGGGAAGTGGAGGCTGTGTATTGACTACACAGATATCAATAAGGCTTGTCCTAAAGACCCCTTCCCGTTGCCTCGCATCGACTAGATTGTTGACTCCACGGCTGGGTGTGATCTGTTGTCATTCCTCGATGCCTACTCCGGCTACCACCAGATCTTCATGACAAGAGAAGACAAAGAGAAAACAGCCTTCATCACCCCATGTGGTACGTATTGTTTCATACGGATGCCTTTCGGGTTGAAGAGTGCTGGTTCAACGTTTGCAAGGGCGGTCCAGATTGGTTTTGAACCCCAGCTCCATAGAAATATGGAAGCTTATATGGACGACATAGTGGTCAAAACCAAGGACAGGGCAACCCTCATCACAGATTTGCAAGAAACATTTGCAAACCTGCGCAAGATCAATCTCAAGCTGAACCCTAAGAAGTGCGTCTTTGGCGTCCTGTCCGGCAAGCTTCTCGGGTTCTCTGTGTCACAGCGTGGGATAGAGGCCAATCCAGACAAGATTAAAGCTATAGAGCAGATTGAAGCACCCAAGCGAATCAAGGATGTGCGTTGGCTTGTTGGTTGTGTTGCCGCCATGGGCAGGTTCATTTCCAAGTCTGCCGAGCGCGCCCTTCCCTTTTTAAAGATCTTGAAATAGGCGGGCCCGGTGGAGTGGACGCCAGAAGCCGAAGCAGCATTACAAGATTTGAAGAAGTACCTCTGCTCCGAGCCAACACTAGTTGTTCCTAGGCCCCAGGAGCCATTGCTGCTATACTTGGTGGCAACGAACCAGGTGGTCAGCGCCGCGCTAGTGGCGCAGAGAGAGGTTGACGACGGGGTGATGGCAGCGACAGAGCTCGACACCACTAATGCAGAGACGACACGACGAGCTGAAGTGTTGCCGAAGAAGAAAATGATGCAGCACCCGATCTACTTTGTTAGTTCCCTTCTGCAGGGGGCTAGATCGAGGTACTCCGGCGTGCAGAAACTGCTCTTCGGCCTTCTTATGGCCTCGAGGAAGCTGCGTCATTATTTCCAGGCACATGATATCACTGTCGTCACTCGCCTCCCTCTGCAACGGATATTGCACAATCCAGATGCAACGGGAAGGATTGTGGAATGGGCACTGGAGCTGTCTAGCTTTGGCCTCAAGTTTGAAAGTACTTCAACGATTCAGAGCCGAGTCCTAGCGGAGTTCGTTGCTGAATGGACCGCAACGCCAGACGAAGAAGCCCAAGAGACTGCTCTCCCCGGCAAGGAGACGAGTTGCGATTGGATCATGTATTTTGATGGAGCTTTCTCCTTACAAGGCGCCAGGGCTGGCGTACTGCTTGTCGCGCCCACCGGAGAGCACCTCAAGTACGTGGTCCAGATGCACTTCCCCAGGGAGGCATCAACCAACAACACGACAGAGTACGAGGGGCTGCTTGCTGGTCTCAGGATCGCGGCGGACCTCGGAATCAAGAAACTCATCATCAGGGGTGACTCGCAGCTTGTCGTCAAGCAAGTCAACAAGGACTACCAGAGCCCGTTGATGAAGGCCTACGTCGATGAAGTGAGAAAGCTGGAAGAGCGTTTCGACGGTATACAGGTTGAACACGTTCCCCGAGCGGAGAACGATATCGCCGATTACCTGTCAAGACGCGCTGCCCTCAAGCTAGCTGTGGAACCAGGTACCTTTGTGCTTCAACTAACTCAGCCATCCGTTGATCCATCAATAGAGCAGAACAAGAGAAGGAAATCAGGGCCCGACAAGTACTTTCCCAGGATGCTGCCAGGGACACTGAGCCCCCCACGGGACGGCTAGCGCCGGTGGAGCGTCAAGCTCTTGCCGTCGAGACAGCCGCTCCTAGCCGTCGAGCCCCAGGCTCTAGCGTGGGCACAACATACCGTTTGATTCCTCCAAACAGGGGAACTTCCTAAGGACCAGGAAGAAGCGGAAAAAGTAGCCCGTCATTCTGCCATGTACCAGTTCGTCGATGTCGTCCTATACAGGAAGAGGTCGAACGGTGTGAAATTGAAGTGTATCCCTCGGGAGGAAGGACTGGAGCTGTTAGCGGAGATACACGGAGGCATAAGTGGATCCCACATTGGGTCGAGGGCCCTTGCCGGCAAGGCATTTCGGCAAGGCTTCTTCTGGCCCACCGCCCTCCAGGATGCGACGACACTAGTCACCAAGTGTGAAGCGTGTCAGTTCCATTCGAAGAAGCTTCATCAGCCAGCTCAAGCCCTTCAAACCATTCCTCTCTCCTGGCCCTTCTCGGTCTGGGGGCTTGACATACTGGGCCCTTTACCCCACGCTGTCGGGGGCTTTGAGTACTTGTACGTTGCAATCGACATGTTTGCAAAGTGGTTGTAGGTGGAGGCAGTGAGGAAGGTCACAGCTCAGTCAGCCGTCAAGTTCTTCAAGGGACTAGTGTGCCGTTTTGGCGTACCCAACAGGATCATCACCGACAACGGCACGCAGTTCACAAGCCGCACCTTCATGCAATATACCCATGACCTCGGCGACAAAGTTTATTTCGCTTCCGTTGCTCACCCGCGGAGCAATGGTCAAGCTGAGAAGGCAAATGCTGAAGTGCTACGAGGACTACGGACCAAGACCTTTGACAGGCTGCACAAGAGCGAAAGGCGCTGGATTGATGAGTTGCCGGCGGTTCTTTGGTTGATCAGGATGACGCCAAATCGAGCCACCGGCCAGAAACCCTTTGCCCTGGTATACGGGGCAGAAGCAGTTCTCCCCACTGAACTCATATACGGGTCACCTCGAGTGCTCGCTTATGATGAGCTTGAGCAAGAGCAACTGCGGCAAGATGACGCAATGCTCCTTGAGGAAGATCGTCTTCGGGCGGCTGTGAGAGCAGCACGCTACCAGCAAGCCCTGCGCCGCTACCATAGCCGCAAGGTCCATGCCCGAAGCCTTGAGGAAGGCGACCTTGTTCTTCGGCATGTTCAGTCGGCCAAGAATTCCAACAGGTTGATGCCAAAGTGGGAAGGCCCTTATCGGGTTATACGAGTCACCAGGCCCGGCGCAGTCTGCCTGGAAACCTAAGATGTCGTTCCGGTGAGTAACTCTTGGAACATTGAGCATCTTTGCAAGTTTTACCCGTAAGGCGCGGCTTGCCGGGTCCACCGGCAAGCCACCTTTTGTACAAGCATTGCCGATGATGCATGTAACCCTTTGTACAAAGCCAGGCGCAGACCCTGAGCATAGATAAATGAAGCGCTGGCACCCCAAGTTATAGCATGCATGCTAGGTCGAGTCTCGTCCTTGGTTAGGGTTGATAGTGCTTAGCGGCGGCTAACCCCTAGCTTAGAGGTCAAGTGTGCGTCTCTTTGTCGTTCTTTTGTCTTCCCTGGCTCGCAGGACTCACAGATATCCTTGCCGGGTCACTTGAGGACAAGAAGGAGAAGAGGCACGGACCAGCATCTAGACCCCGGCGGGCCCAGTACTGTCGGGGGCTACAAGAGCAAAGATAGTCGCGGCAGCGAAAGGATGAAACGAGGGGCCTGAACCCGCCTCATCCCTGCCTCCGCCAGGAGCGTGAGAAAGGTTGAGCGATGTTGGGAGACAGCAAGGCCTACTGCCGGGCAAGAAAATGTTTATCTTAGAGATATCAAGGATTTACTCCTTAACGTGGGTTCTACCCGCAAACAAATGACCCGGCAAGCATCCCTTTTTCATTAAAAACATTCGACTCAGGTATATTCCATAGGATATGAAAAACATGAAAGATGGGATTAAAAGTTTTAAATTCAGCTAAGGCGCGAAGGCTTACAAACTAAGAAGAGATAAGGTGCTCGTGACCCCTTTCTTGTCCCTCTCCTCAAGAGGCAGGTCAAGGAGCTGAAAAGGGCAAAAGGGGCACCTAGGCGAGCTACGGGTGGCAGAAGACACCAAGAGAACATCTGGGTGGCCGTCCGAAGGCTGGATGGTGATGGCGGCGCCAGAAGTAGAGCTCGAGGACGAGGCGGCAGGACGTCAGCACGCGTCGAAGGCGTCGGTGCCCACGTACTCCGAGTTGACGGCCTTGCCGCCCGCCCTCTTCCTCTTCCGCAGCCTCCCAACGCCAGCCGCCCAAGGAGACGACCCCGAGAAGTTCCGGGAGCCGGCGACACGGATGATGGGGTCGCCGGTGCCGCACGGAGCGGCGCCCGACACCTAGTCGGACCCGTCATCCTGCCGCCTGCTACCCTCGTCGTCGCTGCCACTGTCCTCCTCGTCACTCCCGCTCGAGGAGGAGTCTTCGCTATCATAAGAGCTCTCCACGCAGCACCTTGCACGGGTCCCGAAGCATCCGAAGACCTTGACGGAGAGGAGGCCTCCCTCCATCAGCTTGAAAAGGAGGCCTCCCTCCGTCAAGCGGTGGATACGAGCGAACGTCTTCCACCCCCTGCGAAGATACATCACGTGAGGGGATGGGAAGTCGACACGAACCCGCATGCCGCTGATCCCACAGCCCCAATGACTCCGGCGGATCCAGCTCCATCTCCCGCGCGAATGGAGTCGGCAGGCGAAGGCGACGGTGAGGCAGCCGGCGCAGCCTGACGAAGAACTCACATGGGTCGTCTCCGACGTGGCCCTCCATGGGGGGAGGAACTGCTGGCTGAGGCGAAGCCAGCGCGCCGCCCCGTCCTCCTCTTCCCCGAGTGCCTCGGCCTCGCCCACGGCCTCGCCCTCTCCCCTTTCCCCTCGCGGCTGGCTCTGCCACCGCAGGTGCAGGAGAAGGAGGGACGCGTTGTCGAGCGGCAACCTTTGTCGCCACCTTCGAGGGACCAGGATTCCCTCTCTCCATGGCGGATGGAAGGGGGAGCAGAAGCTGAAGGAAGGAGGAGATGAAAGAATGCGGGACGCCACCCCCCCTCCCGCTCCTTATAAAGGAACGGGGTGGGGTCTCGGCCGCTCCACTCAGCCAATCAAGACGCGGAAGGCGCAGGGAACTGGGACCGACCCGCCGCCCCGGCCCGCGGTGGCCCGGTTTCCCGCCTCCACCGTTCGCCACCCCAAGTGCATGAAAGCCGCGTGGAGGGCGTGTAGGACCGAGGCAACGGGTGAGGCGACCTCTCCCCACCCCGTGATCGTGGGGAGTGGACGCCTTGAAGACCATGCCTCGGCACCGTTCAGTAAATGGGCCACGCCTCCACGCCTCCCTCCATTTGTGGGGAAGGCGCGAACCACCACCTTTTCCACGACGTGACAAATGCACGCAAGGCTCAGCCCCACGCATGCCGCCCACGTCACACACGCCTCCCCCATGCCGCGCCACGCGCGGGAAGCGTGGGAGGCGTAGCACGCGAAGGAACTTACCGCGGTAAAAACCGCCCCGCCTGCCCGCGCACCATTTTTGGGCCTAGCCCAACGCCGCGATTGCGCTTACGTGTGGCCCAGGCCCGGGGGCTCCTGTCGGTGTACAAAAAGAGGGGTACACTTTTTGTACCCCCTATAACTGTGCACGGGTAGTCTGAGCCACGGGCACGACTGTACTGGGCAAGGCAAGGGAGGTGAGCCAAGGTAAGGCAGAAACACAAGAGGAGCAAAATGACGCCAAGACCAAGACCACAGAGAGCAAAGAGGACGAAGCGGCCCCCCAGCAAGATCCTTGCCGGGAGGCAGTTTTAAAACCCGGCAAGACCCTTGCCGTGGCAGCTCGCCCCACACCTATGGAGCGGGTCACCCTTGAGTCCGCTGCCCCCATGGGGCAAGGATTCGGGAGGCATCCCCGTGGTGGTATGCAGATCTTTGTGAAGACATTCAAGGTCAGGTGCACACTTTAGAAGATGATGATCCTTGGCGGGATCCAAGCCAAGGAGGACCACAAGGCCCCGGCAAGAGCCTTGCCGGGGATGACAGCAGCCATGCCGGGGCCGCCGCAAGGCCCTTGCCATAAACACCTAATGGGACACCATCAAGCCCACGCCACTCGCACCTCCACCACCGTTCGCATGCAGCTGCCGATCCAACCAGCTGGGCAGACACCTGCGTGGCGGCATGCAGATCCTCGTGGAGACCCACCGCTGCGCCACCCCAGCTGCCTGCCTGCCTACATGGCATCGCAGGCACCGCTGTCCAGGGCGCGTATCGACGCGTGAGGGAGCGGCGACGGACGAGACAAGGCTCTCCCCCGCCCCCGATAAAGCAAGGACACCTAAGCAAGGCGCATTAAATGCACCTTGTCATGTAATGCGGGGGATAACGTCACATCACTGTACCCTTTCCACCTCCTGTGTGCCACTATGGCAACCACTTTCCCTATAAAAGGAGGCCCTAGGCGACCAGGAAGAGGATTCGGATTTTTGGAGCTCTCGACGCCCCATAGCTAGCTCGAGAACACAGATATACAATCCACCAAAGCAGGAGTAGGGTTTTACGCATCCTTGTAGCCCGAACCTGGGTAAAGGAATCGTGTGCTATCTGTTTGACCCGCTCTTTTCACAACCCCGCGCCCCTCAACCGTAGTAGGGATTCTTGTGATCCCATAGGTGTCATTTCCACCGACACTAAGGTATGCCCCACATGGTTTGCCTCTTTTTTTAACATAACACGTCAAGTCGCAATTTGTTTGTTCACCCGTGGTAGACGATCCTCCCTCCACCAAGTGGACAACCAGTAGACATGCCAAATTACCACGTGGGCTGTCTTTTTCGTACAGAAATGAGCTCCACCGTGTACCCGCGCGGGTGTGGTTGGGAAAGAGACGGGAGTACGTGCGCCGTGCATGCACCTCTTCTCTTCGTGCACGTCCCCCACCTACGTGGGTGTGTGTGAGAGATACAAACTGTGTTCGTGTGTGTGTTTTGTTTTGGGGTGGGGGGTGGGGTGGGGGTTGATTTCGTGAATTATTTGTGGGAATATGTGTCGATGACATCTCAAACAAAATTTTGCATGCAATGTGTGTGAAATGGAGGCCTATCCATATCATACATAGAGGGTCGGGCAATCCACGTGAAGAGAGGGAGGGGTCATAGCTATCGATAGAGTCGAAGAGAGGATCAAGTGGGCGGGTGCGAGATAGATAAATAGAGCCATCGAAATTGTGTGTGTGTACAATTCAAAGATATAGGGCGACTGGCCTACCGGAACGTTAGAGGTCACACGGCAAGTTTGTGTGTGGAAGGGGGACATGACTAGAGCGCTCGATGTATCGGTGTGTGTGGGGGGAGGGGGTGGTGGGAGGGGTAGGCAGAGGCGTAACTATAGAGGTAGAACGACTCATATAAGTGTTGAGAAGGAGAGACCCAGCTATGTCTTGAGGGAGATCGGTCGACATCCATACATAACTGAAGGACGGAAAATATGATGGGAGAGAGAGAGAGGAGAGAGAGAGGGAGGGAGAGGGAGTGAGGGAGTCCTGGATTAGGGGGTGTTCGGGTAGCCGGACTATACCTTCAGCCGGACTCCTAGACTATGAAGATACAAGATTGAAGATTCGTCCCGTGTCCGGATTGGACTTTCCTTGGCGTGGAAGGCAAGCATGGCGATGCGGATATTCGAGATCTCCTACCATTACAACCGACTTTGTGTAACCCTAACCCTATCCGGTGTCTATATAAACTAGCGGGTTTTAGTCCGTAGGACAACTTCATCATACAACAATCATACCATAGGCTAGCTTCTAGGGTTTAGCCGCCTTGATCTCGTGGTAGATCTACTCTTGTACTACCCATAAAATCAATATTAATCAAGCAGGAGTAGGGTTCTACCTCCATCGAGAGGGCCCGAACCTGGGTAAAGTTCGTGTCCCTTGTCTCCTGTTACCATCCGGCCTAGACGCACAGTTCGGGACCCCCTACCCGAGATCCGCCGGTTTTGACACCGACATTGGTGCTTTCATTGAGAGGTCCTCTGTGTCGTCACTTCTAGGCCCGATGGCTTCTTTGATCATCAATGACGAGGCGGTCCAGGGTGAGGCTTTTCTCCCCGGACAGATCTTTGTCTTCGGCGGCTTCGCACTGCGGGCCAATTCGCTTGGCCACCTGGAGTAGATCGAAAGCTACGCCCCTGGCCATCAGGTTAGGTTTGGAAGCTTAAACTACACGGCAGATATCCGCGGGGATTTGATCTTTGACGGATTCGAGCCACAGCCAGGCGCGCTGCACTGTCTCGAGGGGCATGATCTAGCTCTGCCGCCGAACAGTGCCCTGGAGGCCGCACGCGCACCGGTTCCGACCCTTAATTCGGAGCCTATTGCGCCAATCGAGGATAAGCGGTTGGACGTCACCTCGGGGGCTGCGATCTCAAAGGCGATCGAGCCGAATGCCAGCCCCGCACTCTGCATGACCTGTGACTCCGAGGATCCGGATTCCTCTCCGAACTTCGAACCCCCCGCGCCCCTGCCAATCGAATCCGATTGGGCGCAGATAATGGAGTTCACCGCCGCGGACATCTTTCAGCACTCGCCCTTCGGCGACATCCTGAATTCTCTAAAGTCTCTCCCTTTATTAGGAGAGCCCTGGCCAGACTACGATCGGTGAGGATGGGATACGGACGATGAAGAAATTCAAAGCCCACCCACCACCCACTTGGTAGCCACTGTCGACAATTTAAATGACGTGCTCAACTTTGACTCCGAAGACATCGACGGTACGAACGACGATGCAGGGGACACATATGAAGCAAGGCCTATAGGGCATTGGACGGCCACCTCACCTCATGATGTGTACATGGTGGATACCCACGAGGAAAACGGGGATAGAACGAAGGATCAATCCCTCGAAAAACAATCAAAGCGTCATGGTAAACGCCGACCCAAGCCCCGCCTCGATACAGACCCAGCCATAGAGCAGGATGAGCCAGCAGGCGATGAGCATGCCCTAGAGCAACCGTCCGAACAGGGCAGCCCGGATGAAGAAACCGAGCATCCCTCCCCTGGCGAAAATGGCATTCTGGACAACCTTATGCCGGATAAACCTGCGAAGAAGAAGAACCTCCACGAGAGGCTCGTTGCCACCGCAAGCAGCCTAAAAAAACAAAACCGGAAGCTCAAGACTGCAGAAGATGCACTCAGGATCAGATGGAGTAAAGTAATCAACAGCGCATACAAATACGGCGATAGTCGCCGCACTAAAATCTATCTGAAGCGAAAGCTACTGCCTGAATTCGACGAAGAGGCCTTAGAGCCCTCGCACTCAAAAAGTAAAAAAGCCACACGGTCGGATAGACGACCCCATAGCCAGCATAAAGCGGCAAATCGCGCCGCACTTAAGCCGGCACGCGACCCACTTACAGATTCGCATCAAAAAGATGGCCCAGCTAGGTCCATTTATGGGCCAAGAAAGCAAGCTCTCGTAAGCAATGCAATAAAACCATTATCAGAATCCGGCACACCCAAATACAGGGGCGCCGCACATTCCCTATGTTTCACCGATGAGGTCCTGGATTATGAATTTCAAGCGGGATTCAAACCCGTAAACATAGAGGCATATGATGGGACAACAGACCCTGGAGTCTGGATAGAGGATTACATCCTCCACATGCACATGGCTAGAGGAGATGATATCCACGCCATCAAATATTTACCACTAAAGCTTAAAGGACCAGCCCGGCATTGGCTTAAAAGCCTTCCTGAAAACACAATTGTAAGCCGGGAAGAGCTCGAGGACGCTTTTCGAGCAAATTTTCAAGGGACTTATGTCCGTCCTCCGGATGCTGACGACCTCAGTCACATAAACAACAGCCCGGAGAGTCAGCTCCGCAGTTCTGGAATAGATTTCTTACTAAAAAGAATCAGATAATCGACTGTCCGGACGCCGAAGCCCTAGCAGCTTTTAGGCACAATGTCCGAGACGAGTGGCTCGCCAGACACCTCGGCCAAGAAAAGACAAGAACAATGGCCGCATTAACAAGCCTCATGACCCGCTTTTGCGCAGGAGAGGACAGCTGGTTGGCAAGATGTAGCACCAGCGACCGAAGTACATCCGAAACAAGGGATGGAAACGGAAAACCGCGACGCAACAAGGAACGTCGCCGGACTAAGGAAAATAGTCCAAAGAGCACGACAGTCAACGCCGGATTCAAAGGCTCACGGTAGAATCAGAAAAAGCCGCCCATCCAGGATAACAAAGATGATTTATCCAACCTAATCAAAATCCTGGATAGGATATGTCAAATACACAGTACTCCAGGGAGGCCTGCTAACCATACCCACAGAGATTGTTGGGTTTTCAAACAATCCGGCAGACTCAACGCCGAACACAAGGGGCTCGAAACACCAAGTGAAGACGAGGACGAACCCCAAAAGCAGAGCACCAGGAAATAGAAGAATTTCCCACAAGAAGTAAAAACAGTAAACCTACTTCATATAACAAAACGTGCGGCGCCCATAAAGGTAGGCGCCACACGACCCATCCTAAAGGGGTCCCGCCACTGGTTGTCAAAACCAATCATCTTGATTATTCAAGAAGGACCAGGAGCGCAGGCTAGACTGCCTTGGTACTCGATCCAATAATTGGCGGACTCAAGTTTTCAAATGTCCTTATGGATGGCGGCAGTGGACTAAACCTGATATATCAGGACACAATCCGCCACATGGGGATAGACCCAACAAGAATCCGTCACAGCAAAACCTCCTTTCAAGGGGTAACGCCAGGTCCGGACACCCGGTGCATGGGTTTTCTCCGGCTTGAAGTTATATTCGGCTACGCCGATAACTTCCGTCGCGAAAAGCTAACTTTCCACACCATCCCATTCTCAAGTCGCTATCAAGCACTACTAGGACGCGAAGCTTTCGGCCGCTTTAACGCAATACCACATTATGCATCTCTAACGCTTAAAATGCCCGGTCCACGAGTCATCATCTCTTTGAAGGGGAAGCAGTGAAGTGCGCCTCCCCCAAGCGGAGGACTGTGCGGCCGCTTTGACAGCCCCACAGTAGAATGGCTTCACCGGCCAAAAACTTCGGAATAGGTCATTAAAGACCACGAACGCGGATAGACGAGTTTGGTACAAAATTATCATCGATGCAGGCTTAGTGGCCATATACCCCCGCACTAGGGGCTCCGTACATATACAATAAGAGACAATAAAGCTCAATTTTATATATTTTACTTTATACTTTGTTTATTTTAAAATCTTCTTTGGCACGACCCATTTCCAACTCAGTTCCTCTCTTTTACAGATGAACGTCGTGCGGCGCCCGTCCAGGATACGGCACAACGGAGACACAGGCACAGACGTGCAGTAGGGACCCGTCCTAAGGATTCCTTTTAGATTAAGACCCTGCGTAAACCTTTTTTACTGTCTCTTGTTGCTACATATCCCCTGGTTTTCTCTGGTATAACCAAGGAGGAGGCTGGCGTCTTGGCCTGTGGCCACGTCAGAATTTTTGCGCGTACCTGGACACTAGGGGCTTTTCAATAAAGAGTGTTGTTTTGCCCACACTTATAAAGACCGAACACCTTAGGGAGTGTTCAGCATCGCGAGTTTTGGCATTATATGCATCAGCTCCGAATCATGTCTTTGGTCAAATGATGGGACTTTCCTTGGCATGGAAGGCCAGCTTGGCGATGCGGATATTCGAGATCTCCTACCATTACAACCGACTTTGTGTAACCCTAACCCTATCCGGTGTCTATATAAACCGGAGGGTTTTAGTCCGTAGGACAACTTCATCATACAACAATCATACCATAGGCTAGCTTCTAGGGTTTAGCCTCCTTGATCTCGTGGTAGATCTACTCTGTACTACCCATATCATCAATATTAATCAAGCAGGAGTAGGGTTTTACCTCCATCGAGAGGGCCCGAACCTGGGTAAACTTCGTGTCCCTTGTCTCCTGTTACCATCCGGCCTAGATGCACAGTTCGGGACCCTCTACCCGAGATCTGCCGGTTTTGACACCGACAGGGAGGGAGAGGGGTAGATTGCTGGATGGGTGATGGAGTTGCTTCTCGAAGATGGTGGGAGAGGCCTACTAGACAAACTGATGGTGGAACTTGTTGGGGAACGTAGCAGAAATTCAAAATTTTCTATGCATCACCAAGATCAATCTATGGAGAAATCTAGCAACGAGGGGAAGGAGAGTGCATCTACATACCCTTGTAGATCGCTAAGCGGAAGCGTTCAAGTGAACGGGGTTGATGGTGTCGTACTCGTCGTGATCCAAATCACCGATGATCCTAGCGCCGAACGGACTGCACCTCCGTGTTCAACACACGTACAACCCGGGGACGTCTCCTCCTTCTTGATCCAGCAAGGGGAGAGGAGAAGTTGAGGGAAAAACTCCGACAACACGACGGCATGGTGGTGATGGAGCTCGTGGTTCTCCGGCAGGGCTTCGCCAAGCACTACGGAGGAAGACGAGGTGTTGGAGGAGGGAGAGGGCTGCGCTAGGGGAAGGGTCCGGCTGCCCTCTCTCGTCCTCACTATATATAGGGGTAAGGGAGGAGGGGGAGGCACCCTAGGGTTCCCTAGGGGAGGGGCGGCAGCCACAGGGGAAACCCTAGATGGGTTTGGGCGCCCCCACCCCCTAGGAAACTTGCCCCCCAAGCCGGGAGGGGCCGCTGACCTAGGGGTGGCGCCCCCACCTCTCTGGTTACGTGAGATGGGGTTGGGAGGGGCGCTCAGCCCCTTAGTGGGCTGATGTGCCCTCTCCCCTTGGCCCATAAGGCCCCCCAACGCTTGCCGGGGCCTCCGAAACCCCTTTCGGACACGCTGGTCATCACCTAGTACCCCCAGAACAATTCTGGACTCCAATACCCTTCGTCCAATATACCGATCTTCACCTCCGGACCATTCCGGAGCTCCTCGTCATGTCCGGGATCTCATCCGGGACTCCGAACTACCTTAGGTAACCACATACTATTTCCCATAACAACTCTAGCGTCACCGAACCTTAAGTGTGTAGACCCTACGGGTTCGGGAACCATGCAGACATGACCGAGACAACTCTCCGGCCAATAACCAACAGCGGGATCTGGATACCCATGTTAGCTCCCAAATGTTCCACGATGATCTCATCGGATGAACCACGATGTCGAGGATTCAATCAATCCCGTATACAATTCCCTTTGTCCAGCGGTATTGTACTTGCCCGAGATTCGATCGTCGGTATCCGATACCTTGTTCAATCTCGTTACCGGCAAGTCTCTTTACTCGTTCCATAACACATCATCCCATGATCAACTCCTTGGTCACACTGTGCACATTATGATGATGTCCTACCGAGTGGGCCCAGAGGTACCTGTCCGTCACACGGAGTGACAAATCCCAGTCTCGATTCGTGCCAACCCAACAGACACTTTTGGAGATACCTGTAGTGTACCTTTATAGCCACCAAGTTACGTTGTGACGTTTGGTACACCCAAAGCATTCCTACGGTATCCGGGAGTTGCACAATCTCATCGTCTAAGGAAATGATACTTGACATTAGAAAAGCTTTAGCATATGAAGTACACAATCGTTGTGCTAGGCTTAGGATTGGGTCTTGTCCATCACATCATTCTCCTAATGATGTGATCCCGTTATCAACGACATCCAATGTCCATGGTCAGGAAACCGTAACCATGCATTGATCAACGAGCTAGTCAACTAGAGGCTTACTAGGGACATGGTGTTGTCTATGTATCCACACATGCATATGAGTTTCCCATCAATACAATTCTAGCATGGATAATAAACGATTATCATGAACAAGGAAATATAATAATAACTAATTTATTATTGCCTCTAGGGCATATTTCCAACAGAACTGCAATGTTATCAATAAGAGTGGGGATGTGTTTCTGTGTGTGCCTGTGCATGATAGATCTGTCGGGACGCATCCATGGTTGATGAAGGGGAACCATGTGTTTGGTAAGAAAACCTAACTAGATCGGTAGATCAATTCTTGTTTGTCGGAAGAGGGGAGAGACACAACTAATGAGGTAGATCGATTGACGTGTGGGTAAAAACGAGTTCTAAGGACCTAGCTAGCTATATGTATAGCGAGAGATCGGTCGGTGTACGTCCATTTGTTAGAGGCAAGTAAGGCCCATCGAGACGGATAGACAGAGAGAATGGAGCTAGCAGGTGGTGCGAGAGGCCCAACTACTAGCTAGATAGGGGGAGGAGTGTGCGGTTGTGAGAGCGAAGAAAAGAGGGGCGAGAGTTTACACGTGTGTCTGACCGTATGAGAGACACGACGCAAGGACACATAAAGGAGGATATTGAAGGTGTGTTTGTATGTTGTAGGCAGGCATCGCTGGAGAGGTTTATCGATTGGTGTGTGTCGGAAAGGAGTTGTGGAGACTTTTGGAGAACGACCTAAAGAAAAAAATGAATGTGCCCGGTGGATAGAATGCTGAGGGAGGGGGAGGGCGAGGAGGGAGTGTGCATGCACGAGAGAAAGTTAGTGATAGCTACAAAGGTTAGCGGATTGTGTGGGTGTAAGAGACTAACAAAGATCATAAGTTGATATCAAAGCGGATTCATATATTTGAATAGGAGATCATAGTGTTTTAAACATTGCATGCATGAATATAGCGGTGATACACGTGTTGTGCACATGTTATACCATAATGTGATAATGCATGGCGTTTGCAAGTCACATCTAAATGCCGAACAATATAAACCATACTATACATCAAACAATCTCACATTTTATTTGAATTTGTGATAATGTGTGGTGTTTGCAGCTTACTACTAAATATCGAACAATCTAAACAATACTATATATCGAACATTCTCACATTTTATTTGAATTTGTGGTAATGTGTGGTGTTTGCAACTCACATCTAAATACTTGTAGGCGTAGGGGGCGGGGCACCATACATAATGTGATAAACACATTATACATATGAGACATGGTTTAGATTATGAAGATCTAGCTAGAGCTAGAAATGTAATGTGATTTGAAATCAAAATAAAGTGGATTCAAAAAATCTAGTTCGAGTTCATATAGTACACATAGTTCATATGTAACTCGAGACTAATCATGTGGTGTGCTGTGAAGATAATACACAAAGGATGGTTTAACTTGACAATAATGATGATTGTAGATCTTATTAAAACAGAGAAACGAATTCAAATGCTTTGACTTCACAACAATCATTACTGTAGATCTTATTCAAATAGAGAAACGAATTCAAGTTTAGTTCATATTGAAGCGGTAGTATATACGTTTGGAATGCACTGAAACGTTCATTTGAGTAGTAGGTTGCATGCATTATACACGTAGCGAAATATTTTAATTGAACATAACATGAATTCAAAGTTTTGAATGACATTTGTAGGGCGCATTGATTTGCTATAGTACGTGTTAGGCTTGTCTGAAAATTTCAACACGCGCCTTGTTAGCCCGAAATATTTAAGATATATATTTGTCTCGTTGTGCTCCGACAACTCCCTCCATCTCAACCCGCGCCTTACTATTCCAAAATTACAACGCGCGCGGAAACTCCCACCTCCTGTGGAATCCCGACATGCGAAATGCCCGTACTTCCGTAACTTACCCCACATTTCGGACAAGCATGTCTCTAAGCCATGGTTCCCCACTGCCATCCCATCCGCCCACCCATTCATACACAGAGGCCGTGAAAACCGGCGACGAAACCCCACACCCTACTCCGTCCGCCACCCAGCCGGAGCCTCTTCCCCGACGACGACGTCCACAGCAACACCTCGACGTCCCTCATCCACCGTACAAGATGAGGATCCGTCGTCGATCTGATCGTCCCGTCGGTTCAGCCACCCCGTCCTCCACCTTCAACGAGCTACCCCGATGTTCTCGTCATCTTTCGCGCCACCTCCATCCCCACACCGTCGTCTTCACCTGCACCACCGGAAGAGCATCATCATCACCGTTTCCTCAAATGAAGCTATGGCCTAATCGGCGCCACCAAAGAGGTTGTACACTAATCGCCGCATTTTCTTCTTGATTCGATCTCACGATGCTGTCGGCGCTCGGTCCCGAGCCGACACGGCGCGACTCCATCCACGGCGGCGTCGCCGGCCACTTCCTCCACGACATCGCTCCCTCGGCGGCGACGTCCACATCAGTAGGACCTGCTGCTGCTTTAGCTCTCGCTCGCGCTGCTGCTCTACTCTTGCTCTCGGTCCCCTGCCTGGTCTGCTCTTGCTATTGCTCTTGCTCGCGCTGCTGCTCTCGCTCTTGCTCTTGCTTGCGATGCTGCTCCGACTTAGCTACACTTCACTCCGATGCCGCCGGGGTGAAGGAAGAACCAGCCGCAGCGGGAAGGGGGGCTCACTGGAGAGGTACCCACTATCTATCTTAGGGTTCATGATGGGGGCGGTGGTCGCCGACGGTGGCGAGGCGTTGGCGGGGCGGTGGCGCGGGAATCGCCGGAGAAAAAGCTTGGCATGGGGGGGCCTAGTGGGATGGTCGGGTCGGCGGCGGACTGGCGATGGGGAGTGTTTTCGGGGTGGGAGGGGCGGCGCACCACCGGCCGCGGGCGGCGGGGGGCTGCTGTTTGGCCGGCTCAGGGGGGTCGAGGTTGACGATGAACCGCAAGCCCTTGATTCGTATCCAACAGCTGCAAAATCGACTGACCAGAGATGAAAAAGTCAGTCGACCGATGTGTAGCCTCACCTTGCTAGTGCATTCAATTTCGACAGCAAAATTCAGTTTCGACAGCAAAATTCAGTTTCGATAGCAAAGTTCAGTTTCGACAGTTAAGTTCAGTTTCGAAATTTAAATTCAGTTTGAACAGTGAAGTTCAGAGATGAGCGGCTGATGTATTTTACATCTAGCACTTTGTGGTTATGTATTTTACGTCATGTATTGGAGATGCTATTAGGATTCCACTCAGGTTAACGTTGTCCATTGTCTCTCTTGTCCTGCTTCAGCCTCGGCGTCGTACAACTCACCGGAGCTGGTCCAACGACGAAACCCTCCATCATAGCGGAGCAGTACCTCGGGCTCCATCTCCAGACGCCTAAGATCTTCTTCCCCTCCTCCGACAGCCAAGTCAGCCGGAGCATCCTCACCGGCCAACCCAATCACGCTGAGATCGACATGGCTTCGCCATATATATTGTACACTTGTTGCATCTCTTTTTTACTCTACATGTTATATATTGTCCACTGAGCACACGGATTTGTTCCTTTAGTGTCTCCTTGAAAGAAAAAACGTAGGAATTTTAATTTTCACATGTCCTCCTTTTCAAATTCCTATTCATGAAGCACAAGACTAAGAGATAGTAGCATAATAGCATTATAACCGTACATTTTCTTGTGGTTTGACGTAATCTCACCATGCTTCTTTGCATCCTGTGATCTTCCAATTGTTGTGAATCAAACACCCAGATTGGCAGAAATCATGTGTTTTTAAATTCTCTGTTTTGCACGTGCATTCCTATCCTATTCCTGTCTATTTCCTATCCCTGCATTGTTGGAATCCTCCAATTCAAACGAGCCCTTACAGAATTACTTCTTTTACAGATAGTTGTCAGAGAAAACCTTGCGTGGTTTGTCCCGCTCCTGCTGCACCGTCGTCCACCCCAGCTCAGCTGCTCCAACGACAGAAGGGTCCAGCACAGCAGGGATCCGACCTCCAGACTGTGTTTCGCCGCCTCAGTTCTTCTTCCCCGCCGCTGGCAGCCATGAAAATTGCACTACCATCATCAACCGAGCAAATGACCTCGAGGACTACACGGGTCCGCAAGAGAGGTCGCACTCTTTCGTGTCTGCTTACGTTATGCATCGCTTAATATTACATGCTACTTTGTCGTCCTGTTCACCAATTAGACTCTGAGTCAGCTCCAAACTAATGATCAAACTTGAGTTTTTAAATGGTTGTGGGGTACATATCGGGGCCACTATCAATAGTATCTATCTACTATCTGGTTAATCTCCGGTGTCTACTATGAGTTTCATGTTGGGTGGGAAACAAATAGTAAAGAAGCCATTATCTGTATTTTTTAACTGAAGCCATTATCTACCTGCTATTATTGGTTTTGGGTCTATCCACAGGTTGCTACCATCACTCTGGATTTCTGCATGCACTCCTTACACAATCTCACTATGTTTTATTCCTATGCATGACAATTATTGTAAACAATGGAACTGAACATGTAGAGCAAAAGAGACGAGCCTTGTGTAGCAATAAAATTTCATGCAGACGTCGCTCCATGGTAAGCGCAAAGGCAGCCTCCCTCCACTCATTTCGGATTGTAATCGAGAGGAAGATATCTGTTCTGAGGGGGATTCAGAAGATAAGACAACTCCTATTTACCCCCTGAGGTCTTCGCTCTAACTTGGCATGCTGATGATGGTTATATCATGCATATGGTGTCTTGCATTGCTTACTTTATACAACAAATATGGCATCTGCTTAGTTTAGACATCCTTTTTGCGAATGCCATCTGTTTAGTTTATATATCGTTTATGTGAATTATGCAACACCATCTTGTTTAGCCAGGCATCATATATGTGAATCTTGCAATGTCATCCTGCTTAGCCAGTCATCTTATATGTAAATTATATCAAGTCATCCTTTTTTCCGTTACATATTACATTTGTCAACAATGTTATTACATTCAACTGCTCTTCGTGTGCATCAGCCATTTGACACGGTGATGGCAAATTCTGGAGTGAAAACAAGGTCTTCAGAGTAGACTATGCTATCTGACGAAGCGCATATCTCGTTGGTTACGGATAGCTCCTCAGAGGAGGATTCAGAGACAGATGACCAGTCCTATCCCCCCCGAGGTGTATGCTCTAACTTGGCAGGGTTATGTTGCTCATATCGTGCGTACGGTGTCTCGCATTGCTATGTCATTTGATTAGTTTAGACATGCTTTATGTGAATGCCACCTGTTTAGTGTCTAATTACTATATATGTGAATTATGCATTGCCATCTTGTTGAAAGACATTATATATGTGAATTATACAATGCTATCTTGTTCCAAAGGCATTATATATGTGAATTATACAATGCCATGCTGTTTAGCCAATCATCATGTATGTGAATTATATCATGCTATAATTTTTTGTATTACGTGTTCCATTTGTCGACAACGTTTGTATATTCAACTACCCTTCCTGTGCATCAGCCATTTGAAGCGGTGATGGAAGTATCTGGAGTGAAAACAAGGTATTCAGAGCAGACAATGCTACATGCTGAAGCAGACATCTTGCTGGTTACAGAGAGCTCCTCAAAGGAGGATTCAAAGACTGATGACCAGTCCTATTTTCCCCCTGAGGTCTATGCCCAAACTTGGCAGGGTTATATTACCCATGTCATGCATGTTGTCTTGCATTGCTTAATTTTTACATCATATATGGATTGCCATCTACTTACTTGCTTACTATATAAATCATATATTTGAATTATATCATGCCATCATGTTTACATAGTACATACACATCATCTATCTGAATTATGTCATGGCAACCCATTTAATAAAGACATCGTATAGTTATATCATCTCATCCTCTTTAGTGTTTATAGTCATCATATTTTGAATTATGGCATTCTATCCCTGAATGTATGTGAATTATGGCATGCCAACCTATTTAATAAACATATTATATAGTTATGTCATGTCATCCTATTTACAAAGTCTCATATTTTGAACTATGTCTTTCCATCTTTTTTAGTTAGCCATCATAATGTGAAATTGTGTCATGCTATCCTGTTTAGTTAGCCATCATATATGTGAAATTGTGCCATGCTACCCTGTTTGGTTAGACAACATAAATATGAATTATTTCATGTCCTCTTTTATTCCCCACTATCCATTGCACCTGTCTATCATACAATGTCTATACTTTCAATTACTTTTCTTGTTTATCCGCCATTTGAATTGGAGAGCGTGATGGCAGTATCTAAGGGAGTAACAACACGGTCTTCAGAAAAGATAGTGCTACCTGTTGATGCAGATAGAACAACGATTGTACTTGCCCAAGGACCAGATCCACCACACATAACCCTGACTCTCGCAGATTGTAACCCTACCTAGTTGGATAGAGAACCAGCTACACCCATTCTAACCCCAACCCTGGCAGATAGTAACCCAGTTCCAGTGACACAACACCGTCTCCACCATAGAGCACCCAAACACGAGCAGTTAGTAAGGGAACTGCAGTGCCCAAAGCACGAGGACCACCACTCCGAATCCCAACTCAACGCTTAAAGGAGAAGAAGATTTGTTCTTAGGTTAGGTTCTGTAGCTATGGTTCATACTCCTTTGCTCTTGCATGACTGCATTTACTCATACCAACTATTTTCAAATTTGAAGGATGGAATGGAAACTCCAATGGCGCAACAGGTATGTTTTAAACCTATTTCTTTAACTGGTTTGCTGTTGTAACCTGCTCTATGTTGATTTCAGTTTCAATTGAATAAACAGTTATGTTCTCATGTCATGCACATTACAAGTGTTGTTAATGCTCTATAGTTACCCACACTTATATTCTGTCTATTCTGCTTTGTCTTGAACAAATATTATTTGAACTGTGTCTCTATCTTGATTTGGCAACAAAAACTAGAATGATATAGACCATAAAGTGACCATGGTACATAGATATATGTTTGTTTCATGCTGTTATCCTGTCCACTTTACTACTGAACTCATTTACCAAAATGAGTTTCATATACAACATGGTAAACATGTGATGTGTCTGCTTGTTTCTCTTTTAGAATGCGGACAAAATATTGGAGAACAGTACCGCGTTATCCAATGGTAAAGGAATTAATGCAGATAAGGTTCAAGATAGTGAGACATCCCTGTTGGTCTCCAAGAAAGCTGATAAAAACTATCTTGACGACAGTGAGGGAACCCAAAAGTCCTGTCCTGATGTAGTGTTCGAGTTACTGGCCACTACTGCTAGCACAAGCTCTTCGAACTCGCTGCCTGAATCAGTTAGTCTTCTTGAGTCTCAACTTCAAGTTGAAAGACATCGATCAGATGTGCTGCGACAGGAAGCTGAAGGACTCAGGAAGTCCCTGCAAAATTCTAATGCATATTTTCTGGTGCAACAGCAAGCGTTGGAGGATTTAAGCGCCAAACAAGAGAAAGTTAATAAGCTTGCTAAGCATCTTGCCAGCATTATGGGTACCCAGGATATTGTTTCTTGAGATCTTCTGAAGTGGTTTCAGTTACGGATTTGTTTTGCTGCGGCGTTTATTTGCGCTCGTCGCCAACTTTGACAACCAGTGTATACGATATGCTGCTTTGTTCCCTATATTTGCACTGTTGGCGAACTTTGATGCCCAGTGGACCTAATATGTGTAATAGCCGTGATAGCCTAGCATTAGTTGCTTGCTTATTTATTTCCTTGTTGTCTTGTTTATTTGTTTGCTTGTAGTCATTGCAGTTCTTTTTCCGCGGTTAGCTAGTGCCTGCGATAACCTATTTTTTAAAACTAGGCCACAATAACCATGGGCTAATATTTACTATAGTGACACTAGGCCTCCTACTGGCCGTAGAAACAGTGGGCCTTCTACGGGCCATAGAAAAAATGGGCCTTCTGCGGGCCGTATTATCAATGGGCCTTATACGGGCCGTATAATCAATTGGCCAAACATGGGCCAAACAGACCGCATTATGGCCGTAAACGGGCTAGAGTTGGAATCGTTCGTTCATGGGCCGACCATAACAGGTCATCGTTAATAGGCCGTATTTGATGACGCTATGAAATCGGCCCAACGTATTAACAGACCACAAACGGGCCGACTATAACCATGGGCTGAATTTGGCCCACAAGTAGAAAATGACAGTAACGGGCCGTAAGTAAATGAATGCTGGAAATGAGCCCAAGAATAAATGGGCTCTAAGAAGGCCAAAAGATAACATGGGCTGGAAACGGCCCAACGGAATAATGGGCCATTAATGGGTATAAAGTGATACACTGTTCATTACGGGCCAGTTTCACCACGGGCCGTTAATGCGTGTAAAGTGATACACTGTTCATTACGGGCCAGTTTCACCATGGGCTGTTAGTAGGCCTAGAGTTACATAGGGCCTCATATGGGTCGAAAGACGTCATGGGCCATACATGGGCCAAAAGTGAAAACGGGCTGGAATCATATTGGATGGCCCAGATGACGCTACTAGGCCTAATTCGGATAGGGCGTAACGGGCCTTGGGTTAGCAGGCTGTAAATGGGCTATATGCGAGCAGGCCGTTAACAGGCCTTCCATTGTCCGGCCCGGCACCTTTTGACCAAGTCAAACGGGCCGGCCTTTTCACAGGAATTGGCCTCTGTTCGGCCGTGCCACGTGTCGACGTATCATAGGCGCCTATCTGACCCACTGACGAGCTAACACGTGTTTCGTCCGGCCAATAAGAATTTTACACGTGGAAATTTCCCATTGGTCAGGGCTGTTAACGGGTTATCAGATCCAAAACCCGACCCAATAGCTTAACGGTGTTCCGTTACGGTGGATGCCACATGTCGGTCACCCTTGACGAAAGCACTTCTGTGATGCGCGATTTATCGTCATGGAAGTGGACACTTCCATGATGATAATTTTGGTAATGTCATGGAACACTTCTATGACAACACAGGTATGACTATCTTGATTCTGTCATAAATTTGTCATACATGTACACGCGTGACAAAAAACGCGACCTACTGTGACAAACACGTATCATCACGGAAGTGTATTTTTTTGTAGTGTTTGTGAGAGATTTTAGCACCATTGCTGAACCTCTCAATGAGCTTACAAAGAAGGATGTGCCTTTTGTTTGGGGTACCGCACAGGAAGAAGACTTCACGGTATTGAAAGATAAGTTGACACATGATCCTTTCTCCAACTTCCTGATTTTAATAAGACTTTTGAGCTTGAATGTGATGCTAGTGGAATTGGATTAGGAGGTGTGTTATTACAAGATGGTCATTTGAACATGCTCACAAAAGTTGGGGTCAAGGAGAGAAAGTCGGTAGTACAAACTTGTTCAAATATGGTTCTGGTCAGAGAGGGTTTTGGGGCATTTTGGTGAACCAAAATGACTTTAATGGGCATGAGGCTTTGCAAGGTGATCACAATACGCATTTGTGACTTGCTGGATTTTCCTTGGATTTTTATGTAAATATTTCCTGTAGAAATATTTCAAATCCTTGAAATGGGCAGAAATAGTTTTGGGAGGTTTTGTCCAATATTTTGATCATAACCATATGTTGAAACTCATATATATGGAAAATATATGTCCATTGAGTCTCCCTAATTTTTCTCAAATATATTTAAGTCTTTTAAATAATTTTAACCTATTTAAGAGCATTTCTGGCCTTAAGAAAAATCCTTTAAATAAAATAGGAAAATAACTTTCAAAATTATATTTTTGTGGTTTCTGGGTATCCTATATCTAATAGGTGTCAAATATATCTTTGGAAATATTTTTACTATCCTTAATTTAGTATTTGCAGTGCAAACCTCAATCCAGGGGTTTTTGGAAAACTAATTTTTGAAAATACTTTTTGACCAAATTATTTTTGTAGGAAAATACTATATTTCTCTATACACATGGCATGATCATTGGGCAGAAGTTTGGGACAAGGATATGAAGTATAGAAGGTGGAGTAGCTGACTTTAAAGAGCACTTGAAAAACAACACAGAGAAATCCTACTTCAAAATATAAGCCAAATAATGCAAAAGTTTTTGTTGGTCCAAATTTTCATGCTTTATTAATGCAAATGTCATGTTACAAAATGCAGGGTGTGACAGACCTACCCCCCTGCTTGGATCTAAGGTAGTCTTCACGTTCCCAGGTTGCTTCTGCTTCAGAGTGGTTGCTCCACTAGACCTTGAAGTACTTGATCGTGCGGCTTCGAGTGCATCGCTCAGCTTCATCCAAAATGCAGATGGGCCTCTCACGGTAAGTCAAATTAGGCTGAAGGTCAATGGCTTGATGATGGACGTCCTTGTAAAGATCAGGCTTGTCTGGGACTTGGAGACACTTCCGGAGTTGTGAAACGTTGAATACGTTGTGCACATCGGATAGTTCAGGTGGCAGTTCCAACTAGTAAGCCACCTCTCCTTGTCGGCCAGTGATCTTGAAGGGGCTGATGTATCTTGGGGCGAGCTTTCCTTTGACATGGAAGCGCTGGGTTCCCTTGAGAGGTGTGACCTGGAGAAAGACATGGTCTCCAACTCGGAAGTTCATGTCTCTACGACGTGAGTCAGCATAGCTCTCCTGCCTTGACTTGGCAGTCTTCAAACGCTCTCGGACAAGCTGGACTTGCTCTTCTACTTCACGGAGGATATCGGGCCCAAAGACTAGCCCTTCTTCGGTCTCTGACCAATTGAGGTGTGTGCGACACTTGCGTCCGTACAACACCTCAAATGGTGCCATCTGGAGGCTGGACTGATAACTGTTGTTGTAGGACACTCGGCAAAAGGGAGGCAATCTTCCCACCTAGCTCCATATGCTAAGACACAAGCTCGGAGCATGTCCTCGAGTATCTGATTGACTCGTTCTGTCTGACCTCCGGTCTGTGGGTGGAAAGCAGTGCTGAAGGACAACTTGGTCCCCATGGCCTCTTGGAACTTCTTCCAGAACCTTGAGGTAAACTGGGTTCCTCGATCTGACACAATCTCCTTGGGGACACCATGAAGGCTTACGATTTTGTTGATGTAGAGGCTGGCTAGCTGGTTTCCCTTGTAAGTCGTTTTGACGGAAATGAAATGGGCTACTTTGGTCAAATGGTCGACTATGACCCAGATGGAGTCATGTCCCTTATTTGACCTGGGTAATCCAGTGATGAAGTCCATTCCGACTTTATCCCATTTCCATTCGGGCACCTTGAGAGGCTGTAACAATCCAGCAGGTCATTGATGTTCAGCTTTGACCCTTTGGCATATGTCACACTTAGCGACGAAAGTGGCTATTTCTCTCTTCATGCCATGCCACCAGAATCTTTCCTTTAGGTCTTGATACATCTTGGTTCCTCCGGGGTCGATGGAATACAGGGTGTCATGAGCTTCTTGCAAGATCAAATTCTTGAGCTCAATCTTGTTGGGTACGCAAATGCGATTCCCAAACCACACAGTTCCTTGCTCATCCTCTGAGAATCCTGGGGCCTTACCTGCCTTGATCTTCCTCTTGATGCCTTCAATACTTTCGTGTCCCTTCTGAGCTTCCTTAACATCATCCATCAGGGTAGGCTTGACTTCAAGGTTGGCTAAGAATCCTGGTGCAACCAGCTTCAACCTGAAGCTTTCAAGTTCTTCATACAAGGCGGATAGCTTTTCCTTAAACATAGCATTCAAGGCACAAGCCTTTCTGCTTAATGCATCTGCTACCACATTAGCCTTTCCAGGGTGGTATTGAACACTGAGATCGTAATCCTTGATCAATTCTAGCCATCTTCTTTGCCTCATGTTCAATTCCTTCTGAGTGAAAATATACTTCAGAATTTTGTGATCCGTGTATATCTCACACCGCTTCCTTAGGAGGTAATGTCGCCATGTCTTCAGGGCATGAACCACTGCTGCTAACTCGAGATCATGAGTAGCATAGTTCTCTTCATGAGGCCGTAGTTGCCTTGAGAGGTAAGCTACGACTCTGCCTTCTTGCATCAGAACACCTCCCAGTCCGGTTTTTGACGCATCACAATATATCACAAACTCCTTGTGTATATCTGGTGTGGCCAGAACTGGGGCGGTTGTCAATCTCTTCTTCAGCTCCTGGAAGCTCTCTTCACACTTCGGCGTCCATTCAAACTTCTTGTCCTTCTTCAAGAGCTGAGTCATGGGTCGAGCAATGCTTGAGAATCCTTCAACGAACTTGCGGTAATATCCCGCGAGTCCGAGGAAGCTTCTGACTTCCTTCACATTGCTTGGGGATTGCCATTCAGTCACAGCTTCAATCTTAGCGGGATCGACTGACAATCCGTCTTCAGTCAAAACATGACCCAAGAATCCAACCTCATGCAGCCAAAATTCACACTTGCTGAAATTGGATACAGTTGGTGCTCTCGAAGCTTGTCTAGGACCATTCTCAAGTGTTGATCGTGCTCTTCTTCCGTCTTCGAGAAGACAAGAATGTCATCAATGAAGACAACGACAAACTTGTCCAAATATTCCATGAAGACCTTACTCATGAGATACATGAAGTAAGCTGGGGCATTGGTCAATCCAAAGGACATGACCGTGCACTCATACAGGCCATATCTGGTTACAAATGCCGTCTTTGGAATATCTTGGGGTCTGATTTTCAGCTGGTAGTACCCAGATATGAGGTCAATCTTGGAGAACACCTTGGCCCCATTGAGTTGATCAAACAGATCTTCAATCTTGGGAAGTGGGTACTTGTTCTTGATTGTAACTTCATTGAGGGAGCGGTAGTCAATGCATAAGCGGATGGTACCGTCCTTCTTTGCCACAAACAGAACAGGTGATCCCCAAGGGGAGGCACTAGGGCGGATAAATTCCTTCGTCAACTGCTCTTCCAGTTGCTTCTTCAACTCTGCTAACTGTTCCGATCCCATTCTATAAGGCTTCTTATAGATGGGTCCTGCTCCGGGCATGAGCTCGATGATGAACTTGATGTCTCGGTCAGGGGGCATTCCCGGTAGCTCATCAGGGAATACATCGGGGTATTTGCATACTACCGGCACTTGCTCCAATCCAACTTCAGTCGGACAGTTGACTTGGGTGCCTTGAGCAGAGGAGGGGTTGGGAGCAAACTTTACTTCGACTCCTTGGTCATTGGTCACAGTGACTGACCAGTTGGCACAATCTAACAAGCCTTGGTGCTTGATGAGCCAATCCATTCCTAAGATCACATCCAAGCCTTGTGAACTTAAGATGATAAGGTCTGCTTGGAAGTCTACCCCATTAATGACAATCCCAACTCCCTTACATCCTATCTTGGCTCTCATCTCTGCTCCGGGGGTTTGTACCACCATAGGGTTATTCAGGGGTGTAGGGGTCATGCCACTTTTTAATGCAAACCTTTGGGTGACAAATGAATGCGTGGCTCCAGAATCAAACAAGATAGTTGCAGGTGTTGAGTTGACAAGGAACATACCCAGCACGACGTCTGGGTCTTCCTGGGCTTCTTCTGTAGTGACATGATTCACACGACCCTTGGCGTTGTTGGGTGGGTTGCGGGGAGCTTGGTTCCTTAGTGGCATTCCACGACCTTGTCCTGGGTTCTGCACATTGGGGCGCGGGGCATCGGGCTTCTTGTTGGGGCAATACTTGGAGTAGTGTCCTGGCTGACCACATCCGAAGCAAGTGACTTGATTGGGGTTGCTGCTCCTGTCGACATTGTTATTGGGGTTGTTGTAAGCTAGCCTGGGGTTGACATACTGCTGAGGTGGATAGTTGGTGCGGGGTGCAGGAGCTCTTGGTTGCTGATAGGTTGGCTTGACCGGGGCTGGCTGCCACGGGCGAGGCTTCTGGTTGTTGGAGCTACCCTTGCTGATCATCTTGCGCTTACGGGTATCATCCAAAGCACGTCGCTTATCCTCGAGCATGAGTGCCTTGTTTACCAGATCAGGAAAGGTCGGGCAGTCACACAAGCGAGTACTGCAGAGTCTGGTTAAGGCCTTCCATGAAGCGCTCCTTTTTGGCAGCATCAGTGCTGACATCTTCAGGGGCATACCTTGAAAGAACACTGGGCGTTTGCATGCACTCCTTGACAGTGCTACTACCTTGCTTCAGGGCTCGGAACTCACGCTTCTTGATGGCCATGATTCCGGAAGGAATGTGGGCCTTGTGGAATTCTGCCTTGAAGTCATTCCAAGTGATGTTTCGCTCAGCATGCACGGCCTTGAATCCATCCCACCAAGCTCTGGCAGTTCCACCGAGACAGTGAGCAGAATATGCCACCCTCTCACGGTCCTCAGTGCATCCGACTAGTTCCAGCAAATCCTCAATGGTGCGGACCCAGTCGTCTGCATCCAGGGGTTCAGCAGTCTCGATGAAGGTGGGTGGTGCATGCTTCTTGAACTCCACCAACGTGGAAAGTCCATTGCCGTTCCCCGCCGGCTGGCAGTTGACCGCTTGAGCAATCATCTGGAGGGTTGCTGTGTTGGCTTGGCGTTCCTCTCGGAAGGCTTGGAGGATCTGAGCCATGTCCATGATCGGAGGCAGTGGCGGTGGTGGAGCTTCTTCTCGGGCTTGGTCCTGGTTGGCTCTTGCCTCAGCAGAACCTTCGGCTTCTTGCTGCTGGGTAGAGGTACCAATACGTGTTACAACAGGCATCCTGTTGGAGCGGTCAAGGTCTCATAATTGGGAAAGATGGGGAAAAATAATATAGATGGGATGCCTAGTAAGGGGGTGGGTATGACACAATTTTTAAGTTAAGCAAGGGCCAGAAGGGCCAAACTCAAGCATTAAAACCAAATGGGTGATGTAGTCGTTTACAAGTTCCCGAAGGAAAGTACGACTTCCATCAAAACAAGTTGAAAGAAAACACAACATTGTTTCATTTGAACCATTACATGGACTCGACTTCGCATAGGGGTACACGACCTATCCTACCATTAAGGGTTGCGGACTGGCCTATCCTAGTCTCGAACGGTGTCTAAGTGGTGGAATGCTCGGTCGTGTATTCCGGCTCCTCTGGGTCTTCCTCCTCATCTTCATTTGTCTTAGTACCTTCGTCACTTGAGGGAATGGGGGAGTGGAGGAGCTGAACATGGCGCTGCTTCGCCGGTGGCACCATGAAGAAGTTGCGGTATTCCTTCGCCGTCATACGGCGTGGCTGAGATGATCCTCTGGCACGCGCTGCCTGTGGGGGTCGTCCGCCTCGATAGGCAACAACAGGCTGTCCAGGCGGCGCACCATCCTTCCTGATCCTATCCGCCATTGTCTGAGCTAGGCGGAGGAGTTCCTTGGTCTCATGGAGTTCCCTCCGAAGCTCCATCGACTCCGAGGCCAAGTGCTGTGCAAGGCTGTCAGCACACAAGCTGAAGTAGGTCTGGAAACGGAGGGGAAGTCCCTCGTCCATGGGTGGAGCTGGTGCGCTGCTCTCGTCATCACCCTCCTTACTATAAGGCAGGTAGCGAGTGGCTGGCTCACTTGCCATCTTGGCAGAAGATCCCGAAGGCGAGTCAGCGCCTTGAGTGCAGCAGTCTCAATGGCGAGGAGCAGGGTCGCCATCTGGGGTCCCTCAAAGAACCAGCTCGTCAGGGAGTCGTTTTCCCTCACGACTACATCCACGTGATACTCCTTCTTAGTGCTGTTGATCCAGTGCTCGTGGTTGGAGAAAGTGGGGGCTTGAGTGAACTGGCACTTCTTGAGGCTTTCCTCAAGGAGCACGGGAAATCCAGTGGTCAGGAGGTCCTCTGGTACGACGGCCATCTACAAAAGTGGAAAGGGAAGGGTCAATAAAGGAGATACGACCCATGTTCGGGATATTTCTAGAAAGCGTAGGTATATAGGTAGTTTGTGGATAGTCTCACTCTAACTAACGTCCATGCTAACTAAGGCTTCCTAGAGTCAGGATGGCTCTAATGCCAGCTCTGTGGGGACCCCGACTCATAAGTCGTGATCATCGAATGCACGTGTACAGTGATCCCAGAGATCAATGCTCACTGAACACACAGAAGCTGAATAACAAGAGTCTTACATCCATACATACCGTCTTACACAAATTATGACCATTATGGTCAAGTCTTACATAGATAAAGCCTTAAGGGCTGAACATCAAATGAAACACAAGCAGCGGAAATCTTCGTCGATAAGTAGAACCCATGCCATCTGCCTTAACCCTACAGGCATTCTGACTGGGAAACGTCCTAGTTCGCATGTTCGTCTCCAAAGAATTCTTCTTCGAACTCCTGTTCTTCCATGCCTGGCCAATTAAATAACCAGTGACAAGCCAATGAGTACTTTGAATGTACTCGCAAGCAACCCATGTTTTGGTTCAAGGTACAACAATGCATGATATAGGTAAATCTTTGCGGAAAGCTAGTTTTGAGTGCAATGACATGTTCAACAACTTGTAAGACATGCATCAGGAGAATTCAAGTAACCATGAGGACAGGCTACAGATATCAACATAAATAGAATGGGCACCAACCCAACTCAATCATGTCAAGTCCTTGACTTGACCCAAGTGGTTCTCCCCACTTATCCCAAACACATACACTGGTTTGTAAACATGTCGACGTAGCCCAAGAGCGGTTACCCAACTGTCCTTGACCGTGGACACGGCTATTCGAATAGTTTTACACTCTTCAGAGGTTGCACACTATACCCACAAGATCCGGGGAGCTTCCGTGTCATCCACGATCCACGGTACCTCAAGTATCCGGGGTAAGCACCCGATCACTATCTTTCCCTAGACGACACTAACAAGGAGTCCACTCGTTGTTCCGTATCCTCATGATGTACATCATACGAGACTCACTCGAGATCGTAACATCCGAGAGGGGACATAACGGTGTATCCGGTGCCCTGTGAAAACAGTCATGGCCGCCCTACCTGGCACGACCCCATCCCGAGAGAGCGCACCAACAACTCTCCCGTCACTAGTAATGTGGGCTCCAAGCTAGTATCGGCCTAGGTAATCAATAATGCCCTTTCCCATATAAGGGTAGGGTGGTTGCGCATGTAAGGTTGGAATAACGGTCGCAACTTAAACCAATCCGTTTTTGAAAACAACACACACACTTGCCTCGGTACACCACTTCGTCATCAAGTGGCTACCCAACTCATCCTCTCCCTCGGGCATAAGTGGCACCCGACGGGGTTTTCGAAAAGTCCTTTGAAAATACTTTGCCTCCATCACCATGCATATTCCCGTCCCTTTTTGCGTAGCAACTACTTTAGCATCCTATCTACTCCCACCGGCATAGCCCTCATAAGATGGTAGGGTCATGCATAATGAAGGTATCAACAAGGAAGTAACGAAGGCAACCCACCAATGTGGTTACCACCTCATCATGATTTCGAAACAACACTAATAAAGTGCTATATGACATGCATAAAAAAAGTTTCATAGACATGGTCAAAGGGCTGCTTGCCTTGATTTGCTTGTTCTTTGAGGTCTTCAAACCCTTCTTCTCCTTCCTCTTCAGCTACTTCGTCAAATACGGGATCTAAACGTCGCAGGAAAATAACAGAAAAATAAGACAATGATAAAAACAGAAAAATCAAAGTGCTCAGAAAAATGTCAACTTATTTTTGTTAAATACTAGGGGGGAAACTAGGAAGGGAAAAATTCCTAGTTTTGGATTTGGAGTTATATAACAGGGGATATGGATTTCCAAACAGAGATTAAACTGCTCAAATTTGAATTTAAATTTGAACAGTACATAAAAGTTGGTTGGATTTGAATGAAAGTTGCACCATTAAATAGGTGGGATTTTTACAAGATTTTAGGAACTGGAATCACTTCATTTGGATAAATATTTTATCCTGTGGGATTTTTTTAAGGGTGACAGAAAAAGAAAAAGAAAAGTGACGCTGTCCCACTAGGCCAGAGAGGCCACGGGCAGCAGGCCCAGAGGGGAAATCGGCCCGCGCGAGGCCGCCACGTCGAAGGCGTAAAGGTGGGGTACGCCTTCTGCTGACGGGCGAACCAGTGCGCGCGCGCGTGCGTTTAAACCTGACGGGTGGATCCCACCCGTCAGGGCGTGAGGCTAACGGGCAGGGGCCACGGCCGTCGTCGTCTACCTCCGTCCAGAGGCAACGGCGAGCTCGCCGGCGGCGATATAGGGCACGGGGAGATGCATGGGTGGTACCGTTGGGCTCGGGAGGTTGTCGCCGTTCGGGTGGTGGTGGAGACGGTCGCTGGAGCAGCCTGGTTCGCCGGCGACGAGGTCACGCGGCGGAGGTGCCTTGGCGTCGATGGCTCCGGCCGTTCCCGACTGCAAAAAGAGTGGGGAAGAGAGGGGAAAGGGTCAGTGTGGCCGCGCGGTTCCAGATCAAGAGAAAATGGGGGTGGAGGAGACCTGTGCCGCACGAACGCCGACGAGCCGAGGCGGCGGGGCTCGAGCTCGATCTTGAGCTTGAGCGGCTCTGGAGACCAATAGGTGGTGTGGGAGGTGGATTGAGAGTGTAGGCGAGCGACAGGGAGCGAGAGAGAGGCTCGGGGTCGCCTTTTATAGGCTGGCCGAGGTCCACCGTGGGCGCGGCCTACGGGTTCCCGCGGGATCGGCTCGGGTGGCCGTTAGAGAGGGAATGGGGGGCTCGGGGGTGTTCATGGGAGTGGTGTAGGGTGCCAGGGAGAGAGAGGAGGAGCGGGACGAGCTGCACGCCGGCCACGGGAGTGGCGCGAGCATTGGCCGAGCGGGGCGGCGCTCTGGCGTGAGCTGCAGGAGAGAGAGGAGGGCGCGAGAACAAGTGGGCGGCCTGCTGGCGTGGAGCGGACGTCGAGGGGCATCGACTGGCGCGCGGGGGAGGCTCGAGGTGGTCGAGAGACGCGACATCAATGGTCGGGTGCCCTGGCAGGCGCTCCAGAGCGCGACTTTGGCCGGCATCCGCGGCTTTCCCGTGTCCACGTGCGTCCACTTGTGTGTGGAGGCTGCAGGGGGCATGGGCAACAGCTGGAACGAGCCTTGGGTGCTCTGGAAAGCCGAGGGGAGAGAAGGAGGCTGAGAGAGAGAGAGAGAGGGAAATATGCTGTCCAGAGAAGAAAAATGGGGTTCTCCCCCCTTCATCATTACTTCCTCGGGCAGCAAAGCACACAGGTGCTAGAGGGGGACTAGGAGGTGCCGTGATAAAAAGTTGAGCCTACGGAGATTAGTGGAAGAGGCCAAAAATGGGATTTTTGTGAAGTGGCAGAAAGTGTTTGATGCTGGTTTGGGAAAGTAGACGGCTTCCATTTGCCATGACACTCCACATGGTCAAATGACACATATATTTAGGGCCTTCCACCAATTTAGAGTTTATTTGGGCAAAGTTGCCAATGCAACTTTTGTAAACGCTAGAAATTAGCAGAAATGGACTTGTGTAGATCTAGTTGAGCAAATAACTTCTCCTTGATGCACCACTTGGTGTAGTGGCCTCATTTAGTCATGTGAACATGCTCACGAAAGTTGGGGTCAAGGAGAGAAAGTTGGTAGTACAAACTTGTTCAAATATGGTTCTGGTCAGAGAGGGTTTTGGGGCATTTTGGTGAACCAAAATGACTTTAATTGGCATGAGGATTTGCAATGTGATCACAATATGCATTTGTGACTTGCTGGATTTTCCTTGGATTTTTATGAAAATATTTCCTGTAGAAATATTTCAAATCCTTGAAATGGGTAGAAATAGTTTTGGGAGGTTTTGTCCAATATTTTGATCATAACCATATGTTGAAACTCATATATATGGAAAATATATGTCCATTGAGTCTCCCTAATTTTTCTCAAATATTTTTAAGGCTTTTAAACAATTTTAACCTATTTAAGAGCATTTCTGGCCTTAAGAAAAATCCTTTAAATAAAATAGGAAAATAACTTTCAAAATTATATTTTTGTGGTTTCTGGGTATCCTATATCTAATAGGTGTCAAATATATCTTTGGAAATATTTTTACTGCCTTTAATTTAGTATTTGCAGTGGAAACCTCAATCCAGGGGTTTTTGGAAAACTAATTTTTTAAAATACTTTTTGACCAAATTATTTTTGTAAGAAAATACTATATTGCTCTATACACATGGCATGATCATTGGGCAGAAGTTTGGGACAAGGAGATGAAGTATAGAAGGTGGAGTAGCTAACTTTAAAGAGCACTTGAAAAACCACACAGAGAAATCCAACTTCAAAATATAAGCCAAATAATGCAAAAGTTTTTGTTGGTCCAAATTTTCATGCTTTATTAATGCAAATGTCATGTTACAAAATGCAGGGTGTGACACAGAGAGATCCACCGGCAGGAACAAGAAGCCCAGGGCCATTCCGCCGGGAACCAAGAAGGTTTCTGTCAATGAGGACGGCACGGGAGGAGCTTTCACCATCAGATCCACCCTTGACGACAAATAGGAAGACGTGCTCGTCACCTTCCTGCGGGCGAATGTGGATGTGTTTGCCTCGCATGCCTCCGACATCCCCGGCGTTCCCAGGGAGGTGATTGAGCACCACCTTGCTGTCTGTCCTGATGCGTGGCCCGTCAAGCAGAAGGTCAGAAAGCAAGCTTTGGAACGACAAGAGTTTATCATAGAAGAAATCCAGAAACTGGAGGCAGCGGGTTTGGTAAGAGGAGTGCTCCATCCGACGTGGTTGGCCAATCCGGTCGTAGTGCGCAAGGCGAATGGGAAGTGGAGGCTGTGTATTGATTACACAGATATCAATAAGGCTTGCCCTAAAGACCCCTTCCCGTTGCCGCGCATAGACCAGATTGTTGACTCCACGGCTGGGTGTGATCTGCTGTCATTCCTCGATGCCTACTCCCGCTACCACCAATTTTCATGACGAGAGAAGACGAAGAGGAAACAACATTCATCACCCCATGTTGTACGTATTGTTTCATACGGATGCCTTTCGGGTTGAAGAGTGTTAGTTCGACGTTTGCAAGGGCGGTCCAGATTGGTTTTGAACCCCAGCTCCATAGAAATATGGAAGCTTATATGGATGACATAGTGGTCAAAACCAAAAATAGGGCAACTCTCATCGCAGACTTGCAAGAAACATTTGCAAACCTGCGCAAGATCAACCTCAAGCTGAACCCCGAGAAGTGCGTCTTTGGCGTCATCCGGCAAGCTTCTCGGGTTCTTTGTGTCACAGCGTGGGATAGAGGCCAATCGGACAAGATCAAAGCCATAGAGCAGATTGAAGCACCCAAGCAAATCAAGGATGTGCGTCGGCTTGCTGGTTGTGTCGCCGCCATGGGCAGGTTCATTTCCAAGTCTGCCGAGCGTGCCCTCCCCTTTTTCAAAATCCTAAAAAAGGCGGGCCTGGTGGAGTGGACGCCAGAAGCCCAAGCAGCACTGCAAGATTTGAAAAGGTACCTCTCCTCCGTGCCAACACTAGTTGCGCCTAGGCCCCAGGAGCCGTTGCTCCTATACCTAGCGGCGACGAACCAGGTGGTCAGCGCCGCACTGGTGGCGCAGAGAGAGGTTGACGACGAGGTAATGGCAGCGACAGAGCCTGACACCACTAATGCAGAGACAACACGGCCGGTTGAAGTGTTGCCGAGGAAGAAAATGATGCAGCACCCGGTCTACTTTGTTAGTTCCCTCCTGCAGGGGGCTAGATCAAGGTACTCCGGCATGCAGAAACTGCTCTTCGGCCTTCTTATGGCCTCGAGGAATCTGTGTCATTACTTCCAGGCACACGAGATCACTATCGTCACTCGCCTCCCTCTGCAACGGATATTGCACAATCCGGATGCAACGGGAAGGATTGTGGAATGGGCACTAGAGCTGCCTAGCTTTGGCCTCAAGTTTGAAAGCACTTCGACGATTCAGAGCCGAGTCCTGGCGGAGTTCATTGCAGAGTGGACCGCAACGCCTGACGAAGGAGCCCAAGAGACTGCTCTCCCTAGCAAGGAGGAAAGTTGCGATTGGATCATGTACTTTGATGGAGCTTTCTCCTTACAAGGCACCGGCGCTGGCGTACTGCTAGTGGCGCCCACCGGAGAGCACCTCAAGTACGTGGTCCAGAGGCACTTCCCCAGGGAGGCGTCAACCAACAACACGGCAGAGTACGAGGGGCTGCTTGCCGGTCTCAGGATTGCGGCGGACCTCGGAATCAAGAAACTCATCGCCAGGGGTGACTCGCGGCTTGTCGTCAAGGAAGTCAACAAGGATTACCAGAGCCCGTTGATGAAGGCCTACGTTGATGAAGTGAGAAAGCTGGAAGAGCGCTTCGACGGTATACAGGCTCAACACGTTCCTCGAACGGAGAACGGCATTGCCGATTACCTGTCAAAGCGCGCTGCCCTCAAGGTACCTGTGGAACCAGGCACCTTTGTGCTTCAGATAACTCAGCCATCCGTTGATCCATCAACTGAGCAGAACAAGAGGAGGAAATCAGGGCCCGGCAAGTACTTTCCCGCCGAGATCCCCGGAGCCGCTGGCAAGGATGTTGCCGGGAACACTGAGCCCGCCACGAGACGGCTGGCTCCGGCGGAGCGTCAAGCTCTTGCCGTCGAGACAGCCGCTCCTCTGGCGGAGGAAGTGCCTTTAGTCCTCGCCGTCGAGCCCTAGGCTCCGACGTGGGCGCAGCATACCGTCCGATTCAAACGGGGGAACTTCCTGAGGAGCAAGAAGAAGCGGAAAAAGTAGCCCGTCGCTCTGCCATGTACCAGTTCGTCGATGACATCCTGTACAGGAAGAGGACGAATGGTGTGAAATTGAAGTGTATCCCTCAAGAGGACGGACTGGAGCTGTTGGCGGAGATACACGGAGGCATATGTGGATCCCACATCGGGTCAAGGGCCCTTGCCGGCAAGGCATTTCGGCAAGGCTTCTTCTAGCCCACCGTCCTCCAGGATGCAATGACACTAGTAACCAAGTGTGAAGCGTGTCAGTTCCATTCGAAGAAGCTTCATCAGCCAGCTCAAGCCCTTCAAACCATTCCTCTCTCCTGGCCCTTCTCGGTCTGGGGGCTCGACATACTGGGCCCTTTCCCCCGCGCTGTCGGGGGCTTTGAGTACTTGTACGTTGCAATTGACAAGTTCACAAAGTGGTCGGAGGTGGAGGCAGTGAGGAAGGTCACATCTCAGTCAGCCGTCAAGTTCTTCAAGGGACTAGTGTGCCGTTTTGGCATGCCCAACAGGGTCATCACTGACAACGGCACACAGTTCACAAGCCGCACCTTCATGCAATATATCCAAGACCTCGGCAGCAAAGTCTGTTTCGCTTTCGTTGCTCACCCGCAGAACAATGGTCAAGCTGAGAGGGCAAATGCTGAAGTACTGCGAGGACTATGGACCAAGACCTATGACAGGCTTCACAAGAGCGGAAGGCGCTGTATTGATGAGTTGCCGACGGTTCTTTGGTCGATCAGGACGACGCTAAATCGAGCCACCAGCCAGACACCGTTTGCCCTGGTATACGGGGCAGAAGCAGTTCTCCCCACTGAACTCATATACGGGTCACCTCGAGTGCTCGCTTACGATGAGCTTGAGCAAGAGCAACTGCGGCAAGATGACGCAATGCTCCTTGAGGAAGATCGTCTTCGGGCGGCTGTGAGAGCAGCATGCTACCAGCAAGCCTTGCGCCGCTACCTTAGCCGCAAGGTCCATGCCCGAAGCCTTGAGGAAGGCGACCTTGTTCTTCGGCGCGTTCAATCGGCCAAGAATTCCAACAAGTTGACGCCGAAGTGGGAAGGCCCTTATCGGGTAATACGAGTCACCAGGCCCGGCGCAGTCCGCTTGGAGACCGAAGATGCCGTTCCACTGAGTAACTCCTGGATCATTGAGCATCTTCGCAAGTTTTACCCGTAAGGCGCGGCTTGCCGCCCCCCCCGGTAAGCCACCTTTTGTACAAGCATTGCCGATGATGCATGTAACCCTTTGTACAAAGCCAGGCACAGACCCTGAGCATAAATAGATGAAGCATTGGCGCCCCAAGTTATAGCATGCATGCTATGTCAAGTCTCGTCATTGGTTAGGGTTGATAGTGCTTTGCAGCTACTGACCCCTAGCTTAGAGGTCGAGTGTGCGTCTCTTTGCCGTTCTTTTGTCTTCATTGATTCGCAGGACCCCACAGAAATCCTTGCCGGATCACTTGAGGATGAAAAGGGGAAGAGGGACAGATCAACATCTAGATCCCAGCAAGCCAGTACTGCCGGGGGCTCCAAGGTTATAGCTTCAGATAAGTTCTTCATCCCTTATCATGCATTCTTCTATGGGCTGAGGTATGCGAAACCTTGTTTCTTCCTAAAGCTACCGTGCTCCCCTAATTCTAGGCCCCGGGGGCCGTCCCTGGGGCCAGGTTTGGTCGTAATCGCGACAGCGAAAGGATGAAACGAGGAGCCTGAACCCGCCTCATCCCTGCCTCCGCCGAAAGCGTGAGAAAGGTCGAGCGACGTGGGGAGACGGCAAGGCCTGCTGCCGAGCGAGGAAACGTTTATCTTAAAGATATCAAGGATTTACTCCTTGACGTGGGTTCTACCCGCAAACAAATGACCCGGCAAGCATCCCTTTTTCATTAAAAACATTTCACTCAGGTACAGTCCATAGGGAATGAAAAACATGAATGATGGGATTACAAGTTTTAAATTCAGCTAAGGCCCATAGGCTTACAAACTAAAAAGACATAAGGTGCCCGTAACCCCTTTCTTGTCCTCTCCTCAGGAGGCAGGTCAAGGAGGCGAAAAGGGCAAAAGGGGCGCCTAGACGAGCTACGGGTGGCAGAAGACGCCAAGAGAATATCTCGAGGGTCGTCCGTAGGCAGGATTGTGATGGCAGCGCCGGAGGCAGAGCTCGAAGACGAGGCAACAGGACGTCAGCACGCGTCGAAGGCGTCGGTGCCCGCGTACTCCGAGTTGACGGCCTTGCCGCCCACCCTCTTCCTCTTCTGCAGCCTCCCAACGCCAGCCGCCCAAGGAGACGACCGCGAGGAGTTCAGGGAGCCGGCGACACGGATGATGGGGTCGCCGGTGCCGCACGAGGCGGCGCCCGACACCTAGTCGGACCCGTCATCCTGCCGCCTGCTATCCTCGTCGCTGCCGGAGTCCTCCTCATCACTCCCGCTCGAGGAGGAGTCTTCACTATCAGAAGAGATCTCCATGCAGCACCTTGCGGGGGTCCTGAAGCATCCGAAGACCTTGACGGAGAGGAGGCCGCCCTCCATCGGATTGAAAAGGAGAGTGAGCCCCTCCGTCAAGTGGTGCATACGGGCAAACGACTTCCACCCCCGACGAAGATACATCACGTGAGGGGCTGGGAAGTCAACGCGTACCCGCGTACCGCTGATCCCACAGCCCCTCATGTGCAGCCGCAACGACTCTGGCGAATCCAGCTCCATCTTCCACGCGAATGGAGTCTGGAGACGAAAGCGACGGCGAGGCGGCCTGCGCAGCCTAACAAAGAACTCGCAAGGGTCGACCCAACATGGCCCTCCATGGGGGGAGGAACTGCTGGCAGGGGTGAGACCAGCGTGCTGCCCCGTCCTCCTCTTCCCCGATCGCCTCGGCCCCGCCCTCTCCCCCTTCCCCTTGCGGAGGAGGAGGGACGCGTTGTCGAGCGGCGACCCTCGTCGCCACAGTCGAAGGACCAGGATTCCGTTTCTCCATGGCGGATGCAAGGGGGAGCAGAGTCTAAAGGAAGGAGGAAATGAAAGAATGCAGGACGCCATCCCCCCCTCCCGCTCTTTATAAAGGAACGGGGTGGGGGCTTTGCCGCCCTGCTCAACCAATCAAGACGCGGAAGGCGCAGGGAACTGGGACCGACCCGCCGCCCTGGCCCGGTTTCCCGCCTCCACCGATCACCACCCCAAGCGCATGAAAGCCACGTGGCGGGCGTGCAGGACCGAGGAGACGGGTGAGGCGACCTCTTCCCACCCCGCGATCGTGGGGAGTGGACGCCTTGAAGACCGCGCCTCGGCCCCGTTCAGTAAATGGGTCGCGCCTCCACGCCTCCCTCCGTTTATGGGGAAGGCGCGAACCTCCCCCTTTACTGCGACATGATGCATGAACGCAGGGCTCAGCCCCACGCATGACGCCCGCGTCACACACACCTCCCCACGCCGCGTCACGCGCGGGAAGCATGGCAGCCACAGCGCGCGAAGGAACTTACCGCTGTAAAAACTGCCCCACCTGCCCGCGCACCATTTTTGGGCCTAGCCCAACAACGCGTTGCGCTTATGTGTGGCCCAGGCTCGGGGCTCCTGTCGGTGTACAAAAAGGGGGTACACTTTTTGTACCCCTATAACCACGGGCAGTCTGAGCCATGGACGCCGCCACACCAAGCGCGGCAAGGGGGGTAAGCCAAGGTAAGGCCGAAGCTGAAGAGAAGCAGGACGACGCCAAGACGAAGACCACAAAGAGCGAAGGGGACGAAGCAGGCCCCCCACGGCAAGATCCTTGCCCGGAGGCGGTTTTTGTAAACCCGGCAAGACCCCTGCCGTGGCAGCTCGCCCCACACCTACGGAGCGGGTCACCCTTGAGTCCACTGCCCCCATGGGGCAAGGATTCGGGAGGCATCCCCATGGTGGAATGCAGATCTTTGTGAAGACATTCAAGATCAGATGCACACTTTGGAAGGCGATGATCGTTGGCGGGATCCCAGCCAAGGAGGACCACAAGGCCCCCTGAAGAGCCTTGTCGGGGATGACAGCAGGCGCCGCGGCAAGACCCTTGCCGGGACCCCGGCAAGGCCCTTACCGGGGCCGCGATAAGGCCCTTGCCATGAACACCCGTGGGGCCACCATCAAGCCCACACCAGTCGCACCTCCGCCACCATTCACATGTAGCTGCCGACCGAACCAGCTGGGCAGGCACCTGCGTAGCGGCATGCAAATCCTCGTGGAGACCCACCGCTACGCCACCTCAGCTGCCTGCCTGCCTACATGGCATCGCGGGCACTGCTGGCCAGGGCGCGTGTCGACGCAGGAGGGAGCGGCGACGGACAAGACAGGGCTCTCCCCCGCCCCCGATAAAGCAAAGACACCTAAGCAAGGCGCACTAAATGCACCTTGTCATGTAATGCGAGGGATAACCTCGCATCACTGTACCCTTTCCACCTCCTGTGTGCCACTGTGGCAACCCCTTTCCCTATAAAAGGAGGCCCCAGGCGACCAGGAGGAGGATTCGACTTTTTGGAGCTCTCGACGCCCCATAGCTATCTCAAGAACACAGATATACAATCCACCAAAGCAGGAGTAGGGTTTTACACATCACCGCGGCCCGAACCTGGGTAAAGGAACCGTGTGCTATCTGTTTGATCCGCTCTTTTCACAACCCCGCGCCCCGCAACCATAGTAGGGATTCTTGTGATCCCATAGGTGTCATTTCCACTGACAGATTTGTCCTAAGGGAATAATTACATTGCCAGTGACATTTGGGGGAGAACTAAACTATCGGACTGAGAAGATCGTGTTTGATGTGGTTGACCTCCCCCTGTCATACAATGGGATCCTTGGACGCCCAGCCCTGGGTAAATTCATTGCGGCATCCCAGTATGCCTACACCACTTTGAAAATGCCTGGGCCGGTAGGAGTCATTTCCATTCCATCAGATGAGAAGGACGCAATCATTTGTGTGGATAAGATGTACCAGGACCTAGTGGCGGCAGAGGTAGCGGCAGCAGTATTTCCCGCCAAGGAGAACAGAGGAAAGAAGAAGGATGGCAGGGACGCTAGCAAGGAATCTGGGAAGCGTACCTCTTTGGAGTGTGATGTGCCTATTGATGACTTGTCGGAGAGTTCCAACAGCAAGAGACCCAAAGTTGCTGCACCGCAAGTGAAGAGGGTCCCGGCAGGGCTGGCTGGCGTTGATGGTACCTTCACTATCGGCGCTATCCTTGACGACAAATAGGAAAGCGTGCTCGTTTCCTTCCTGCGGGAGAATATCAATGCGTTTGCCTAGCAACCATCTGATATCCCCGGTGTTCCCAGGGAGGTAATCGATCACCACCTTGTTGTCTGCCCACATGCCCGACCTATCAAGCAGAAAGTTCGGAAGCAGGCCTTGGAGAGGCAGCAGTTTATTGCAGAGGAGATTAAGAAGCTTGAGGCAGCTAGTTTGGTCAGAGGAGTGCTACATCCAACATGGTTAGCCAATCTAGTGGTCATTTGCAAGGCTAACGGGAAATGGAGGCTTTGCATAGATTTCACAGATCTCAACAAAGCTTGCCCGAAGGACACATTTCCCTTGCCGCACATCGATCAGATTGTGGATTCCACTTTAGGTTGCGATTTGCTCTCCTTTTTTGATGCATATTCTGGATATCATCAACTTCATGTCCAAAGAAGACAAAGAGAGGATCTCGTTCATCACCCCATGTGGTACGTACTGCTTTGTCTGCATGCCATTCAGATTAAAGAGTGTCGGGTCTACTTTTGCAAGGGCGGTCTAGATTGGTTTTGAGCCACAGCTGCACAGAAACATTAAGGCTTATATGGATGATATTGTGATCAAGACCAAGGACAGAGCGACCCTCATCCAAGATTTGGAGGAGACATTTGCTAATCTGCGCAAGATCAACTTGAAGCTCAACCTGGACAAGTGTGTGTCTAGCATTCCCTCCGGCAAGCTACTTGGGTTCTTTGTATCCCATCGGGGATTGAAGCCATCCGTGACAAGATCAAAGCTATCGAGCAGATCCAGGAGCATAGGACAGTTAAGGATGTGAGGCATCTGACAGGATGCGTTGCCGCGCTAAACATATTCATTTCCAAGTCTGCCGAGCGCGCCCTGCCATTCTTCAAAATCTTGAGGAAGGCAGGGTCCATGAAGTGGACTCCAGAAGCAGATGTAGCTTTGCAAGAGTTGAAGGCCTACTTATCCTCTGTGCCCACCTTGGTTGCCCACAAACCACAAGAGCCGTTGCTGCTATACTTGGCGGCAAGCAATCAAGTGGTTAGTGCAGCCTTAGTGGCACAACAGGAAGTGGAAGTAGCAGAAAGGAGCAAGCACTGGTACGCATCGGTGCTAAACAAACGGTTGTTAACTCGTTTCCGCGACGGCGTTTGGAACCGTCACCTAGTGAGTGTGGCTGATAGGGCGGTCCTTCCCACATGACCCGGAAACTGTCGAGGATATGCCCTCCTAGCACACACGCACGGCAAAATGAGGTTGTGTGCAACCGGCGAGCAATCAAATATAGAAATACGTACAGTAGTGCTAAAAAAATACAACTATACAGGCAAAATCATTTCCGATCATAAGTACATCCCACACAGTCAGTCACTGCTGAACGTTTCTGTTCGTATATACATCCCACAGAGTCACTCTAAGGAAAACGTTTGCGCAAGGTGGAGCAACACAAACAGTTTTTAAGAGAATGTCATGTGTGATTGTTCATCGATCCAACACGGTTTACTCCTAGAAACTATGTGCATTGCCTGAGGTCATCGCCCATGGTGTTTTCTCAATAACCGTTTGCAATAGGAAAACCGCTAATTGGCCAATTAGCGGGCTAATTGCCCTATTATTAATAATCCATTTACTAATCTAATTGACATTCATATTAAGCACATAATATACTCCCTTTCCATATTAAGGAAGCAGGATTTCATAATTTAAATACATCGGAGTACAACACGATATAGCTTCAGCACTTAGCTAGCCCATTACACAACTGCACCAGCAGCAAGTTTCACATGCCACATCTAGAACCTTCCGAAATTAGCATCGTAGACCGTACATAGAGAGATGCATTTCATATGGAAATCTGTTGAAGCGGAAGGTGAATATTGAGCCTTCATTCATGTTGAAGGTCTTTGCAACTTCAGGCCATTGCCTATGGATGATTGACCGTCCATCCTTCGACCTCTTCATGAACACTTCAATATTGTACCATGCGTGTTGTATGAAAACTTTTCTCGCCTCCCGACCACATAGGTGGTTTGAGAGGTAATCATCAATGAAGCCTGAAAACAAGGATGTGAATAAATATCTTCTCTATATTGGAAATGGGGCAAAGGAATAAAAAAAGGCAAGGTATAATAGTTAGTACCATCTTGTAAACCTCAGTGCTTCCCATTGTTTCCCTGCAACATATATAAGGTAGTTAGTCATCAGGTTAAGTAAGGGTTCGCATGCTATCAGTAAAATATGTTGATGAAAAGTAAGCACATTGCAAATTCATCAGATTATTTCAAGCCACATTTTAAACCCATTTATCTAAACCAAGCGTGATTAAGAACTAGGAAATATAGCACTTGTATATGTTTCTCACGTATTAAGTGTAGCCAAATTTGATTTGTTCTTCACATGGTATACAATAACAGAATGCGGCCACAACAACTGAACATCGCATTGCAGAATTGAACCAAGCAGTTAACTAAACACCACAACAAATGAACCAAACATTAACTGAGCACCATATTGCACAATGTAACATACTCCAAATAGAAGATCAGATAGTTAGCCAAACCAAGAATGCTTAACAACTTGGAAATATAGCAATTGTATTTTTTTCTCATGTATTTAATACAGCCAAATTCGATTTATTCCTCACATGGTATACAACAACAGAATGCAGCCACAACAATTGAACATCGCATTTCAGAATTGAACCAAGCAGTTAACTAAACACCACAACAAATGAACCAAACATTAACTGAGCACCACATTGCACAATATAACATACTCGTAATAGAAGATCAGACAGTTAACCAAACCAAGCATGCTTAACAACTTGGAAATATTGCACCCTGAAGAATTGAACATTACATTTGCAGAATTGAACCAAGCAGTTAAATGAACACCACATTGTACGACATATAGAACATATACACTATAGCCAAAGATCGCATGGTAAAAGTAGATTGCATAGTTCACTAGAATTTTTTAAGGAAAGGTTGTAGCTAGCAAACTGAACATGGGTCCTTATAGTGAGCTAATAAGACAAGCTACTCCTCATTGTCGGAGATATCAATGACGATTGGCTCCTTGGACATGGAAGAGGGCGAGGCTCCGCATCGTGGATGCCCTCATTGAAGTGGTGAGTTGCCTGAGCCGCTCCGGGCACCAACCTGCTGGCTCTCAAGATGAGTTAAGCACGTGCACGCTAAGAAAATACATCGTAGTCATTGTCGAAGGCACCGATGGTGGCCTTGAGAAAATGCCACAAACTATCATTTAAAGTAGCCAACCGCGTCGCGGTGTCGGCGCGCGAGGCATGAAAGGTGGCCTCGACGGCGAGGTGCTCCTCCAAAATCTGTGGGTCGACACGAATGGCAGCCATCACGACCTCATCCGTGCGTGCGGCCGCGATTTGCTTCTCCGCTGCCAAATGCTCCTTGAGATCCTGGCTATACTGTGTGCACCATGGCTTAGGGCGGCGCTTATTTGGTGGAGGGTCGGTGATTTGGGTGGAAGGTGTCGCGCTTGCGCCGGCGGTTGGGGCATGTGGGATGTGGAAGGAGGAGGAGGATGGGTGTCGGGTGTGGATTACCTGCCTGGCTAGGCGAGGCTGAGCAGCGTAAAGGAGGGTCGCCAGCGAGGAGGTGGCACTGCAAGCAAGGAGTGAAGGTTTCAACTTGGAAAGGAAGGCGGAAACATGGGAAATGTGGCTTTTGGTAAGGGGGAGGGGGCGGGGAGGTAGATATTTCTACGGAAGCCGAAAATTTGGAATCGCTTCAGCGAAAAAACTGGCGCGCAAAGTGTCATCAGACACGGCCCCTTATTCAGAGCGGGCTGTGGACTATAGTCGTATGTGTACTATACTCCAATGGTGCTCCAAGATATTTTGTGCTGCATCTCACACGGTTGGTTATAATAAACTGTGTGGGATCTACTTGATTTTTCATCTTCATTTCAATTACATAATGGGGTCATAGCGGCCATGGACGGTGTTTGAATTGCTAGACCTTTTATTTGTAGTGAACATGCAAATATATGTGTCTCATAAAAGAATTGTAATTATTCAGGGTTCGTTTGGACATTTTTATGCATTAACTGAGTTTTCAATGCATTTATGTGCATAATTCCACTTTGAACTACATGAACATGCTCCAGTGCATATAAGTTGGTTGAAAAATCTAATCTTTGTCCCTGGGTGCATGCTTAGGTCCCATGCAAGAAATGGGAATGAATGTCAAACACCCTGCCACCGTTACTCGACCGCAAACATTGAGATACCTTGTTTTTAAATTCTAGTAAACCCAAAGCTCGTCTGAAATTCATGAAACTTAGCATGCCATCATGGAGCGGCATCAACTTGCGGTGGTAACTTTTTTGTCCCATTTTGTGGTAGGTTTGGGGATATGCTTCTCACAAACCAGAGCTTCTCACAACAAGCCGGATGGTTTCAGTAGGGAACGTCCCACCTTTGGGGACGAAACGATATCCATTGCCTCTTGTTGCTTTCAATTTTTTTTCTCGTGTCATCATAGAACAACAGGAGTGTTGTGTCGATTTTTGGGATTTTCTGGGGTTCGTTTGGACATTTTTATGCATTAATTGAGTTTTCAATGCATTTATGTGCATAATTCAAATTTGAACTACATGCACATGTTCTAATGCATATAAATTGGTTGAAAAATCAAATTTGTCTTCTTTGGTGCATGCTTAGGTCCCAAGCAAGAAATGGGAATGAATGTCAAACACTAGGGCACGGTCACTCAGCCACAAACATTGAGATACCTGGTTTTTAAATTCATGTAAATCCAAAACTCATCCGAAATTCAAGAAACTTGGCATGCTATCATGGGGCGGCATCAACATGTCGTGGTAAATTTTTTGTCCCATTTGGGGCAGGTTTTGGGATATGCTTCTCATAAACCAGAGCTTCTCACGACAAGCGTGATGGTTTCGGTAGGGAACGTCCCACCTTTGGGGACGAAATGATATCCATTGCCTCTTATTGCTTTCAATTTTTTTCTTGTGTCAACATAGAATAACAGCAGTGTTGCGTCAATTTTTAGGATTTTTCGGGGTTGATTTGGACATTTTTATGCAATAATTGAGTTTTCAATGCATTTATGTGCATAATTCAAATTTGAACCACATGCACATGCTCTAATGCATATAAATTGGTTGAAAATTCAAATATGTCTCCTTGGGTGCATGCTTAGGTCCCATGCAAGAAACTGGAACGAATTTCAAACACCAGGGCAACGTTGATTGCTGACAAAACGTTGAGATACTTTGCTTTTAAATTCTAGTAAATGCAAAACTCGTCTAAAATTCATGAAACTTGGCATGCTTTCATAGAATGACATCAACATGCCGTGGTAATTTTTTTATCCCATTTGGGGCATGTTTTGGTATATGATTCTCACAAACTAGAGCTTCTCACAACAAGCATGATGGTTTCGGTAGGGAACACCCCACCGGGGACGAAAGGATATCCATTGCCTCTTATTTCTTTCAAAATTTTCTCGTGTCAACATAGAAAAACAGGAGTGTTGTGTTATTTTTTGTGATTTTTCGGGGTTCGTTTGGAAATTTTTATGCATTAACTGAGTTACCAATGCATTTATGTGCATAATTCAAATTTGAACTACGTGCACATGCTCCAGTGCATATAAATTGGTCAGAAAATCTAATATTTGTCCTTGGGTGCATGCTTAGGTCCAATGCAAGAAATGGGAATGAATTTCAAACACCAGGGCACCGTTGATTGCCGGCAAAACATTGAGATACTTTGTTTTGAAATTCTAGTAAATCCAAAATTTGTCTGAAATTCATGAAACTTGGCATGCTATAACGGAATGGCACCCCACATGCTATGGTATTTTTCATGTCCACTTTTAGAGAAGGCGCACTCGAATAACAACCAACAACGGCATTTTGAAAAAATAGCTGCCACCTTAATATCTCAAACCTTTTTATAATTCAAACCGTGTGCGTTATGTTAACCATTCACGTGACACCATGTGTCTAGGTTTTAATGGCTCTTGATCGCAAACGTTTTAGATAGAACATTCGTATGCAGAGTGAGAGCAGGATTTGTGCATCTCTTGAACACAAACGGTTCTTTTGGATGACCCGTGTGAACCGCTTACAAGCAACTTGGTGCGATCTCCATCTGTCATATTGGGTATGTTGCCATTTGTCAAACTAGTAAGATTGACATTTGTTGATCTAGTAAGATTGCCATTTGCCAACCGTGTAAAATTGCGATTCGTCAAAATATGAAGCTAAAAATCACTAGGAGTGTCTAATTTTTGCAACTAATATTCAGTAACTAAGCATAGATGGAGGCGAGAGGCATCAGTCGGGCGTGTAGCGGGCGGCCTAGTACTATTCGATTTGACAGCGGGCGGCGCAGTTCCCGATACGGCTTTAATGCATACGAGGGAGAGGGTAGCAGTTCCCGTAATGTTGACCGACCAATGATGCATGCATCCTCCTTCAATTAGCATCTTCTGAATGCATGCGGGAAGTAATGGGAGGAGGACCGGGAAAAGAGGCAGCACGATGTGAATGCAACGAAATTTGCACTCATATAAAGGCGCCCCTCCATTCCAATGCATCTACCACATCGTGCGCACCTAAGCATTTGTGTAAGCACCTACACTAATAAGCACAAAAGTGCTCACTCCAGACCCATGGAGGCGATGCGCACGAGCGGCCAGCGGCTGTGCCAGATGGTCCACGATGCCGACCTGTGGCATGGCACCGTGGATCGTTTCCACACGGTGTTGGCGACCTGTTGGTGGATGGCCGCCGTCGACGCCAGCTACGACTCTCAGTACTACCAGATGATTGTTCGCACCACCAACAGGTTCTCCGTCGTCAAGAAGCTTGCGTACGACATCGCCGTACTCCTCCAGCCCGCACGCCCGGGTTCCTCATTGCCTGCCACCCTAATCGGCCTCCATGGTCGAAACCTCTTTCAAGCACTGGTGGCCCTGCGACTGCCCGTCAATGCCACGAAGGATGTCCACCTGGAGGTCTCGCTCGGCGCGAGGCGCCTCGCCCTGCAAGAAACCATAGACCTACGCATCCATGTGTACAAGCGAATCGTGTACATAGGTATCTACAAGGCCAGTGAGAACGATACGATGTTGGCCTTCTTCAACCGGCTGGAAGCCTTGGATGCCTTAGCTGAGGAGAACCTTCACCTCGCCCCAAAAGCTGCCGCTCCTTAGCCGCCGGACGGTGCCCCAGCGCACTAAGTTGAGGAGGAGGTGGTCATACGTTGATAGATATATCTTTCTTCTTGCCTCGTGTAACCACCAGTTCGATCGCACCATCGTGGCCTTAATTCTTATTGTGCTATTGCATTCTCGTTCTAATCAATACAGACATGTGCGATCCCTTTGCTTAATTATATGCATCACTGTAACTAGTACTCCATCCGTCAATTTATAAGTTGTGCTGTCAGTTTTTGGGGCCGGCGCACGATCACGCATGTTCGTGCGCATTCGACTAAACCGTAAGTTGAACCGTTTATGTTCTCTTCCCTAATCGAAAACAGTTCATTCGACTGAACCATATGCTTTATATCACACACACCTTGATCTGGCTGACTGTTTCTATTGCTTTCCCTAATAGCAAACAGTTCATCGGAGCGAACCGTATGTCGTATATCGCACACGCATTAATATGGCTGCCCGTTTCTGTTGTTCTGTCTAATCGCAAACAGTTCGTGTGGATCAACTGTATGCCCTGCTTCGCACACACAACTAAATCTGAATCGTGTTTGATGCATCTGTCATCGCAAATGTTTTGCACCTTTTTTGATGGTTTTTTACACCACCGTTTGCGATTAGGCATCACACACAGTTTCGTCGAAGGGTCTATGATCATAGTGTCGTGAGGGCATTAGCAGAGATTATCCCCGGCAAGGTGCCTTTTCGTTGGTGCCTTTTCCCTACAAGGTGTAGGGGGTGGCATGCTTCTCGTTTCCCCCTCTGAGGAGCACTTGAAGAACGTCGTCCAAATGCACTTTTCCAAGGAAGAGGCGACCAACAGTACAACAGAGTATGAAGGGCTCCTTGCCGGGCTCAGGATTGCCGCAGAATTGGGAATCAAGAAGCTGATCATTCAAGGTGATTCACAACTTGTGGTGAGACAAGTCAACAAGGATTACCAAAGTCCATTGATGGAGGCATACGTTGAGGAAGTGAGAAGATTGGAGGAGCGCTTTGACGGATTGCAAACAGAGCACATACCCCGTGGGGAAAACAACATAGCTGATCATCTGTCAAAGTGTGGTACGCAGAAGGTTCCTGTGGAACCAGTAACGTTTGTTCTCCATCTTACTCAGCCCTCCGTAACCCCAGCAACAATGGCCCCAAAAAGGAGAAAGACCAACTCCGGTAAGCCTCTCCTAGTAGAGCCTCCCAGGGCTCCTAGTAGGGACCCTGCCAGAAACAACTCCCCATCACTTGTCGAACCGCACCCTCCATTCGGGCCTATGGTCCCTGCGAATGAGGTGCCGCTAGTCCTTGTTGCCGAGCCCCAGGCTCCAACTTGGGCAAGGTACATAGTCCATTTCCTCAAACTGGAGAACTACCCTATTACCAAGATTTAGCTCAAAGAGTAGCCCGGAGGGCCAGTATGATTCAGTTTGTCGATGACACTCTATACATAAGGGGGCCCAACAGTGTGAAATTGAAGTGCATCTGCCAGGAAGAAGGAAAGGAACTGCTGGCTGAGATACACAAAGGCATGTGCGGCTCCCACATTGGATCAAGGGCATTAGTTGGGAAAGCATTCCGGCAAACATTATACTGGCCCACAGCCCGGCAAGATGCGGTGGAGCTAGTCACCAAATGTGAAGCCTACCAGTTCAATTCAAAAAACATCCACCTGCCTGCACAAGCTCTTCAGGCAATCCCTTTGTCATGGATGTTTTCTGTCTGGGGGCTCGATATCCTCAGCCCTTTCCCCTGAGCTGTCAGGGGCTTTGAATTCTTGTTCCTCGCTATCGACAAGTTTACAAAGTGGTCGGAAGTAGCTGCCGTGAGAAAGGTGGCTGCTCAGTCATCTATCAAGTTCTTGAAAGAATTGGTGTGTCGTTTTGTGGTCCTGGCAAGGATCATTACCGACAACGGCACCCAATTCACGAGTCATGCCTTCATGCAATATGTTCATGCCCTCAGAAGCAAGATCTCATTTGCCTCTGTCGTGCACCCCGGAATCAATGGGCAAGCTGAGAGGGCGAACGTTCAAGTGTCGCGAGGACTCAAGAGAAGAAGCTTTGATACGCTACAGAAGCACGGTAGGCGGTGGATTGATGAGCTGCCGGTAGTTCTCTGGTCCCTCAGGACGACACCAAATTGAGCTACCGGGCAGACTCCCTTCGCCCTAGTCTATGGGGAAGAAGCAGTTATCCCCACAGAACTCATTTATGGGTCACCTCGAGTGCTTGCCTAAAATGAAGTAGTGCAAGATCAACACCGGCATGACGACGTTGTGCTACTCGAGGAGAACCATCTTCGGGCTGCTATGCATGCTGCACGGTATCAGCAAGCCCTGCGTCGCTACCACGGCCGCAAGGTTCAAGCCTGTTGTTTTGAGGAAGGCGACCTTGTCCTTAGGCGCGTTCATTCCACCACAAGGGTACAAACAAGTTGACGCCGAAGTGGGAAGGCCCATACCGGCTAGTTTGAGTCAACAGACCTGGCGTAATCTGGAGACCGGAGTTGGCATTCAATTGGAAAACTCATGGAATATTGAGCGTCTCAGTAAGTTCTACCCATAAGGTGCGGCTGTCAGGCCCTACCCGGCAGCCAATCTTTTGTACAGGCCTTGCCTCAGTTGCATGTAACCCCTTGTACAAAGCCAGGCGCAGACCCTGAGCAATGGAGAAATAAATGAATCACTGGAGGCCCCCGACAAGTTGCATGCATGCATGAGCATTTCAAGAGCATTGTGTAAGCATTCCATGAGCATTGCATATGCATAGGTCGCATCTTGCATCATTCCCATCTGCATAGGGCTGCAGGTTCCTGTTGCGAGCTTGGCCTCTACAGGGAGTTGGGAAGATGAACCAGCACTGTGATCTCTGGCAAGCTAAACCGATAAGTTCTACCTCTTGTCCATAAGTGTTCTGTAAGCTAAAACTCGTGCATGACAAAACCTCGCCGCTCTCTGAAACTTAGGTGCTCCCAGCCCTGGACTCGAACGTTGCTTCGGCCAGGATGGTCGCAGTGGCCTTTGGTGAAAATAGATTAGCGGGGGGCTGGTCGCTTTATTTATGCTCGGTAGGCATAGTTCTCCGGTAACAAAATAAAAGGGTACCGGCAGGATTGCCTGCGGGGGAAAACTCGTTTATTTAAAGTAAAGAGGCATTCCACCTCTGCATGGACATATATATGCATGAGTTCCCAGCAAGGTTCATCTTTTTCATTAATGTGTTGATCAAACAAATACAAACCTTGCAGAACACAAACATGGACTCAAGATATTACATTGTTTGACCTAAAATTTGGCAAGTGCCGACAAATTTAAGATTAAAAAAGATAAGTGCCCCGTAATATCCTGTTTTCGTTTTCCCTCCGCCAGGTATTGCGGTGGGAAGACGAGAGGACTAAAAGGACACCCAAGCAGGAGCGCATCCTGGTCCCGCCGCGACCTGCCGAGCGCAGGCTGACGAGATCACAAGTGGCGAGGCAATGAAGGAGGGGCACAGAGAGGAGAGCGGCGGTGCCCTGGTCATCACCCTCCAGGGCTAGCAAGAAGCCCTTGCTCGGGCACCGGTGGAGTCATCCACCAAAGCTCAGCCGGAAGACTGCTGGAGGAGAGGCGAAGGCACCAAGGGAACATCCCTCCTTGGCTATCACCCAAAGAGACTGGTGATGATGGTACCGGGGCGGGAGGAGAAGAGCGCAATATGAGGCAGTTGCTCGCCGGTCGGAGGCAAAGGCATCCACGCTATCATACTCTGACCTGACGCCCCGCCACCCGCCTTCTCCGTCTTCCCTCGTTTTCTCTCCATATATAATCGTTACTCCTGAGAAGTGCCAGGACCCCGGTACGGGACCTCCACCGCAGAGACGGCGAGCGACCAAGACAGCCATGGGGCTCGGGGCGTGCCGCTCGCCACCTCGACGGGCAGGAAGGCGCGCCTCTCGTCAACATCAGCCCCAGGACCTCCGGAAGGGGCAGTACCGAGATTACAAATGACCCCCAGCCCTGCCTCTAGGGCAAACATTAAATACATAGAGAACCTGATCGCCAAGCCAACAAGTAGCAGCAGCCCAGGGCTGAATGCCACACTACCCGATGGGCAACCGAGGGTGGCGGAAGGGGCAAGCATTTCCCCACAGTGGGGAAGCTTGGTATCTCCCACGCCACGGGCGGCTTGTCCATCGCGTCTTCTCCAAGCATGGACCAGACTCCCTCCCCAAGCGTCAACACAAACATTTGGCAGCACCAACCCCAGGCTGGAGCCCGGGGCCTGGCCCCAGGCTCTTCTCTTCAACATAACCAGTAGGAGGCAGAAAATGGAGGAGAAGGGATGGAAATATGGATGACTCCTCTCTCCCCTCGCCCCTCCTTTAACAGGCGGTGTCAGTGTCAAAACCGACAGATCTCGGGTAGGGGGCCCCAAACTGTGCGTCTGAGGATCAAAGGTAACAGGAGGCAGGGGACACGATCTTTACCCAGGTTCGAGCCCTCTTGATGGAGGTAATACCCTACTTCCTGCTTGATTGACTATGATGAGTATAGGAGTTACAAGAGTTGATCTACCTCGAGATCGCAATGGCTAAACCCTAGATGTCTAGCCTGTATGATTGTGATTGCATCTATGGACTAAACCCTCCGGTTTATATAGACACTGGAGGGGTCTAGGGTTGTACAGAGTCGGTTTACAGAGAAATGAATCTTCACATCTGAACGCCAATCTTGCCATCCGCGCAAAGGAGAGTCCCATCCAGACACGGGGGGAGGCCTTCTATCTTGTATCTTCACAGCTCATCAATCCGGCCCATGCCTCATAGCCGGACGCCTGGCAACCACCTAATCTAGGACTCCCTCAGTAGCCCCTGAACCAGGCTTCAATGACGATGTGTCTCGCGTGCAGATTGTCTTCGGAATTGCAAGGCGGGTTCCTCCTCCGAAAACTTTAGAGCAGTTGATCAAAAGAACTATATTCGGCTCTGTGTCATATTAACAACCCTGAACCACAAGGGCAAAATACTTAAACAGAAATAGGTTATGTCTTCTGACAGCTTTTCCGGTGAGGCGTTGTGTGCTGGCCTTATTATTGTTTTGAACCGTTTTTTATCCTCCCGCTTCGTGTTTCGAGGCGCGGTCTTCATTGACACATTTTGTCAAAGCGGAGATCGTGTTCCCTTATTGCGGGATTCTCATCAATACGGGTTTGGGTAACCCAACCGTGCCGCTTGCACTACCCCTTGGGAATAGGAGAGTTTTAAGGCTCGTGAGGGGGACGCTTGATATTCACTGCCTTTATAAAGAGATAAGGACCCATCCTTTTAGCCCACGCCATCTTCTTCCTCAACCCATCTGTCCTCGAGCTCCAACGCCCAAGTTTCAATCCTTTCCGTCCCCAGCAAACACTCCAGCCATGTCCGGATCTGGAGCGCAGTGCAAGTGGATGGTGATGAGGACATCAATACCACTGTTACACCCACAGCCCCTACTACTACATATACCGGACCAATAACTAGAGCTCGCGCACGCCAATTAAATTATCAGGTACTTTCGTTTCTTGGTAATGATTCTAATGTTCATGAGAATATGATGCTGCCTAAATTGGATACATTTGTTTTGCTTACAAATGAAGGGCCTGGCATGGATAAGAGGGATGAACACTGGAGCAAGACCAAGCATGGATATGATGCCATGCGTAAGGGGAATAAGAACAGAGTTACAAGTGATGATTTCAGGACTTTGAAGCCACCATAATGAGTGCATGAAGCCTTGGACGAAATATACAAGATGCCACTTCATAAATTTCATCCAGAGGCTATTATAGGTGCTGCGTCACCTTATTATTGGGCCATCCCATGTAATTTCGAAATACTTGAGTATAGGCTGTTTTTAGAGTCCGTATGTGTGGGGAAATAAGAGATAGGGTTGGTTTCGGACCCCTCCCCCAGGAGCCACAGAATTCCCCCCCCCCTTCCTCAATATATATAGGCCTTAGGCCACCGTTTAGACTTTGGGTTTTGTTGAGATTAAAAGTTTGCCATAGCTGCAATTTTGCATACTTCGTTTGTGTTCAACGACCCGACAAAGGCGTCACAGAACCCCACCTTTGATGAATAAAGCTTTCCTCTTATATTCGCAATTTCTAGATTGCAATCTTAGTTTCTTGCTTGTTCTTCGTTTGCCTGCAGGAAACAGACCTTTGGGGTTAGGTTGATCATGCTTCGGCGTCGTCAATAACCTCTCGGAGTTGGTTTAGCGATTGCTAAGGCACGACGTCCTCGCACGTTCGTAGTCGGATCGTCAAAGTCAACTTCCTCCAAAACGAAAGCCACCATCTCATCGAAAGACGGGACACCTTTGCCTCTATCAGATGGCCTCCTCTATCACGGAGGGGAACATCAAGGAACTCTGTGAAGCGGGGTACTTGGCCAAAGAAATCGCCCACCGTCTTGCTGCGGATCGTCGAGGAACTTTGTTTAGAAAAAGCAGATCATCCCCGCTCGAGAGTCCAATGAGAGGGTAGTATTCATCCCCCAGTTTCTTCGCAGGCTAGGGTTTCCTCTCCACCCTTTTGTCCACGGGCTCATGTTCTATTACGGGCTAGATTTCCACGATCTAGCCTTGAATTCCTGCATCAACATTTCGGTGTTCATTGTCATATGCGAGGCATTCCTCCGCATCCCCCCCACTTTGAAAGTGGTCGACCGCCAACACGCGGAGTGTGGCGGCACCATGGTGAGGAAGCTCCCCAATGTCACCTGCACCAAGGGGACCTTCGTGGAGACGGTGAAGGGATGGCAGCAGGAGTGGTTCTATAACACGGAACCCCGCGGCGCCACATGGGCCGCCACTCCTGAGTTCAAATACGGTCCTACAATGCGGCTGGCATCATGAATTAATAAGGGCCTGGATTGGGCGTCATCTGATGAGGTGATGACGCTGCAGAAGCGCATCAAGGGCGTGATGGAGAAGCACACCCGTCTCGCCGACGTGGTGCAGGTGAATTTTTCGCCGGATTTTCCACTGCCAACGCCGGACTCTCTATATGTGGGAGTTCGATCCGGCCAGTCCTCGGACCTTGCAGCGGTTCTTTGTCACGACAGACGAAGAAATATGGAAGCTGCTTTTCAAGGCCCAGAAGTTGTGGCCAGAAACGACCGAAGACCTCGGCCTCCATTGCGCTCATTCAGCTACTCCTGTAAGTTTTTCAAATTTCCAAACATATACTCAATTTGTATATCCAACGAGTATGCTAAGCCTTCCCCTCATCTTTCAGGGCTGGACAAAGAAGGCGGAGCAGCTCTGGTGTTCGGCTCCACTGCCCGAAGATCCAGCTATTCCTCTTTTAATGGAGATGCTGGTTCCAGCGCCATACCAGGCGCGGTGCCGGAGAACAAGGCCAAGAAGAAGGTCAAGGAGGCCAGAAGTGGCCTTCGCCGTAAATGTACTTCGGACATTTCGTCCGAAGATACCGAAGATCTCTCCTCCCACGAGGGAGATGAAGACAAGGAGGAAGAGGAGAGCAATTCTCCCATAAAGGGGGAAAGAAGAAAAGGGCGGCGGCCATGGACCTAGAGGCGGAAGCGTCCAAGAAGGGGAAAATATCCCTTTCTGACGATTCGAATTCGGACACCAAAGTCATCCCCGAGCCACTCTCAGGCCGAGGCCCATGGCCGAATTATGTGTTTCAGTCATGCCCGTGATCTCCCCCAACAATCATCGTCTTCGGGGAATTCTTTGGCACCGGAGATGATGGAGAGTGAAACGCCTCATGCCCCGGATGACACCAAGGTGTTGTCCCAGAGGACCTCTCCGGGCCAGGAAGAGGTGCGGGAGGCCGTAGAAACGGCGCCAGAGGGTAATGCCTCAGCTGCCGAAAACATGGGGGCACAACCCCCATGAAAATTGATGACGGGGGCCCAAAACAGTCCGGCCCTGTGACACCCCAAAATTTTTGGCCTTGTTTTATTAATTAAATTTTGCCAGGATAAAAAAAAACTTTATTTTCTAAGCTCCCTTTTTATCTTTAACCTTGTCATTGTGGAGTTTTCCCCTAAGTGTGGACTTTTCAAATATGTTATTGGACTTGTTTAACCTCTCTAGAAAAACTTTACTTTTATCAGTGCAACTAATTGCTCAATTAAGTTGCTTGATCTTCACTTTCTTGAAAATGGTTTTTCAAGGTTAAATGGCCATATTTGAACTACAACCATTTGATAAATTCACTTAAAATTCCCACCAAAATTTGGAGAGGTCATGTGAGGTTATTAAATAGCTTTTATGCAAAAACATCTTTATTTCATGAAATATTTTGAGCTCTACACCCTTTCTTCTTCTCTGGTCCAGTGGGCATTTTTGCAATGCAACCCATAAAAATATTTTCTTCTAGCCTCTACCAAAATTATGGGATGTTAGTGATACCATATGATTCAACTTTATGCAAAAACCCAGTGATGTTATTTGCAAATTTTGAGTGAATCATCATCACCTTCATTCTGGACCAGACCGGTGTTTTCTACTGCAACCCTATTATTTCTTGCTCCAGTGACCTTGTGTTTTCTCATGCTCATAATCCTCCCTACCAAACCCCTAAGTCCAGGAGCATGCACCCCTTTGGAGCAATTTTGGTTCATGAAATGATGCCATTTATTTCCTGTCCAGAATTGTAATTCTGCAAATCTTGCACTAACAAGTTTTTCCTTTTGCCAAACTAACCTCACCACCCTCTTGTGCATCCAAGGAGACACTGACACCACTCCAAGTATTGCCTAAGTGCCCTTGGCATTTTGTCAAACACCTTGCGGGCATGATCTGTTTTGGCATGATGCTTGTCATTGCACTATGATCTTGCACCTCTGATCAAACAGGCATGTCCATTAGACTCCCTGTTTCCCCTAACCTAGACCTGCTAAACCCCAGCTCCAACCGAGCCACCTAGCTTGCCCTGGCATTTCGCCGAGCAGCTGGTGAGCGTGCTCTGGACGCGCCCAGAGCGCGCCTATTGCAGCCGCGTGCAACCGAGCCGCCGCGTCGCACCTCCTGCCTTGGCCCGCACGGGAGAACCTCGCCACGCACCCCACGCCTCGCCACTACACGCCAACCACCCCTGGCGCCCTACAGCGCCACCGCCAGAGCCTTTTGGCGGCACGCCGGCGTCGGCCGACAGCCCCTGCTCCGTGCAGCGCCACCCAAGCCCCTCCCGCTCGCCACCTGGCCCCTGTAACAGCGCAAGCTCATCCACAAGGTGTCGCCTAGCGCTCGTCGCCGCCACGACGCCCCTAGCTACAGAATGGCGGCCGCCGGAGAGCTTATCCACGGCCGCCGCGGAACCGCCTTGCCACGCCTATTTAAGGAGTCCCCGAGCCCGTTCCCGCTCGCAGGCGACCTCAGTCCACCCCTATGGCGTTCCCCTAGCCCGCATTCGACCCAGGGAAGTCTTCTTCCCCATCTCCGGCAACTCCGACCACCGCCACTGCCCCTGCCGTTCTGGCACCACCAGGACCTCCCCCTCTCCACTCTCTCCACCAGAAGCCTCCTCATCCTTCCGCGAACCTTTCCCCCTGCTCAATTTTTATCGGGAGCCACCGCAGCTCCAATGGCACTTTGGTCCCGAGGCCACCTCCGCCGAGGAGCTCGCCGCCGGCAGCTCCCTCTGCCCCCACCCGCCAGGCGACCACCAGGAGGACCGCCCCGGAGTGGCGGATCCATCCCCGCCCTCGGAGCCCCGCGAGGAGCCGCCAGTCGCCGGCGACGATCGCCGGAGCTCCGCCTCCGCTCGGACAAAGGAAAGAGAGGGAGAAGACTAGTCAAACCTGACTAGTGGGCCCCCCTGGACCCACTGTCAGTGACTCACCGCGCCGTCCACGTGTTTAAGTGAAGGCGTATTTCCCCCAGTACGTCTCCCCGCTCCGAAAGCGTATTCCCCTCTGAAACGTTTTCTTTTCTGATTTGTTTTTAAAACAGATTTTGACCAGATCTTTGACTGCCTATAACTTTTTAAATACAACTCCAAATGAGTTGCTTCTTTTTCCTACCTTCCTCAAATTTGATCTAGTTTATTTTAAGATTTATTTGAAAATTTTCCAAAACAACTTTTTGTACTGTTTTGAAATGTGTGTTAATTCAAATATTTTTTAAAATAGGATTTTTGGAGAGAGGGAAGAGACTTTCAAAGATTTTGGAGAACACCTCACCCCTCCACAACTTCAAGGCAAGCATCTTGAACCTTGGCATAATATTTTTGATGTGATGGTTGACACATTTATAACACCACCTCATTTCGGTGTAATTGATATTTCATGTGACATGATCACTTGCATGGAAGCATATCAACGTTTTCCTTGCTATTGGAAATGAAATGATTGTGATGGTAATCACCCTCATGTGCCTTGCATGCATACCGGAAAGGAATCCGGGAAAGCCTCGGCCTTGGGTAGGCGTGAGCTTGTCGCCGGTCCCCGTCGGGGCGGTTATTTCCAATATGGCATGGTAAGGTATATTGAGTGGTGATATTTGTTGGTTAAAAAATATATTTGATATACATGTCATGCAGGGAACCTATGAACCTCCTCAGTCGACCGCAGATCGAGTTTTGTTCTAGTAACCCCCAAACTTGTCTCGTGCTACCACTTGTCCCTGCCGCAGGTAGGGTACGGTTCAGTAAGTTGTTAACCCCTTTCCAGCACACACCGTACAGAGAGGCCATGGTGGAAGATATCGGTTGTAGCCGGTAGGCATGCCACCTGGTCAGGGGGCATGGGTGTTTCCGGTTGGGACCGAGAGGGGAGGCCACCCCTTAGAGCGCGCGATATAAATTTGATCCCATGCTACGCGAGGTTGTAGCCTCCCCACTTAGAGTTTTGCTTGACAAGTGTCGTGGGTGATTCCAGACACCGATGAGTTAAGCTAGTGTGTGCAAGTTAGGCGTGTTTTCAACTAAAAGGCCGTAGACGGAATTAGTCCCGATGGACTAAAGGAATCCGTTACTCGTGGGTAAAGAGTACGTCCTCTGCAGAGATTAAACCTATTCGAATAGCCGTGTCCATGGTTAAGGACTACAGTCTGGGATGGGTCAAGCGTCGGTCTTAGTGTCGGTCTTCGGAGGTGAAACGGTTGAACCAGAACGGGAATTACTACTTGTGACTTGTGATGATTATGATTATTACTATTGTTGACTAACCCATGATTATTATTGTTATCATCGAATGTCTCTGGGATGGTTCTACCTCCGGGATATTCACTATGATTAATTTCTTTTAAAGCCCTTTCTGTGGTGTCGCTCAGACGCCCGACTGTGGCATTTCTTTTAAAGCCCTTCCTGTGGTGTCGCTCAGACGCCCGACTGTGGCATTTCTTTTAAAGCCCTTTCTGTGGTGTCGCTCAGACGCCCGACTGTGGCATTTCTTTTAAAGCCCTTTTTGTGGTGTCGCTCAGACGCCCGACTGTGGCATTTCTTTTAAAGCCCTTTCTGTGGTGTCGCTCAGACGCCCGACTGTGGCATTTCTTTTAAGAGCCCTTTCTGTGGTGTCGCTCAGACGCCCGACTGTGGCATTTCTTTTAAAGCCCTTTCTATGGTGTCGCTCAGACGCCCGACTGTGGCATTATTATTCTGCATTTTTCCGCTCGAGGAGTCTTTCAGACACTCGTTTGGCACCAATATCTATTATTCTGCATTTTCCGCTCGAGGAGTCTTTCAGACACTCGTTTGGCACCAATATCTATTATTCTGCATTTTCCGCTCGAGGAGTCTTTCAGACACTCGTTTGGCACCAGTATTTATTATTTCACATTTTCCGCTCGAGGAGTCTTTCAGACACTCGCTTGGCACCCAGTATTTATTACCTCTATATGGCCATTGCATAAATTTTCGGTTGCATATGAATGACCTGTTTGCATACATCAAGACAATCATTATATGACTAATTAAGTGAGTGTATGGATGTTGCAAAGCATGAGCATCAACGATTATATTATACCCATGCTCTTAATGTTTGCGAGTACATTCAAAGTACTCACTGGCTTGTCCCTCGCTATTGTCTTGGCCAGATTGCTTGCTTGGAGAGGAGCGTTGCGACGACAGCTTCGGAACCTGAGCAACGGTGATAGCAGCCTCGTGAAGATAGGAGTTATCCTGGTCAGCTGTTCCCGTGGGAAATGGAGTCCCATAGCTGTGGGATCCACAAACCGCTTCCGCTCTCAACCACTAGAAACCATTGGTTGTACTTATAGGCCACAATGGTCTTGTAATTCATATTTTGCACCTTTGCTTGGAATTTCTGTAACAAGTTGGTGCCTCATCAGCTAACAGTAATCCTGGGGCTGATGAGCTCGACGGCCATTTTCTGGAATTTAATGTCTGGAAAACCGGTCGCGACAGACTTGGTATCAGAGTCAGGCTGACCATTGGCTAATCCTATCCTAGCCAGGTCAATAAACTTAGGCATGCCAAACCACCGAGCCATAACCAAACCCGCAGCCAAGCTCCTCCTGCAAGATAGCCCTACAGTGACCCGACACCTTTTGGCAGTCGGTGCCCAACCTACCAGCCTAGCCGTCAATCACGCGCCAGTGACCGGCCCCCTAAATAGTCCTTTCGCGCAAGCGTGCGAAGGAAGACTCCGTCCCCTTTTTCTATAGAAAGGGCACGCTAGTCTCAACCCAGCACAGCCCGGCCGCTATCCTAACCTAAGCCTCAATGCCTGGTCCTATTGTGCACCATGAGACCACAGCGACCAACCTTGGAGGTTTTGTGACCATACTCACAAATCTCACTCGTCGTGCCTATGCATTAGAAGAACCCCCAGAATATGTTGTGTACCAAGGGCTCGTAAGCGGTGAAAGCCGTCAATTCTGGGCCACTGTACACATCTACGGTAGGGGTCTCGCACCCGAACGCCCCTACAGGTTCACCGGAAGAACAACTTCCTTTGAGCCACAAGCCATCCAACTAGCTGCTCGAGAGGCTATAGTTCATCTCTGGCACTTGTCGCCAAGAGTTGACTGTCGCTCGTTCCACTACTACCCCAGGCGTGAAGGGTATGGTAGATCACCCCAAGTTACCAACGGAGATCATGAGACAGATCCTGCATTGTTGCACCTGGTGCGCTATGTAAGTGCACTGGAAGAACTGTGCGATCAGGTCACAATTGATCTCATCACAGCTCGTGGAGAGCTGGTTCGTCGAGCCCCGGCAAGAGGAGAGGACGAGCCCAACGTCGACAACCCAATCATGCTGTTTGGACAACCGATCGAGCCCCTGAGGTCTACCCCAGCCATCGGCCAAGGTGTTGCGATAACCCCAGAAGTGCTACGTCGCATTTTGGGAACACACTCCAACGGAGTTGTGGCCAGCAATCCTCGAGATGGCCATCATCGCTACCCCGAGCCTGCAGCCCCTCAACCCACTCCAGTCAATTCCGACGGCGAGATCCGTGGAGAAGTCTCGGCATCCACAAGGCACGCCCGCATGGATGTGAACGAAGTAGACTAAGTAACCCGAGCTGTATCGAGTCCCAGTGTATCCTCGCTATGTAATCGTGTGGCCTGGTGTTTAAATGCTGCCTGTTGTCATGCCTCTGCTTAAAGGATAACCTCGGTTAAACGCCCAGTGCGCGGTGTGAGATTGCTACCCCGGCGCAGCTACCAAAAACCTTCCCGATAACCCCCCCCCCCACAATAACATGTCACCTCGGTCAAATATGTGTATTGGTGGCTTTGACTTCCAGATCAGAGCTGGAAATTTCATTACCCTTCACCACGGTAAAAATGATCCAGCTCCAGTGCTATAAGAAGGCCACCGCGTGACCTTGCCAAGCACCATTCACCGTGTGCACCGCCCTCACAACCATTTCTTGCCATGCCGAACCCCAGCATTTACCTGAGAACCCCAGATGCAACCCCGGGTAGTTTTGTTAAGATATTGTGGGATTTTACCTGCAGTACCATGGGCGCTACCCAGCCACCCCAGTACGAGCTGTTCAAATCGAGGATCACCTCTTCCACCTCGAGATACTGGGCAGCAGTGCACATTCCCCCCGTGAACTCAGACCAAGACCCAACAGAGGTTTCCTTCGTGGGGAAATCTATGCCAACCCCACAGATGGCCGTGGAAGCTGCGGCTTGCGAAGCACTTGCTCGCCTTCGATTCGCGGTACCCTATGCCAGCGAGCGTGGGTATTATTACTTCCCGAGCCGTGCGGCGCCTAGAGGAGTAACATCGTTTCCCGGTGTGCAAATCGAGAGAGACCCCGTCCTGGCCAACCTTGTCCAGTATGTCATCGCTCAAGAGAGTTTGATCCAACGCGTGATGGGTTATCTCCAGAGCCTCGCAGACTTAAATCCTTAGATCGCCATCGGCAGATCACTGAGGCCCGACCAGGAGAGACACGTGCATCGGCTAGTCAATCCGCTTTCTCCGATAGAGGAAGAATGTGTCTCAGTACCAGAAACATTTTCTCTGGACCCCATCCAGTTACCGTTTGCATTATAAACGTCGCTGCTACGTTATTTATTGCAACCTTTATTTGCGTATTGTAACTTGTGCGTGGAGCTTAGTGTGTGCTTTAAGTGTGTTATTTTGTTAATTTCGATTAATATGAGTGATTCTGTTGCATTACTGTTTTCTTCCGCGAGTGGGACATCTTTTTCTGAGTCGATACTTCGGCACTTTCTCATAACGTGGATTTCACGCAAGCACAACGACAACAGCTGACCCACAACCGCAAACACTCGGACACACACACGTACACCGTTTGCAAAACTTTGCAACAGTATTGCAGCTGGCTAACCCTCTCCTAACCACGGTTAGCACCCGGCATCCCACCTAATCCTCGTGATCACCACCGCCGTGGAAAGCCAGCACCCGAGCAGCAGCGTCGCGACGATCATCGAGGATCATTGCACACAGGAGCACAGAGAGCGCCAGCAGTGTCGCCAGCCCTCCGCATATCAAGATCGCGTACCAGTCCGGCATCGCCTCCGCCATTAGAGCCTCGCCCGAGCTTCTGCAAGCAGTAATGGAGGAGGAAGGAAGGGGAGAAGCACGGCCAGAGATGAGGAGAAGAGAGGAGCACCCCGGTCGTTTTATAGCTCGAGCTCGGTGCACGGTGGGCAAAGTCCACCAACACCGCTCGTCGCCCGATCGCCGGTGTTCAGAGGCGAATCCGCAAGCAGTGCCGACAGCGGGCTGGCCCGTGAGGTGAGTACACGCTGCTCCGGCAGCTAGCACGCCGCGCACTACCGCGGTACGGCCTAGATGCCCCACGCGCTAGGCACCGCCGGTGGAGAAAGCGCGCAGG